>CM067167.1:284168501-284272584 GCA_034093135.1 Erigeron breviscapus
TTACATGTGATCCTTTAATATTTACAAAATCAGACAGAAGTCTTCTGTCCCCTGTCATGTGCCTGGAGCAACCGCTATCAAGATACCAGATACTAATAGGAATTGGTGGTAGTCCCTGCACATGAAACAAAAACGGATCAGTTATCAAGGACAACCCAAGCCTTTATAGACTTGGGTTTACCATTCTCGTCCTTAACAAGCATTTCAGTCCAATATCCATTGCTCCCAATAGGTGCCTTGGATGTATGCTGAGCATGCTGTAAAGGTATATTCTCAACCCTTGATTGAGACCTTTTAGGGGAAAATGGTCTATTAAAGAATGGTCTATTCACTTGTGGAACACGAGATGTGTTACGGTCATAGTAGTTCTGTTGATGATGCCCTGAATTTGCATTTTGTGATGACTGACCAGATCTATTTCTAGGGGAAACATATCTTGGTGAATCATTTCTTTTAGCCACAGGTGGAACAAATTTACCATAAGCTTGATTACCCATCCCATTAGAACTACTTGACACATTCTGTTGTTTACCATTCCTCGCTCAAAAGACACATGAGAATTAGGGGATGATCCTCTACTTTGATTTGATTTAGCAGGAGAAACTGACTGTATAGAGGACTTCCTAACTCGGTTGGGACAACAACTATACACATGTCCCTTTTCAAAACAAGCAAAACAAGATCGTTGTGCTGACTTGCTAGAGATGGTTGAGCTGATGGTTTAGATGGAGGGGTATTCAAGATATTCTTAATCTCCTGAGTCGCTATCTCTTCCACAGTAGGAGCCTTAGTCTCAGAAGTTGAGAATGATTTGGTAACACTAGGTTCAGGTTCAGTAACATACTTAACCTCAATTGAATTAGTCTGAATTCCTTTCTTGACAAACTTCTTACTAAGCTGTGGTATATCATGGTTTTTGGTCCTCAGTTGTCTAGGAATGAATTTAAGTTGCTTAGGTTCAGTGGAGACGAATGACTTAGGATAGACAGTAAGCACTGGTTTAGCAGAATCAGACTCAGCCAAATCTGGATGAACAGGGTCTAAGTTGTTGTTAAAAGGAGGTCTTACATCAGTGTAATCAGCTCCTAGTCCTGTTTTATCCTTAGGATGTCTAGTTTACCTAAAGAAGCTACCAGATCACTTCCTCTCCATTTAGCTAAAGTAGTCTCATGTTTAGTAATGGTAACCCTAGCATCAGCCAAATCCTTTTCTTTCTTACCGATTTCACTAGAAAGAAACTATCTTTTCATTTGCTAGATTTTCTCTAAAAAATTGATTCTTTCAGTTTGTCTTTTAAGGCAGCATTATCATTGTCAAGTGACTTAATCCTACTCTTAAATTGACGTTCTTGATCAAGTAAAGCACTATTCTTAGAGAAAAATGAACTACGTTCCTTGCTGATAGTTTCATACTAGCGGCTAACTCTAAAGTCTTGGATGAGGCAATTACTATGTTGTTGCATCAAATCTTTAACAAACATGCAAATACGATGAACAGTCAAATAGGAAAAAGTTACCTGTTTCTCTCGATCATCGCAGTCAGCCATATATGCAACAAAGTCTGATATTGTCATACCTTCAGGAATATCAAAATCATCAGCTTCTGTAGAAATAGCCTTGTCCAATTTTGCACTTGAGCTCATCGATTGATTATCACTCTGGCTGCTTGTCTTATCAGAAGATTCATCGATCTGCTTATCAGCCTTTTTAAGCTTCACTGCTTCATCTGCATCCTTTTCATCATCAGAAACTTTTAATGCAGCATCAGTAGCAGCAGCCTCTTCACTTGTATAAAGAGCATAATCAAACGCACCACTTCCGTCATCAATCACATTAGCTACTTCATCATAAATCTCAGCTAGCAAAGCATTTTCAGGTTCATTTCTCCTTTGTCCAAAGATAAGTACCATCTTCCTGTCTTGCCACCATGGCATTTTCAGGATTTTGAACTTGATTTTCAGTAGGAAGTTCCTGAATGATCATTCCATCATGCTCTGTAGCTTTGGTTGATTTGATTTGATTTCCAGCTTGCACACCTCCCTGATTGTAATTCTGACGATTAGCTATAGAATTATCAAAACGCTTTGGTCTTTGACATTCCTTAGCAAAATGACCAAAACCATCACAATTATAACACTTAACCTTCGACTTGTCAAATCCTCTATTCTTGTCAGATGCAAGATTTCTTCCAGTTCGTTGCATAAAACGACGAGCTTTTATAGTGAGCATAGCCATTTGCCACTTCAAGTCCATTTCCTCTAAATCATCAGGATCAACTTGTTCATAAGCTTTATCAATCAAACTTGGATCTGAGATTTTGCCATTGATAAATGCCTCATGAGCAGAACACATTGCAGCAAATACTTGCATACGTCCTTCAGCAGATTGCATACTCATTGGCATCGAGCGAACAGTTGTATTTCCACTGTTTCTTGATCCACTGCTATTCTTAGTTGTAGACGAATTGTCATAAACCATGTATCCAGCAATTCCATCAGGATCCATAACAGGATGAATGGTTTCAGTGGATAAAAGAGCAGTAGTTCCACTTCCAGAAGTAGAGGAAGATGAAGACAAAAGATTATCAGTATTAGCATGATAAAGACTCGGATTTTGTTGAAAAACAGAAAGCTCATCTTTTGCTTTACGCTTCATTTCCCTGTTCTTTACTTTTGAGACAATCTCTGCCAAGGTATAAGATTCATAATTTTTCTCTTCTTGAAGACTGTGCACAAAATCATTCCATTTGTTCGGCAGAGAATCCAAAAATTTATCTACTAGTTTATTTAGTGTAAATGTAACACCAAAATATCCCAGTTCAGTAATCAGATGATTAAAACGAGTTATTAAATCATCTAAACTTTCAGATTTCAAACCATTAAAGACTTCATATTGTCTGTTCAGCAGTTTAATTCTTCCCTTTTTTATCAACTCATCACCTTCACAGTATGCGTTTAAAGCATCCCACAAACCTTTAGAGGTCTTATGTTCTCCGAGAAGATGAATTGCATCCCGAGGTAAACACATTTCTAAGTTCGACAAGGCCTGTCCTTCAACGGCATATTCTTTCTTCAACACTTCAGTCATATCCCCAAGCCTGTATTGGACCTCATTTCCATTAACATCTTCATGAGTTGGCCACTCATATCCTTCAGTAATCATCACCCATTGGTTGAAATCAGTAAGGCGAATATAGGATTCAAAGCGTTTTTTCCAACTCCAGAAATTTTCAAGTCTTATCAATTTAGGGGGTGAATTGGTACGACCGACTTCATGATCGTGAAGAATTAATGCATTAATGTATTGGGCCTCTTTTGATGAAACTGTAGGTATTCCAGACATCATCGAAATACGACAAAAGAAAAAAAATTAAAATAAATGAACAGGAGCACGTGTTTGAGATAAACACGTGTTTAGAACAAAAAGAGAACAGGTGCACGTGTTTGAGATAAACACGTGTTTAGAACAGGTGCACGTGTTTAGAACACCACGAGTTTGACACAGGAGCAAACACGTGTTAAGGAGCAAACATAGCAAACACGTGTTTGAGCAGGAGCACGAGTTTAAAAGTTAAACACGTGTTGAGGTAGGACTAAACACGAGTTTAAAAACTGACCACGTGTTTGATACTGTAGCACGAGTTTAAAAGGTCAAACACGTGTTAAGGAGGACTAAACACGAGTTTAAAAACTGACCACGGCTTTAATTAGCAAACACGTGTTACAAAGTCAAACACGTGAAGAATTAGGGATTAGCACGAGTTTAATATAACACGAGTTTATGTGACTGCACAAAATATTGCACAATTTTAGTTATGACGAGAGTGCGGAATCCTCTCGTGATAACCTGTTTGCTTAATTAGATTATCGTCTTTCGTTGTTAATACAACCTAAGACCTTAAACGCGCGCGGGTTTGCAATTGGACAGAGTTTAGACTAATTATCTTAATTAACTGTTACTAATTACGTATTTTCGAGATGTATTTATACTAAGATGTACTAAACGCGTGCTAAGTATGGACCGTGTATATTAAAGCCCATAGTCCATTAACAAATGCGTGTCATTAAGTAAACACGTGAATACCACGTGTTTAGGCAAACACGTGTTACTGTAGCACACGAGTTTAGGCAAACTCGTGTTACTGTAGCACGAGTTTGCATACACTTTATTTTGTCATCCTTTAAGTATACTTTAATACTCAAAACGTGACTAGTTTATCACTTGTATCTGTGTGATATTTATAATTACACTCATACAAGTCGTAAACATTAAACATATCAAAACTCTGCTCAATATGTAATCATTCACATTACTTAAGTTCAAATAACAAGTTTAAACATATAATAAGTCTATGATTACATATTACAAAACATAAACATATACTGATCAAATCGATGTTGCTGTTGTCAACCGAATCATGCACTTACATTCTCCGCAATTTGGGTGGCAATGTTTGGCATGGCGGCATTGATCTGTTGGGAGATAAGCTCAGCTAACTCGGCTCTTTGCTGGGCCTCTTCACTTGTTTCTCCGCCGGTCCTTCGTGGTGCCATGTCTCTACAAAGGATAATATGGTTTAGTTATTCGTGTATTGAATCATATGACATAAGCTCGACTCACGACTTCTTGATCTCACACGAGTACATCTAAAGTTATTTAGTGCATAGAGGGCTCGTTTGCACACGTATGTATATGTATAACCCGATTCATATTCCTTTTTATAATCATGACTCACTTGTCATTATGAGTAAATAAATGGTTAGGTAAATTCTAAAATTTATCAACCATGCTTTCTAGGTTAGCCAAGAGGATTACAGAATCTGAGTACGAACTTGGAGCTCGTAAAAGTGGCTTAAGATGGACGATCTGGGCAAAACTCATAAAATATAAAACGTAGCCCTATGAGTTAAGTTTCACCTCCAATTGGAATCAGGTCAAAAGACGAAATAGAACTCCAGATATGGCCATTCTACTAAAAGTGGTCAGAACTGATTTCCTGCTGTAACTACAACGTTTATAATAGAGATAACTATATCACAACAAGGATAGCACATCATGTAACCATAGAGGGGCATTAAGCATACATATATATCATTCAAGATGAGTTCACAAAATTGCTACATGCCAAATACTATGTGATCATCGTCACACAAAAGCTAAAAAGTCCAAGAAAGTGAAACAAAGTACAAACGTTCATACATCGAATAAGTTCATAAGTAAAGGAGTTATTAGGTTTACTTCCTAAGCATGAGAGCTATTACGAGAGTGCAAACAGCCGTAAGCACACATCCCATCATAAATATCACCTCATTAACTCGACGAACTTCTGATATCGCCAAACTCGCATAATCCCCCGTCCGATCCATAACTCCTAAGGCCCTTTCCATCATCACCTCTTGAGTCCTTACCCTTACTCTAGCATCCCTTAATTCGTTTGCTATTCCCCACACCCTCTCCCTTTCTTCACGAGTCATACCAATGGGAGGTGGAGGGGGTACCCCATAGACTTGGCGGTGTGGCTCCTCTCCTTGACGCCTATGTCCGAGATGGTACCAGGGATGATCACGAGGAAGACGCGGCTGAAAGTATGGATCTTGGGCTGGAAATCGCCCATCACTTAGGTTCATGGGTGCATCTTGCCTCGGTGGAGTAGGTGCTCTAGGGGCTGGTGGTGATGGTGGTGGCGAGGGTGAGCGGCGTCCAGGTTGGCTAGAGGCAACACTTCTAGCATTATCGTCTTCCGATGGGTCTTCCATTGGATCAGTCTCTTCTTCTTCTTCTTCTTGGAGTGGTTTGCTCTTGCTCTTCTTCTTCTTCTTCTTCTTCTTCTTCTTCTTCTTCTTCTTCTCTTCTGTCTTCTCTTCCTCTTCTTCTTCTACTTCTTCTTCTTCTTCTTCTTCTTCTTCTTCTTCTTCTTCTTCTTCTTCTTCTTCTTCTTCTTCTTCTTCTTCTTCTTCTTCTTCTTCTTCTTCTTCTTCTTCTTCTTCTTCTTCTTCTTCTTCTTCTTCTTCTTCTTCTTCTTCTTCTTCTTCTTCTTCTTCTTCTTCTTCTTCTTCTTCTTCTTCTTCTTCTTCTTCTTCTTCTTCTTCTTCTTCTTCTTCTTCTTCTTCTTCTTCTTCTTCTTCTTCTTCTTCTTCTTCTTCTTCTTCTTCTTCTTCTTCTTCTTCTTCTTCTTCTTCTTCTTCTTCTTCTTCTTCTTCTTCTTCTTCTTCTTCTTCTTCTTCTTCTTCTTCTTCTTCTTCTTCTTCTTCTTCTTCTTCTTCTTCTTCTTCTTCTTCTTCTTCTTCTTCTTCTTCTTCTTCTTCTTCTTCTTCTTCTTCTTCTTCTTCTTCTTCTTCTTCTTCTTCTTCTTCTTCTTCTTCTTCTTCTTCTTCTTCTTCTTCTTCTTCTTCTTCTTCTTCTTCTTCTTCTTCTTCTTCTTCTTCTTCTTCTTCTTCTTCTTCTTCTTCTTCTTCTTCTTCTTCTTCTTCTTCTTCTTCTTCTTCTTCTTCTTCTTCTTCTTCTTCTTCTTCTTCTTCTTCTTCTTCTTCTTCTTCTTCTTCTTCTTCTTCTTCTTCTTCTTCTTCTTCTTCTTCTTCTTCTTCTTCTTCTTCTTCTTCTTCTTCTTCTTCTTCTTCTTCTTCTTCTTCTTCTTCTTCTTCTTCTTCTTCTTCTTCTTCTTCTTCTTCTTCTTCTTCTTCTTCTTCTTCTTCTTCTTCTTCTTCTTCTTCTTCTTCTTCTTCTTCTTCTTCTTCTTCTTCTTCTTCTTCTTCTTCTTCTTCTTCTTCTTCTTCTTCTTCTTCTTCTTCTTCTTCTTCTTCTTCTTCTTCTTCTTCTTCTTCTTCTTCTTCTTCTTCTTCTTCTTCTTCTTCTTCTTCTTCTTCTTCTTCTTCTTCTTCTTCTTCTTCTTCTTCTTCTTCTTCTTCTTCTTCTTCTTCTTCTTCTTCTTCTTCTTCTTCTTTTCTTCTTCTTCTTCTTCTTCTTCTTCTTCTTCTTGCTCTAAGCGTCTCCTTTCTTCCTCTTCCATGTAGTCCACGAATCCATACAAGTTCCTTGGTCTAGGGGCTAATCCGGAAGCTCCACTTGCTTGTGACATGATGTTCCTACACAAGTTTCACAAAGGCGTGAGATGACGACTTGACTCGACGCTTAGACGACCATGGACGACCGACTTGACCATTGACGACCCATATGGAACTTACGGACAGCAAGACGACTCGACGGACCATGAGACGACCTTAACCATTTGACAAGCAACCAACCAACTCGACCAACGACTCACAAGCTTAACAACCGAACAACGACATGACCATTCACAACCGACGACTAACTCGACTCGCACGACCGACATAACCATTTATAATTAAAGTAATGACTAGAATTCAACTTGTGCATAGCTCTCATGTATTACACCTAAATGGACAAAGTAATGCAAGCCAAGTGGGGGTATCAACTAAGGGTTCTAATAGGTAATGCAAACATTGGATTTGGTTATGTACCTTTTGCACCAAGAATCGTTTTTAAAGTTTATTTTCAAAAGACTCATTTTGAATATCCCTTAGACAATCATTTCGATCATTCCATATTAAATTTTTAGTTAGGCATAGTTGATCAGGCTATGCATAAGTAAAACAAGAATACTTTATGATTGACTCAATTGTTTAAGAAATATTCGACTCATTTTGAAAATACGTAGGTTATAGCAAAAATTCTCTATAACCTTGCAGCTCTGATACCATTTTTCTGTAACACCCCGACTATAGCGGAAACACGAGATGCCACAGAACGACATGGTACAAAAGATTTAAGTATAAGACATCAACATAAAGTTTCAAAAGCCATTCAAATTCAAAAGGTTACAAGTTCAAGTTGACGTTTAATAAACATTACATAACCAAATTCATAATCAAAAGATCAAATGTTTGCGTTACTAGTCCAACATGCAACAATTAAACACATCATCCGTGAGGCAGTCCAAAATGCTAACTTACAGCCCTAGACCTGAAAAGCATGAAGAAAAAGTGTCAACTACGAGAGTTGAGTGAGTTCATAGGATTATGCTAACAACACACATATAGTTAATCCAACTCAAGAATGAATATGTCATAAAGTTTCCAAGAATTCCATCATACTGTCCATACCCAAACCGTATGTTCAATCAATAATTTCCATCCACGATAATAATGATTTCCATTCAGCCAAAGGAACAATTCGATGAGTATATGCTTGAGCCACTACTACGACCATTTTACATGTCCCAAACAACATAATATTTCATTTCAGAGCACAAGCTGTCAATCAAGTGCTTAATCACAATTGGGGTCGTGCCATGGAAACGACCAATAGTATAATAAGATAGTTAGAGCACCGCTCGGGTCGGACTGACAATGAAGGTGGCCACCAAGGCAGACCAAACATTCCACCGTTACCTATTTAGTGGGTGAGTGGACGACTCTAGTTGCGCAACCCTCTAACTACAGGCCTCCACTATCGGAGTTAATAGTAGTGTACTGAAGTATCTCAGTTTGACAGAACTCAAGCTCATCGTATAACATATAACACATTGAACATACAATATCCCATTTCATAAGCATTCTTTCAAGAATCATTTCATATATATAAAGCCATTTTATTTATCATGCTTTTCACCCCAAAAGTAAACACATGAAAGAGTGTGAAAGGGGGCTATGACTCACTTGATTAGGGAGTGAAAGGGGCTGATCAAATGTGATTCCTTCGCTTAGATTTGTTGCGCCTCAATCAAGCCTAAACCATAACGTATATATTCACGACGTAAGTTCGCGTGACATGAACTAGTGAGCTAGATCATGAGATGTATACTAGTAGACTTGCCCATCTTTGGTTGTTATTAGATTATGGAATTTAAGTGCATTATGATGTTTTCATTGTTTGGGTATAAGAGATTTGGTGGTAAGAGTCATTTTCTCCTTATACGTTTTTGTACGTTTATTGGAATTTCGGTAGCTTGGTTTTGGTTTATATGATTTCCATTGTATACTTTGCTTAGTAATAATATTTGACATTAGTTATCTCATAATGTTGGTGTTTATGAATATTTTCAGATTTATAAGTTTTTATTTAATTTAATATTATTTAATTAATTATTTATTCATTTATTGATTTATTAATTAAATAATTCCTTAAAAATACCTTTAAGTGTCATAATTGTCTTTATAAATTATGAATGATTTTAGTTAGGTTATATTCTGATATATAAGCTTCTTAATTTATAATTTCATGATTTATACTTTTATTTATGTATTTTCCATTTATTTTAATGATAATTTTTAATTAATTATTTTTACTTAATTATTTATCTTTAAATTATGTAACACATGTCTCTTGCCTTTTAACTATTTTTCTCCAGTAGGTTTTAGTTATTTTTATCCATGGTTAAGATGATTTAACTTCATTCTTGATTTACATAATTTATTTATGGATTTTTATGTCTTTTAATTACCATTTAAATTCAATAATTCATGGAAATTCTTAGAAATCATCACTAAACATTTTGGTCAAAAATCTCAGGACTTTTAGGCAACTTTTATCAATATAAAATCATATCAATTCAACCTCTCTTGTGTCTTGCTTATTTTGAGCATTTTATGATTAAAAATCGTTTACCGAAATAGTGATTTTAGCCTCATTTCTTAAGCAATTAAAGTGCTTCAAAATGGATTTTCATTCTTGTTTCATTATTTCCAGAAAGTTCATCATATTTTGGTGTCCAAAATCGTGATAGTGGTGGTGGTGTGATATGTGCAATTTAGCGCTTTCGGTTAGTGATTATTTGACCCGAAAAGGTGATTTTTGAGCTTATTGTTGTCATGAACCAATAGATCTGAGTTTTATACTTTTATTTCAACTTATTTCCAGTAGGTTTATCATATTTTCTTGGTCATAAGATTATGGTGCATGTGTGTGCTCAAAATGCATTTTTGCGTGTTTTCGGTTTATGATTTCTAGCTTATTTTAACATGTTTTGATTCAAGCTTTATATCCTTGATATTTTATCAATTTTTCCAGAATATTAACATTAATATTAACATATTTTTCACTTATAACAAGTCCATATCCATCTCATAATCCAACAAAAGATTCAACTTTCTTAAATCTAACATATATGCATTCAAATCAACACTTTTTACTATCAACTTTTATAGATCTAACATTCAACAATATAAAAACTTCTTTTGAATGAAAAATCTCAGAATATACTCTTCAAAAATATACAAAAACTTATAGATCTATCAACAAGAAAGTCACTTTAAAAGCTACTAATCTATAACAACACTTTTGGGTCTTAAACTTGTTGAATCCTTGGATCTTTCTTCTTAGATTCGACATGCATGAGCATGGAAAGAAAGATCCTATCAACTTTGCCCTCATTAAGTGTATATTACAAAGAAAACAAGAAGAAAGTATGAGTTTTTGATAAAACCTTTGAATATAAACAAAAACAAGATTAGATCTAGTAAAAAGGATGAAGATTATACCCTCTTGAACTTGGTTTTGGATGAAGAAAATGGGCAGAATTTTCGTGGCCTTTGAAGCCTCCAACAACCCTTAATCTAACCCAAAAACAATCCTTAAACCCTTGCTTGATATAACCCTTTAGTAATCTAACTTAATCCTTATTATTATTAAGTGTTTAACTTGATTTTTGATGGTGTTTTTCTTGTTTGTTTAGGGCCGAAAATGAGAGGGAGAAAAGAAAAGATGGAGAGTTTTTCTTGAGAGAAAAGAAGAGTGTGGGAAGGAAGTGAAGAGGTGTGTGAGTTTCAAGAGTGAATGTGGAGTGTAGGGTTTGAAATGGGAGTGTGTTGGTGTAATGGGGGGGGGCCGGCCTCATAAGGCATTTGGAGGGTTTTTGTATCTTTTTTTTTTATAAAAATTTTGTATATAAGGTGTATATGTATGTTAGGTGTATGTATATGTATTTATGTATGTATTGTAAGGTTAATTGTATTAGTTTGTAGTATGAGTTAGTGTTTATTCTAATATGTGTATATATATGTATATGTCGTGTATATATGTTTGTATGTATATATTTTTGTGTTTTTAATTTGTTACTTGAGCCTTTGTTTATAAACTTGTATTTATTTTAAGCATATATATATATTCTTATTGTTATTTAAACACTTTTATACACATATTAGTTTATAAATATACTTTGAGATAGAAATCTTTATTCTCATGTCATATTTACTTACATTGGTTTGGTGATTGATTTGCTGGACATTTATAGGGATTTTTGATTGATATCTCAACTTGTGAGTCTCATTTTGTCATTTATAACTTGATTAATCATCAATGAAATTTTTGTTCAATGGTACTTTATAAATCAAATTTAGAATTGAACAATAGTTTTAGATTGCTAATTTAGGGGCATTATCTACTAGTTTCAAGTATAACTATGGCTTGCGAGATCATAGGCAACATAACTAGCACACATATAATATTTAAAAAGTAGGGTTGTTACATCTTCTTGGTTATCAATAACCATATCGTCGATGTGCTCTGCACCCAAAACCCCAACATCAACATCCATGTTGACTTCTTGGTTTTGTGCAGGGATATTCGCAGCAATGATCTCGGGGTTTGCTTGAGCACCCTCTTCCTGGATTAACAACACTTGAGGAGCCTCTGCTGCAGCTGGAGGTGGTTGTTGTGGTTGCTGTTGTTGTTGTTGTGGTTGTATCACTGGTGCAACTGGAGGTTGTGGATGGACTGGCTGTGGAGCAACAACAACATCTCCTTCAACATCAGAATCCTCATGCGCAAATCCATTATGTTCTGGAGAAACATAATCAGGATTAACAAGCGCACCAAAGAGGTTTCTATCCCTCGGTCGATCCTGTGGAGCCAGATTTCCATGGTATCTATAACTGTCGTTGAAGATGCGATTTGTAACACCCCAACATGGTGGAATCATGGGGTATCACTTAGAAAAGCACAGCACGACATGGGAATTATGTAGAGTCAAACTATATGCATTCATAGGATTGAAACAATCCATAAACTCACTCAAATGTATACAATAATCAATATCTATCAAAGATACACACTCAATCAATATTAAATGAAAATGTTTAAATGATAGTAGTTGATCCTAAGCATAACCCGTTAAAGGGAAATAAGGATCACGGATCCAGAAGTCCAAAGCTAGTCCAATCCTAGCAATGCAAGCACCTAATCATCCATTTTGTCTCTGATTAACCTGATTACTGAAAAGTGTACTAAAATGCGTCAACATAAAGTTGGTGAGTTCGTAGGGACAAGTAACAGGAAACAAGTAGTATGTCGGGATGACAACCGTTAACAATAAGTGAGGATTAGGAGAACTAATCACATCCAAGGAAAACCTATAAGGTTTCACATTATCACAATTCAATACAAGTCAACGTTCAATAATAACGATTCCATATAACGTTCAACAGCGTTCCATAACAATCAATAACGATCAACCACGATGCGGCTTACATAGTTAATAAATTAACAATGCGCTAACGGTGCGACTTATATAATAAATAATGCGCTAACGGTGCGACTTACATCGTAAACAATGCGCTAACGGTGCGACTTACATCGTAAACAATGCGCTAACGGTGCGACTTATATAATAAATAATGCGCTAACGGTGCGACTTACATCGTAAACAATGCGCTAACATGTCCATATCAACAATTCAATCATACAATCAATCAAATCAACAATCAACAGTTAAACAAACATGTACACTTTTCAGCCCGAATCTCAATTGAGTAGGGAGGGTTTACGAAACTCACCCTGGAAGTAAAGAAATTTCAAGTACTAGTACAAGTACTTTACTATGCTCAAAATGTACTCCCGGTTACCTAGAACAAGTATAAGATCAACTTATAAGCTACCACAAAGTCTAAGTGCAAAATAGGTAAATTTCAGCATGTTCCCAGCTTTGCGCCATCTACTAGACAACGACTTTGGGAAGTCAAGAAGACTAGATACAACAAAACTTAGTTCTAGACATTTTTTGGGCACTCAATGGCCTTTTCAAAAATGTAAGGTTTGGTTCTTGAAGAGTTTTAATGAAAGAGTTATGATTTTTACAAAAACAAACCTGTAGCCTCGTCAGAAATCAGACCAGTTCTGAAAATCGTCGTTTTTGGCACTCTTCTGAGCAAAACCATAAGAAATTCGTTCTTATCAAATTTTACTGACACTTGGACCTTTCCGAAAATATAAGATACGTCTCCTAATTCGTCCAGATGAATCTTCTATGATGTTTTCAAGATGACTGAAAATTTCAGTCCTATAGAGTCCTTAAATTCATCTTGAAACTTCAAGTGATGAACCCAAGACTTTATGAACTTGATTGTTTTGTGTTATGAATGTGTGAGAGAGAGAAAAGAGCAGAGATGGATGATAGAATGATCATCAAATGCTTGCTTATATAGCCCAAGAGTTGCAACTAAGTGCCAAGAACATACACCTTGGCCATGAGGTGTTCATCATGTGTTTACAACTCATCCTTGAGTGTAATGGCTGAAACTTTGGCCTTAAAACAAACTAGAATTCAGTAGGAACATGTTCATTGCATGATTACAAGCTATAATCCAAGTCTTGGTTAGTTTGTGTGGGGTTTATGTCAAGAACACAAACTTGACTTGACTAATTGACTTTGGTTGACTCTAAACTTTGATTCTTGATTTATTATTTGTGTAATTAAGTGTAGTAACTAGTTTATATAAGTATAATTACTTTTATCTATGTGGTTATAAATCAATTACATGTATTTATATATTTATTAGTTAACTAATTTAAGTACACAATTGCATATTTGTTTTACTAGTATGTACAATATATCTAGCTAGTTAATTGATTCCGAAATTAATAACACAAACAAAATATTCACGAGCGTACAACTTTTATTATTATAAATCCATAATATGGATAAATCATTTCATATAATATAAAGGTTGTGTCTGTTTTTGTCCTATTAATGGAATTATCATCTAGCCACCGACACTGTTGGAAATCGTTCATTATACTTAAGGCTTCTCATATACGTTTCTTCCTGTTAGCATAGTTACTCAATTATCGTCTTATAATATATTTTCCTTATCACATATGGGCCAACATCATGGTCTTGCAACATGGGCTTAATTCTAGAAATTCAAATATGACATTTTAATTGGCTCAATTTACAGATAAATGTACACAATTATGTCCAAATTTCCGTTTATTGAAATAGTTAATCAAATTACATGCACAGTCAAACGGTAAAAATCATGAATGTAACACGATTAGGCATCGTCGTCAGATTCAGTAGGAACATGTTCATTGCATGATTACAAGCTATAATCCAAGTCTTGGTTAGTTTGTGTGGGGTTTATGTCAAGAACACAAACTTGACTTGACTAATTGACTTTGGTTGACTCTAAACTTTGATTCTTGATTTATTATTTGTGTAATTAAGTGTAGTAACTAGTTTATATAAGTATAATTACTTTTATCTATGTGGTTATAAATCAATTACATGTATTTATATATTTATTAGTTAACTAATTTAAGTACACAATTGCATATTTGTTTTACTAGTATGTACAATATATCTAGCTAGTTAATTGATTCCGAAATTAATAACACAAACAAAATATTCACGAGCGTACAACTTTTATTATTATAAATCCATAATATGGATAAATCATTTCATATAATATAAAGGTTGTGTCTGTTTTTGTCCTATTAATGGAATTATCATCTAGCCACCGACACTGTTGGAATCGTTCATTATACTTAAGGCTTCTCATATACGTTTCTTCCTGTTAGCATAGTTACTCAATTATCGTCTTATAATATATTTTCCTTATCACATATGGGCCAACATCATGGTCTTGCAACATGGGCTTAATTCTAGAAATTCAAATATGACATTTTAATTGGCTCAATTTACAGATAAATGTACACAATTATGTCCAAATTTCCGTTTATTGAAATAGTTAATCAAATTACATGCACAGTCAAACGGTAAAAATCATGAATGTAACACGATTAGGCATCGTCGTCACCGATTCAGTAGGACCCTCCGAAACAAGCTTGGGTAGTTGACCGTTGATGATCAGCATCACAAACCTTGGATACATCAAAAACCTCTCATCATCCCTTGCCCTTATTTGTCTGCACATCTAATTAAAGATATAACGAGAAAAGCTATAGGGCTTGTTCAACACCAAAGAAATCACTTGTGATTGGGTTTCGACATTCAAAGAGTCATAACCCGATTTCTTATTGCTCAAAGCAACAAGAATCACATGTGAAAAGAATTTCCACCTGCCCAGCAAATAATTTTTCTGAAAAGTGTTCTGATTTGCAGGACCGACATACCCCATTCTTCTGAATGCTCCTAATCTAAGTGCTTGGGGATATGTGGTTGGACCATTCACTCCTCCCTCTTGGTCTTCAGTTCCCAAGTCTAGAATACCAATCAAGTCTGAGGCAGTGAACTGGAAGGTCTGATTGTTCACCCTCGCTTCAATGCTTGGGACAACACCGGGTAGCAATCGTGCAGATTCCCAGAATTGACTTAAGAAAGTCAAATATATTACTGGGTCAGCAGTTAGAACATGTCTGATCCTTGATTGCTGCAGAAACTCAAGAATCTGGACAAATCTCCCAGCATTGCTTTGATTTACGTCCAAGTTAATCAAGTAGTTATGATTCCTGTGGAAGTGTCTCTCAGCCATCTGCAAAAAGATACAAACAACAACAAGCAGACGATTAGCAACAACAAATAAAATCGAACTTTAAAGTCCTTAACATTTTCTAAACCCTTGAAACTCTAAGTTTCACCGGCTCTAAAAGGGTTATTAACTTTAACAATCGATCAATATGTTGAATCGACAAAATTCTGATGTTTTTTCAAAGATAAAGAAACCATTTGTTTCATATTCCACTAAAACATCGCCAATTTTATCGAATCAACAAGTCGAAATTAAAACTCTTAATGTTTTCAACGATATTGAAACCATTTGTTTCATATTCCACTAAAACATCGCCAATTTTATCGAATCAACAAGTCGAAATTAAAACTCTTAATGTTTTCAACGATATTGAAACCATTTGTTTCATATTCCACTAAAACATCGCCAATTTTATCGAATCAACAAGTCGAAATTAAAACTCTTAATGTTTTCAACGATATTGAAACCATTTGTTTCATATTCCACTAAAACATCGCCAATTTTATCGAATCAACAAGTCGAAATTAAAACTCTTAATGTTTTCAACGATATTGAAACCATTTGTCTCATAATCAACTAAAACATTTTTAGTTTTAATGAACGACACCTTGAACTTTATTAAATTTAATTAAAACAATTTGTTTTTCATAAATTTTAAAGTCCAATTTATAAGGCAATTGTCCTTTCTAATTTGACTTAATTTTTTTTTTCCCGTTTTGAAAATTTTCTAAGTCCTAGAATCGACGAATTCCTTATACACACACATACGGTGACTATACACACATATGGTGTCAAGATTGACTAGTCAATGCGTGTTATGTTTTATATTTTACTTATAAAATTTTTTTCAAATTAAAAAAATTTAAAGTCATAAAACACGCATATGTCACAACACGCAAATATGTGTATTTGACATAAGAACACGCAAACTGGTCATATGCGTGTTCTTCATGATGACGTCATCACAACACGCAAACTGGAAGATTAAAGGTTTTTATTTTCTGGGTTCATAAGAACACGCAAAGCTCCGATGAACACGCAAAACCAGAAAATGTACCCACAAATCTTAACCAGTTGATATTGAACCCTAAAACTCCCAAATCTGGTACGAATAGATCCGTATTTGTCCGATTTAACAGTTTATTGGTTCCATTTCTTCATCCATTTCACTTATAAAGTCCAATTTATAAGGCAATTGTCCTTTCTAATTTGACTTAATTTTTTTTTTCCCGTTTTGAAAATTTTCTAAGTCCTAGAATCGACGAATTCCTTATACACACACATACGGTGACTATACACACATATGGTGTCAAGATTGACTAGTCAATGCGTGTTATGTTTTATATTTTACTTATAAAATTTTTTTCAAATTAAAAAAATTTAAAGTCATAAAACACGCATATGTCACAACACGCAAATATGTGTATTTGACATAAGAACACGCAAACTGGTCATATGCGTGTTCTTCATGATGACGTCATCACAACACGCAAACTGGAAGATTAAAGGTTTTTATTTTCTGGGTTCATAAGAACACGCAAAGCTCCGATGAACACGCAAAACCAGAAAATGTACCCACAAATCTTAACCAGTTGATATTGAACCCTAAAACTCCCAAATCTGGTACGAATAGATCCGTATTTGTCCGATTTAACAGTTTATTGGTTCCATTTCTTCATCCATTTCACTTATAAAGTCCTATTTAGTGATTTTATTTTCGAAAAATAAAAACTCTAAATCTTGACAATAACATTTGAAAACTGGATTTAGAAGTCTTGTTAATCATATACCTTTGTTCAAGAGGTGTTAATGATGGTGTTTCTTGTGTCTAAAACACGAAAAGATCAAGTTTGTATGAATCAAAATCTGTGACGATGAACACGCAAATGGGAGAACACGCAAATATGGAGGGTTTCTGACAGAACACGCATATATATTTGAAAAAGATAATAAATGCGTATAAGTCATTTTATTTATACCCACATACAACGCGCAAACCCTAGTCCATGTACAGAACACGCAAATTAGGCCTAAAGAGAAACACGCATATGAAAGCCCACCTGACAACACGCATATTGAGCCCATTTGGCAAAACACGCATATTAAGTCTACTTGGCAAGCACGCATATTACTCTTAACCTATTTTTGATTCATGTGAGCCTCGACTTTCTAAAAAGTCAATTTTCTTGAACTTGATTAACACTTTGAAAATTCACAAAGAATTTTCTTGAACCCGATATGATTAACAACAAGAATTCTTTAGAGAACACGATAAAACAGATACGAACCTCTTTTTCGTATAATTATTCGTAATTTTCTCAATAAAGGAATTCTTGATAAATGTCACTACTTACACACAATTACAATGTATAATCATCAAATTAAGACCCATTATGTCATTAATTAATTAACGATTTACAAAGTACCATTGTTAAGTTTTTGACAAAGACAGACATTGGACACAATCAATGCTGTTAACTAAGTTCAAATACAACAAAAAAATTAAAAGATACAAGATTGAATAACATGATAAACAATCTCTCCATCTTTATTTTTTTTTTGTCTTTTTTTTTTTTTTTTTTTTTTTTTTTTTTTTTTTTTTTTTTTTTTTTTTTTTTTTTTTTTTTTTTTTTTTTTTTTTTTTTTTTTTTTTTTTTTTTTTTTTTTTTTTTTTTTTTTTTTTTTTTTTTTTTTTTTTTTTTTTTTTTTTTTTTTTTTTTTTTTTTTTTTTTTTTTTTTTTTTTTTTTTTTTTTTTTTTTTTTTTTTTTTTTTTTTTTTTTTTTTTTTTTTTTTTTTTTTTTTTTTTTTTTTTTTTTTTTTTTTTTTTTTTTTTTTTTTTTTTTTTTTTTTTTTTTTTTTTTTTTTTTTTTTTTTTTTTTTTTTTTTTTTTTTTTTTTTTTTTTTTTTTTTTTTTTTTTTTTTTTTTTTTTTTTTTTTTTTTTTTTTTTTTTTTTTTTTTTTTTTTTTTTTTTTTTTTTTTTTTTTTTTTTTTTTTTTTTTTTTTTTTTTTTTTTTTTTTTTTTTTTTTTTTTTTTTTTTTTTTTTTTTTTTTTTTTTTTTTTTTTTTTTTTTTTTTTTTTTTTTTTTTTTTTTTTTTTTTTTTTTTTTTTTTTTTTTTTTTTTTTTTTTTTTTTTTTTTTTTTTTTTTTTTTTTTTTTTTTTTTTTTTTTTTTTTTTTTTTTTTTTTTTTTTTTTTTTTTTTTTTTTTTTTTTTTTTTTTTTTTTTTTTTTTTTTTTTTTTTTTTTTTTTTTTTTTTTTTTTTTTTTTTTTTTTTTTTTTTTTTTTTTTTTTTTTTTTTTTTTTTTTTTTTTTTTTTTTTTTTTTTTTTTTTTTTTTTTTTTTTTTTTTTTTTTTTTTTTTTTTTTTTTTTTTTTTTTTTTTTTTTTTTTTTTTTTTTTTTTTTTTTTTTTTTTTTTTTTTTTTTTTTTTTTTTTTTTTTTTTTTTTTTTTTTTTTTTTTTTTTTTTTTTTTTTTTTTTTTTTTTTTTTTTTTTTTTTTTTTTTTTTTTTTTTTTTTTTTTTTTTTTTTTTTTTTTTTTTTTTTTTTTTTTTTTTTTTTTTTTTTTTTTTTTTTTTTTTTTTTTTTTTTTTTTTTTTTTTTTTTTTTTTTTTTTTTTTTTTTTTTTTTTTTTTTTTTTTTTTTTTTTTTTTTTTTTCAATTTAGGGTTTCCATTCATTTATATATGTTTCTGATCGATATTGGGCCTGCTGGGCTTTGTTCTTACGAACTTAGCAGCCCAGCCCATATAACGAAGATTATCTTCGTTAGTTCCTAACGAAGGTTATCTTCGTTAGTACTAAATACCATCAACATCTATGCTTAGTTATTTTCCAAGTACTTCATGTACAAGAAACCTAACATATATTATGTTTGTACTTGTATAACATACATAACAAACATCATATATAAACACATATATATAACACCAAAACATGTAATCGATCATTACTAAAACACTAAGTCCATAATCTATCAATTACACATATATAAATAAGACTAATCAAATCTAAGTTGCTGTTGTCACATCAACATGCATCAACAAACTCCCCCTTGACAGCAGCATCTTCGATTTCTTCAGTCTTCAAAAAATCTTCATCATCCATCAAATAACAATCGTCTGCTATTTGCATGGATATTTTCGTGTAAGCAGACTTGGAGAATCTTACGATATCGATCTTCTTCATTCTTCCAAAATGGTAAAAATGAACATTCAGTATCGTATAATTTTCTCTGATCATTTCTTGAGAAGTTAACCAACTGCATTGGATCATACATCCTTCTCAACAACATCTTCTTCTTTGAGTCTGCATACATCTTGGCTTCACCAGAATTTCGATCAATCTCCCAATTATCCATTTTATCCAAGACATCTTGTGCCCATTTCTTGGCAGGGACTTTGATCATACACTTGATATCACGTTGAATATACTCAATGCTTTTATCTGGCTTAACCACCTTCTTCTTTCGTCTTGGTTCAATATGAAACTTTGGTTTCTCAGAGTCTTTCATATTCGATCTCAACTTGAAATCTTCATGAAGATTCTTACCAACCACATCAGCAAGACCATAACCACTTGGATTGATAATCCTGTTATTTCCAAGTTCATGTAAGTCTTCTTCACACAAACTTCTGAAATGTCTCTCACGCCATGCTAGATACTGACAACCTTCTGGTCTTTTAAGAACGAACAACTTCAGTTCTTCATCATAGAACCAACTCCAGATTATTGTCTTATATCTTGCAGCATCTTTATCTGAGATGTGAGTCCAATACATGATGGGTTTCATAGTATCCCATGTGACTATATAATCATTAATTCTTTGCCCAGGCACAAGTCGATCAATCTCATGTAGTGGATCATCTTCTCTGAGAGGTACAGGATAATCATTTGGATCAAAAGGTCTTGTCAAGTTGATTTCCCAGTGGAAAGGAATCAAAGCATCATCAATCTTAGCATATACCACAAAGTTTAAAACTTTAGCAGAGCTACTAATTGAAGCTTGAAGCATTCTTTCCTTAACTTCTTTCCTCTTAATCTCTAACTCTTTTCTTTCTTCTAAAGATGGATCTTCAGAAGTTGAGTCCCAAACATCATCAAACCCATAAGGCTTCTTGAATATGTTTATATCCGGTTCAGGAACAAACTCACCCTCCTCAAGTTCATCACCATCAAAGAATAATTCTGCATCATCTGTATCATCTATTAAGATTACACAAAATGAACACCAGAATAAAATGAATAATCATGATAATAATAATAAAGATGAAATATAATTGCATTGAAATAAGATAGATTACATTCACATGTCGTAAACTTATTACATGCAACCTAATATACACTTTATCAATCTTTATCAAAATCATAAGTTGAATCAGAATCAGAATCAGAATCAGAATCCAGAACAGATTGGCTTTAGAATCTGAATCAGAATCAGAATCAGAATCAGAATCAGAATCAGAATCATGCAACCTAATATACACTTTATCAATCTTTATCAAAATCATAAGTTGAATCAGAATCAGAATCAGAATCAGATTCCAAGGCTGTTTGCCTTTGAATCTGAAATTCTTTTCCTCTTTCAGTTTCTGCTTCTTGCTGTTTATCTAATAAGTTATCAAATACAGAATGAAAAGCATTTTCTTCGGTATTACAGTCATGTCCAAATTTTGCCTTAACTTCACGCTTTAATCGTTCAGTTTCAGCTTCAACTTGATCATCACTTAAATAATCAATCGATTTCGAAGAATTACCTGAGTCAAGTGCTTCAATAACTTCAGCCTCTCGAGGAGCACTTGATCCACCCGCACCAGCAAGACCATAACCACTTGGATTGATAATCCTGTTATTTCCAAGTTCATGTAAGTCTTCTTCACACAAACTTCTGAAATGTCTCTCACGCCATGCTAGATACTGACAACCTTCTGGTCTTTTAAGAACGAACAACTTCAGTTCTTCATCATAGAACCAACTCCAGATTATTGTCTTATATCTTGCAGCATCTTTATCTGAGATGTGAGTCCAATACATGATGGGTTTCATAGTATCCCATGTGACTATATAATCATTAATTCTTTGCCCAGGCACAAGTCGATCAATCTCATGTAGTGGATCATCTTCTCTGAGAGGTACAGGATAATCATTTGGATCAAAAGGTCTTGTCAAGTTGATTTCCCAGTGGAAAGGAATCAAAGCATCATCAATCTTAGCATATACCACAAAGTTTAAAACTTTAGCAGAGCTACTAATTGAAGCTTGAAGCATTCTTTCCTTAACTTCTTTCCTCTTAATCTCTAACTCTTTTCTTTCTTCTAAAGATGGATCTTCAGAAGTTGAGTCCCAAACATCATCAAACCCATAAGGCTTCTTGAATATGTTTATATCCGGTTCAGGAACAAACTCACCCTCCTCAAGTTCATCACCATCAAAGAATAATTCTGCATCATCTGTATCATCTATTAAGATTACACAAAATGAACACCAGAATAAAATGAATAATCATGATAATAATAATAAAGATGAAATATAATTGCATTGAAATAAGATAGATTACATTCACATGTCGTAAACTTATTACATGCAACCTAATATACACTTTATCAATCTTTATCAAAATCATAAGTTGAATCAGAATCAGAATCAGATCAAAATTGAATCTGTATCAGAATCTGAATCATATCACTTTATCAATCTTTATCAAAATCATAAGTTGAATCAGAATCAGAATCAGAATCAGATTCCAAGGCTGTTTGCCTTTGAATCTGAAATTCTTTTCCTCTTTCAGTTTCTGCTTCTTGCTGTTTATCTAATAAGTTATCAAATACAGAATGAAAAGCATTTTCTTCGGTATTACAGTCATGTCCAAATTTTGCCTTAACTTCACGCTTTAATCGTTCAGTTTCAGCTTCAACTTGATCATCACTTAAATAATCAATCGATTTCGAAGAATTACCTGAGTCAAGTGCTTCAATAACTTCAGCCTCTCGAGGAGCACTTGATCCACCCGCACCAGAAGTACCAGTCTGGGTAGTATCTCTTCCTGTCTCCCCCTGAGTCTCAACACCTTTTCCTTTGTCAGAAACTGGGCGAGAATCACTCCTATTACCAGCATTATCAGCATCATCATCTTCATTCTGACGTCTTGGCTGAACTGCTGATAATCTGCAAACTTCTTCAGGAACATCTCCCCCTTGATTCTTGACCCAGTTTATTAAAAAGGTCAAAGTACCTCGAACATTCGTAAGATCAGACTCTAATGTATCAACACGAGCCTGAAGAACATCGATACGCCTAACTAGGGAGTAATCTGAAGGAATAGGAGGAAAAGTAGGCAATCTGGGCAAAATTGGTATGGCAGGAGGCAATAATGGACGCAACGTTACACTACCGGCAACAGAAGCAACCGGTGCTGTAGAGACAGCAGGAATAGCAGCAGCAGCTGCAGATACTGAAGTAGCCTCAGAAATTCGTGCACGCTTAGTTCTGCGATAAGTAAAAGGAGCATCCAGTGTCCTCTTAGGTCCAACAGTACTTGTATCTTCATGGATTGGACTTGATGCCATATCTCTATGTTCCAATTCTTCTTGATGCTGAAGTACAACTTCTTGTTCAGCACCATCATCCTGATTAACTTGAGAATCATGTTCATCATGAACGGATTGATCCGTATCAGAAAGAACAGGTGAAGAATGACATGCCTTACTCCGACGCTCTCGGCGTAAAGCACCAGGTACATCTTCTCGAGAAAAATGATATGAATGATCACTTCCTGAAACAGCAGGTACATCATGAGCCATCTTAGTTCGATGCTCATTACCAGAATCAGCAGCCACACTATCATATTCACCTGTGTCTGCTTCAACTACATCATCACCACCATCATTCCCACTATCAGAGTCATCAGAATCACCATCAGAACTATCATCTGAACTCTCTTCATCCTCATGATCAGAATTGTCTTCATCATCCACTAACATATCACCCTCAAAACGAGATCGATAATTTGGATTAATCAAATGACCAAACAGTGGTGGATCATTAAGACCAGCCACATTTCTAGTGTTAGCTTCTAAATCAGCAAATAAACGTAAAGGCCAAGCATGTGGTGCATAGCGAGGACCTTGATCAAATACCAAATCCGGACAAAAGTGTCTAACGATTGCCATAACAAAGCGAGGATATAAGAGAAATCTATTTTTCGCTTTGGCATTGATTTGACCAATAAACTCATGATAGAAGTATGTTGAAAAAGGATAAGGTCGATTATAGACCAAGGCAACCATCTGCGAAGAAATCTGAGCAGAAAGCTGATCAAATCCAGCCTTACGATTGCTCAGACTTACCAACAAAGCGTAAGCAAGATATCTCCAACGTCCTTGAAATCCACTTTTGTCAAAAGGAAGCTTTATTTGACCAACATATCCCATTCTTTGAAAACACCTACGAATAAGGTCAAAATCATAAGCTAAGTCTACTGCTTCGTCTGATTCTTCACCCAAATGCAGAATTTCACGAAGCATCGCAGCATTAAAATCAAAAGTGATTCCTTCGACAGTTGCCCGAACAAAACTACGACCATTAACGATGACCTGATGAGCAGTCCTCCAGAAGGTATCAATATACTGCCTAATCAGTCTAGGTGAATCACAGAATGCATAAGAAAGCCTAGAACGAGCAATAAAATCAAACATCTCATGATAGCGTTCACAATTATGCTGATCTGGATCAAGATTTAAGGCCAGATTGTGCTTCTTAACGAACTGACGTGGAGCAAGAGCCATTTCTGCAAAACAAATCATAATTTAAAAACAATTATAGGATTAAATGAATTGCAGGCTTAGATAAACTTAATCAATAATTTCATAAGTTGAGACTGTACGAAATTACTCTTTAAGTTCGTTAGTTAAGATTGTACGAAGATAGATTTTAAGTTCGTTAGGTTATGACTGAACGAAGATAGATTTTAAATTCGTTAGTTATGACTGAACGAAGATAGATTTTAAATTCGTTAGTTATGACTGAACGAAGATAGATTTTAAATTCGTTAGTTATGACTGAACGAAGATAGATTTTAAATTCGTTAGTTATGACTGAACGAAGATAGATTTTAAATTCGTTAGTTATGACTGAACGAAGATAGATTTTAAATTCGTTAGTTATGACTGAACGAAGATAGATTTTAAATTCGTTAGTTATGACTGAACGAAGATAGATTTTAAATTCGTTAGTTATGACTGAACGAAGATAGACTTTAAGTTCGTTAGTTATGACTGACGAAATTACTCTTTAAGTTCGTTAGTTAAGATTGTACGAAGATAGATTTTAAGTTCGTTAGGTAACAAAAAAACGAAAATAGACATTAAGTTCGTTGGGTAACAACAAACGAAGATAGCTTTGAAGCATAACTAAGTTCGTTTGTCACAAGAACTCCTAAATTCGTTAGTTGAAAGAAGAGTCTAAGTTCGTAAGCTCTGTTTGAGAACCTAAGTTCGTAGACAATAAACGAAAGCTAACTTCGTAGACATTCTGAACAGCAGTTGGTTCCAAAATCAAATATTTGATTTTAATAAAATTGATTAACACTTGTTTTGCCCGAAATTAGTTACAAAACATAATTTAAAAACAATTATAGGATTAAATGAATTGCAGGCTTAGATAAACTTAATCAATAATTTCATAAGTTGAGACTGTACGAAATTACTCTTTAAGTTCGTTAGTTAAGATTGTACGAAGATAGATTTTAAGTTCGTTAGGGACTGAACGAAGATAGATTTTAAATTCGTTAGTTATGACTGAACGAAGATAGATTTTAAATTCGTTAGTTATGACTGAACGAAGATAGATTTAAATTCGTTAGTTATGACTGAACGAAGATAGATTTTAAATTCGTTAGTTATGACTGAACGAAGATAGTCATTAAATTCGTTAGTTATGACTGAACGAAGATAGATTTTAAATTCGTTAGTTATGACTGAACGAAGATAGATTTTAAATTCGTTAGTTATGACTGAACGAAGATAGATTTTAAATTCGTTAGTTATGACTGAACGAAGATAGATTTTAAATTCGTTAGTTATGACTGAACGAAGATAGATTTTAAATTCGTTAGTTATGACTGAACGAAGATAGATTTTAAATTCGTTAGTTATGACTGAACGAAGATAGATTTTAAATTCGTTAGTTATGACTGAACGAAGATAGATTTTAAATTCGTTAGTTATGACTGAACGAAGATAGATTTTAAATTCGTTAGTTATGACTGAACGAAGATAGATTTTAAATTCGTTAGTTATGACTGAACGAAGATAGATTTTAAATTCGTTAGTTATGACTGAACGAAGATAGATTTTAAATTCGTTAGTTATGACTGAACGAAGATAGATTTTAAATTCGTTAGTTATGACTGAACGAAGATAGATTTTAAATTCGTTAGTTATGACTGAACGAAGATAGATTTTAAATTCGTTAGTTATGACTGAACGAAGATAGATTTTAAATTCGTTAGTTATGACTGAACGAAGATAGATTTTAAATTCGTTAGTTATGACTGAACGAAGATAGATTTTAAATTCGTTAGTTATGACTGAACGAAGATAGATTTTAAATTCGTTAGTTATGACTGAACGAAGATAGATTTTAAATTCGTTAGTTATGACTGAACGAAGATAGATTTTAAATTCGTTAGTTATGACTGAACGAAGATAGATTTTAAATTCGTTAGTTATGACTGAACGAAGATAGATTTTAAATTCGTTAGTTATGACTGAACGAAGATAGATTTTAAATTCGTTAGTTATGACTGAACGAAGATAGATTTTAAATTCGTTAGTTATGACTGAACGAAGATAGATTTTAAATTCGTTAGTTATGACTGAACGAAGATAGATTTTAATTCGTTAGTTATGACTGAACGAAGATAGATTTTAAATTCGTTAGTTATGACTGAACGAAGATAGATTTTAAATTCGTTAGTTATGACTGAACGAAGATAGATTTTAAATTCGTTAGTTATGACGAAGATAGACTTTAAGTTCGTGGGTAACAACAAACGAAGATAGCTTTGAAGCATAACTAAGTTCGTTTGTCACAAGAACTCCTAAATTCGTTAGTTGAAAGAAGAGTCTAAGTTCGTAAGCTCTGTTTGAGAACCTAAGTTCGTAGACAATAAACGAAAGCTAACTTCGTAGACATTCTGAACAGCAGTTGGTTCCAAAATCAAATATTTGATTTTAATAAAATTGATTAACACTTGTTTTGCCCGAAATTAGTTACAAAACATTTGTATCAATTAAATGAAGCATAACCCACTTCGATTTTACATACGAATTAAAGATCCAAAGGATTAAAATCAAAAACGAAATTAGATGTGACGAAAATAAGTTCAATTTTCTGAAGAACAAGTCCAAACGAAGTTAAAGACTATCTTCGTAAGAACAACATTGGACTTAGAAAATTTTTCAAGATTCTTCATCACGAAACTTTCCACGATGCGACCCTTTGACCTAAACCTGTACATAGCAATAACTCGTTAAAAGCAACTTGTTCATGCCTTGTACCAAGAAGTACCACCATCTAAAATCATCATCATAATGTAAGTATTTTACAAACATTATAATCTTGAATAAAAACAAAACCCCAAGGTCTAAAAACAACCATCACCAAACTTGAAAATAATCAATGAACATATGAACAGCGTTACCAACCACGACCATGATACGGAGAGCATTTCGCTAATCATTGAGATGCTTGACGGCAAACCATCTTGAAACACTTAAGTCCCATATTAGATGCCGTCTACAAAACTAACAAAAAATGAATAGTCCAAAAATCCAATGAAGGACTTTGTAAAGTTTCCGAAATCATGTCATAAGTCAAGGTACGAAAATCAAAAGAAACACGTATCAACACTGATTATTTTCACTAAATACATGAAATGTAAAGTAAATAAATACTCCAAAGACAGGTTCATGTATTCTTCCTTCACGTGCTCATATTTGCATCACAATATTGTCATTTCACACCAAAAATCTTGTCTCCACGATATCATCAGTATGAATAACACTGTATTGTAACAAAGATCAGCACTCCAACTTTATCTTCTTATCCTGAACACTGCACACTTACCAAAAACTCATTAACGCATCAAGAGCAAAGGCATAATAATGCAGAAAATTCAAGCTAAAACACACAAAATTAGGGTTAACAATTACGAAATATTCAAGATTCTAACAAAAGATCAAGGGAGGTCATTCCATTGTCAAACCCTAAAATGTCACCAAGTTATTAATTAAATTCGTAACTTGTAACAACTTAAACTTGTGAGATTTCAAATAACTTTGACTTTTCACAGAAAACTTAAAAGATCATTTTCTAAACTTAAACAATTTAATGTCCATATCAGAAAATCTTCTTTTGTACTAATCACATAACCTCATCAAGAATCCAAATAAATGAATTCAGCAAAATATATACTGAACAGAATTTAAGTAGAATCTCTCGTGCAATAAGAACTTATGAAAATACTATTTTGACTCAATAAAATGAAAAAATAAATTAGAATAAAAATTACAGAACAAGAAACTAATCTAAACACAATTTATTCATTATTCACATGTACTTGTGTACTGCTGATCAGATCAGATTAGCATTTACATAAGCCTACTAGCGAGAAATAATTCTCTTATTATTAGTTATGAACAGTGATCCAAAAACGATTACCAATATGTTTGTCCTCTTAAACACTCGGTACTTCCAGTCTCCTTTTTGGTTTGTGGCACTTTCGTATTACTTGAGCCAAGGACAGTCACCATGTAACCTAGTAAGTTACTCATGCCACAATTTTAGTTTGCGAACTTATGTGCCCCATATTCAGATACACTCTCACAATCGAAACAAGCACTAAGATTAAGACATTTGGTGAGTAAAGTGAGAAAATCTTTAAGAATCAAGTCAGCGGTGACAGGTCGGTGATTCCTCACGCGCAAAGCGACTTAACTTGACTCACGTACGGAAATATACTTAACATTGCATAATGCCAAGTACTTGCATATTTGTGACATTAATTTTTTAAAGCACTTATGAAAACCCGTGACTTTCTATGAGACCCGTGTAGCGAACTTTCTGACAACCTATCCCAAGTTGGAAGCTTTAGGTAGGCTAGGTATACAAAGATACCCCAAGGACTTACTTGTTCGAATCTCAAAGGCCACATTAGCTTCATATTTTCAACATATTTATTTGATATTTGTATATCTTGTCACAAATATACATCCGAAAAAGCAATACATACACATATATGTATCCGAGACCTTCTTTATAAAGACCAAATATACATAATTATAATGCAAGATCTTTCATAAGATTTAAAGGACTTGTCTATTTTAAGAACAAGCATTCTCAGCCATATATCTGAATACGTTTCCCATAAGAACATTGTATACATTTAAGTTCAGATTAAAAGGAAACCTTGGTACTTTGTGCCTATCGATACATCATATAATGGTATCACTGAACTGAGCATTTTAAAGTACAATTAGGTAGGCTTAAAAGCTAAAGTATCGTCACGTCTAATCATGTAGTGCAGTAACCTTACATTATAATTTATTTATTATTATTTTTTTTTTTTTTTATTTTATTTTATTTTTTTTTTTTTTTTTTTTTTTTTTTTTTTTTTTTTTTATTTTTTTTTTATTTTTTTTTTTTTTTTTTTTTTTTTTTTTTTTTTTATTTTTTTTTGACACTATCTATATACGACTTAAACTACTAAGACTCAAAAAAGAAAATTTAAGTTCTTTGAGAGAATCTACTCGGCATTCTTCATACCATTGAGTTGATATAACAACTCATGACGAGGTCTATCAAAAGCTTTAGTATATAGATCAGCAAGGTTATCATCAGTAATAACCTTTTCTAAATGAATAAGCTTTTTCTCAAAACAGTCACGTAAAAAGTGATGCTTTATATCTATGTGCTTGGTGACTTTAAAGTTTTTCGGATTCTTAGTAATATCTATGGCAGACTTATTATCAATACAAATAGGAGAGTCTGAGATATCCATACCATAGTCGCGCAATTGTTGCTGTATCCAAAGTACCTGAGAACAGCATTGACCAGCAGCTATGTACTCTGCTTCACAGGTAGACTGTGCAACAGATGTCTGCTTCTTGCACTGCCACGATATAATTCTCCCCCCTAAAAGTTGACATCCACCTGACGTTGATTTCCTATCCGAACTGCAGCCACCATAATCCGAATCAGTATAAGCTTTGAATTCAAAGGAACCATGCATGGGATACCAAAGCCCTAGACGAGGCTTGGCCTTCACATAACGAAGAATCCTTTTCGCAGCTTTCAAATGTGACTCTTTCGGATTAGCCTGATATCTAGCACACATACAAACAGCAAAGGTAATGTCTGGACGTGAAGCCGTCAGATACATCAAGGAACCAATGATAGCCCGATATTGAGTGGCATCGACTTCTGGATCATTAGTCTTATCAGGACACAACCCATGATTAGTCTGAATGGGAGTAATAGCATCTTTAGCATCGGTCATTCGAAACCTAGTAAGAAGATCTTGAACATACTTGCTCTGATGAATAAAGAACCCATCCTTCAGTTGATCCACCTGTAGTCCAAGGAAGAAAGTTAATTCCCCCATAGCACTCATTTCGAACTTAGCCTTCATGCTATGCTCAAATTCCTTGCACATAGTATCATCAGATGAACCAAAAATAATATCATCGACGTAAACCTGTACAAGCAAGTATTCCTTCCCTTTCCATTTGATAAACAACGTGCTGTCAATAGAACCTCTAGTAAAACCATTTTCATGCAGATGAGTAGACAGTTTTTCATACCATGAACGAGGAGCCTGATGTAAACCATATAGAGCCTTATCAAGACGATATACTCTATTAGGGAAGTCTGGATCCTCAAACCCTGGAGGTTGATCTACATACACTTCTTCTCTTATCTCCCCATACAAAAAGGCACTCTTTACGTCAAGTTGATACACCTTTATACCTTTATAACTAGCATATGCCAGAAATAATCGAATAGCTTCAAGTCTAGCTACTGGTGCAAATGTCTCATCGTAATCGAATCCTTCTTGTTGCTCAAAACCTCTAACCACCAACCGAGCCTTATTACGAGTGACTACACCTTTGTCATCCTTTTTACAACGAAAAACCCATCGCGTTGATAAAGGAGATTCACCCTGAGGTAAGTCAACTAACTTCCATACATCAAGCTTCCTAAACTGAGCCAATTCTTCTTGCATCGCCTCAACCCATGACGGATCTTTAAGAGCCATTCCAACATTTTTAGGCTCAACCTGAGAGATGAAGCAAAAGTACAAGTACCAAGTAATTGCCCCAGTATCCTTAATTTCAGCAAACATACTTGACAAATTTTTCCTATTCTGATTTCTCGTGCGAACAGAGGCAGAAGCATCACCAATGATTTGCTCTACTGGATGATCCTTGTTGCCCTTGTCACAGATCTGGGAGACACTCATTAGATTATGAGTAAGTTGTTCCACATAGTTTACTCTTTCAAGAGTAAGTTGTCCATTGACGACATCTCCTTGACCGGTGATGTTGCCGCCCTTGGATCCAGCAAAACTAACATACGACCCATTTATACCAGTATAATTGGACAAGAGTTTCCTGTCCCCTGTCATGTGCCTGGAGCATCCACTGTCAAGGTACCATAAATGAATTGGTGTCCTAGGAACTCCCTGCACATAAAATGAGAAAAATTAGTTTTCATTGGGGACCCAAACTTCTTAACTGGAACACCTTCAACTAATCCAAGACTAACAAGTTCATTCATCTTCCGAAAGTTAATATGTCCCATTCTACGATGCCAGAGGAGAGATTCAGACTCATTTGCCTTGCTCAACAAACAGAGGGGCTCCGTTGGATTATCAACACCTAAAACTAAGCCATAGATGTCTCTCTTCCTAGGAGCTCTGAGCATTATCCATTCTGCTGGAATAACGAAACCCGGCTTCAAGATGAATGCCTCCTTTTCTGTGAAATGAACATTGTTGCCCTTGTCACAGATCTGGGAGACACTCATTAGATTATGAGTAAGTTGTTCCACATAGTTTACTCTTTCAAGAGTAAGTTGTCCATTGACGACATCTCCTTGACCGGTGATGTTGCCGCCCTTGGATCCAGCAAAACTAACATACGACCCATTTATACCAGTATAATTGGACAAGAGTTTCCTGTCCCCTGTCATGTGCCTGGAGCATCCACTGTCAAGGTACCATAAATGAATTGGTGTCCTAGGAACTCCCTGCACATAAAATGAGAAAAATTAGTTTTCATTGGGACCCAAACCTTCTTAGGTTTGGGTCGACCCTTCTCATCCCTGAGAATCAGTTCAGTCCAATATCCATTGCTCGAAGCCGTGGGTGAGACATGATTCTCGTTTCGTCTTCTCACTGGAGGAGACTTCTGACCTCTCGTCGGAGAAGGTCTAGGAGAATGAGGACCATAAGAAGGTCGAACACTCGAATGAATTTGGTCATAGAATGAATTCTGACTTCTAGGAGCAGAACGATCAGGTCGTGGAGGTGTTTGAAAACGATTTGAATTCCTATGAACATTTCCTGATGAACCTTTCAGTGGAGATTCACGTCGTTGAGGTATAGTAAAGGATCAGTAGGATCTTTAGGAGCAGTCTCTAAGGTAGAATCTGCTTCTTTGGTCCCACTTGATTCTCCAGATTTAGAAGCAGGCTCAATGAATGGTGAGGAAACCGGAGAAGAAACAGGAACCGGCCCACCATCAAGTGGATCATGAAGAGTAACTACATCCTCCACAGTCGGAACACCTGTAAACGAAACAGGACCACGAAAAGAGGTGAAGACACCATCATAATCGAAGTCATTAGCAGGACCAACGTGTACAGCAGGTTTATGACTGACAATTACCACATTTGTACCAAAATTAACTTTGCCAGTTTTCTGATTGTACACACGCCGAATTGGTGTACTAGGTATATAACCTAAAAAGAAACCCTCCTCAGATTTAGGATCAAATTTTCCCTGAGGAAGTACTTTAAGAAAAGTACAAGGAACACCAAACGGCTCAACATTTTGCAAATTTGGCTTTGTATTGTGCAAAAGTTCATAACAAGTTTTCTTGAACCGTTTAACTGTTAAAACCCGATTTAAAATGTGACAAGCTGTATTCACTGCCTCCCCCCAGAAAGTAACAGGAAGCCCTGAATCAGCAAGCATCGTCCTAGCTGTTTCTATCAATGTCCTGTTTTTCCTTTCAGCTACTCCATTCTGCTGTGGCTCATGCGGTGCACTGAATTGATGTTGAATACCCTTGGTCAAGCAGAAAACAGTAATAGTATTATTCTTGAACTCAGTGCCATTGTCACTCCTGATTCTCTTAACTTTAACTTCATGGACATTCTCAACTTGTCTAACAAAATCCATAAACCGGTTTGCGGTCTCGTCCTTTGTCTTCAAGAAAAATACCCATGAGTACCTTGAGTAATCATCAGTGATCACCAAACAGTAGGACATCCCCCCAATGCTTCTTACGTTCACAGGACCAAAGAGATCCATATGAAGTAGTTCGAATGGTTTGGATATAGTGTTGTGCACCTTTGGTTTATGAGGATTCTTGTGTTGCTTTCCTTTCAAACACGGTACACATTTATCTTCCATCCCAAACTTCTTAACTGGAACACCTTCAACTAATCCAAGACTAACAAGTTCATTCATCTTCCGAAAGTTAATATGTCCCATTCTACGATGCCAGAGGAGAGATTCAGACTCATTTGCCTTGCTCAACAAACAGAGGGGCTCCGTTGGATTATCAACACCTAAAACTAAGCCATAGATGTCTCTCTTCCTAGGAGCTCTGAGCATTATCCATTCTGCTGGAATAACGAAACCCGGCTTCAAGATGAATGCCTCCTTTTCTGTGAAATGAACATTGTTGCCCTTGTCACAGATCTGGGAGACACTCATTAGATTATGAGTAAGTTGTTCCACATAGTTTACTCTTTCAAGAGTAAGTTGTCCATTGACGACATCTCCTTGACCGGTGATGTTGCCGCCCTTGGATCCAGCAAAACTAACATACGACCCATTTATACCAGTATAATTGGACAAGAGTTTCCTGTCCCCTGTCATGTGCCTGGAGCATCCACTGTCAAGGTACCATAAATGAATTGGTGTCCTAGGAACTCCCTGCACATAAAATGAGAAAAATTAGTTTTCATTGGGGACCCAAACCTTCTTAGGTTTGGGTCGACCCTTCTCATCCCTGAGAATCAGTTCAGTCCAATATCCATTGCTCGAAGCCGTGGGTGAGACATGATTCTCGTTTCGTCTTCTCACTGGAGGAGACTTCTGACCTCTCGTCGGAGAAGGTCTAGGAGAATGAGGACCATAAGAAGGTCGAACACTCGAATGAATTTGGTCATAGAATGAATTCTGACTTCTAGGAGCAGAACGATCAGGTCGTGGAGGTGTTTGAAAACGATTTGAATTCCTATGAACATTTCCTGATGAACCTTTCAGTGGAGATTCACGTCGTTGAGGTATAGTAAGCGGTTTTGGAGAAGATTGAACTTTAGCCTCATTAACCTGTTTATCATTACCCAACCCCCTTTTTCCTTCCGAGGTGGAAACCTTTGAAGGAGAACCTGATCTTCGAGGTCTATTTGGACATACACTATAAACATGACCCTTTTCATGACAAGCAAAGCAGGAGAGGACCTTGAACTTTTTGTTTGTATCTACCTTTTTATTGGTACCTACAGATTCATTGTTAGCACTAGTGTCCACTGACTTACTTGTTTTCCTTTGATCTTCTTTTTCAGAGTCTTGTTTAGTTGGTGATATCCTAGACCTTCTAGCACCATCTTTCTCATGTTTACCTATACTTGAAGATTTCTTAAGTGCAGGCATTAAGATGTGCTTTAAAACCTTAGTTGCTTCTTCATTAACGGCTAAGTTATCTTCAGATTTTCTATTCCTAGACTGCTTAGGTAATGGAGTGAGACGTTGCTGACTTAATTTCTTCATATCCTCAATAGCAACATCCCAGACTTTATCAATCCTCTTAGGGTCAATAGATTCTAATGGGAATTCTAACTCAGTATAGACCCTATTACTCTTATGAAGTGTAAAGTGTACAATACTGTCTTTCTGACCATTGGGAATAAACTGATTTAAAACAACACCTTTCAATTTCTCTTCCTTGTTAGGTTGAGAAGAAACTCCTTTAGACTCTTTTGTTCCCTCAGACATCTTTGCCTCAGGAATTGAGTCTTTTGGATTACTATCTACAACACTAGGTTGAAGTAGGATTTCAGGAAGATTAGGTTCAACAGAAGTATAGTTATTATTGAAAGGAGGAGGCACATCTTTATAAGAGATCTTAGCAGTGTCAAGACTCTTAGAGGAAGAATTCTCAAACTTTGACATATGCATTAAAAGCTCAGCATGTCTAGCAGAATCAGATTTAGCATTTAATTCCAAGATTTCTATCCTAGCATCAGCAAGTTCCTTTTCAATGGTAGCACACTTTCTAGCTAACAAGGAATAAGCTTCACTACTTACTCTTTCTATGGCCACAGACTGATTGACTTTATCTTTCATAGCTCTAATGTCAGACTCTAAGGATCTAATCTTGTCCTTGAAGAATTTTTCTTTATCATTTACAGTTAGACCCTTTTTAATTAATTTATCTCTTTCATCATGAGCAGCATTGACAACAGATTCTAATTTCTTAATTTGTTCATTCTTTTGTTCAAGTTCATCAAACATGCGATTAACAATTTTGCAAACATGAACAATAGTATGTAAAGAATAGGATACCTGTTGGTCTGCCTCTTTGCAATCTGCCATGTAAGCAACAAAATCATCCACAGTCATGTCAGCCGGAATCTCAAACTCTTGCATCTGCTCTTCAATTGTCTTTTCAACCTTTTCTGTAGCAGAATCATTTTTAACCTCAGCAGCTTTCACCTCTTCAGTAGCTTTCACTTCATCAAGGTTCTTGACATCTTCTAATTCATTGTCAGATTCGGAATCAGTATCATATACACCAGCAGCAACAAATTCCACATTCGAACTTTTAGTATTTTCATACAATTGCTCTTCACTGTGATAGACTGTGGTGTCCAAGAAGTCATCAGGAGAATCAACTATTTGAGCCATATCATCAAGAATTTCAGCCAAATAAGCGTTATTGTTCTCATCATGTGGAAGATTCCAAACATAAGAACCATCTGGTTGAACAGCTACTATAGCCTTGTCATTGCCATTGACATTTGCAGTAGGATCATCAGTCAACAAAAGAGCTCTAGTTGAATTTTGATTGAACGGACGATTACCACCTCTATCTTGACGTGTAGGAGTAACATTTGCCTCTCTCTTAGGCCGTTGACATTCTCTGGCAAAATGTCCAAACCCTTCACAGTTATAGCACTTCACCTTTGACTTGTCAAATCCCTGAGTACCTCCATTAAGCTGTCTGCCTGTTCTATTCATAAACTTTTGCACTCTCCTGGTGATCATTGCCAATTGCCATTTCAGATCCATTTCTTCAACATCATCTGGATCTATCTGGTCGTAATCTTCATCAATAAGTGCTGGATCTGTGATTCTTCCTGCAACAAAAGCTTCATGTGCAGCACACATAGCAGCAAATACATTCATCCTACCCTCAGCTGATTTCATATTCATAGGCATGGACTTGTAACCAGCAGAAGAAGATGTAATGTTTCCGAACTTCATATTTCCTGTCTTTACACCTTCATTAGCCCTTTTACCCCTGTTACCAGCATCAGTAGCCATGAATCCGGAAGAATCATCTCCATCCATTTGTGGACCACAATTGTCTGTCTCACCAGTACTACCAACTCCAGAAAAGAAAGCATTAATGTCTGCTGTTGGATTTTTCATAGTGGCATGATAGAGAGATGGATCTTGTGTGAAGTTATCTTGAAGATCCTTTGCCTTATCCTTCATTTCTCTGTTTCTTAGTGTGGATATCACTCCATCTATTCGAAGAGATGCATAATCAGCTCTTTCTTGTAATCCATGACGAAATTCTTTGTAAGCTTTCGGCAAACCATCCAAGAATTTATCCACTATCTCAGTAGGAGTGTATTTAAGATCAAAATAAGCTAATTCAGCAAGAAGATGTTGATACCTCAGAATAAGATCCTCAACTTGTTCATTCTTTGTAGCATTGAAGCAGTCAAATTGTTTCTTAAGCATTTTAATTCTATTTTGCTTCAATAGTGGATCACCTTCACAATGAGCTTCAATAGCATCGAACAGTTGCTTTGAAGTCTTGTATTCCTGTTTAGGAAACAAGTGCACCAACTCTTGAGGAATGCACATACGAAGTGTGGAAAGAGTCTTTACTTCAATGGCATAGTTAGCCTTTTCTTCACCCGTTAATTCTCCCACCTTGTACGTAGAAGTAACTCCATTCACAGTAAGAGTGGGCCATTCATAACCTTCAGTGATCATGAGCCACATGTTTAGGTCTTCTCGTTGAATAAAATCTTCAAATCGACCTCTCCACGCCCAGAAGTCAGCTAATGAAACTAACTTTGGTGGAGAATTAGTACGTCCTACAAGATGATCATGATAAACCAGAGAATTGAGGTATTGGGCAACAGCATTGTTGGTTGAAGATGAGGAAGCCATAAATGAAAATTACTGTTCAAACGAAGATAAGAGATGGAACGAAAATAGGTTAAATTCGTAAGAACAAGGTCTGAACGAAGATAGCTTAAGTTCGTAGACTATGGTTCTGAACGAAGATAGCTAAGTTCGTAGACTAAGGATCTGAACGAAGATAACTTAAGTTCGTAGACTAAATTCGTTTGAAGAAGATTCAGAACGAAAATGAAGATAACTTCGTTTTCTATCTTCGCTTGATGAACTATAGAACGAATTTAAGTTAAATTCGTTTTTAAACTTCGTTTTGCTAAGTTCGTAGGTCAAACGAACTTAGCGACAGAAAGGGTGTTCGGGAGGTTTTTGAGAAAATAACAATCAAACAAACGATCTCAACCCTTCGATAAGATATCGAATGGCTCTGATACCACTTGTGAGTCCCTCGATAGCTACTGATCGCTCTCGAGATCGTCTATTGTTATGTCGTGAGTGCGGAATCCTCACGAGATAACTAGTTTGATTAGTTATCATATATATTGCTAATTATATCAATATAATCGGCCTTATGTGATCTATCTTCGTTTTCTATCTTCGCTTGATGAACTATAGAACGAATTTAAGTTAAATTCGTTTTTAAAATTCGTTTTGCTAAGTTCGTAGACTAAATTCGTTTGAAGAAGATTCAGAACGAAAATGAAGATAACTTCGTTTTCTATCTTCGCTTGATGAACTATAGAACGAATTTAAGTTAAATTCGTTTTTAAACTTCGTTTTGCTAAGTTCGTAGACTAAATTCGTTTGAAGAAGATTCAGAACGAAAATGAAGATAACTTCGTTTTCTATCTTCGCTTGATGAACTATAGAACGAATTTAAGTTAAATTCGTTTTTAAACTTCGTTTTGCTAAGTTCGTAGACTAAATTCGTTTGAAGAAGATTCAGAACGAAAATGAAGATAACTTCGTTTTCTATCTTCGCTTGATGAACTATAGAACGAATTTAAGTTAAATTCGTTTTTAAACTTCGTTTTGCTAAGTTCGTAGACTAAATTCGTTTGAAGAAGATTCAGAACGAAAATGAAGATAACTTCGTTTTCTATCTTCGCTTGATGAACTATAGAACGAATTTAAGTTAAATTCGTTTTTAAACTTCGTTTTGCTAAGTTCGTAGACTAAATTCGTTTGAAGAAGATTCAGAACGAAAATGAAGATAACTTCGTTTTCTATCTTCGCTTGATGAACTATAGAACGAATTTAAGTTAAATTCGTTTTTAAACTTCGTTTTGCTAAGTTCGTAGACTAAATTCGTTTGAAGAAGATTCAGAACGAAAATGAAGATAACTTCGTTTTCTATCTTCGCTTGATGAACTATAGAACGAATTTAAGTTAAATTCGTTTTTAAACTTCGTTTTGCTAAGTTCGTAGACTAAATTCGTTTGAAGAAGATTCAGAACGAAAATGAAGATAACTTCGTTTTCTATCTTCGCTTGATGAACTATAGAACGAATTTAAGTTAAATTCGTTTTTAAACTTCGTTTTGCTAAGTTCGTGATTAATTTCTTTTCAGCACAGTCACGAATAAAATGATATCTAATATCAATATGTTTCGTTTTACTATGCTTCACAGGATTATTGGTAATGGAAATAGCAGATTTGTTATCAATTTTAATAGGAGTGTTAGAGAAATTCACACCGTAGTCACGCAGTTGTTGCTGAATCCATAAAACTTGTGAACAGCAGCTGCCGGCGGCCATATATTCTGCCTCACAAGTTGAATTTGCAACTGATGTCTGCTTTTTGCACTGCCATGACACAAGCCTATCTCCTAAAAATTGACATCCTCCCGAAGTAGATTTTCTATCAAAGTTACATCCACCATAATCAGAGTCTGTATAAGCATACATATCAAATTCTCCTCCTCTAGGATACCACAATTCGAGTGATGGTTGTCCTTTTAAATATCGAAGAATTCTTTTTACTCCTTTCAAGTGTGACTCTTTCGGACAGGATTGAAATCGAGCACATATGCACATAGCAAACATAATATCAGGTCTAGATGAGGTAAGATACATTAATGACCCTATCATTGACCGATATAATGTTGGATCAACGTCTTGATCCAAGCTGTTCACTGCTCCCAACAAGTGATTTACTTGTATTGGAGTGCTTATGGGAGAAGCATTATCCATACCAAATTTCTTAAGTATGTCATAGACATATTTGGTTTGATGAATAAAAATTCCTTCCTTTCTCTGTTCAACTTGCAAACCAAGAAAGAAGTTCATTTCTCCCATTGCGCTCATTTCAAATTTGCTTTTCATGATTTCTTCAAACTCTTTGCACATGTTTTCGTCCGATGCACCAAATATAATATCATCGACATAAACTTGTACCAGTAAGAAGTCATCATCTTTCCATTTTATGAATAATGTGCTATCAATCTGACCTCTTACAAATCCATTCTCCACTAGATGTGTGGATAATGTATCGTACCAGGCTCTGGGTGCTTGATGAAGACCATATAGAGCTTTATCCAATTTATATGCCCTATCAGGATAGTCAGGATCAGTAAACCCATGTAAGTACACATTTATGTCAATAGCAGTCTAGATTGTTTGGGCTTATATTGTTATATGTCTTTGTAATGTGATTGTCATTAATGAACTTAGTATTATGCATAGAATACTAGATTAAGTTTAAGTATTGAATGTGTAATAAATCTGCTAAGTGTGAAATGTGACCTCGCATTTCACATAGGGAATACGACCCCGTATTTGCAGGGTCAAATACGAGGCCAATCACAGAATGCGACCTCGCATTAGTGACAGGCTGGGCTGGATTTGCGAGGCCGACTCGCTGAAGCCCACGTCGGGTGTTTCCTATATAAACCGAATCCTAACAGGGATTACGGTTGAACATTTGTCGAAATATCAAGCAGGTATTGCAGGTTATAGTCGTCAAAGGTTGTTCCGCTAGCCCGAAGAAGATCTGCGAGGTAGCGGGTGATCTAGGGGCTTATTGTTGATCACCAAGTTATAGTGAGGGATTTCGCACCTCAAGATAACTGGAGCAAGCTATTAACAATCCGTACCAGGGGACTTACAATTGGTATCAGAGCCACTTGGTTTAATACCGGAAGGTTATAGCTCGTTGGTGATAGACAATATTGATTTAGGGTCGTTTAGACGTGATTCTTTCACGAGTTTACGATCGGAAATCTTGTTTGTGACCTCTATTTGTATTTGAAGTAGTCGAAGGTGTTGTTGTTGGTTTTTAGGGTTTCGAATTCAAGAGATCTAAGGATTCCAACATCGTTTGCGACCTCGCGGGCTCGTATTACCTCATCCAGCTCGTATTGCGACCTGGGTAGCTAATTACGACCTCGCCAGTTCAATTGCGACCTCGTATTTCATTTGCAACCTCGTGAGCTCTTTAAGACCTCGCCAGTTCAATTACGACCTCGAGTATTTAATTGCGACCTCGTATTTTTCTTTAGGACCTCATGAACTTTTACGACCTCATTTATTTTTGTAAACAGTTCGTGAATTTTGCTAGCTCGGAGAAAATGACGTCTCAATTTCCCGCAAATTATCAATCTTTGCTGAATCAACTAATTCTGATGGATCACGAAACTGGATAGGCCAACTCACCGCCCAAGTTAATAAGCCTTGATAGATATTTCAGTTGGAAGGGCAGATTCGAGTCATATTGCAGGTTAATGGATGTGAAGGATGTGGATATGTATTGTTAATGGTTATGTTCATCCCACTGTGCAAAGTGACAAAGAACCTACTGGTTCTGGTGGTGGTAAAGCAGCTTCGTATGAGCAAATGACTGTCGATCAAAAGAAAGACTACGAAGCAGAAAGTAAGGCTTTAGGATCACTCCGAATGGCTCTCCAAGGGGAATTCTTGCACTTGTTTGAAATGTATGACAGTGCAAAAGGCTTATGGGATGCACTCAAAGAGCATTGTGAAGGTGATGATGATCTCAAGAAGAGAAGGAATGATTTGCTAAAGAAGCAGTATTATGTCTTAACTAGCTTCAAAGATGAACCTCTTGATGAGATCTTGATTCGTTACAGTCATCTGCCGGTTGAGCTTGCATACTTTGGGTACAAACCTGATTCAGAAGATGTCATCGAGAAGTTGTTGGAAGCTCTTCCAGTTAAGTGGGAAGGGTTTGTAACTTCAATCCAACAAAATCCCGAATTTAGCACATGGACTCTGGATCAGATCATTCGAAAGCTGAGAGGTCAAGATATGAAACGAAAGTCGAAGGAAGCAGGTAGCAGTGATTTTGTTCAGCGTCCTGAACTTTATCATAGCAAATCAAGCGTTCCTTTTACAAAATCTTCAAGTAGAGGGATTACTGCCTTCTATAGTGGAGATGATGACAAGATGAAGATGTCAACGGATTCTGATAGAAACTTGATGTATGTAACTTCTCCAGAATCAGCCATGGTAGTGCATAATGGGATTCAGAATGGTAGTTCTCCAAGCTCGGGTTACACAGGGATGCCGATGAGCATAAGATTTGCTGAGGGACATTTGGGCATGCTCGCTTCATTTGTGTCTGCTCATGAGAAGTTAATTGGAGGAAAACTGACTGATCCTGATTTGGTTAGGGAGGATTACAAGCAAGTTGATCCAGATGACTTGGAAGAAATGGATCTGAACTGGCAATTAGCTATGTTAACATTGAGAGTTCAGCGTTTCACAGATAGAACCGGAAGGAAGGTTGTGAATGGCAAAGTAGGGTTTGACAAGACCAAAGTGAAGTGTTATAACTGTGATGGTTTTGGACATTTTGCAAGAGAGTGTCAGAGGCCAAGACGGGACAACAATTCAGCTACAGGCCGTCAGAACTTCCATCAGAGTGGTTTTATAGTGAGTCAGAACTCCGGACATCAATATGCTAATACTGGGAACCGAAGCTCAGGAGAAACGGATAACTCAAGAGCTTTAGTTGTTCAATCTAATGGTACTTATAATTGGGGTTCGACTAGTACCGATGATCAGAATCATGCATTCTTGGCAGAAATTCAAGATATTGATGGAGGAATGAATGATCATGTTGATAATTCATTCGACTATACACTATATGCCAGCACGGATGATCATGATAGTTTTCATCAGAAGGTAGAAGAGGAATCTAAACCGTCAGAACAAGTAAGAGCTAAGAATGAAGAAACTTTCACTGAAGCTAATGAAACTGTGAAAATTGAGAAAAAGGATAAGGATGTAAAGATCGAGATACCTGATGATCTGAGTACAGAAGGGCTCGTGAATTTCGTGGCCAATCTTGAGGCACCAGAACAATAGGTAAGTCTTTCTCTACAATCACTTATTTCTGTTTGTAAAAGTAGCATAGGTTTGTCTAGCGAAGTAACTGTCCTTAGAAAGGAACTTGACTCTACCAAGACCCTTTTAAATGATGCCACTAGTGATAGAAGTAAGTTATCTACTGATGTCATGGTATTTAAAGGTCATGTAAAGAATATCTTAATCGGATTAAATCTGAAGAAGATAGGTTTGAGTCACTTAGGGTAGAATATGCACAGTTACTATGCAGAAAACAAATGCTAGATGAGGATTTAGAAAGGGTAGTAAAAGAAAGTGCTAAAAAGGACAAAGAATTAGTAGATTCTAGAGTACAGATTGTTGAACTAAGTGGCAAACTAAATAAAATGAGAGACATAGGAACTATGATGGGTCACCTTAGAGATGCAAAAGTTAAAGGTGAACAACCTAGTTTTGTCCAGAAATATAATGCCGTTCCGCCACCTTTTAGTCACAATTATGATAGTTTTCAGAAGCTTAATTTAGAAGAATCTGAAAAATCAAGTCCTGAAAATGTACCCAAGACTACCCCTCCACAGACCAAAACTAGTGATGTTCTTATCCCTGAGATGTCTAAGTCAGAGGGATCTGGGAACAAGACTAGTGAATCTACGGCTCACCCAGACCCAAGTGAAGCCAAACGGACGGTGGATAATAAACTAAAAGAAATTGAAAAAGAAGTTGAAATAGAAACAATTGTCTACTTTACTTTGAAAGGTAATGATAAAGTGTTTTCAGCAAAGGAGTCAGATTTAAATGGTAAATATCCTGAAAATATTGATCAAATCTGGAGTCTTGATGAACCCGTAAAATCTGAACATTTGCCAAAACCTGTTAAAAGCAAGAACTTTAAAGATACAGTTTTCAAGAAAGGTTTTGTTCAAACTTCTACAATTAATGAAGAAGGTTTGAGTGTTCAATCTGAAACACCTGAACAATTTTCTGAAAGGAAAATTAAAGAAATGTTATCCATTGATCCAAAGATTTAAACTGTGAAACGGTATGCACCTCCCATACATGCACCGACTTCTTGGGAAGAGGCTTATGCAACTCTTGAATATATAGATGAATTAAGAGGTCATGAGGTTCCAGTGCCTGAGATTATTCATGGTGATATATCAAAGAAGGCTTCTAAAAGGTCATGTTTTAAGTGTCGTGAGATAGGTCACGTATCAAGTTGTCCTTATAAGACGAATAAATCTAGGATGTCACCTGATAAGTCTAAGGATAGTGTTGGGTCTTCTGGAAGCAATGGGAAGGGTAAATTATTTGATCAAGTAAGTTCACCACAGTTCATGAGTGCTTATAGAAATAAATATTATGAAGATTATGCAAAAAGACATCCAGATGATGTAAATGCACAGAACTATGTGAAACTAATTAGATCAAAAGTTGTCAATGGACATCGAAAACCATCCCAAACTCTAAGGAACACATCACCTCAATCTAGAAGTATTTCACCTAAAGACAGATCTGAGAAGTCTAGAAGTGTCTCACCTAGAGATAAGTCTGTACAATCTAGAAGTGTCTTACAAAGAGAGATTGAGAATAGAACCCTGAAAAGTAGTAGTATGCCTAGAAGTGTTTCATTTCGAGAAGGTTCTAGTAGTTCGAGTCAGTCTAGTAAATTAAGAGATAAACCCAACAGTGCTTACTATGAAAGGTTAATAGCTGAAGCAAAATCGAATTCTAATCCATTATTTTAGCGACATAGTCCTAGGAGATTGTCTTCATCATCTTCTGAGAGAATGTCAAGATTTCAAAAGAATTCTAAGGGTTTCAACCAAAGGCTACCTACTGAAAGGAGCCATAGTGGTTCCCCTAGTCGTAGGCTTAGTGCTGGAAGAAATTCACGAATTTCACCCAGCAGAAGGCCTGTTGACAGCTCAACTGTTAAACTAGCTAAGGCTTGGGTGCCTACTGGTGAATTTTGGGCTGACATAGTCTCTGATGAAGAGAATGATAGACCCAAAGCCAACAGGGCTAGGGGTCCTTTTGAGAACTAATTATTTTGTGAATGTGCAGGAGTTGCTAAGGAAAAACGCAGGTTTATGGTTTGTCAATAGCGGAAGCTCCAAGAACATTATAGAAGAAAAGGGATTATTGACGGAGTTTACTCCTGTTAAAGGGTCCTATGCCTTTCTTATGGATTCCAAAGGCGGAAAAATTTCCGGGGTTGGAAGAGTTGTAAAAGGAAGCGTCCTAATTGATAATGTTAATTTTGTTGAAAAACAGGATCAAAAACTTTTGCCAGGTGTATCAATGTCTAAGAAGGACTTAGAAAAGGAAAAAGTCTATCTTACTCATTATACATTAAAGGGTAGTGATCGAGTTTTTACCGAGATGGAATTTTCAAGATTTTGTTTTCCTCGGGTTTTGATTGACAAGGTATGGAGTGTAGAAGTTAACAAGGAGGATCGCAACTATGATCATCCGAAAGTTGTGCCTCTTGTGTTAACTCCTGAACAAGAAGAGATTTGTAGGTCTCATAAGCAAGCTGTCAAGGACTTTGAAGATGTGTTAGATGGACGAAAGAGAAAAATCCATGAAACTCATGATCAATGTTCCAAGAAGACTTGTTCTAATTAGTTTATATTTATTATTGTTCATATGATAGACAAAGTACTATAGAAGATCATGACTAGATGATGATCTATAGTACATGTTCTAAATTTTATATGTTTGATTTATGTTGTTGGTTATGTTATATGTCAGTTCCAGAAGTGCACTAGTTTAATCACAGGGATGAAGAAATTGGTGTTCTTGAGGAAGTAGACATCAGTGGATGTTTGTCTTAGGGGAGAGATCGGATTACATAACAGCAAGTGAATACTCATTCACCGGCTCTGGCTATCATGATTAGGTTTTCCTTTGTACTCTCATAAAGATAGACAATGAATCCACCATATCCATAACCAATAATCCTGTTAAGCACAGTAGGACTAAGCACATTGACATAAGGTTTCATTTTATACGTGATTGTGCTGAAAAGAAATTAATAGTCCTAGAAAAGGTGCCGAGTGACTTTAATTTAGCTGATCTGTTCACTAAGGCTTTCGACCGAACTCGTTTCGAGTTGGTAGTCCAATTGATTGGAATGAGAAATCTATAGTGACAGTGTCTCTCAAAAGGAACTTTGTAAAATAAGTCAGTGTTTGTGTCGTAATGTATGTGTGTCATATAGTGTCAGAAAAACAAAATAAAAATAAAAATAAAAATCAGAAAAATCAGAAAAGAAAAAGAAATATAATAAAAAGAGTAAGGTCACTGCATCAAGACGATTAGACATGATGATACTTTAGCTTTTAAGCCTACTTAATTGTACTTTAAAATGCTTAGTTCAGTGATACCATTATATGATGTATCGGTAGGCACAAAGTACCAAGGTTTCCTTATAATATGAACTTAATATATACAATGTTCTTATGGGAAACGTATTCAGATATATGGCTGAGAATGCTTGTTCTTAAAATAGACAAGTCCTATAAATCTTATGAAAGATCTTGCATTGTAATTATGTATATTTAGTCTTTATATAGAAGGTCTCGGGTACATATACGTGTATGTATTGCTTTTTCGGATGTATATTTGTGACAAGATATGCAAATATCTAATAAAACTATAAATCTGTTGAAAATATGAAGCTAATGTGGCCTTTGAGATTCGAACAAGTAAGTCCTTGGGGTGTCTTTGTATATCTAGCCTACCTAAAGCTTCCAACTTGGGATAGGTTGTCAGAAAGTTCGCTACACGGGTCTCATCGAAAGTCATGGGTTTTCATAAGTGCTTAAAATAATGTCACAAATATGCAAGTACTTGGAATTATGCAATGTTGAGTATATTTCCGTACGTGAGTCAAGTTAAGTCGCTTTGCGCGTGAGGAATCACCGACCTGTCACCGCTGACTTGATTCTTAAAGACTTTCTCACTTTACTCACCAAATATCTTAATTTTAGTGCTTGTGTCGATTGTGAGAGTGTATCTGAATATGGACACATAAGTTCACAAACATGATTAAGTGACATATTCGGCTACTCGGGTTGCATGGTGACTGTCCTTGGCCAGGGTATGTCGAAAGTGTCACAAACCAAAAAGGAGACTGGAAGTACCGAGTGTTTAAGAGGACAAACATGTTGGTAATCGTTTTTGGATCACTGTTCATAACTAATAATAAGAGAATTATCAGAAAAATAAAAAATAGAAAAATCAGAAAAATAAAAAAAGAAAAATCAGAAAAATCAGAAAAATAGAAAAATCAGAAAAATCAAAAAAATGGAAAAATCAAAAACTAGTTTAAGTTTGTATATAGTTAGTGTCAGAAAAATCAGAAAAATAGAAAAATCAGAAAAATAGAAAAAAGAAAAATCAAAAAACAAAAAATAGAAAAATCAGAAAAACAAAAAATCAGAAAAATCAGAAAAATCAGAAAAATCAAAAAAAGAAAAATCAGAAAACAAAAAATCAGAAAAATCAGAAAAATCAGAAAAATCAGAAAAATCAGAAAAATCAGAAAAATCAGAAAAATCAGAAAAATCAGAAAAATCAGAAAAATCAGAAAAATCAGAAAAATCAGAAAAATCAGAAAAATCAAAAAATCAGAAAAATCAGAAAAATCAGAAAAACAAAAAGAGAGAAAAATGGAGAACCAACAATCAGAAAAATCAGAAAAATCAGAAAAATCAGAAAAATCAGAAAAATCAGAAAAATCAGAAAAATCAGAAAAATCAGAAAAATCAGAAAAATCAGAAAAATCAGAAAAATCAGAAAAATCAGAAAAATCAGAAAAATCAGAAAAATCAGAAAAATCAGAAAAATCAGAAAAATCAGAAAAATCAGAAAAATCAGAAAAATCAGAAAAATCAGAAAAATCAGAAAAATCAGAAAAATCAGAAAAATCAGAAAAATCAGAAAAATCAGAAAAATCAGAAAAATCAGAAAAATCAGAAAAATCAGAAAAATCTGTAAGTTGTAAATAGCTAGAGTCATAAAAAATACAAAAAGAGTTGTCTAGTTTAAGTTTGTATATAGTTAGTGTCAGAAAAATAAAAATAGAAAAATCAGAAAAATCAGAAAAATAGAAAAATCAGAAAAATCAGAAAAATCAGAAAAATCAGAAAAATCAGAAAAATCAGAAAAATCAGAAAAATCAGAAAAATCAGAAAAATCAGAAAAATCAGAAAAATCAGAAAAATCAAAAAACAGAAAAATCAAAAAACAGAAAAATCAGAAAAATCAGAAAAATAGAAAAATCAGAAAAATCAAAAAAATGGAAAAATCAAAAACAAAAGAAATAGAAAGAGAAGAAAAATCAGAAAAATCAGAAAAATCAGAAAAATCAGAAAAATCAGAAAAATCAGAAAAATCAGAAAAATCAGAAAAATCAGAAAAATCAGAAAAATCAGAAAAATCAGAAAAATCAGAAAAATCAGAAAAATCAGAAAAATCAGAAAAATCAGAAAAATCAGAAAAATCAGAAAAATCAGAAAAATCAGAAAAATCAGAAAAATCAGAAAAATCAGAAAAATCAGAAAAATCAGAAAAATCAGAAAAATCAGAAAAATCAGAAAAATCAGAAAAATCAGAAAAATCAGAAAAATCAGAAAAATCAGAAAAATCAGAAAAATCAGAAAAATCAGAAAAATCAGAAAAATCAGAAAAATCAGAAAAATCAGAAAAATCAGAAAAATCAGAAAAATCAGAAAAATCAGAAAAATCAGAAAAATCAGAAAAATCAGAAAAATCAGAAAAATCAGAAAAATCAGAAAAATCAGAAAAATCAGAAAAATCAGAAAAATCAGAAAAATCAGAAAAATCAGAAAAATCAGAAAAATCAGAAAAATCAGAAAAATCAGAAAAATCAGAAAAATCAGAAAAATCAGAAAAATCAGAAAAATCAGAAAAATCAGAAAAATCAGAAAAATCAGAAAAATCAGAAAAATCAGAAAAATCAGAAAAATCAGAAAAATCAGAAAAATCAGAAAAATCAGAAAAATCAGAAAAATCAGAAAAATCAGAAAAATCAGAAAAATCAGAAAAATCAGAAAAATCAGAAAAATCAGAAAAATCAGAAAAATCAGAAAAATCAGAAAAATCAGAAAAATCAGAAAAATCAGAAAAATCAGAAAAATCAGAAAAATCAGAAAAATCAGAAAAATCAGAAAAATCAGAAAAATCAGAAAAATCAGAAAAATCAGAAAAATCAGAAAAATCAGAAAAATCAGAAAAATCAGAAAAATCAGAAAAATCAGAAAAATCAGAAAAATCAGAAAAATCAGAAAAATCAGAAAAATCAGAAAAATCAGAAAAATCAGAAAAATCAGAAAAATCAGAAAAATCAGAAAAATCAGAAAAATCAGAAAAATCAGAAAAATCAGAAAAATCAGAAAAATCAGAAAAATCAGAAAAATCAGAAAAATCAGAAAAATCAGAAAAATCAGAAAAATCAGAAAAATCAGAAAAATCAAAAAATCAGAAAAATCAGAAAAATCAGAAAAACAAAAAGAGAGAAAAATGGAGAACCAACAATCAGAAAAATCAGAAAAATCAGAAAAATCAGAAAAATCAGAAAAATCAGAAAAATCAGAAAAATCAGAAAAATCAGAAAAATCAGAAAAATCAGAAAAATCAGAAAAATCAGAAAAATCAGAAAAATCAGAAAAATCAGAAAAATCAGAAAAATCAGAAAAATCAGAAAAATCAGAAAAATCAGAAAAATCAGAAAAATCAGAAAAATCAGAAAAATCAGAAAAATCAGAAAAATCAGAAAAATCAGAAAAATCAGAAAAATCAAAAAATCAGAAAAACCCAAAAATCAGAAAAATCAGAAAATCACAAAAATCAAAAAATCAGAAATCAGTTCATAACTAATAATAAGAGAATTATTTCTCGCTAGTAGGCTTATGTAATATGCTAAATCTGATCTAATCAGCAGTAACTTTAGCTCTTGTAACTATGTTATTCGTTTATGTTCAGTGTATGGTTGTGTATGTGTTATGTTTTTCGTGAAATGTTTAAATTTTTATTTGTATTGTATTGTTTAAATAAAAGTTCCTATTGCACGAGAGATATTGTCAGAATAGAATCTAGTTTCCAAGAGGACTCAACTATGTTCTTATGGAACAATGAATAAACGAGTAGGGTAGTTAAGCGATAGTGTTGTGATCAAAAGTTAAAAGAAAGTGTGTCATAGTAACAGAATATGGGTTTAAGGAAAAGAACACAGAGTTGTTGATTTCAATAAACAGATATTAGGTTAATATGTATTTTTATCATTCTTAGAAAGAAGATTTTCATTAGAATGAACACCGAGATGTTCATAGTTTTGAAATTGATCTTTAAAAGATTTTTGAATTAAAAAGATTTGGAACAAAGATTCTAAATAATTTTGATATGCTATGTGCATAATTTGAAAGTGTTTGCAGTGAATTATTTGACCTTAAAGTGACTTAGGCTAATAATAGATTGCTAAGTATATTCATTTTATCTTGTAAATGTTATTCAATTCTTCAGATTGTATGTTATTACTTTGAGAAGATTTGATGCTTTTTGTTGAGATGTGCAGATTAACAGGACAACGAACAGATGAGTTTTCTGTAGGTTGTGAAGTTAAAGTGCAAGAAAGACAAATACACAGAGATAGTATAGGTCACTCAATGAGAAACCAAGATGTATACTAGTATGATGAGGCAATCATAGAAGTATTACATTTGATATAAATGTTCTTATGCAAATTTATATAGATAGATCTCATATGCAAAAGTATAGGAGATTAGGTTTCAGTTAGATGTTTTTACAGAGTTAAAGACAAGTGACTTTGGAAAATGAATCTATATAAGTTGGCATAATGAAGGTTACTTTGTTGGAAGACCTTAGATTAGGTTATCCATAGAATAATAAGACAGGGTTCTTAAGATTCTAGAAATTTTGATAAGTATGTGTAGAATGATAAGACAGGGATCTTAAGATTCTAGAATTTTTCGAATAAGTTGACGGATAAACAATGAGTTTATAGGTCCTTATTTTAAACCTTAAGATTTCAATAAGAAGTGTAAGGTTTTGATTATTGAATGATAAAACAGGGATTTTAAGGTTAAAGTTTGTGAAGATTTGTAGTTCTAGACTAAGATAAAGTCATATGTTTATGACTTATGATAGTGAAGAATAACAAATTTGGAGAAGAAAATGAAGAATGTAGTTCTAGATTAAGTCGTTACTATCAAATGTAATAGTGATGAAATAATGAAGAATAACATTATCATTTTTATCTCGTTTTTGTGTTTTGTTTTAAGCTTGTATGTGCAGGTATTAGCACAAGGAAGCACATTGACACTTCGAGACATAATTTAGATTGCTTTTGAAACAGGTTCCATGTTCCTGAAGTTTGTGATTCAAGTTTCAAAGTTTCTGGTTTTCTTGAGAGTTAACTAGTTCAGGATTGATTGTTGGAAATTCTACCTCTCTATTACATGCCGGTTATGCAAGTCGAGCAGGGACTCGAGCAATATATCCAAGAAGGAAGATTGCATATGCTTAATTCGGAGGGATTTATCGTTGAGGGGGAGAACTACAACAAGTTATGGTGCATTAGTTGATTATTATGACGATACAGAGAGTTTGAAGTTTGTCTTTCAAATCTGAAGTTTCAGAAGATCGAGTTTCGGGTATAGCAATGAAAATTTTGTTGTCTCAAAATTCTTTTTCAGTGTATTTGCAGAGAAGTCAATCCAAGGGAAGGATTTCTAAGTAAAAGACTGAAGTGTTCAAGACAAAAGCTAAGATCATCAGGTTTTTATTATTTATATAGTAATTACAGATGATGATAGCTGTATTTCTATTAGTTGAAGATCTTAGATATAGAAATGTCATATTTGAATGTGAAAGGCTACATAGTTAATATTTTATGCCTTAGACATAGAAATGTCATGTTTGAATGTGAAAGGCTACATAGTTAATATTTTATGCCTTAGACATAGAAATGTCATGTTTGAATGTGAAAGGCTACATAGTTAATATTTTATGCCTTAGACATAGAAATGTCATGTTTGAATGTGAAAGGCTACATAGTTAATATTTTATGCCTTAGACATAGACATAATGTGAATGTAAAAGGTTAAATAAATCCTTAGATATAGACTTAATGTGAATGAAGAAGATTAAGAAAATTTTAGTCATAGACATTAAGTGAATATGAAAGGTTATTGACTATATTATGCCTTAGACATAGAAATGTCATGTTTGAATGTGAAAGGCTACATAGTTAATATTTTATGCCTTAGACATAGATATATTGTTTGAATATGAAAGGTCTTTGCTACCTTAGATATAGAAACATATATGAATGTGAAAGGTTTAAGCATTGATTATTTAGATCATATAGTTATGAAAACATGTCATAAATTGAGGAGGAGTACCTAGTCAATTGTGTTTTCATAAGAATATGAAGTATTTAATCAATATTTTATTTTTTTATTTTATTTTTTTTATCATAGTTATGTATCCCAGTCATAAATTGAGGGGGAGTACATAAGAATGATGGTTGTTTTAATGATTAGTCATCGTTATACTTCCTAGTCATAAAATTGAGGGGGAGGTATAAGAATGAAGAATCAATTTATAACTGGTTAGAAATATGGATTGTTGCAAGTGGTACAGATTCGGGAAAGCTAAATTCGAGAAAGTTTTGGAAAGTTTGATCGTTGAAAAGTTAAAGAATTTTGTGTAAGTTTATTAACTTTTCAGGTTTAAGGCGAAGATCAGGGAAAAGATGAAAATTTGATGCCTACAGGTTTGATCTTTTAAATTTTCATATTTCCAGGAAGTTCGTGGTAATCTTTGATCAATTATTCAGAAACTTTGACAAAATTTTGATTTTAAAGTGTGCAGGAGGTAATTACGACCTCATAATTGCAAGAAGCAGAATACGACCTCGTAATTGGTCTAATTGGGCTTTAGGCAAATACGACCTGCAAATACGATGCCAAATTGGAAAATACGACCTCGTATTTTAGAGTTTGGTTGACCGTATTTTGACCTTGAAATACGACCTCGTACAGGGATACGACCTCGTATAGGGATACGACCTCGTACAGGGATACGACCTCGTACAGGGATACGACCTCGTATTTTAGAGTTTGGTTGACTTTAAAATATGACCTCGTACAGGGATACGACCTCGTACAGGGATACGACCTCGTATTTTTGACTTAAAAAATTTCAAAAGGTTATTCTTATAAAAATTTGAAAATGAGTTAATCTATCTATAACTAAATTACAGAGATAATTTATGTTATGTTGTAAATTACAGGGATAATTTAAGTTAATTTAACAGATTTTCAAAAGTTTATGTTAATAAAGATTTGAAAATGAGTTAATCTATCTATAACTAAATTACAGAGATAATTTATGTTATGTTGTAAATTACAGGGATAATTTAAGTTAATTTAACAGATTTTCAAAAGTTTATGTTAATAAAGATTTGAAAATGAGTTAATCTATCTATAACTAAATTACAGAGATAATTTATGTTATGTTGTAAATTACAGGGATAATTTTAGTTGTGTATGTTATGCATATGAATTTTTATGTCTATTTGAGTAATTAATTATTTGTTATTGATTACAGAAATGGCAAGAAATTTCATAGCAGGTCATAATTATGTGATGAACTTCGATGATAATCAGGAAGGAACGGCTTATTATCACGAGATATTTGCCTTCTTCAGAAGATCAAGGATTCATCATGTTCTTACACATTCTCCAGTCATATACTTAGATTATCTCAGAGATTTCTGGAATAATGTTGACTGTGTGAAGGCAGGAGATGTGTATATCTTTCATATCATAGTTGCTGGGCAGCAGATACAGTTCACAGTTGCTGACCTCATTAACATTCTTAATCTGGGCACAGTTGAAGAAGAAGGTGGTGCTACAGGTCTCACCAAGTTCAGACATGAAGTCATTGAAGGAGCTTTCAGAAGAATAGGGTTTGCTGCAGATATGTGAAGTAAAACTCTGTTCAAGAAGGGTTTTTATGGCAGGTGGAGGTATCTTGCGCATGTGTTGCTGGTTAGTTTAAGCAACAAGAAGTCTGGTTATGATACGTTGAACCAGGAAACCCAAGCACAGATGGTGGGCTTGGTATTTAACAAGCCATACAGTTTCTCTAAACTCTTCTTCGATGAGATGAAGAAACAGATCACAGCCACAGGAAAGAGGAGGTTTTTGATGTATCCTAGGATTGTGATGATGATCGTCAATGCTAGACTTCCGAATTTACCTGCTGTAGGAGAAGTGAAGCAAGTGAGTTCTATCATCATACGTGGCTATGAAGAGTTTCGCCGCAGGTATCCGAATGATCCAAATGCTCAAGATGTAGCATTATTTGGTGCGATCATAAATGCTAACTGTGTGAAGGCAGGAGATGTGTATATCTTTCATACCATAGTTGCTGGGCAGCAGATACAGTTCACAGTTGCTGACCTCATTAACATTCTTAATCTGGGCACAGTTGAAGAAGAAGGTGGTGCTACAGGTCTCACCAAGTTCAGACATGAAGTCATTGAAGGAGCTTTCAGAAGAATGGGGTTTGCTGCAGATATGTCAAGTAAAACTCTGTTCAAGAAGGGTTTTTATGGCAGGTGGAGGTATCTTGCGCATGTGTTGCTGGTTAGTTTAAGCAACAAGAAGTCTGGTTATGATACGTTGAACCAGGAAACCCAAGCACAGATGGTGGGCTTGGTATTTAACAAGCCATACAGTTTCTCTAAACTCTTCTTCGATGAGATGAAGAAACAGATCACAGCCACAGGAAAGAGGAGGTTTTTGATGTATCCTAGGATTGTGATGATGATCGTCAATGCTAGACTTCCGAATTTACCTGCTGTAGGAGAAGTGAAGCAAGTGAGTTCTATCATCATACGTGGCTATGAAGAGTTTCGCCGCAGGTATCCGAATGATCCAAATGCTCAAGATGTAGCATTATTTGGTGCGATCATAAATGCTAACTACATAGCACCTACTGATGTGGTCATATCAGCTTATGAAGGGCCTCAGCCAGAGGGTGGTGAAGCTGCTGAGAATGTTGAGCAGTTACATGACGTAGTGGTTCAGGAAGATGCACCAGAAGAGCCTGAAGTTGTTGTATAGGTTGCAGATGATGTGATAAACCAACCTGGAGCTAATCCTAAGATTATAGATGATTTATTGGAAGAGATGGCTGATCCAGATGGTGATATTGCCCAAGTGCAAAGGTACAATGCCAATGTTGATGACCTATAGATGATTATGTAGCTGGAGCTGCAGTTGGTTCTGAAGCAGCTAGAGCTAGTGGGTCTGGTACTGAAGAAGCTAGTAGGTCAGGAGCGGGTCAAGCTAGTGGATCTGGTGTGAATGCTGAAGGTAGAGGAAAGGCTGTTGCTGATGTTCAAGCAGACAGAGAGCCTTCTATCCATTCTGATGATGATTCTAGCAGTGATGGTGATGAAGATCCTTACAGATCGCATGCATTCATTAGAGTTGGATCTAAGATGGTTCCTAAACCTACTGAGGCAGCTCAAGGAAAAAGAGGGAGAGAAACGGATGAAGATTGGGTGCCAGAGCAGCCTATGCCAAAGAGAACTAGACTTGTCAGGGAACAAGAGACGTTTGCTGCTGCTGGTGGTTCACAAAACATGCCAGTTGTTACTGTTCTTGAGACTACACAGCCACAACCACAACGACAAACAAGTGAAGAAACTAATCTTGGTGATCTGCAGAGACAGATGAATGAGATGAGAGGTTTGATCACTCGTTTAGCTGGTGACTTTAAGGTTATTAGTGACAAGAATAAGTTTTTGGAAGACAAGTTGGACAAGGCCGAGGTGGTAGTGTCCAAGATGTATAATAAGTATCTTGAACTTAATGGGAAGGTTGTCAGGATGGTAGATGCAATGAAGAAGGGAGTCAAGATCTCCGAAGAAAAACTGCATGAGCTCATTGATAACTATCTGAAGGTTAAAGCTGAGAGAGATAGCTTAGGTTGCAGAGGTGATGAGCTGGCTAAGGCAAGGCATGATGATGATCAGAATGAAGATCCAGATGCTGCCAGAGCTACTCAGGAGCTTGGAGAAGGTTCTAGTTTGAGAACAGAGACTCAAAGGGAGTCTAGCCAGGCTGGTGTTGCTGGCAAGGAAGTTTCTGAAGCTCCACAGACTTAAGAACTGATCGTCACAGAGTTGAATATGGTAGTTGAGTCTGATGCACCTCAAACCAAACTCCTTGCAGAAGGTGTTGATGTTGATCAATCAGACAAGGGTAAGGGTTTGGTAGGGCAATCTGTTGCTGTTGCTCTTGAAAATGATAATGCTAGTGCTTAGGATAGTGAGTCTACCAAGACCGACTCTACCAATAATACTTCTACCGAGTCAGATTTGCATCCTGCAATTGTTCATAGACTGGAGAAGAGATTTGGGTATGATCCACAAGCTCATATGAGAGCTAGGGCAGAGATTGCTGATTATTATTATGATCCAGGATCTATGTGGGATCAAGAGAAAGAACGGTTAGGGTTAACTCATACTCCTTCAGAGTCAGAGTCAGATTCTGATTTCGAGACTGAGACTAAGACTGAGAAGGAGTAGAGCAAGAGCAAGAAGAAGCAAGAGGAAGTAGATTGGTGACAAAGACAAGACAAAGATATAGGTATGTTAATGTCTAGAAGCTATTGCCAAGGGGGAGTCTGTAAGTACACATCTATGTCAATAGCAGTCTAGATTGTTTGGGCTTATATTGTTATATGTCTTTGTAATGTGATTGTCATTAATGAACTTAGTATTATGCATAGAATACTAGATTAAGTTTAAGTATTGTATGTGTAATAAATCTGCTAAGTGTGAAATGCGACCTCGCATTTCACATAGGGAATACGACCCCGTATTTGCAGGGTCAAATACGAGGCCAATCACAGAATGCGACCTCGCATTAGTGACGGGCTGGGCTGGATTTGTGAGGCCGACTCGCTGAAGCCCATGTCGGGTGTTTTCTATATAAACCGAATCCTAACAGGGATTACGGTTGAACATTTGTCGAAATATCAAGCAGGTATTGCAGGTTATAGTCGTCAAAGGTTGTTCCGCTAGCCCGAAGAAGATCTGCGAGGCAGCAGGTGATCTAGGGGCTTATTGTTGATCACCAAGTTATAGTGAGGGATTTCGCACCTCAAGATAACTGGAGCAAGCTATTAACGATCCGTACCAGGGGACTTACAACCCAGGAGGTTGAGACACATAACCCAGCTCCTGTACTTTACCGTAAAGAAATGCACTTTTTACATCCAATTGGTAAACTTTAAAACCTTTAAAGGATGCAAAAGCTAGAAACAGCCTGATTGCCTCAATTCTAGCCACCGGTGCAAAAACTTCGGTGTAATCTAATCCATCTTGTTGTGCAAATCCTTGAACAACAAGTCGGGCCTTGTTTCTAGTAACAATCCCTTTATCACCCTTTTTGCATCTGAACACCCATCTTGTTCCAAAAGGATTGATATCAGAAGGCACATCTACCAATTCCCAACCTTTTAGTTTTTTGAATTGGTCTAACTCTTCTTGCATAGCATCCACCCAAGATGGTTCCTTTAGTGCCATTTGCACATTCTTGGGTTCCACATGAGAGATAAAGCAACTGTACTTACATGTTTCCAGTATACCCGTATCTTTGATGCTAGCAAAAAGACTTGTGCTTTCCTGGAGACTGCTCCTAGTTCTAACACCAACGCTAGGATCTCCCAAGATATTTTCTATGGGATGAGCCTTCGTAATGTGTTTTTGTGTAACACGATCAACATCAAGATTTCCTCCCAAATTGGTGGAAATCTCTTCCTTATCTTGAACTGAGGGATGCTCCTCTGTTACAATGTGTCTAGAAGTATTCTCAACTGAAGCATCTGGACCCACTGGTTCATCAGATCTTCTTGAGATAACTTCTTGTTTAAAGTCCTGTTGTCTTCGTCTGTCCTCAAAAACTACATTAGATATAGGTCCTCCGTATGACGGTGAAGCAAAAACATCATCATCGCGGATAACTACAATATCATCTGAATTATGTAGTTCTATCATAGAAGGATCAAAAGAACTGAAAATGTCTTCATAATTGAACATTTTCTCAGGACCTGAATGAATTCCGGGTGAGCAACTGGTAATCTCAACATTGTATGCGATGTTAACTTTACCAGTTACTTTATTATAAACACGGCGATTTGGTGTTCCTAGAACATATCCAAGAAAGTATCCTTCATACACTTTTTCATCAAACTTTGCTAAGTTTGGCTGAACCTTTAGGAATATACATGGTACATCAAATGGTTGCAAGTGACTCAAATTTGGTTTTCTACCATGTAGTAGCTCATAACACGTTTTGTTAAACCACTTAATCATGAGAACCCTATTGAGTACAAAGCATGCAGTATTTATAGCTTCACCCCAGAATAAGGTAGGAAGCTTAGAATCAGCCAACATTGTTCGTGCAGCCTCTATTAGTGTTCTATTCTTTCGCTCTGCAACTCCATTTTGCTGAGGTTGATACGGAGCACTAAATTGTTGCTCAATGCCCTTGCTAAGACAATAAAACTCCATCATCTTATTTTTAAATTCTGTTCCATTATCACTGCGAATTTTCTTAATTCTTGTGTTATAGACATGTTGAGTCCCAATGTTCTTGGATTAAAGTCTGTAAATTTGGTGATGACAAATCTGACTTATAAACACTTAGAAGTCTTTTGGTTCTTGTAATTTGATCTGGGTCAGACTGAGCTGACACAGCTTATGATCTGTCTCTGACCCAGATCATGCTTCATACTTTGTAATTGTAAAATCTTATGGAAGCAAGTGGTATTCAAGCTGCATCAACAATGTGAGCATTCAATCCAAGTCGAAGAGGAGGATTGAAGATAGAAGACCAAGCTGTTAGTGGAAGACAGCTTGGGATTAGCAGTCAGCTTGGAAACACTTAGGCAGATTGGTGCTTTGACAAACGGCCTAATCTGTGTCTGACAATCAAGTGAAGATAACAACCTGGATTGAAGATAAAGACAAATGACGTGACTAGGAAGAATCCTAGGATCCAGGATGGTGGTTGGTTTTACATATGCGTGTCCATACTCTTATTGGTTGATGAAGAATGTGCGACAGTACGTGGGGGACCACAAGTACTATGAAAGGCTCGATTGATTATTCTTTTATCATCCACAGAAAGAAGAATACGTGGCTGCAATGGACACCAAGAAAAGGAGTGCTTTCGCCTATAAAAGCCTCATTCATTGATTGCATATGTGTGACATTTCCTGAGAATCATTCTTCACACAAGTTTCTCTGCTCTGATACAAAGCTTAGTCTGTACGAGATCAGCTTGGGCTGATTCTCTTGAGATAGAACTTATTGATTGTAGTTTGTCATTTCAGAGGTTGTTTAGATATCTATAGGCTATCTTTATTCCGCAACAACCTTGTAATTCTTTGTATAGATTATTTCTTAATAAAGGATTACATTGAAAACCACAATCTGTGTTCAAGAATGTTTTTGTTTCTTTATTGCTTTACTGTTTTAATGATTCCTGCTCTTTACTTACTTGCTTAATATATATAAACTGAATCTTAAAACGTTTTTTGTTAAAAGTTTATAAAGATTAAGGAAAGTTGTATTCACCCCCCCCCCCCTCTACAACTGTTCTGTGTACAATATACTTTGGTATATTGATACACCTTGGGACATATCAATTGGTATCAGAGCAGACGTTAAGAATTAACTTGACTTGATCCTTTCATATTTCCCTTAATAGTAAAGCATTATGTCATCTTATATTGATAATGGTTCTTCAACCCGACCACCCATGTTTGATAAAGATGATTTCAGTGGGTGGAAAGGTCGAATGTCTTTGTTCCTTGAATCCATCGATAACAATATGCCTGACATCCTTGCGGATGGTCTTTATGTTCCTACACAAACCATTGTGGTAGAAGCTGTGGTTAGGGAAGGTCAACCAACCATTCCTGCCACAGTCAAGTCTATTGTTAAGGACAAGGCAGATTGTGGGGATGAGGATTGGAGGTTGGCAAACTTGGATGTGAAGGCTAGAAATTTCATTGTCCAAGCTGTGCCCAAAGACCTTTACCATTCTATTAAAATGTGTTCTACAACTAAGAAAATGTGGGGTACATTGACTGTCATGTTTGAGGGTTGCTATACTTCCATGGAATCCACAATTACTACATTGACCAGGAGGTATGAGAGATTTTTCTCTTTGAGAAATGAATCCTTGACTGACACTCATACCCGCTTTAATGCTTTGGTAAATGATTTAGCTGCTGTTGGAATTGTTAAGAAAAATGAGGTGTTAAAGAGTAAATTTCTTGATTCATTGCCACCTAAATGGAACAACTATATTTCGTCTGTTAAATTAAGTTCTGTTTATCATGATCTTGATCTCCCTGGACTTTTTTGGTTTGCTTCATAACCAAGAATGTTCAGAGGCTGAAAAGTTAATTGCTATGGGTGATTCTTAAAGTCAGCCTGCTGCTGCACTTGTTGCTTCTATGACTGAACACCCTAGTTCAATTAGTAATGAGATCATTCTTTGTGTTAATGATGATATTCCTGATATGTCTAATCCTAACTCTGTTTGTGCTGAATCTGAATGTGATGAATCTGATGGTGATGAACTAGCTAATGAAGTAGCTATGTTAGCTGAAAGGATCGGAAGGAGATCCTTTAATAAGTTTAAAGGAAAAGGAAAAGGTGGCCAAGCTGATAAGACCAAGAAGCCATTTGACATGTCCAAAGTCACTTGTTACAAGTGTGGCAAGACTGGGCATATGGCTGGAGATTGCAGATCTAAAGAATCTACTCAAGCTGTGCCAGCCAAGGGTGGGAGAGGTGAAAAATACTCAAAGCTCAAGACTAAGTACAAAGCCTTGAAAGCACAAGTAGCTGAGCTGTCTGAGAAGGTGAACAAAAGTGAAAAGAGTCTGGTAGCCAAAGACTGGGCTAAAAGTGCCACATCATCTGATGATGAGCTGTATAAGGATGCCAAGTGTTTCATGGCTAAAGAAGCTACTCAAAGATTTGCTGAAGATCTGGTGAAAATACAACAGCAATCTGAGTCAGCTCACCAGGCATCTACCAGTCAGACTGCTCCACCTGAGGGCAGTCATGACGATAATACCTGGCACTTGGACAGTGGATGTTCCAAGCATATGACCAGATGTAAGTCCCTGCTATGTAGCTTTAGGATTCGCGCTGGTCCTAATATTACTTTTGGAGATGACTCTCAAGGAAAGACTGAAGGTTTTGGTATACTTTCAAATGGTCCCCTTACTTTCAGAAGGGTCTCATATGTAAATGGTTTGAAGCACAATCTGATCAGTGTGACTCAGTTGTGTGATGCTGGTTATGAAGTGAGATTCAGATGTCATAAGGGTATTTTTCTTGATTTAGAAGGCAATGTGGTTCTTATTGCAAAGAGGGATGAGTCTTTGTGTTCTTTTGACATGAGAAATCCAACTGTCACGAGAGAAGTTTGTTTCATGTCAAAGACTCAAGATGAACTGAATTGGTTGTGGCATAAAAGGTTGTCTCATATGAATTTCAAAGACATCAACAAGCTGTGTAAGAAAGAGTTGGTGTCTGGTCTTCCAGTGATAAATTATGAGAAGGACAAGCTGTGTGGTGCTTGTGAGAAAGGCAAGCAACACAAGGCTACTTTCAAGTCTAAAACATGCTCAACCATTGACAATTGTTTAGATCTGCTTCATATGGACTTATTTGGGCCAATTAGTACTCCATCATTCACTGGAATGAGGTACTCCTTGGTAATTGTTGATGAATTTTCAAGATACACCTGGGTTTTCTTTCTCAAACACAAGAGTGAAGCTGCTGACAGCATTATTCATTTCATCAAGAAAGCTGAAATTCTCTACAAAAGGCCTGTTAGGCAATTAAGGAGTGATAATGGTACTGAATTTAAGAATATCACTCTTAATTCTTTTTGCAGTGAAAAAGGAATTTCACAAGTATACTCAGCTGCCAGAACTCCTCAACAAAATGGTGTTGCAGAAAGAAGGAACAGAACTCTTATTGAAGCTGCCAGATCCATGATGGCTCAAAACAATGTCAAGTCTCATTTCTGGGCTGAAGCAGTACACATAGCTTGCTTTACCCAGAACAGATCCCATTTTGTGAAAAGACACCAGAAGACTGCATATGAACTTCTTAGGGGGAGAAAACCTAAAATTGGTTTCCTAAGAATGTTTGGAAGTCCTTGTTACATTCTGAATCAGAAAGACCATCTTGGAAAGTTTGATGAGAAATCAGATGAAGGTATCCTACTTGGATATGCAACAATGATGAAGGCCTACAGAGTTTACAACAAGAGAACTAAAACAATTGAGAACTCTGTTAATGTAAGCATAGATGAAGGTTGTTCCAAGCCAGATTGCTCTCCTCCTGAAGATGAAGATTTCAATTTTGAAGAACTGGTTGTCCTTGAGAATGAGCCTCAAACTAATCCTCCAGTTGGAGCTGATAATGCTCAAACTCAGGGGGAGCAACTTATAGAAGAAGAAGAAGGTGTTCCAATCTTTGAAAATGCACAAGCTGCTCCTACTCCTACTGAAGAAATTATTCAGAATCCATAAAATGACTCTCAAACTGGTTCAGATTCCTCCATTCCAGTCCAAGCTGAGCAGCCTCTTCCTCAAGCTGATCATGCTGGACCATCTAATCTGAATCAGCCCATTGTCCCAGTTTCAAATAATTCAACTCATGTTACTAGATGGACAAAGAGTCATCCAATTAACCAAATCATTGGTGATCCTCTCTCTGGTGTTAAAACAATAAGAAAGGCAACAGGCAATTTCTGCATGTTTGTCAATTTTATAATCAAGGTGGAACCAACTGAGGTTAATGAAGCTCTGGCAGATCCTTCTTGGGTAAATGCAATGCAAGATGAGTTAACACAGTTTTAAAGAAACAAGGTTTGAGAACTTGTTCCAAGACCTCATCACAAGACTGTGATTGGAACCAAGTGGGTCTACAGAAACAAAATGGATGAAAGGGGAGTTGTGATCAGAAACAAAGCAAGATTGGTAGCTCTTGGTTACAGACAAGAGGATGGAATTGATTATGATGAGACTTTTGCACAAGTGGCAAGATTAGAGGCAATCAGAATGTTCTTGGCCTTCTCTGCTCACAAAGGTTTCAAAGTCTATCAAATGGATGTGAAGAGTGCATTTCTTAATGGAAAATTGGAAGAAAAAGTCTATGTTGAACAGCCTCCAGGTTTTGAAAGTTCAAAGTTTCCTGACCATGTATTCAAACTTGACAAGGCTCTCTATGGGTTGAAGCAAGCTCCAAGGGCATGGTATGACACTTTGTCTAAATTATTATTGGCTAACAACTTCAAAAGAGGTAATGTTGACAAGACTTTGTTTGTGAGAAAGTACAATGGTGATATCATGCTTGTACAAATTTATGTAGATGATATAATATTTGGGTCTAGCAGTGAAAGAATTTGCAAAAAGTTTTCTGAATTAATGTCTAAAAAGTATGAAATGAGCATGATGGGAGAACTAAACTATTTTCTGGGTTTACAAGTTAAACAGACTAAAAATGGAATTTTTATAAACCAAGGAAAATATGTTAAAGATCTCTTAAACAAATTTGGTTTTAGTGATTGCTCACCTATGAAAACTCCTATGGGAACTGGTGATAAGCTGGGTGAAGATATAAATGGCAAATTTGTTGACACCACAACTTATAGGGGTATGATAGGATCATTACTTTACTTGACTTCTAGTAGACCAGATATTATGTTTGCTACATGTCTTTGTGCAAGATATCAAGCTAGTCCTAAGGAATCTCATATTATGGCTATGAAAAGAATCTTTAGATACCTTAAAGGTAGTCCCAATCTGGGTCTTTGGTATCCCAAAGACTCAGGATTTGATCTAATTGGCTATTAAGATTCTGACTTTGCAGGCTGTAAGATTGACAGAAAAAGTACTTCAGGAGCTTGTCAATTGCTTGGCAATAGACTTGTAAGCTAGTCCAGCAAGAAGCAGCATTCAGTTTCTATCTCCACTGCAGAAGCTGAATATGTTGCTGCAGGAAGTTGTTGCTCTCAAATTCTTAGGATGCAATATCAGCTTCAAGACTATGGTGTCACTGCATCAAAAACTCCAATCTTTTGTGACAGTACCAGTGCCATAGCAATTTCAAACATGCTTCATTCAAGGACCAAGCACATTGATATAAGATATCATTTCATCAAGGATCATGTAATGAAAGAAGATGTTGAACTCCACTTCATTCCAACAGATAATCAGCTTGCTGACTTGTTCACAAAGCCATTGGATGAATCAAGGTTCAACTATCTCATAAGTAAGCTAGGTATGCTAAATTTGTAAAAGGTAGTGAGCTAAGTAATAACAAATCTGACCCGTTAGAGTTATCCTAAATTTTGAGGGTAAGCTGTGTCTGACCCAGACTACCTTTTCACACTTGGTGCATTTCCAAGTAAAAGAGGGTAAGCTGAGTCTGACCCAGCTTCGTGGTTATTTTTGTTATTAAATATCTCAGTGCGTTTTATTACTTTCATTATTTTATTTAGTTTACTTGTTGATCCTATTGGAGTGTGACACGTGCAGAGGTTACAGTCGGTTACTGAAAAAGTACCCTCCACTACTTGTTCATCCTCTAATCAAAATCTTTCTCTCTCCAACTTTTTCAAACGGGATATTTTGAATTATGTATATAATATCTATTTAACCTAAATCCCAAATCACTTGTTCATATTTTCTCAAATCATTTTTTTTTCCTCTCAAATCTGATTACTGTTTTATTATTTTATTTAAATTTCTTCTTATAAAAACTGTTTTCAAACGGGATATTTTGAATTATGTATATAATATCTATTTAACCTAAATCCCAAATCACTTGTTCATATTTTCTCAAATCATTTTTTTTTCTCTCAAATCTGATTACTGTTTTATTATTTTATTTAAATTTCTTCTTATAAAAACTGTTTTCAAATGGCATCATCATCTGTTTCTATTCATTCTAATGATTCTCAATCTAGTTCCTCATCTGAAGCTGAAAGTCTATACCCAGCTCCAATAAGCGCTAACAAGCTTTCACCTTATGTGGTGGGAAGTAATGTAGTAGTGGTCCCGGCTGATCTTGATACTGGTAAAATCAAGATTGGGAGTCTGGTTCATGCCAATATTCATCCTCCTTCATGGGCAAAAGGATATGATGAGATTGTGGCTTTCTTATGGTATCATCCATTCGGCAAGGTGATGATTGAGAAGCCAGACTGGGTGTTTCAAGATCTCCTTTGCGAATTTTGGGCGAGCTGTCATGTGGGACAGAACAAGAAAGGAGATGCTGCAATCTATGGCACAATCCTCAATGGTAAGAAAAAGGTATATATTTTTTATGAGAGGATTAGGTCTGCATTTGAGCTGTCTTATATGCCTGAAGATGATTATGCAAATGTTGTGTCTCATACTGAAGCCAAAAATATTTTACAAGAGGTTGGATATACTGGTCCATTGGCTTCAGTGGTTAAAATGAAATATTTAACTGGTATTTGGAGTTATTTACTGAGCACAATTTCTAAAACTTTACAAGTAAAGGCAGGCAGCTTTGATCAACCTAATGTATTAGAATTGCAGATTTTTCATGCAATGGTCACTATGACCAGAGTAGATTTTGCTGGCTTAATTTTTAAGGACTTGGTTGAACGTGTTAATAAGAAGAGCCTTACCATACCTTATGGTAGGATTCTTGCTCTTATCATTGAAGCTATACTTGACAATGATTACAGTCTGGCAACTGGTCAGACTGTGGAATGCAAGTCTATCAACAATAACATTTTCAATAGTCCCAAGGTAACTGTGCAGGGTCTGACCCAAGCAATGTAGGTTTACCTTGATTTTTGCAGGCAAAGAGAAAGGGAACAAGAAGCACTTAAGGAAGCTGTCCCTTCTTCGACGCGATCTGAGTCTGATACTCAATCTGCTAATCAGGGGGACCCAGGTACACATGCTTCTGAACCCTCAAACTCTTCTCAATCTATTCAATTTTCTTCTCCTTCAAAAGAGGGTGAAGGGTTGGCCAAAACATCAGCCACCCTAGCCACACCCTCATCCACTCTTTCAAAATCCGCTTCTAAAAGACCAATTGTTGAGGACTTAGTACCTCACAAGGCTAAAAAGAAAAGAATGCAAAGGAAATCTGTGTTAGCTTCTGGGGTTGATAATGCAACATCAAATTTTGAGATCCCCCAAGGTGCAGTGGAAGCTAAGGAACGTTCCAAAGCTGTCCCTACCACCCAAGCTGACAAGCCGAAATCGCCACACCCATCTGCACTCTCCCAAAAGAGTATAGATGAGTTAAAGGGAACACCTACTGCTACCCAACCCTCCAAACAGGATAAAGGTATTGAAAGAAGGACCTTCTCCCAAGGTCATACTGAGTCTGCACCAAAATCGCCATCATCAGCCTCCCAAAAGGTTGATGATATCATTAAAGGGATAACAGAGGATCTAGCCCATATCCAAAATGAGTCAGAGTCTATGCACATCATTTCTGAGGATGGTCAGCCAGAGGAGAGAAGTATCGAAAGCTGATCAGACTCCTTCTCTCTTACACTCTGAGTCTGCACAGGCTGTCAATGCCCCTTCTATGTCACAAGGAGGGGTACATGCCTTAATTCTCCCTAAGGATACTTTGGTGCAACAACACACCTCTGTTGAAGGGCAATCAAATACACAAAACATTACACCTGTAGAGTCTGTGTCTGCATCTGTCCTTGGACAGAGGGATTCTGTAGGTTACATGGTTATCTTTAAGGCAGTTATGTCAGCCCCTTGTGCAGCAAAGGGAACCATTGATGGTCCTCACGATGTCAATGAGAATATGATCACTATCTCCGGAAGTGATTCTTCATTCGATGATGAGTTTGCCCATCCATCCTCAAGGGATGCTCTGATGGAAGATGCCAGTGGAGGAGTTGATCAAAATCAAGATCAACACATTCCCACTGGCCCTCAGCCTGAATTAAACGTTAATCTTTCTCAGGCTGACCAACTCATCATCATTTCTGAAAAATCCACTCATGAGACTCACTCTCATGAGCAAATTCACCAAAACTCCTTAAGCTTCCACCCCCTTCTATATGAGCCCAATGACCCTGATATTAAGGATTGCAGGCTGCTCTTTCCAGAGTCAGTGGCTTTTAAGCCAACTGCAAGTTCTTCCCAAGCTGTCACTATCTCATTTTTAGATGTGGTGGGTCAGCTCACTGAGTTCATTTCAACCTCTAAGCTTGAGAGCTTACAGCTGACCAAATGCTTGGAAAAGATCCAAAAGGATTAGGAATTGACGGACAAGAAGGTGGATAAGCTGAGTCATGATCAGACTGCATTAAAAGAAAGTGTTATAAAAGCAGTTGATGTGATGCAGCAGAACCAGAGCAAGCTGACAGAGTTTCTTGATGGTCTTACAAAGGCAATCAATAAAGAGAAGGAAAGAAACAAGAGTACTCTGGGTCAAATTGAGACTGCTGCAACCAAGTTCACAAGGGAAGTCACCATAGAACTTTGATCTGCAAACAAGTCACAAGCAGATTTCAAGAAAGATCTGATTGAAGTCTCTAAGGGTGTTAAATCTAAAATTGGACTCCTCCATGAGGATTATGTTGAGCTAAGGATAGCCTGCTGTCTCACTAATATCAAGATTGACTTGATCACCCAGGATCTCAAAGGCCTCTTTGCCACTCTAGTGAGCTCTTTCCCTGCTGATGATGACAAAAAGGGGGAGAAGAATGCTACTAAGAAGAAGAGTGCTATGAGTGATGTTGAAATGGAGCTAGAAAGAGAAAGACAACAAGCTCAGGTTGACAAGGAAATTGAAGAATATTTTGATAAACTGAAAGAAAGACAGAATAAGGCTAGAGCTGAGGAGGCAGCCAATAATAGAAGAATGGTTGTGCATGGTTCTAAGGTGGATGGTGAGAAGGAAACTGTAGAAGAGATAAAAATACCAGAATCTGAGTCTGGTGGTGAAAATGTTGGAAAATGAATGAAGAGGCTGAAAAGGAGAGTGATACAACTAAGGGGGTGACTGTTGATGTTGAAATGGGAGATATAAGGAAGGATGTTGGAGTTGAAAAAGTTAAGAAAGCTGAAAAGAAAAGGAAGTCCTCCCAAGCTGTTCCTGTACAAGCTGTGCCATCGCAAGCTGACCCAGCTCCCAAAGAACAAATTGCTGAATCTTCTTCAAGTGAAGACACATCCACTCTATCCCAGTTCATTCTCAAGAAAAGGCCAACAGAAGGTGGGTCAAGTGGTGTTAAGATCTTAACTGACAAAGAAAAAGATTGGGAGCTTGCAATTGAAAAAGCTCCACAGCTTGGGGTAACAGTTGAGGTGGCATACAAAATGATCAAGGAGGACAGATTACAGAGAGAATGAATGGCTGCTGTTGAATCTGATCCAGAGGTTGCCAAGGTTCTTCAAGAAACACTGAATAAGGAAGATGAAGAAGACCTTGCAGCTATTGGATCCAATAAGAAAGATGAGGGCAAAGCCAAAGGTAAGAAGAAAGTGTGGTTTACATTAAACCATCACAGAAAGTGAAAGATGTGGAGAAAAGTGTTGAAGCCCATGATTGGTGGGAGGCTCTGGAGAAAAGAAAGGTGACTGAAAATATTAATTATAGAAGGCATCCAGAGCCAATCATCCAGGTCCTACTCAAAAGAAGAAAAGGAAAGAACATTCCCAGCATCAGGTTTACTAGAAAAGGATATAAAATAAGCTGGGAAACCCATGATCTTGACGAACTGTTTGAACTAGGATACACTGAGTGGGTGAAGTTACATAATATCATAAATGGTGTATCTGGAATCCACAAAGAGACAGTCTTGGAAGCCATTGATAAGAAGTTTGCTGTAATTGTGAAATTCAAGATTGATATCACTGGCCTTCCAAGACCAAAAGCATATGATATGGATGATGAAGATGAGTCAGCTGAGCCACTAAAGAAGAAAAGAAGAAGGTTTGAAAGGATTAATGCTCCTGGAGGTGATCATACAGTTTTTCTCAAAAACTTGTCCCCTTCAGAGTTGCTTGCACAATTATCTTCTGGTGCTGTTGACAAGATTCTGAATAATCTCAATCTGTCTCTACCTGCTGGTGTTGAAAATGCAAGATGTGGGATGTTCATCACTGAACCTGAACATGGGATGTATTTTGTGGATGCAAGAGGGAAATTGGTTTTCCAAAGGACTGCTGAACTACAACAGGTACCAGCTATGCACCTTTTTACCTTATACAGATTCTGCAGAAATTTTAGTGAAGAAGGTAACGGGTATGAGCAGTTCCTCATTGATGAAGGTTTAGATAGGCAGTTGGATGTGAAAGTTGCCCCATCATTTGAAGTTAAGCAAGAAGCTATAGAAATGCTTGGAGAATAGTTATACATCATGTAATATCTTTGTTTTATTCTCTATACATGCAAAAGCAGTTGTACAAATTTAGTTTCTTTGTTAAAACTTCATTTCAGTTCAAAAGAACCCAAAAGATTCAAAGGGTCACAATCTGCTAGTCTCATTTTACTTTGATTCTTTGTAAGCTGATAGTTAGAAGTGTTGTTGGGTTTTGTCATCATCAAATAGGGGAGATTGTTGAGTCCCAATGTTCTTGGATTAAAGTCTGTAAATTTGGTTATGACAAATCTGACTTATATACATTTAGAAGTCTTTTGGTTCTTGTAACCTGATCTGGGTCAGACTGAGCTGACACAGCTTACGATCTGTCTCTGACCCAAGTCGAAGAGGAGGATTGAAGATAGAAGACCAAGCTGTTAGTGGAAGACAGCTTGGGATTAGCAGTCAGCTTGGAAACACTTAGGCAGATTGGTGCTTTGACAAACGGCCCAATCTGTGTCTGACAATCAAGTAAAGATAACAACCTGGATTGAAGATAAAGACAAATGACGTGACTAGGAAGAATCTTAGGATCCAGGTTGGTGGTTGGTTTTACATATGCGTGTCCATACTCTTATTGGTTGATGAAGAATGTGCGTCAGTACGTGGGGGACCACAAGTACTATGAAAGGCACGATTGATTATTCCTTTATCATCCACTAAAAGAAGAATACGTGGCTGCAACGGACACCAAGAGAAGGAGTGCTTTCGCCTATAAAAGCCTCATTCATTGATTGCATATGTGTGGCATTTCCTGAGAATCATTCTTCACACAAGTTTCTCTGCTCTATACACAGCTTAGTCTGTACGAGATCAGCTTGGGCTGATTCTCTTGAGCTAGAACTTATTGATTGTAGTTTGTCATTTCAGAGGTTGTTTAGATATCTATAGGCTATCTTTATTCCGCAACAACCTTGTAATTCTTTGTATAGATTATTTCTTAATAAAGGATTACATTGAAAACCACAATCTGTGTTCAAGAATGTTTTTGTTTCTTTATTGCTTTACTGTTTTAATGATTCCTGCTCTTTACTTACTTGCTTAATATATATAAACTGAATCTTAAAACGTTTTTTGTTAAAAGTTTGTAAAGATTAAGGAAAGTTGTATTCACCCCCCCCCTCTACAACTGTTCTGTATACAATATACTTTGGTATATTGATACACCTTGGGACGTATCAAGACATTTTCCACTTTTGCAAAGAAATGCACTAGTATTTGATATGTCTCATCCTTTGAAGTAAGGAAGAACACCCAAGAAAATCTTGAAAAGTCATCTGTGACAACTAAACAGTAATACATTCCTCCGATACTTCTCACATTCATTGGACCAAATAAATCCATGTGAAGAAGTTCAAAAGGAGCGGCAATAAAATTTAGAGACTTCGACTTGTGATTAATCTTGTGTTGTTTGCCCGTTTTGCATGAAACACATTTACCTTCACTTCCGTATCTCTTTAATGGAACACCTTCCACCAACCCATTTTTGGTGATGAAATTCATTTTTCGGAAATGAAGATGTGCCATTTTTCTATGCCAAAGCAAAGAGTCTGACTCAGAGGCTTGAGATAAAAGACATGTGGTCTCAATCTCAGGATTAGAGATGCCTAATGCCATTGCATATATATCTCTTTTCCTTGGAGCCCTCAACATAATCCACTCTTCAGGAATTACATATCCTGGTTTTAGGATAAGTGCTTCCTCTTTGGTGAAATGAACAGGATTCCCTTTGTCACATATTTGAGACACACTCATCAGATTGTGATTCAACTGTTCAACATAGTTCACCTTTTCAAGCTTTATTTTCCCGTTTGTGACATCACCCACTCCGGTAATTGAGCCACCTTTGGGACCTGCAAAGCTTACATAAGCCCCCAATATTTCAACAAAGTTTGACATTAGTGATTTATCTCCTGTCATATGTCTTGAGCAACCACTATCGACATACCATATACTGATGGCTCTTTTCAATAGGTCATGTTCCTCATCAGGAATATTCATCCTTGCCATGAGACTAACCAGACCATCTACATCTACTTCCGCTGAGATAGCAGATGTCTTGGCCTCAACTTTGTTGACACACTCTGCAACATTACTATCAAGACTTTTAACATTTGACCAAACATCATTTGTCTCTGCCACAAAGGCATTAGACACAAATGTCTGATCATTGTTTCTCATTTGATGATGAGCCATCAACCCTTTTGAATAATCATCATGATGAGTCGGATAGTTTCTTTGTTGCCATGTGTTGGAAGCATTTTGTGCTACTCCACCATTGTAGAAATCTTGAGAAGTCACACTAGCCTTATCAATATTTCTAGATCTCTGGCATTCTCTTGCAAAATGTCCAAAGCCCTTGCAGTTGTAACATTTTACCTTTGTCTTATCAAAGCCAAGCTTGGAACCCACGATCTTTCGCCCTGTTCTTGATAAGAACCGTTTAGCTCGAAGAGTCAGCATAGCCATTTGCCATTGCAGATCCATCTCTTCCAAGTCCAAAGGATCAATCTGCTCATAGTCTTCATCGATAAGACTTGGGTCTTGAACCTTTCCTTGGATAAACTGTTCATATGATGTCACAAATGACGCAAGAATTGATAAGTGACTTTCCGCACATTTGACACTTATAGGCATGGTGGAACTAGCACTGGAGGTAGGATATCCACGGTTCCCTAGACTGTCACTCTGGCTTGAAACAAGACATATGTTCCCCTCAGAGTTAAACGAGATTTTCTGTAAATCAGTATCCTCACTAAGGTATGCACTTGTGCTTCCACTTGGAGAATCTTGACCCACATTAATCGTAGGTCTACCGTAATAAAGCCCGGGAATCTGAGCATTATTATATCATACTTCCATCATCTTTAGTTTCATTTCTTGTCCCCTAAACTTAGCAACTATGTGAGTCAAGGACATATCTGAGAAATCTGTTTTTTCCTGCAAAGTAGTAATATAATTACTCCACTTTTCCGGCAAGGAGCTCAAAAATTTCTCGACTTTTTCCTCTTCAGAGTAGGTAACATCAAATGCTTGCAATTCTGCTAACAAGTGATAATACCGTGTAATTAGTTGGTCTAAGTTTTCACTTCTTAACCCATTAAATATGTTATACTGATGTTTTAAAAGATCTCTTCGATTCTTTTTAAGTGTTTCATCCCCTTCACAATGATTCTTTAATGCTAACCAAAGTTCTTTAGATGTATTGAATCCATTAAATAAATGTAATATTTCTTGTGGCAATGACATTTTTAAACATGAAAGTGCCTTTTTCTCTGCCTCATACAATTTTTTATTAGATTCAGTCATGTCTTGGTAAGCATATACTTTGTTAACACCACTATCCTCATATGTTGGGGCACTATATCCTTCTGTTATACAAGTCCACATTCTAATGTCCGTGAATTGCATAAAGGATTCGAATCGACCTTTCCACGAAAAGTATTGGTCAATGATCATCAGCTTGGGTGGTGAATTACCCTTACCGGTCTCATGATCCATTAGTATTAATTGGTTAAGATAATTTGCTGCCATTGTGTATGTGGTTCAACTTATAAACACGCAGAACACAAGAACTCGCAAAATCTGGGAACACTAAATGAAACACGCAAAAGTGTATGAAACACGCAAAATCACAAGAACTCTTAAACCTCAGAAACACGCAAACCAATTGAATGCGCAAATGCCTAGGTAGTAACGAAAACACGCAAAAGTACATGTACTTTTAAGAACACGCAAAACACACCTTTTTCCAATCTTTCTTAGATCTTGAACCCAATTTTGTTACTAGATCAATGAAACTTTGGAAAAAAGATGTTAGGATTGAGATGTGTTTGATTTTGGTGTCAAGTTTTAACCTTTATTTCAAACGAACCCGAAAACACCTTTCCACCTAAGAACACGCAAACGGCTAGATACCCAAAAACCGAAATCAATCTCGAACCAAGGTGTTAAAACCTATGGCTCTGATACCAGTTGTAAGTCCCCCGGGTCTTACCGAACCGAGATTGACTTAAGGATATGTCGAGGTGCGGAAATTCCTCGAGATAACCCACGGTTTTTATATCTAGCTTTTATGATATATATATATATATATATATATATATCTTTGCGTGAACATAAACACTCGTATTTGGTTACGATAGTGAAACGGCTCTCCGGACGCACTTTATCAACCAACGTGATAATCTGCAGTCTACAAGCCGTCCAAACCGGGTGTGTGTTTGCGGTTCGTGCGTGAGATCAAGTACTACCCACAAGACAACTATATGCGTGTTCTTATAGTTTCTCTCTCTAGGATTTGCTCGTTTCTCTCTCTACACTCTTGTTAGAACACGCATGCACACACCCTCTATTTATAGGCAAGTGACAAAAACTCTCAAATCCTATTGGATTTGAGTGTTCTCTTCACAAGCAACTATTTGCTTGTTCCCGAGAACTCTCAAACCACTTGAGTGTTCTTTCCACAAGCAACTATTTGCTTGTTCCCGAGAACTCTCAAACCACTTGAGTGTTCTTTCCACAAGCAACTATTTGCTTCGTTCCCAAGAACTCTCAAACTGTTTGAGTGTTCTCTCCACAAGAAACTATTTGCTTGTTCCCGAGAACTCTCAAACCACTTGAGTGTTCTTTCCACAAGCAACTATTTGCTCGTTCCCAATAACCCTCAAATGACAATTCGAGTGTTCTTTCCACAAGCAACTATTTTGCTTGTTCCCAAGAACCCTCAAATAACACTTAGGAATATTTGAGTTAATGTTTCTACTGCTGTCAAGACACAGAAACAACATTAACTCAGCTAATGTTTCTACTGCTGTAAATACGCAGAAACAATCATTAGCTCAGACAATGTTTCTACTGCTGTAAATAAACAGAAACACATTGTCTGTATTACCTATTGGAAGTGTACATTAAGTTAATGTCTCTACTGCTGTAAATACGCAGAAACAATCATTAACTTAATCCTCCATTGGAAGTATATTAAGATAATATTTCTACTGCTGTAAAACGCAGAAACAATATTATCTTAATAACTCATTACATGTACTGTTTACATTCATGTCAAGAACCTGGAAAACATAAATAATAAACAAACATATAAACATAAAAGGATCCCAACATCATCAACAATATATGCCAAGGTAATATTATCGACAAACGGTAATTACAAGATAAATTACAAGACTTGAAATATATAAAATACATGACACATCTAGAATGCTCTTGTCACCAAGGGATATGCACCAACAAGAGAAGATCAAGGAAAATTTCAAGAAGTTTGTTGATTTGATTCAATCGGTTAACATAACGGTTCCTTTAGTTGATCTTATTGCAGGGATGCCGAATTATGCTAAGTTTCTCAAGGAACTCATCAGTGACAAAAGGAAGCTTGAGGAAGCGAAGACTGCTGTGCTTAGCGCCGAGTGTTCAGCAATAATCCAGAATCAGATTCCTCCCAAGTTGGAAGATCCAAGGAGTTTTCTAATTGCTTGCTCTTTTGGTGCATTTTTATGTGAGGCATTGGCCGACCTTGGGGCCAGTATTAATTTAATGCCTTACTATGTTTATAGGAAATTATCCTTAGGTGAGTTGACTCCTACCAGCTTGAGCATTAGGCTCGCGGATCGCTCTTTCCAATATCCCATGGGGATAGCGGAAAACTTGCAAATTAAGGTAGGCCACATGGTATTCCCGGTCGACTTTGTTATTCTTGAGATGGAGGCGGACGCTAAAGTCCCTCTCATTCTTGGTCGCCCATTCCTTAACACTGCGGATGCTATCATCCGGGTTAAGGCTAAGGAGATTTCCTTAGGGTTCGGTGATGACCGGATTATTTTTAATGTTGATAGAGCACTAAAGCATCCTTACTCTTCGCATGATACTTGTTTCAGGATAGATGTGATTGAAGAAGAAGATGCTTTGGAGACGGAGTTAATGGACTTTTCGTACATGGAAGAGGGAGAAGCGTTGCTTACTTGTAGTGGAGAAGAGCAAGAGATGGTTGGAGAGATGGTGAGAGAAATAATGGCATTAAGTGTTGACGAAACTCCACACGGGTGCTAACATCGGTTGAGAATCCACCTACCGACTTGGAACTCAAGCCTTTGCCGGATCATCTTGAATATGCTTATCTCGAAGGTACATCTCTTTTACCTGTTGTGATCTCATCCTTATTATTGGAGGATGAGAAATCTAGACTTATGACCGTCCTCAAGGCCCATAAAAAGGCTTTTGCTTGGAAAATTTCAGACATACCGGGTATAAGTCCTGAATATTGTAAGCACACCATTAATTTTGTTGATAATGTCAAACCGGTAGTGCAAAGACAACGTAGGCTTAACCCGAACACGAAAGAGGTCATTAAAAAGGAAGTCATTAAGTTGTTAGACGCGGGAATCATATTCCCGATTTCGGATAGTCAATGGGTGAGTCCGGTGCATTGTGTGCCGAAAAATGGTGGGATGACCGTTGTTTTGAATGAGAAAAATGAGTTAGTTCCCACTAGAACTGTCACGGGATGGCGGGTGTGTATAGACTATCGGAAGTTAAATGACGCCACCCGTAAAGATCATTTTCCCTTGCCTTTTATTGACCAAATGCTCAAACGGCTAGCCGGAAACGAGTATTTTTGCTTCTTGGATGGGTTCTCCGGGTATTTCCAAATACCCATAGACCCCAAGGACCAAGAAAATACCACATTCACTTGTCCCTTTGGTACTTATGCCTATAGGAGAATGCCTTTTGGTCTTTGCAATGCCCCAAGTACCTTTCAAAGATGTATGCTTGCTATTTTTCAAGACATGATCAAAACTTCCATGGAAGTTTTCATGGATGACTTTTCTGTATTCGCAAGTTCTTTTGAAAGTTGTCTAGATAGTCTTGATAAGATGTTGGAAAGGTGTGAAAGGGCACCCTTTGTCTTAAATTGGGAAAAATGTCACTTCATGGTAAAGGAAGGGATTGTGTTGGGGCACAAAGTTTCTAAAGCGGGACTTGAGGTAGATAAAGCCAAAATCGATGTTATAGCTAAATTGCCTCCTCCCACTAATGTTAAATCTGTTAGAAGCTTTTTGGTTCATGCCTGGTTCTATCGTCGATTCATAAAGGATTTTTCAAAAATCACCCGGCCAATGACCAAGTTGTTGGAAAAGGATGTCCCTTTTAATTTTGATAAAGAGTGTCTTGATGCATTTAACTCACTTAAAGACAAATTGACCAATGCACCTATTATGTCTACACCCGATTGGTCATTACCCTTTGAGTTAATGTGTGATGCTAGCGACTTTGCCTTAGGGGCCGTTCTAGGCCAAAGGGAGGATAAACATTTCCGTCCCATTTATTATGCTAGCAAGACCCTCAACCCGGCTCAACAAAATTATACCATGACCGAGAAAGAATTGTTGTCCGTAGTTTATGCTTTTGATAAGTTTCGACCCTACTTGGTTCTTAACAAGACTATTGTGTATACCGACCATTCCGCATTAAGGTACTTGTTCTCAAAACAAGATGCCAAGCCCCGTCTTATCCGTTGGGTCTTGCTTTTGCAAGAATTCGACATTGAGATCAAAGATAAAAAGGGGGCTAAAAATGTGGCGGCCGATCATTTGAGTAGGCTCGAAAACCCTCACCTTGAGGAGTTGCAAGAGCATGAGATTAATGATGCTTTTCCTGATGGGTATCTGATACAGGTTGAAGTTGAGGAAGCACAATGGTATGCCGATATTGCTAACTATCTTTGTGCAGATGTGATTCCTAAGGACATGTCATCTCAACAAAAGAAGAAATTCTTTTCTGAGATTAAACATTATTTTTGGGAAGATCCTTTTTTGTTTAGAATTTGTGCAGATGGCATGATAAGGAGGTGCGTGTCGGGAGGAGAAACCCGAAGGATTCTTGATGAGTGTCACTATGGGCCAACCGGTGGTCATTATGGACCGTCTGTTACCGGAAAGAAAGTATTCGATGCTGGATTTTATTGGCCAACCATTTTCAAGGAGGCGCAAACCTTGGTGGAGTTTTGTGAAGTGTGTCAGAGACAAGGTAATATTTCTAAACGTGATGAAATGCCTCAGAACTTCATTCAGGTATGTGAAGTTTTTGATGTTTGGGGCATAGATTTCATGGGACCTTTTCTCCCATCGAATAAGAATTTGTATATCCTTGTAGCTGTTAATTATGTTTTTAAGTGGGCCGAGGCTAAGGCCTTGCCAACGAATGATGCACGTGTTGTCATTCACTTTTTGAAACAGCATTTCTGTAGGTTTGGTGTGCCCAAGGCCTTAATAAGTAACCGCGGAAGCCATTTCGCGAATCACCAACTCGATAAGGTGCTTAAGAGGTACGGTGTCAACCACCGTTTTTCAACCTCATACCACCCGCAAACGAGTGGCCAAGTTGAAAATACTAACCGGGCATTGAAAAGAATTCTTGAGAAAACTATAGGAGACAACCCAAAGTCTTGGTCTACCAAGCTTGATGATGCTCTATGGGCGTTTAGGACCGCCTACAAGACACCGATTGGGACTACCCCATTCCGGTTGCTTTATGGCAAAACTTGTCACCTTCCTATGGAAATTGAGCATAAAGCCTATTGGGCGCTCAAGAACTGTAATATGGACCTAATGGAAGCCGGTGAGTTGAGATCTTTGCAATTAAATGAGCTAGATGAACTTAGGTTGCATGCTTATGATAACTCTAGACTTTACAAGGAACGAACTAAAGTATGGCATGATCGTAGGCTTAGAAAGAAGGATTTTAAAGCCGGTGATAAAGTTTTGTTGTTCCTTTCCAAGTATAAGTTTAAGCAACCCAAGTTGACTTCTAGATGGACCGGCCCTTTTGTGATCAAACATGTTTATCCGTCTGGTTATGTTGAATTGTTTAAATCGGATGGAGCTACTTTTATTGTTAATGGTCACAGGTTGAAGCTTTATAGTGAAGAAGAGGAAGAGGTGGGAGTCGTCTTTGACGAACTTCCATTCTTCGAAATGGATCAATAAAGAAAGTCATGGAGTCGAGCTAACGATTCATTAATAACTTTAGCGCTTTGCGGGAGGCAACCCGTGTTTCGTATTTCTTATTTTCTATGAATTTTGCTTATTTTTTGTTTTTAAGGTGTTTGTATCGAGATTTACAGGTCTAGAGGCTTTCCACGCGAACCAGTAAGTTGATTTAGAAAAAAAATAAAAAGGTAAGTGTGGGTGGGAGCCACTGCGCCACAGTTAGCAGACTGCGATGCAGTCGCTTCAGACCAATGCGACGCAGCCTTCTTGGACTGCGAAGCACCCTGTATCTCTGAAATAAGACTGCGCCGCAGTAAGGTGAATGCGACGCAGTCATGTGATGTCTTTCAGAAATTTCGAAAATCAAAAAAATAAAAATAAAAATTATTTTAATTAACACTGTGACGCAGTGAAGGGCTTGACTGCGCCGCAGTCAGGTCCAGATCGGGTCAAACTAAAGTAGTGGCTAGGGTTGTTTCACCATTACCCTTTTCCTCCAAATTTCAAACACCCCTTTTCTCTTCCATAGTGCAGCCGATCCTCTCCTTTTTCTCTCTTAAACTTTTTAATTTTTGCTTTTTCTTCTCCTTTAATTTCACCATGACTAGAACGGGAAAGGTTAGTATCTTCTCATTACTTCTTTTGATGAGCTTTTGTTTAATTCTATACTATTAATTTTGAATTCATATGAGATTATGCTTAGTTCCTTTGTTTATGGTTAAATTGTGGAGAATCTAGTTTAATAATGAAGAGGGTTGGTTGGTTTATTGATGAATTGATAACTATCTTCCATATTGACATGTTAATCGGGTTAATTAAAGATTCATGTGCTTTGATTCAATTTTGATAAACCCTAATTGTTGAAAGATAGATTTTTCTTGATGTTGTTGTTGATGATGATGTCGCATGCCCAGATTTCATATGAATGCGCCGCAGTCTACAAACTGCGACGCAGTATTAAATCAGAAATATACACTGTGACGCAATGCGACCTTGTCCTGCCCAGCCAACTGTTGCTTCAATATAGTAATAATCATGTTGGGGTTTTATCATTTGATGTTTTTCGTGTATATGCAGCTACCTGCTACAGGTGGACGGGTTTCCAACAGGTCCACAACTTTGTCTGCACCTAGCGAGGGGCCCTCTAACGTCCTTCCCGCTCAAGAAGAAGCTCCTGATGTGGGGTTGTCGGAACACGCCTGGCTCAATTGGCCCCGTGCTTCTCACGAAAAGAAGGTGGAGTACAACTCCAGGTTAGCCAAGATAGTTAATAAGGACATTGAGGAGCCAAGGTATCTAGTGGGTAATATGCTTGACATGCTTGGTATTCGGGAGGATATTAGTAGTTTAATGCGCCTTATGGGTAGGGCGAATGATGCTTTTAGTAACCCAATTGATACCGAGTTTAGCATGTGGATAGACATTTTTAGGAATAGGGAACCTGTTTGCAAAGAATGGTGTCTTGAGGTATATTCCACCATTAATGTTAAGAAAATTGATAGTGCTAAAAGTATTTTTGATGAGAACGTGATCTCCTTTCGATGTGGGGGTAAGATGAGATCTTTGTCTATTGCTGAGTTCGGTGTGGCTAGAGGGATGTATAGTAGGGACTTGATAGAAAACAACCAGGCTTTTAAAAATTTGTTGGAATTTGCTTCTAGGACTGATATGAGGTTTGCCGAGGGTGATCAACGGTCCTATTATACTCAGATTTCTGGGGGCCAAGTGTGGGATTCTTCAAAAGGGGCGAATACCATTCAGTCGCCCATTTTGCGTTTGTTTCATAAGATGATTGTTTATTTCATTGTCCAGAGTTCAAATCAGCGGGACAAGATTTATTTGGAAGACCTATGGCTTTTGAGGTTGTTTCAGGAGGGCGGCCCTTACAAGACGGCTTGTGCTCCTTATGTTGTAGCCAAGCATATAGGTACCCGTGGGATGCGGGATTGGAAATTGGTTTGTGGCCATTTTATTACGAGAATGGTCAAGTTTTTTGGATGTGATGGTGAGAGGGCTAACACAACGTTTAACTTGAACTGGAAGCCCATGAAGGAATTTACATACAATGATTTGAAAAGGTTTGGATTGCTGAAGCCCCAAAAGCACAAGGATCTTTATGAGTTGATTGACTTTGGTGATGTCGCCTCTGATGGCGAGGAGGGGGATGAAGGTAATGATGATGATGCAGAGATGGCAGAGGAACCCGAGCAGCCTCCTGTACGACGTAATAAGCATCGTGCCACTACTTCTGCTACTGCGGGGGCATCTTCTTCTGCCGCCCCTCAGGTACTTGGGACTTTTCTTCGTTGGAAGCCACTGTGAATAACATGTGGAATTCCCAGCAGCAGTTCCAGACCAGGATGGATAGTGATTTTAGATGGGTGGGCTCAGGTATGGGTTGTGTGATGTTCGATCAGCAGATATATCAGCCTATGTGGGAGGCTCAGTATTAGGGTAATGAGTTCCATCCACCTCAGCCGATTCCAGACTACCATCCTCCTAGCATTTTCATACCAGAGCACAAGACTGGTGGTGGTTTCTATTACCCACCAGAGCGTCAGTTTGAGCAGCCTCCTTCTCATGATCTCGGGGGACGGGGTCCAGATCATCCTGTTAGTTTTGGTTCTTTTACCCACCAGAGCGTCAGTTTGAGCAGCCTCCTTCTCATGATCTCAGGGGACGGGGTCCAGATCATCCTGTTAGTTTTGGTTCTTTTGCAGGTACACAGGATCTCGGGCGTTGGAGGATCAGGATCGGCAGCACCGACCTTTGCTAAGCAGGTAGTTGCATCGCTTTTTAATACACCAGGGCCTATGCCTGGTTATCCACCTTCCGACTGCCGTGATATGCTTTGAGGATGATGAGTGTCGTCTATTGGTTTTGTGATGGCTTGTATTATTACTTGTTTGAACAATTTCTATTTCCATACTTTACTTTCCTTTTATTTGTTTGGTTTGTATCCACCCCACGGGGTGATGAGACATCGTATTTTCTTTTCTTTTCATTTTGTTTGATTAAGTAGGGAGAATGGTATGCATGCTTTATTATATCATTTTGCTCGTTAATCGTGTGTTCATGTTGAATAGCAAGTTTGTCATATGCATATGCTGGCAGTAAGTTCAGCGCAATGTTCTTGCTGGCATGATTCAAGCATGGAACACCCGTCATACCCGGCAAGTTTTTCTTGTTCTTGATTTTGTCTTTTGTTTACTTTCCCCTATTTCCCATAGTTTGCCTTAGTTCATTGGACATTGAGGGCATTGTCCAACTCAAGTGTGGGGGGGGGTAAATAGGAAAAAGTCGGGTATTTTAGAGGATTTTTAAACTTTTGCATGCTTGTCCTTGTAGTTAATTGTTTTTGTCACCTAATTATAGATATTAATGAGCAATTTGACTACACCTTTGGTACAAAGTTTAATTGGTGGAATGTGTTTTGACTGATTAATTAGGCAATCCCTTCTGGATTAATAATATGACTAGCACGCTTATAGCACCAAAACACCAAATTTGTGAGATTATTGATTCACTTCTAGTTATGCTAGGTGTTTACGGGTTTGGATTTATTAGCCTTGTAAATTTGTCCCTCTCGTAGGCTTTTGGATTTATCCAAGAGTAAGGGTTCTACTTAGAACTCTGAACTATGATGTGCAAGTTTGAGGTTGGTTTTTCCATTTCCGGATTATTTTCATTTGCTATGAGTGTGCCGGTGATTGCATTGATTCTAGAACTTGTCCTGGTTGATCGTTCTGTATTATTTGTCAGAAGAGGCAAATTTAGGATAAAACCTTTTGTTCTTTGTATGTTCATCCCTTGTTTCGTAAAAATTTGTTATGTGCATGTTTTGTTAATGTGCTTAGTAGCTAACTACACAGGTTAGTGAACCACGTGTTAAAACCTTTATGTTGCACTCACTTTTAGTGCAAGAAACATTAGAAAACATGTTGTCATTAGCCTGTTCTTTGTTATTAAATCCACCATAATTATTCACCTTTCCTAGCCATGCCGATAGTCGAAGTCCTGGTGGGTCATTGGTTGCCTATGCTAGTGGATGGTTTGGGGTTGTCCTTTATGTCGGGTTGGGATATTCTCGGTTATTGAGAATAGATTGATTTCGTCATGATTGTTTGGATTAAGTCTGGATCGTTCATTTGAGCATATGAGTACATGATTTGTCACTGTTTCAATATTATTCAGAGAATACCAATTAGTTAGAGTAAAAGTAGCTCACAAAAAAAAAAAAAAAAGAATAAAAGAATTGAAAAAGAAAAAAAGAAAAAAAAAGTAGAAAAAATGAAAAAAGAGCTTGGGCTGTCAGTTGGTATTTCTCACTTTTTGTCAAATCATTTTTATCAGTTGGTTCATTAATAACACCAACAAAAGCTTCATTGTCCGTACAAACTATCGAGTTGAGTTGGTACATCTTTATAACCAACAAAAGGATTGTAATGCTATATTCTCCAGTTATCATATTCGGGTTGGCAAGTTCGTTTAAGCCAACATGGTTAGTTTTGGTTGATTGAGTTGTTGATTGTCATACACCACAATGGTGTCGGTTTTTGATCATTCTATTGGGGGTATTGTCGGGACAACTTTTCTGGTTTTGGACCGTTGGCAACTAATGACATGGGATTTAATGGATTAGACTATTATGTGAAAACTTTGTTAAATGTTGTGTTATTTCTTTTTAACACCTTTTGTTATCTTAAATTTCCATACCCCTTTTAAATACCTTGTTTAGCCCTAGAGTTCATTACAACCCTTGAAAGACCTCTTCTGATAGACTTTGTGGTGCTTGCACCATGGCGGTGAAGGAACGAACCTAGTACAAGCCTATGGTAAAAGAATATGCATCACGACTAGGCCTTGAGTGATTATTCAAATATTCAACCCCAAAAGTAAGTTAGTTGGAGTAGGATAGATGAGATATCATTGATTCGATTCTTTTGTGCTTAGTCGTGTTATTGAGGCTTGTGTATCAGTCAAATATTGTCAAACATTCCAGTTTTCATTTAAGATTAAAATTGCCTAACCATTTCTTTTTATGTTCGATTATGGTTGAGCTTCTTTTTGATTACTGACATGTTGTTCCATGAATGTACCAAGGTAGTTTAAAGTTTTGAAGTTTGGAATTGCTTGAGGACAAGCAAAGCTTAAGTGTGGGGGGATTTGATATGTCGTATTTTATACCCATTTCCCACGGATTAATTAGTTGTTTTTAAATGGTTTTCAAGTCGTTTTCGCATATATTTGGTGCGTTTATGGTATTTGTTAGTGTTTCAGGATATTAACAGCTACTTGAGCGTAATTCTGGAGAAAACGATGTTTCTAAGGTGAAATGAGTGCTTACGGATGTGTTACGAGGCACGAAACTGAAATTGGAAGCTGGTCTAAGCAAGTCAACCAGGAACTGCGACGCAGTGTTGGACTGCGCCGCATCACAAAAACAACGATATAAACTGCTCCGCAGTGAGCTAGGACTGCGACGCAATGGGTTCTTATATTAGCCAGCATGCCGGTCAACAAAAGTCAAAGTCAACGATGGTCAAAGGCTCACTGCGACGCAACGAGTAAACTGCGACGCAGTATGAGTCGGGATTTTGGCATCTTTTTGGAAAACTATAAATAGCTGGAAAAATATTCTAAAACCCTATTGGATTTCTTCCTTATAATTTATCTTGAATCGGTTGGTGGTGTATGTGTGTCTTTAATGGTAATTATTGCTTACACATATATCATTTTGATTGTTTGGGTACAAATGATTGGATCTATGACGGGTACGGTAGATAATCATTCAATGATAATAGGAAGTAATGTGTTAACGGTTGGGTACAATCGGTAGATATAATTGTTATCTTAATAACCAAAACCATTGTTTGATTAGGGAAGTTATAAAAGATGTCTTGGGGTACCGGTCTTTGTAATGAAACTAGTTTAAGCAAGAGAGTCAAATAATGTCATTAACTTGATGGCTACGGGGTTGGTGCTTTGTTTGAGTCTCGGTTATTTAAGCAACTTAAATTGAAATTGAACTTCATTTATGTGCAATCTGACCATGTTGTTGAGCGGATTCGAGATGGATTACCTTTAAATAATATTGTTTATAATCAATTTTCTCTATCGTTTGAGAACGATCCCTGCCCCGGTAATACCGGATTTAATTATTCTTCTTTTACTTTAATTTGAGCAAAGTGACAATTCGGTCACAAAACCCCCTCATTTCTACTTGAACTACTTTATTTTAACAATTGCTTACTTAGTCCTTGTGATCGACCTCAGATTTACCAAGCTAACTATACTGCATACGAACGGGTTTACTGCCTATGAGTGTGCTGTAGTCAGTCGCTAGGTGATTCGTGTTAATAAATGTTAAGACTCGATTTCACACATCACTTATTACTGGGATACACAATCTAAAGATACTTCAAATCATGCCTATTTGGTTGAAATTTATGATGACTATGCGCATGTTGCAAGTGAAGTTGTTGAAACAATTGATTATGCCGTGTATACTAGTGAAGAAAGAGCATCTGAGATTGTTAAGCAGAATGTTAAGAAGGTTGCTGAGATAGTAAGATCTGAGAGTGAATCTATGACAGCTGTGAAGGCTTCAGAAGAGAAAGTTGTGCCGTCAAAAGTTATTGGTGCAAATTCTGAGAAAAGCATTGAAGATCAAATGAAGGAATTTGTGATACCTGGAGGTATGACAACTGAAGATTTTGTTGCATACATGGCAGATTGTAAGGCTGCTGATCAGAAGGGAGAACCAAGGAAGCCTATCAGTCTTTGGTATGTTGACAGTGGATGCTTTCGGCACATGACGGGGGACAAGAAGTTGTTGTCCAATTATTTTGATATAAATGGTTCTTATGTTAGTTTCGCTGGTCCTAAGGGAGACAATATCTCAGGTCAAGGTGATGTTGTCAATGGGAAAATCAAATTGGAGAAAGTCAATTATGTGGAACAGCTATCTCATAATCTAATGAGTGTTTCTCAGATTTGTGACAAGGGTAATCATGTCCATTTTACTGAGAAGGAAGCACTTATCTTGAAGCCGGGATATGTTATTCCTGAAGACTGGATCCTGCTTAAAGCTCCTAGGAAGAAAGACATCTATGGCCTTATGTTAGGTGTTGATAATTCGAAGGAGCCAGTTTGCTTATTATCTAAAGCAAATGAATCTGAATCTTTGTTATGGCATAGAAGAATGGGACATATTCATTTCCGAAAGATGAATCATATTGTGAAACACGGTTTGGTTGAAGGTGTTCCAATGAAAAGGTTTGAAATGGAAGACAAATGTGTACCTTGTCTGAAAGGGAAGCAGCAAAAGTTTTCTCATAAACCGAAGAAAGAAAATTCTATTGCCAACCCTTTTGAGTTACTTCACATGGATCTGTTTGGCCCTGTGAATGTAAGAAGTATAGGTAGGATGTACTACTGTTTAGTGGTTACTGATGATTACTCGAGATTCTCATGGGTATTCTTTCTGCAATCGAAAGATGAAACTCCACAGATTTTGATAAATTTCTTTGTTGAAACTGAAAATGTTTATGGAGTTCGGGTTAAGAGAATCAGGAGTGATAACGGAACTGAATTTAAGAATAAAACATTGCAAGTCTTTTGTTTCTCCAAGGGAATCCAACATCAATTCAGTGCACCGTATGAGCCACAACAAAAAGGAGTTGCTGAAAGAAAGAATAGGACTCTAATCGAAACAGCCAAAACAATGCTTGCTGATTCAGGGCTCCCTACTATGTTTTGGGGGGAGGCAGTGAATACAGCATGTCATATTTTAAATTGGGTTTCGGTAGTTAAGCGTCATAATAAGACATGTTATGAGCTTCTACATAAGAGGAAACCAAAATTACAGAATGTCGAACCTTTTGGGGTATCGTGTACCTTCCTGAAATATCTACCTCATTCAAAGTTTGATCCAAAGGTTGAAGAGGGATTTTTCATGGGTTATAAACCGGGTACCTCAATTCGACGGGTTTATAATAAGCAGACAGGCAAAGTTGACTTGGGTACTAATGTCAAGATTGTGAGTCATAAGCCCGCTATACATTTTGGAACCGGCAAGAACTTCGATTATGACAACGTGTTTTGTTTGTTGCACGATCCTTCTTCTTATTCAGGTCTTGACACAGTTGATGATGTGATCATTTTAAGAGATAATATGGATTATACTCCTATTCCTACATCTCCACCTGCTCAAACTGTTGATACTACACCAACCAAAGTTCAGTCCACTACTGTTGTTGGTGAAAGTAGTAAGAACAATGATAAGTCGTCAGATTCAGAAGTTACTGAACTCGAGAACACTACTCCAACTACTCCGTCAGGGATTCCATTGTCAGATGATGATCCTATTTCTGATGAGTCAGAAGATGATTTCGGTTCTCCCGAATTGCAGATTCAATTGAATTTAGGAGAAAACTTGAATGTTGATTCGGCTCCTCAATATAGAATAAATAAGGCTCATCCAGTTGAGAATATTCTTGGTGATGCTTCAGAGCCTGTTCGAACTAGAAATCAATTAAACAAGGAGATGACTAGTTTATTTTGTGAAGTGAAGGATACAGAAATTATTACCGAGTGTTTGTATTCTTGTTTCATTTCGCAAGAAGAACCCAAGAATGTTAAGATTGTGCTTCAAGATCCCTTTTGGGTTGCAGCTATGCAAGAAGAATTAGCTCAATTCGAAAAACTTGGTGTATGGGAGTTAGTAGATGTGCCTAGAGGTAAAGAACCGATTGGAACTCGTTAGGTATTCAAATGCAAACGAGATGACAAAGGGATCGTTACAAGGAATAAGGCACGTTTAGTTGTTCAGGGGTTTGCACAACGAGAAGGATATGACTATAACGAAACTTTTGCGCCAGTTGCCCGGATTGAAGCTATAAGGTTATTTTTAGCCTATGCAAGTTTCAAAGGTATAAAGGTGTATCAATTAGACATTAAGAGTGCCTTCTTGCATGGTGAAGTTAAAGAGGAAGTTTATGTATTTCAACCACCTGGGTTTGTAGATCCTAATTATCCAAGACGAGCATATCGACTTGATAAGGCTCTTTATGGATTATATCAAGCACCCAGAGTGTGGTATGAAAAGTTGTCGACACACTTGTTGACAAATGGTTTTACTAGAGGATCGATAGACAGCACGTTGTTTATCAAATGGCGGAAACGAGATTATTTGATTGTACAAGTTTATGTATTTCAACCACCTGGGTTTGTAGATCCTAATTATCCAAGACGAGCATATCGACTTGATAAGGCTCTTTATGGATTATATCAAGCACCCAGAGTGTGGTATGAAAAGTTGTCGACACACTTGTTGACAAATGGTTTTACTAGAGGATCGATAGACAGCACGTTGTTTATCAAATGGCGGAAACGAGATTATTTGATTGTACAAGTTTATGTAGATGATATCATTTTTGGTTCATCTAACACTAAAATGTGCAAAGAATTTGAAATGAGCATGAAAAGGCAGTTTGAAATGAGTGCTATGGGAGAACTACAATTCTTCTTGGGTTTGCAGGTTGATCAAAGAAAGATGGATTTTTTATTCACCAGTCTAAGTATGTCGATGACATCTTGGAGAGGTTTCAAATGTTAGAATCCAAGACATATGGTACTCCTATTCAGCTCAATCATGGGCTAGGAGTTCTTGATCCTAAAGATCTGCCTGTTGATGCTACTTATTATCGTGTTATCATTGTCTCATTGATGTATCTGACTGCTTCACGACCGGATATTATGTTCGCTGTTTGTCTTTGCGCTAGATTTCAGGCTAGTCCGAAAGAGTCGCATTTAGTTTTAGCAAAGCGTATCCTATGTTATTTAAAAGGAAACCAAGGGCTTGGTATATGGTATCCTTTGGGAGGAACGTTTGATTTTGTTGCTTATACTGATTCGGACTTTGGCGGTTGTAACAACGACAGGAAGTCTACAACTGGAGGATGTCAGTTGTTAAGGGGGAGACTAGTATCGTGGCAGTGTAAAAAGCAGACATCAGTTGCTTAGTCTTCGTGTGAGGCAGAGTACATGGCTGCTGGTAGCTATTGTTCCGAGGTATTGTGGATTCAGCAACAACTACGTAACTACGGTATGGATTTCCTTGATACTCCTATTAGAATAGACAATAAGTCAGCTATAGACATTACTAATAACCCTGTCATGCATAAAGTCACCAAGCATATTGATATAAGACATCATTTCTTGCGTGATTGTGCTCAAAAGAAATTAATTCATTTGGAAAAGGTTATAACTGATGATAATCTAGCTGATCTGTATACTAAAAAATTTGATAAGACTCACTTTGATAAGCTGATTCTTCTCAATGGTATGAAGAATGCTGATTCATATTAGATCTCTCAAAGAACTATTTTTGTATTTGTGTCTTAAGTTAAGTCTGTAAATAGCTAGAGTCATAAAAATACAAAAAGAGTGTCTAGTTTAAGTTTTGTATATAATTAGTGTCATAAAAATATAAAAATTTGAAAAATGAGAAAATCAAAATAAATAAGATGGAGATTTAAGTTGATGCATTCAGATGATTAGAAGTGAGGATAATCTTAGCTTTTAAGCCTGCTTAATCGTAATATAACTGCTTAGTTCAGTGATTACAATTTAGGATGTATCGGTAGGCATAAAGTACCAAGGTTTCCTTCAATCTGAACTTAAATTTATACAATGTTCTTGTGGGAAACATATTCAGATATATGGCTGAGAATGCTTGCTTTTCAGTAATGATTAGATCTGGTCCTTAAATTCTGTGAAAGATCTAGCATTATTATAGGATTTATTCAGTATATATGTGAAAACTTCTACAAGTCATGAGCATGAAAGTTAAATTTAGTTATAATGTGATAATTGTTATGAAATGTGTTTAAGTTAAGGGCTAATGTGGTCTTTGAGATTCGGACAAGTATGTCCTTGGGGTGTCTTTGTATACCTAGCCTACCTAAAGTTTCCAACTTGGGATAGATTGTCAGAAAGTTCGCTACATGGGTCTCATAGAAAATCACGGGTTCCTTAATACAAAGAAATGAAAAAGCATATGATAAGTGAAATCGCAAGATACTAAATTCACCAAATGAAATAAATCTAAAAAATGTCTCATGGTTTGTTTAAGGAAGTTTTTGGATATATATTGAATATTTGTTATCTTAGTGCTTGTGTCAATTACGGGAGTATATCTGAGTGTGGGTCACATAAGTTCGCAAATAATAATGTGGCATTAGTAACTTACTAGGTTACATGGTGACTGTCCTTGGCTCAAGTAATACGAAAGTGTCACACCTAAAGGAAGCTGGAAGTACCGAGTGTTTAAGAGGACAAACATACCGGTAATCGTTGTTGGGTCACTGTTCATAACTAATAATAAGGGGATCAATTCCTCACCCGCAGGCTTATGTAATTGCTAATCTGATCTAATCCGCAGAAACTTAGAATTTCTTGTGCGTAAATAATGTAGTTTAGATTTAAAGTTTTTACTTTTACTTTTATTTTTATTTTTATTTTTGTACTAACATTTTAGTTTTTGTGTCAGTTTGTTGTGTCAAACTAGTTCTTATTGCACGAGAGATATGATAAGCATCTTATGATTCTATTGAAAGAAATATGGTCCTTAGTGGATTATATGAGACTTGTTGCTTACGGTATATGTGTTTCAAAGAAAGATCTTCTAAACTTAAACAAATTAATTTAGAAAATGATTCTGTTTTGTTATTGAAATGTCAAAATATAATTTTGAATAAGTTTCAGTATATTTTTGAAATTTCAACTGATTTTGGTTGATAAGTATGCTTGACAAAGATTTGACTTGACTTAGATCTTATTTTAGTTGCTAGGTTAAGATTTTGATTGTTTTTGCATACTTATGTTATTTGTTGACTTTGATGCATTGATGAAGTTTGTTAAGTGTGCAGGTTACAGGTATCAAATTTCATTTTTGCTCAGAATATCATTTGTTAAATAGTGTATATCGAAACACTATGATCTTCATTACTCGAGCATTTGCAAGGTGTAGACACAGTAAATTTGTCTCGAGTATGTCTTAATTAGGTTAATCATAAGATTACAAATACCAAATGGGTATACATCTGTGTGACATGGGATATAGATCTTTGTTACAAGGATAAATGGTTTGTATTCTAAAATCTGGAACAATCACCTAGAACTTAGTGTAATAGGATAATTGTTTAATAAATTGATGAAGTTTGTTAAGTGTGCAGGTTACAGGTATCAAATTTCATTTTTGCTCAGAATATCATTTGTTAAATAGTGTATATCGAAACACTATGATCTTCATTACTCGAGCATTTGCAAGGTGTAGACACAGTAAATTTGTCTCGAGTATGTCTTAATTAGGTTAATCATAAGATTACAAATACCAAATGGGTATACATCTGTGTGACATGGGATATAGATCTTTGTTACAAGGATAAATGGTTTGTATTCTAAAATCTGGAACAATCACCTAGAACTTAGTGTAATAGGATAATTGTTTAATAAATTGATGAATTTTGATGCATTGATGAAGTTTGTTAAGTGTGCAGGTTACAGGTATCAAATTTCATTTTTGCTCAGAATATCATTTGTTAAATAGTGTATATCGAAACACTATGATCTTCATTACTCGAGCATTTGCAAGGTGTAGACACAGTAAATTTGTCTCGAGTATGTCTTAATTAGGTTAATCATAAGATTACAAATACCAAATGGGTATACATCTGTGTGACATGGGATATAGATCTTTGTTACAAGGATAAATGGTTTGTATTCTAAAATCTGGAACAATCACCTAGAACTTAGTGTAATAGGATAATTGTTTAATAAATTGATGAATTTTGATGCATTATACATTGAATGTGTTTCGGTGTAAGTTTGCATGTGTTTAGGTTAAGCATCAATGGAGATATGATCGATTTTATGTCAAGATTATAATGTAAGATTATGTTTTACATTATTTTGGTGACATTTTAGTACGGATGATTTATGGTAAGATTACATTTTCGAGCAGATACAAGTTTCAGGTAACAAGTATCTACAGGTTTATGTTTTCTGAAAATTTGTAATTTTTCTTTGTTAAGTTTTCTGGAAAATTTACGAATTTTGGTTAAGTGTGCAGCTCGTGTGAATTAATTTTCGAAAATTCACTCGTGCTGACGTCAGCATGGCTCGCGCTGACATCAGCAAGAAGCCCACGAAGTTTGTCTTCGGCCCGACCCACGAGTTTGAATATAAATATGGGTTTTAATCTTAATTATTTACCTTTAATCGAAAATTAACCCTAAAAATTAACCACACGAACTCCGTCTTCGCGCGCACTGTTCATCCGACCCAATTTTCGATCTTTTCATCTACTTTTTGTGTTAATCATCCAGATTTGTTGGTATATATTCAATCTAGGATAGATTATTGATGTTTTGACTACAAAAATCAACGATTTTAAGTCATTATAATGCCCAAATTACGACTTGTTCTTCGCATGAATAGTAACTTGGACGAATTGACTTTTTGAATCTTCGATTTCTGATGATTTGGACTAAAATTGGACTTAAAATTGGATTAAGATATGATATTTCAACTTAAATCTAACTAAAGCTCGCATTAACATGTAAACAATCAAGATTAATTGAAGATTTTGTGTCATGGCCACTTTTCACACGAAGCAACTCGTGCTTACGACAGCACGAAGTTGCTCTTCGTATTTGTTTTTCTGGGCTCGAATTCATAAGAACAAGTTCAAGATTCATATCACAATAAGTTTTGATCTATTTTATATGAATATGAAGGTGTTTTTCTGGGTTTCAAAGGTCAGCTCGTGCTGACGTCACACGATAAGGATTCTCTTCGTAATGACGTCACCACGAAGCAGATCAGAAAATTATTATTTTTTTAATTTTTATTTTTGTTTTCTTTTTGTTTTGTGCAGGTATGGCAGGACAAGGTGCTAATGCTCGTGTCTTTGTTAAGGAGCATAATGATGCTATTGATATCAGCATTACTCAGCAGGGATGCACGGAAGAGTTTCACGGTGTCCTACATTATCTTGCGCGCTCGCGTATTCGTTTTGCTCTAACCGAGAACCCTCTGTTGATCAGAAGCTATATTACTCAGTTCTGGAACTCTGCTAGATTAGTGTCGGTTGGTGATCATACGATCATTCGCACTACTGTTCAGGGACATAATATTGAGTTTTCTGCTGGAGAGTTAAGGACTATTTTGGACTTAGGGAGTGTTGAGATGGAGCAAGGTCCTACAGAGTTTGAAGAAAGCTTTGTTGACGGTGCTATTAGACGTATGGGGTATGTCAATGAGATTAGACATCCTTATCCCAAGACTCGCATTAGAGGCAAATGGAGATTGCTTGCCTATTATTTATTGAGGTCCATTAGTCATCGGAGTGTCGGTTATGATCAAATGAATATACATACGGCTTCTCAGCTTGTAGCACTTGTATTGAACAAGCCTTACAGCTTTTCTCAGTACATTTATGACAATTTTGTTCGTCAGTTGAGGGCTTATGGGAACGAGAAGAAATTCTTTCTGTTTCCAAGATTTGTGATGATTATTATCAGACATAAGGCAGCTGATTTACCTTATGATGAGAGACTTTTAATTTGGGTCATCTTACTTTCAGAGTGTTTGCAGATATGATGAAACATGCTAGGGGTAATGGTGTTCCTGATCATGTTGATAATCCACCATTATTCAGACACTTAATCAATCCAAATTATGTGGCTCCAAGACAAGGTTGGGAAGATGAACCTGTTGCTGCTGCTGATGATGATGCTCAAGGTCAAGTTGATCCTCAAGAAGAGCAAGTTGATCAGTTTGAAGTACTTAATGATGTTCCTTTATTTACTGATGTTCCAGAGCATGATCCGGAGATGGATGCTCTTGAGGAGGACATAGATGATACAGCAAATCTTGTGTCACCCACTACTGGAGTTTCTACTTCTACCTCTGCTCTAGTAGATGTTGCTGGTCCATCTGAACCGAATGTTGATGATGATGATGGTTCAGATGATGATAATGATGCAGATAGACCACCAAAAATAAGAAAAAGACAATGGAAAGGGATTAACGCTGTTGGGAAGATTCAAGCCCTTCAGCGACCTCAGTCTGAAGTTGATAGAGATTTTGCTACATATGAAGCTGCTATGGAGAGGTCTCATGCACCTACTTCGGGTGATACTCCATCAGTTGCTGCTCTACGAGCTTCAGTGTCTGATGTTCCGGTTTCGATGTCTGCTACTTCTGTTGGTCCTTCTGTTGGTGAGAAGAGGCCAAGAACAAAGTTTGTGATAAGAGGATGTGGTTCTCAAGCTACGATTGTCACTGAGACTACGACCGTTACGATTCCTTCGGCTCCAGAATCTACAGTTCATCAAGAGCCAGAGCCGACAGCTTCTGCTTCCAGGCCTCGTTCAACTCCTACTTAGGCGTTAGTTCCCGTTGCTACAGTTATGGATCTTCTGCGGTTACCTTTACAAAGACCACAGATGCCTCCACCAGGAACTTTTAATGCTCGTATGCCTTTGTTTGAGACTACGATGACACCGCCTGCTTCTACATCTAACATTGCTTCTACTTCCGGTTCAGCTTTGCCAGTTCAAGTTCAGCTGAGTCGTTTATTCTCTGAGAAGAGGATGTTAGAAATGAGAGTCTCAGCCTTGGAGAATCAATTAAAGATTCAGGCTGAAGCACATCAGAGTGAGATGGACAAAGTGCTTGCACTTGTTCATTCTCTTGGAGATAAACTTGATCGATTCTTGTCTCAAGGGGGAGATAAAGATGGACTTGGTTGTAAAGATGATGAGTTGACAAGAAAAAGAAGAGATGATGATCATGAAGATCAAGATCCAGCTCAAGATCCACCAACCAGAGACATTGTTGAGCCAGAGAATCGTGATCAAGATGTTGATGTGCAGATATTATGGCTTCAGAGACTGCACAAGTTCAGGGGGAGTCGCCAAGACAAAGAAAGTCAGAGATTGTTGGTACAGCTGGTGCAAGTACATCTGGGACTCACAAAGGTAAAGCTGTGATGGTTGCTCCTGATTCAGATCCTAATGATCCAGATGATTCGTCAGATGAGGAAGATTCCAATTCAGGTAAATCCAATTCTAGTAAGAGTCTTGATTATCACAATCAACGACGTGTGAGATCAGAACATGAAAGACTAGAAAAGGAAATTACAGAAAAGTTTGAGAATGATCCTCATAATCGAGTTGATGCAGAATCAAAAGAATTGCAAAATCTTAGCATAGAGGTTAATCAAGCTAACATTGACCTTGATCAATGGTCAGATTCAGATCGTTATTGGAGAGAGATGAGACGACAAAGGATTTTAAATCGATTGCCGTCTGACTCTTACTCTAGTTCTGATGAGTCTGAAGATTCAGATTATAGACCTTGATGTTAATGATTTTTGTACTTGAAATGATTAATAATGATTATAAGATAAATATTAATGTATTAAGTAGTTACATTATATTTATGATATAATATTATTTTATCTTGTTTTATGTATTTATACTTGTTTTTATTTATGTCTTGACTTATATATTTCTATGTTCTTTATCTTTGTATGTTTGAAACTTTAAATTGCAGATAAGCTTCAAATAGGTGCTTTGGACGATATTGATGATATTGATGATGATTTAGACAGTATCGTTGATGAAGATTTGGAAGAAGGAGAAATTGTTCCTAAATCAGAATGGGAAAGGTTGCTAACAAAACCTTATGATTTTGATCGTGTCTTTGGATATGATAGAGACATTCCAATAGAACCTATAGCTGAAGAGGAACATTTTAGACTTAATTCAGAGATAGTCCAGATGAACCGAAGAATGCTGCAAAGTTAATATTCAAAGTATTTGCAAAGATAGTTCATGAAGAACATGACTATATTGTTGATCTTGGCTGGAAAATTAATGCTACGCGAGAGTTTGATATAAGAGATTATAATATCCCTCCGGCGCAGCAAGATCCTGACTTCTGTATTGATCGAAGGATTCCAGCTTATATAGGTCCTACTGGTTTACCAATGGGTGAAAGTTTAAAGCCGTCGATGTTTTGGGAGTTTATCTCAGACAAGGACGTACCTACTTATTTCTCAGTGATTCAAAGTTGGTTCTATGATCAAAGAATCAAATTATTTGTTATCAAGAGAAAAGAGGGTTGCCAGTACATGTCAAGAAACTTAAAACATTTCCAAAGTCTAAATGATTCAGATTTGATGGATTTGGGAAAGCGTTGGTTTGTTAATCTTCAGAGTAATGGATATGCTGATTATTTCTGGCAGAGATTGCAAAAGGAAAGAAGTTGGCATTTTGGAGATAGGGGTTTGAAACCTGAGGATAGGTTGGTTAAACCTATATCACCAAAGAAGATTACAAAACCAGATGGCACAGTTGATTTTGTTCAAAGGAAGATCAAATGTGTTAAACAAGTTCCTGCTATCAAATGGGATCAAGATATGCTGACTACAATGACTTATTGGCAGATAGATATCAAGTCAGGTGAAGCACAAATGTTTGTTGATAATTCAAAGAGCAAGATGTTGCTTCGCATGTATGATCCAATGCAAGTTGTCAATTTTTAAGAGGTGATCAAAGAAGATTGATTGAGACACCTTGTACAGTAGTTAGATACTGGAAGATTGAAGTCACACGCTATCGCAATATTCTCGGAGTTTGTTTAACTGATAGAATTCATGCGAATAGTATAAGACTACTTTTTAATGATCAAGCTTGAAGTTCAAGTTAAAGAAATCTAGTCGCTAATGTCAAGGGGGAGTCTGTAGATGCAGATTTGTGTGACAGTAGCAACGTAGATTTGATTAACGTTTTTGTTCTTAGGAATATATTTGTAATCGTTGAATAATAAGTCGTTAGGACATATGTTTATGTTTAATGATTACGTTTGAACTTCAATGTGAGATGTGATTATGTTAATTATTATGTTTGTGTGTTATATTTATTGTTTTGCAGGTACAAGGATGTAGAGCCAAGGTTAAAGTGTTGTAAAACACTTAAACGGTGGCTGGATGTCATGTACAAGTCGAAACAAGGTCCAAAGAACGCACTGCGTGCTGACGTCAGCACGGAGACAAGATCGTTTTGATGGATCGGGCTTGATTCACTTCGTGTGAAGCCCAAGTCCACACGAACTAATACCCTACAAGTATAAATACAAACTTAATTCACGTAATAAGTGACAAATTTGGTGAATTGATATCGAATTGTTGCTCGTGAATCCTCCTAGACGAATTGATACTTCGCGTAACACCTCAGGTTAATTAATTACTCATTAATTGACGAAAGGCAATAGCAATCTAGTTATCTCAAGAGGATTCCGCACTCATGACATAACAAATCACGTCTTATTTATGATCTATACGACAATAGGGACCTACACTTTACTTGTCGTGAAATAGGTCATGTGTCTAGCTATTGTCCTTATAGGAAAAATAATAAATCTAGAGTGTCACCTGTGAAATCTAGAGGTAGTGTGGATTCTAGTGAAGATATTGGGTTTTTGCATCGTGTATCTTTGAAGGATTATAAGAAGAAGTATTATGAGGAGTATGCTAAGAGGAATCCTGATAGTTTGGCTGTTAAGAACTATGTTAAGTTTATAAATTCTGAGAATAACAGCAAGACTAAGGATAGTCAGCCTAGAAGTGTCTCACCTCGAGAAGGTTCTAGTAGTTCGAGTCAATCAAGTAATTTGAGAGCTGGTTCTCCTTACAGGGTTAAATCGAATAGTGCTTATTATGATGGGATTTTCTCTAATGTGCAAACTAACCCAATTGAATGGTTTCAGCGACATAGTCCAAGGAGATTGAGTTCTTCGTCTCCTGAGAGAATGTCACGAGCTCAATAGAGCTCTAAGGGTAATAACCAGAAGCTACCTACGGAAAGGAGGCCTAGTGGTTCCCCAAGTCCTACCTAGTGTTGGGAAAACTCCACGGATTTCTCATAGCAAAAGGCTTGTTGGCAGTCAATCTGTCAAATCAGCTAAGGCATGGGTGCCTACAGGTGCATATTGGGCTGATATGGTTTCAGATGTAGAAAATGACAGACCCAAAGCTAACAAGGCTAGGGTTCCTTTTGAAAACTAATAATTTTGTGGATGTGCAGGAGCTGTTAAGGAAGACCGCAGGTTTATGGTTTGTCAATAGTAGATGCTCCAGGCACATATTGGAAGACAAGGGACTATTAACATAGTTTAATCATGTTAAAGGGTCTTATGTCTGTTTTCGGGGTTGGAAAAGTTGTAATGGGAATATTTTGATAGTTGAAAAACAGGATCAGAAACTTTTAAATGAACTGTCGATTTCTAAATCTAAGCAAGTAAATTTAGAAAAGGAAAAAGTTTATCTTACTCGTTATACTTTGAAAGGTAGTGATCGAGTTTTTACAGAATTAGAATTTTCAAGAGATTGCTTTCCTCGTGTTTTGATTGATAAAGTTTGGAGTGTTGAGGTTACAAAGAAAGAGTGCGGGTCTCAAGTCAAAGGGTTGTACCTTTAGTTTTAACCCCTGAACAAGAACATATTTGGAGGTCTCACGAGCAAGCTATCAAGGACTTTGATTGTTAGATGGAAGAAAAAGAAGACTCCATGAAGCTGATAATCATTGTTCCAAGAAGACTTGTTCTAATTAGCTTAATTTTGTTTTTTCATTTTTATTTTTGATATAGACAAATTACTATAGAAGATCATGTCTAAATGATGATCTATAGTAAAGTTTTCGTTTTGTTTATATGTTTTTGTATGTGTTATATTGTTAATGTATTATTGGTAAAGACACTATGTCAGTTCCAGAAGTTTGTTAGTTATTCACAGGGTTGAAAGAAACTGGTATTCTTGAGGAAATAGACTACAGGTGGATGTCAGTTCTTAGGGGGGAGATTGGTGTCATGGCAATGTAAGAAGCAAACATCCGTTGTGATTTCATCTTGCGAGGTGGAATACATGGCGGCTGGTGGACGTTGCTCACATGTTCTGTAGATTCAGCAACAACTGCGTAATTACGGCCAGAATTTCCTTTGTACTCCCATAAAGATAGATAATGAGTCCACTATTTCCATTACCAATAATCCTGTTAAGCACAGTAGGACTAAGCACATAGACATAAGGTTTCATTTTATACGTGATTGTGCTGAAAAGAAATTAATAGTCCTAGAAAAGGTGCCGAGTGACTTTAATTTAGCTGATCTGTTCACTAAGGCTTTCGACCGAATTCGTTTCGAGTTGCTAATCCAATTGATTGGAATGAGAAATCTATAGTGACAATGTCTCTCAAAAAGAACTTTGTAAAATGTGTCAGTGTTTGTGTCTTTATGTATGTGTGTCAAATAGTGTCAGAAAAACAAAATAAAAATCAGAAAAATCAGAAAAGAAAAAGGAAATAATAAATAGAGTAAGGTCACTGCGTCAAGACGATTAGACGTGACGATACTTTAGCTTTTAAGCCTACTTAATTATACTTTAAAATGCTCAGTTCAGTGATACCATTATATGATGTATCGGTAGGCACAAAGTACCAAGGTTTCCTTAAATCTGAACTTAATATATACAATGTTCTTATGGGAAACATATTCAGATATATGGCTGAGAATGCCTGCTTTTCAAATGATTAGATCCGGTCCTTAAATCTTACGAAAGATCTAGCATTGTAATTTTGTATATTTGGTATTTATATAGGTCTCGGGTACATAGAAAACTATGTATTGCTTTTCGGATGTATATTTGTGACAAGATATCTAATATCTTATTAATCTTTTGAAAATTATGGAGCTAATGTGGCCTTTGAGATTCGGACAAGTAAGTCCTTGGGGTGTCTTTGTATACCTAGCCTACCTAAAGCTTCCAATTTGGGATAGGTTGTCAGAAAGTTCGCTACACGGGTCGCATCAAAAGTCATGGGTTTTTATAAGCGCTTTAAATGATGTCACAAATATGCAAGTACTTAGCACTATGCAGTGTTTGGTATATTTCCGTACGTGAGTCAAGTTAAATCGCTTTGCGTGTGAGGAATCACCGACCTGTCACCGCTGACTTGATTCTTAAAGGCTTTCTTCCTATACTCACCAAATGTCTTAATCTTAGTGCTTGTGTCGATTGTGAGAGTATATCTAAATGTGGGTCACTTAAGTTCGCAAACTTGATTAAGTTGCCTATTAGGCTACTCGGGTTACATGGTGACTGTCCTTGGCCTGGGTATGCTGAAAGTGTTACAACCAAAAGGAAAATGGAAGTACCGAGTGTTTAAGAGGACAAACATATTGGTAATCGTTGATGGATCACTGTTCATAACTAATAATAAGAGAATTGTTTCTCACTTGTGGGCTTATGTAACATGCTAAGCTGATCTAATCTGCAGTAACTTTATCTCTTGTAACTATGTTATTCGTTTATGTTTAGTGTGTGTGTGTGTGTGTGTGTGTTATGTTTTTCATATAATAGTTATTTTTATTTTATTGTTTAAATAAAAGTTCTTATTGCATGAGAGACAGAGTCAGAATAGAATCTAGTTTCCAAGAGGACTCAACTACGTTCTATAAGGAACACTGAATAAACGAGTAGGGTAGTTAAGTGATAGTGTTATGATTAAAAGCTAAAAGAAAGTGTGTCATGATTAACAGAATAGTAGTTTAAGGAAAAGAACACAGAGTTGTTGATTTCATAAACAGATATTGAGTCATGTCTGTTTTGTTGATCTTTAGAGAGAAGATTTTCATTATAATGAACACAGAGTTGTTCATATTTTGAATTTGATTTTTAAAAGATTTTTGTGTGAGTCAAATAATTTTGTTGATGTCTGAAAGTGCTTACAGTGATATATTTGACCATAAAGTAAATTAGGTTTATGATAGACTGTTAAGTATATTCATTTTTATCTTGCAAATTTATTAAATTCTTCAGATTGTATGTTATTACTTTGAGAAGATTTGATGTTTTTGTTAAGATGTGCATTTTGACAGGACGACGAACAGATGATTGTTTTGTAGGTTGTCCGGGGGGAAAATTACAAGCAAGACGAATACACAGAGATAGTATAGGTCATCCTGAGGATAATCAAGATGTATACTAGTGTGATGAGGCAATCATATGAGTATTTACATTTGATATTAGAAAGGGTGGAGGCGTTTTTGCTTCTGTTACGAGATCTGGTCATGCGAAAGTATAAATGATTAGGTTTTTCTTTTTGCACACTTTATAGTGTTAAAGCCTTGTGATAATGAAAACTAAATCTGTATAAATTCGCATGTTGAGGTAGATTTAAATTCGTGAGTCTTTAGGTTATGCAATAATTTAGGGTTTTGGAGATGGAAGACCTTAAGTTTAGGTTATCCATAGAACAATGAGACAGAGTGTGAGTCCCTTAAGTTCGATGGTTAACCAGGAAAGTGTATAATACAACAAGTCTAATAAGCACTAGAATGGACTAGTATTACTTGTAAATAAAAGCAAGAATATATAAACAAAGTAATACAAGACTTAAAGCAATAAACAAGTAAAGTGGAACATTATGTATTTTTCAATGGTGTATTTTATTTATGATGTTAAATAAAACACAAGGTTGTTGCGGAATCAAGATAATACAAATAAGTATGTAGCCTAACAACCTATGAGTTACAAATTGTCACACCCCGTTGTAGCGGAAATACAGGGTTAACAAAGAATTGCATACTAATCAGAAGGTTAATAGAGATTACATCCATTTATACCAATACAAGTCAATAAAGTTTCGTCAAAGTGAACTTTATAATATTAAGTCTAGACAGTCTAACTATTTTGTTCAAGACATAACCTTTAAATATTAATTTAAAGTTATTTTAAAGACTCGGCATTCGTCTAGATAGCTAATAGTCTACGTCATCAAGATACGTCTAATTTGACTAAGTCAAAAGTCCAAAAGTCTAATAAGTTCCACGTCAAATGACAGTCTAAATTCGACGAGATTATGATAATGACTAATCTTAAACAAGATTAAGACTAACTCGTTGTTAATTAATTACGAGTTGTCACAGCATCCCCGACTTCTAAGGATTTCGTCCCGAAATCAAGTCTTGCTCAGTAAAAAGATGAGGATACTTATCCCTCATATAGTCTTCACGTTCCCAAGTCAAATCGGGACCATGTTTTGAGTTCCAACGAACTTTGACCAATTTGATACGACTACGTCTAAGTTGTTTGAGCTGTTGGTCTAAAATTTCAACAGGTTCTTCCACGAATTGAAGAGAGTCAGTCACTTGCAGCTCTTCGACAGGTACGACTAAAGTCTCATCAGTCAGACATTTCTTAAGATTCAAAATGTGAAATGTGTGATGAACGTGTTCTAGCTCTTTAGGTAAATCGAGCTTGTAAGCCACGGAACCAATTCTTTGAACAATTTCGAATGGTCCGATATAACGAGGACTAAGTTTCCCTCGTACGCCAAAACGTGCCAGTGCCTTTCCAAGGTGACACTTTCAGCATGACTTTGTCTCCCACTTGAAACTCAAGTGGTTTCCGTCTACGGTCGGCATAGCTCTTTTGACGATCTTGAGCCGCCTTCAGCCGTGCCCGAATTTCGACAATTTGATCAGTAGTCTTCTGAACTAGTCCATATTTAAATAAACGACGTTCTCCAGCATCAAGCCAACAGACAGGAGATCTACACTTTCGTCCATATAAAGCCTCATAAGGCGCGCATTTGATGCTAGTGTGATAGCTGTTGTTATATGAAAATTCAGCTAACGGCAAAAAGGTATCCCAACTACCTTTGAAGTCAATGACACATGCCCGAAGCATGTCCTCTAAAGTCTGGATGGTACGTTCACTTTGCCCGTCCGTCTGTGGATGGTAAGCCGTACTCAATTTCAATTGAGTGCCCAAAGCGTCTTGAAAATATCTCCATGATTGAGAAGTAAAACGACCATCACGATCCGAGATAATAGACACAGGAACACCATGAAGTGACACAATCTTCTCAATATATAATTGAGACAATTTCTTTATTTTCCAATTCTCCCGTATGGGAATGAAGTGAGCAGACTTTGTCAATCGATCGACAATGACCCAAATAGTATCGTATCCTTTCAGGTTTCGAGGTAACTTCGTAATGAAGTCCATAGTAATCTGTTCCCATTTCCAGTCAGGAATTTGGGGTTGTTGGAGCAGCCCAGAAGGCTTTTGGTGTTCCGCCTTGACCCTTGAACAATTTAAACACTTTGAAACATACGTGGCGATATCTCTCTTCATACCAGGCCACCAATAAAAATCCTTTAACCCATGGTACATTTTGTCAGCACCAGGATGGATTGAGTACTTAGATCAATGACTCTCGTTCATTAGGAGTTCTCTAAGTCCATTATACTTGGGAATGCACACTCTGCCCTTGACATATCTGATCCCATCACCATCCAATTCAAATAACCGTTCGGCATCCCACAATGCTTCCTTCTCGATACGCCCTGGTTGTAAGGCCTCTTTTTGATCATCCAAAACTCTATCCTTTCGTGGATTTTGAGCTGTCTTGAAGCGTAAGCAATGACCTTTCCCTGACTTGTCTCCTTACGCTATCAATGTTTCGTCATTCGGTAGAGGTATTCTCACAACCTTCTCGTAACGACTAATATCAGCGCGAACTCTAGACAACCAGTCTATATCGACTATCACGTCAAAACTTCCTAGTTCTATGGGAATAAGATCTATTTTAAAGGTTTTACCAGACAATGTTAAATTGCAATTTACCAGATGATCTCTAGCAACATACTTTTGACCGTTCACATATTCGACGATAAAATTTTCTTTCATGGGGATAGCTACTATATTGATTCGAGATTTAAATTCTAAGGATATAAATCTTTTATTAGCACCGGAGTTGAATAACACAAAGACATAATGTTTATTGAGTATGAATGTACCTATCACAACATTTGGGACCACGTCATGCATCAGCAGCCTCCAAAGCAAAAACTCGACCTCTGCCTTGTCCTTCTTGATTCCTAGCTTGATTATCCCACGCATTGTTCCTCACGGGAACCATAGCATTGTTGTTCGGGTTTAGATTGAGTCGTGGACAAGCGGGTCGCATATGGGTTTCGCTGCCACATTCGTAACATGAAGCCGGTGCATTGTTCTTACAAAACTTTGCCAGATGTCCTGTTCTCTTACAACGGTTACAAGTAGGACAATTTCCCCGGTGATGGAGACCACACCTGTTACATCTCGGGTCTGGACCAGTGTACCTCGTGACGTCCTGAGTGACTACTGCAAAGTTTCTAGCAGTCTTAAACCTCTTGCCATTTCCGTCGTCACCAAACCCACTACTAGAGGCCTGATCGTTTCTTCTCTTGATCCCCTCTGTTCCAACCGAAGACCCAGGGGTTCTTTTCAAGTCTATCACCATTCGGTTGGTTGCACTGACTGCCGCTTGAAGAGTCAAAGGATTAAAAGCGGCTACCAACCTTCGGACATCAGGTGACAAGCCATAACAGTACCTCTCGATCAATTTCTCCTCCGTATCTACCATTCGAGGAACTAGTCTAGCCAACTCATGAAAACGAGTTGTGTATTTCTCATTGTCTAGTCCAATCATACTATGATTCCAGAATTCGCCTTCCATTTTCTGTACTTCCTCACGAGGACAGTACTTTTCCATGAGCATCCTTTTAAAGTTCAACCAAGGTATGCTATATGCCGGCTCTCGGCCACGAGTCCTAATCTGCTCGTTCCACCATGACAGTGCGTGCTTTTGAAATTGAGCGGAAGCATATTCCACTTTGTGCTCTTTGGCACAACGGCTGATATGGAGCACTG
>CM067167.1:284273584-284643584 GCA_034093135.1 Erigeron breviscapus
ACTTTTATCCATACAAAATCATATCAATTCAACCTCTCTTGTGTCTTGCTCATTTTGAGGGTTTTATGATTAAAAATCGTTTACCGAAATGGTGATTTTAGCCTCATTTCTCAAGCAATAGAAGTACTTCAAAATGGATTTTCATCCTTATTCCATTATTTACAGAATGTTCATTATATTTTGGTGTCTTAAGTCGTGATAGTGGTGGTGGTGTGACGTGTGCAATTTAAAGCTTTCGGTTAGTGCTTATATGAACCGAATTAGTGATTTGTAGGCTTGCCTTTGCCATTTAATAACCAAGTTAAGTTTTATAACTTTTATTTGACATAATCTCAGTAGGTCTATAATACTTTTTGTTACGAGATTGTTGGAGTTGATTAAAGTTGCAATCTAGTGACTTTTAGCTTATTTTGTTGTGAAGGACTTTTACTTGGAATTTTCTGTTTTAACAATTATTTTCATAAAATGTTGAGTAGTCATTTTTGGTTAAGTTGAATTATTTGGACGTTGGTGATTTTTGTACAGAGACCTATATGTGTCCTATATTTATGTGAATTTTTGCTAAATTTTTAGACATTATTTACTACCTCTAAAAATTACAAAACCAAAGTTGGTCAGAAAGCTTGCTGCTGTGCGACCCGAAATATTTTATAAAAGATTTCGATGATGCACATTTAAGAAAAATCCCCCAATTTTATTTTACATTAGGGACACTTTGAACTCAGTTCACACCAGGTTTAAACTTCTGAAACCTATTGGTTAAGAAATTAAAAATCGTCAAAGTTGACTCAACATTAAGACAAAAATCCAGTTTTGACCACTTTTGGTAGAAAAATCATATCTTTGGTTTGGTTTAGTATTTTTGAGTGATTCTAGTTGGAGGTTAAACTTAACTCTTTTATCTACAACTTTTATTTTGAAAGTTTTTCTTGAAACGGCCCTCACATGCCCAGTTTATCCGTCCAAAGACAGAAGAATAATTCTGTCAGAAGCATTTGGGTCCAAACAACACACCAATGACCATTCTTGCTTTATTAACACTTGAGTTTATTATTTACAAGATTAATACTTTATTTTTATACCTCTTAACATCAAATTTCCAGATTATTATACCTCTTTTAACATATTTTTCACTTAATACAAGTTCATCCATCTCATAATCCAACAACAAGATTCAACTTTCTTAGATCTAACATGCATTCATACAAATCAACACTTTTCAATACCAATCTTTATAGATCTAACTTTCAACAACATAAAAACATCTTTTTAATGAAAAATCTCAGAATATATTCTTCAAAATATACAAAAACATATAGATCTATCAAAAGGAAAATCACTTTAAAAGCTACTAATCTATAACAACACTTTTGGGTCTTAAACTTGTTGAATCCTTGGATCTTTCTCATAGATTTCGACATACATATGCATGAGGAGAAAGATCCTATCAACTTTGCCTTCATCAAGTGTATATTACAAAGAAAACAAGAAGAAAACATAAACTTTTGATAAAACCTTTGAACATAAACAAGAACAATATTTAATCTAGTAAAAAGGATGAAGATTATACCCTCTTGAACTTGGTTTTGATGATGTTTTTGGGCAGAAAATTTCGTGACTTTGAAGGCTCTAAACACCCTTAATCTTTGCTTGAAACAACCCTTAATAATCTAGCATAAACCCTTATTATTGTTATAGTTTTAGATTGATTTTTTTTTTTTTCCTTCCTTGTTCTTGCTTTCTTGAAACCGTAAATAAGAAGAAAAAGAAGAAGGGGAAGGAGTTTTGAGAGAGAAATGGATGTGTGTATGTGTTGGGAAGAGAAGTAAAGTGGTTTTTGAGTGTAAGGAAGGATGGAGTGTAAGGGTATCCAAGTTGTGTCTTGGAAATGGAGGGATGATACATCTAGTTATTTTTTGATTGGTGGAGTGCCTTGAGGGTGTTGGGGGCCGGTTTTGAAAGGGAGAAAAGGGAGGGTTTTTGAATTTTTAAGAGTATAATTTAAGTGTGTATGTATTTGTATAAATTGTAAGTAAGTATGGGTGTATGTATGGATACTTAAGATGACTAGTTGGTAGACTTTTGAGCCATATTTTTGTGTTCATATACATATATATCCGTATGTTATGTGTATATTTATATACATTTGTGTCTTTGATTTATCATTTAGCTCATTAGTTATAATCTTGTATTTTCGTTAGACTTATATATTCACTTATTATTATCCAAGCATTTTATGTACATAGAGAATTAATAATATACTTTTAAGATGGTCATCATATATTTGTGTTTATATACACTTTAATTTGCTTGATGATTTAATTGTTGGACATTTATAAGAATTGTTGATTGTTAGCTCAACTTGTGAGTCTTGTACAATTATTTTTATAACTTAACTTCTCGAAATAAAGTTTTTGGTTCGTTGATGTCACGTCATGTTCAGTTAGAACTAATTTATGGCTTGAGATTGTTTTGAATGATTATAGATATTGTTTATGGCATTTCTAAGACAACTGGCTTCCTTTTGGCATTCTATTGAGCTAGATGGCAAATATCACCATGTCCTAATGTCTAGAAGCTCAAATCTCTTAATAAACTTCTAGGGATAGATACCTAGATAATTACAAGTGAGTTGTCCTAGTCAGAAATTGAGGGTTGTTACATATTTGCTCACTGGTCTTCCATTATTTCTGGATAAATCTTCAGAGGGACTCCAGATTCCAAGTCTGGAGTAGGTCCAGTAGAACATGTTTCTGGACAGATCTTCAGTAAGGCTCCAGTAGTCGAGTCTGGAGCGAGTCCAGTAAATCTGGACTAAATCTGGACCTAACACAGAGATCTCAAGGTTATGTTATACCTAAATTCATTAGTTTTCAAGTTGAGAACAAATTAGGGTTTTGTTTTATTATTTATGTAGTTCTAGACTAAGATGATGTCATAATGACTTATGATAGTGAAGAATGACATGTTTTTTGTATGTTTTATCTCATATTATATGTTTGATCTGAAGATTTTGATAGTGCAGCGATTAGAAGAGACGTTCTATAATGCAGAATCAAGAAGTTATTAGAAGAGACATTCAGAATAGGAGATATTGATTTCAGAGTATTTGCAGAGAAGTAAATTTACATAAGTGTTTCTGAGCAAAAGTCTGAAGTACTCAAGAAGATACTAAGATCATCAGGTTATTATAGTATTACTTATACAGAATAACAGATGATAATAGTTAGGTTTTGTTAGTTGAAGACCTTAGACATAGAAATGTAATTTTGAATGTGGAAGGTTATCAACTTCGTACTTTTAGAAACCTTAGACATAGATATATAGTTTGAATATGAAAGGTTGTCAAATTCGTAGTTTTGAAGCCTTAGATATAGAAACATGTTATGAATGTTAAAGGTTTTGTAATAAGTATTGATTATATAGATCATGTAGTTATGGAATTTTTCATAAGAATATGAAGTTGTAATCAATATTATGACGTATTTTGAAATTTATATGACATAATGAGGTTTTATGTTCATAAGAATTTTTGAATGTTTTGCTTAGTCATAGTTATGCACCCCAGTCATAAATTGAGGAGGAGTGCATAAGAATGATTGTTTTTATGTTGATTAGTCATAGTTATGCATCCTAGTCATAAATTGGGGGTGAGTGCATAAGAATGGTGAATCAGTATTATCACATTTGTTAAGTGTTTACAGATGGGTAAAGTTCGGTTCGAGATCGTTTTGGAAAGATTGATCATGGAAAAGTTAAAGATATTTTGCAAGTATATTAACTTCTCAGGTTTAAGACGAAGATCGAGGAAAAGATGAAATTTTTTAATGAATACAGGTTTACTCATTTAATTTTTCATATTTCCAGGAAGTTTGTTATAATCATTGATCAATTATTCAGAAACTTTGACGAAAATTTAATTTTAAAGTGTGCAGGAGGAATTACGACCTCGTAATTGGAAGAAGGCAGAATACGACCTTGTAATTGGTCAATTGGGCCTAGTACAATTACGACCTCGTAATCGGGCCGGTTTGACCTGAAGCCCATTCGGGTCAAGTGGGTATATATACCCAAATAACCCTAATACGACCTCACAAATTAAAATCAATTTAGAGCCATTACGACCCCGAATATTACCTTTGCTACCCTAATTTAGATTTGATACGTACACTTATATTCAGAGTTTTTCGAGCTTAGATTTGTGTTCATCGTCAAAAACTGAATCTAGGTATACTATCTGATCGTAATATAGTTAACCATGCAACATGAAAATCAAGAAAATAGAACTCAAAATTTTCGAATTAGGTTTTCTAAGTTTCTTCGATTTTAATGTGTTTTGGGTAAAAATAAGGGTTGGGGTATGTTTGTTGTTTGAATACGAGTGTATAGAAACATCTTTCATGAATTTTGATGGGTTAAATCACGAAATCGTGTTGGGGAAGATGAACAGTGCGACGACCTCGCATTTGGGGTTTTGCTAGCCCAGATTTGCGACCTCGTATTTGTCAATTGATTTTGACTGGTTTGACTTTTGAAATACGATGTGGATTTACGACCCGGACCAAATACGATGCCAAATTGGAAATTACGACATCGTAATTTAGAGTTTGGTTGACCAAATTTTTTACCATGATTTACGACATCGTATAGGATTACGACCTCGTAAAAGACTTAACAGATTTTCAAAAAATTTTATACAAGTTTGAAAATAAGTTAATTTTGGTTAAATTTGATTATGAATTTTATGTCATATTGAGTAATTAATAGTTTGTTTATTGATTACAGAAATGGCAAGAGAATTTGTATCAGGTCACATTTTTGTTTTCAACTTAGACGAGAATGAGGATGGAACAGGATATTACCATCAGATTTTCGCATTTTTGAAGCGTTCAAGAATTTGTCACATTCTTACTTATTCACCTATGCTTTATGAGTCATACCTAGTAGATTTTTGGAAGAATGTAGGGCATTATGGGTGTTTTTCTTTGTATTTAAAATTTCTAAAAGTTGTACAAGTAATTACCTCAAACTAAACACACACTAACGGGCAGAGAACCCGGTCAAGTGTATTATAGTAAGTGATAAGTTACAGGATCGTTCGCAGGGACGCGTTGCTTTACCTAATCTAATATGTGTAATTCTAGTGGTTGGGGGTTGTCACGATTTCCTATTAAACTAATTAAAATAACTACGGGGAAGCATCATAGGCATCGTCATCATTATTCCCCGAGTACCTCCCATATCAACCCAACCACATTATAGGTTATACATTACCGTTATGGAGGTTATAGTTTATGAAACCATTTATGTTGCACCCTCAGCGTGACAAAAGTAGTGTATCTTACCTCGTAGTAGTGTATGCGCGTAAACAACAGCTAGTAGTGCTTAACAGTATTCCCCGACACCTATCGTACATTAACATATAGAGTATAAGTCATTAGGGACCTTAAAACAACTCTCGTATGACCTTAGGACTGACTACGTAAAAGTCCAGCATTAAACCTTACGAATTTAACCCAAAACGAACTTAGAAAACGAATTTGAACATCAAACGAACTTAGAAAACGAATTTGAACATCAAACGAACTTAGCCTTCGTTTTTAGATTCAAACGAAGATGATCTTCGTTTTGTCAAACGAAGATAGTTTTCCAGAAAACGAATTTAGGCTCAACGAAGATGGCTCAAACGAACTTAAGCTTAACTTCGTTTTGAAACGAAGATGATCTTCTTTTTAACACGAACTTAATCTTCGTTTTTTATCTTCAAACGAAGATGATCTTCGTTTTGTCAAACGAAGTTAGATTTCAGAAACGAATTTAGTTTTTCAAACGAAGATGATCTTCGTTTTGTCAAACGAAGATGATCTTCGTTTTGTCAAACGAAGATGATCTTCGTTTTGTCAAACGAAGATATCTTCGTTTTGTCAAACGAAGATGATCTTCGTTTTGTCAAACGAAGATGATCTTCGTTTTGTCAAACGAAGATGATCTTCGTTTTGTCAAACGAAGATATCTTCGTTTTGTCAAACGAAGATGATCTTCGTTTTGTCAAACGAAGATGATCTTCGTTTTGTCAAACGAAGATGATCTTCGTTTTGTCAAACGAAGATGATCTTCGTTTTGTCAAACGAAGATATCTTCGTTTTGTCAAACGAAGATGATCTTCGTTTTGTCAAACGAAGATGATCTTCGTTTTGTCAAACGAAGATATCTTCGTTTTGTCAAACGAAGATGATCTTCGTTTTGTCAAACGAAGATGATCTTCGTTTTGTCAAACGAAGATGATCTTCGTTTTGTCAAACGAAGATATCTTCGTTTTGTCAAACGAAGATATCTTCGTTTTTAGTCAAACGAAGATGATCTTCGTTTTGTCAAACGAAGATATCTTCGTTTTGTCAAACGAAGATGATCTTCGTTTTGTCAAACGAAGATATCTTCGTTTTGTCAAACGAAGATGATCTTCGTTTTGTCAAACGAAGATATCTTCGTTTTGTCAAACGAAGATGATCTTCGTTTTGTCAAACGAAGATATCTTCGTTTTGTCAAACGAAGATGATCTTCGTTTTGTCAAACGAAGATGATCTTCGTTTTGTCAAACGAAGATGATCTTCGTTTTGTCAAACGAAGATGATCTTCGTTTTGTCAAACGAAGATGATCTTCGTTTTGTCAAACGAAGATGATCTTCGTTTTGTCAAACGAAGATGATCTTCGTTTTGTCAAACGAAGATGATCTTCGTTTTGTCAAACGAAGATGATCTTCGTTTTGTCAAACGAAGATGATCTTCGTTTTGTCAAACGAAGATGATCTTCGTTTTGTCAAACGAAGATGATCTTCGTTTTGTCAAACGAAGATGATCTTCGTTTTGTCAAACGAAGATGATCTTCGTTTTGTCAAACGAAGATATCTTCGTTTTGTCAAACGAAGATGATCTTCGTTTTGTCAAACGAAGATGATCTTCGTTTTGTCAAACGAAGATGATCTTCGTTTTGTCAAACGAAGATGATCTTCGTTTTGTCAAACGAAGATATCTTCGTTTTGTCAAACGAAGATGATCTTCGTTTTGTCAAACGAAGATGATCTTCGTTTTGTCAAACGAAGATATCTTCGTTTTGTCAAACGAAGATATCTTCGTTTTTAGCTTCAAACGAAGATGATCTTCGTTTTGTCACTCTAAAGCATTACGTCATTTTAATTAGGCATTCATACCACCGTATAAACATATCCACATCACATATCCACATCACATATAAGCATAGAGTTCATGACCCTAAGCGTGCCTAATCAATTTCGTCATCTCATCTCATCTCATTAAGTTGTGACTAGGTCACCGTTAAGTTGTAACCGAAGTTACCATTAAGGAAAGACAATGTCGATCCATGAGTAGCACGTTATGTTCAAGACATTAGGTGGGTCATCAGGCCACCCGAAACTACTCGCCACATATGACTTGTTGCAAGGAACCACCCGAGCAACCATTTTAACATACCTATAACCACCGTAAGGCATGATGTACCTATTACCACCGTCAGGCACCATCTATACGTACCTATTACCACCGTCAGGCACCATCTATACGTACCTATTACCACCGTCAGGCACCATCTATACGTACCTATTACCACCGTCAGGCACCATCTATACGTACCTATTACCACCGTCAGGCACCATCTATACGTACCTATTACCACCGTCAGGCACCATCTATACGTACCTATTACCACCGTCAGGCACCATCTATACGTACCTATTACCACCGTCAGGCACCATCTATACGTACCTATTACCACCGTCAGGCACCATCTATACGTACCTATTACCACCGTCAGGCACCATCTATACGTACCTATTACCACCGTCAGGCACCATCTATACGTACCTATTACCACCGTCAGGCACCATCTATACGTACCTATTACCACCGTCAGGCACCATCTATACGTACCTATTACCACCGTCAGGCACCATCTATACGTACCTATTACCACCGTAAGGCACGATGTACCTATTACCACCGTCAGGCACCATCTATACGTACCTATTACCACCGTCAGGCACCATCTATACGTACCTATTACCACCGTCAGGCACCATCTATACGTACCTATTACCACCGTCAGGCACCATCTATACGTACCTATTACCACCGTCAGGCACCATCTATACGTACCTATTACCACCGTCAGGCACCATCTATACGTACCTATTACCACCGTCAGGCACCATCTATACGTACCTATTACCACCGTCAGGCACCATCTATACGTACCTATTACCACCGTCAGGCACCATCTATACGTACCTATTACCACCGTCAGGCACCATCTATACGTACCTATTACCACCGTCAGGCACCATCTATACGTACCTATTACCACCGTAAGGCACGATGTACCTATTACCACCGTAAGGCACGATGTACCTATTACCACCGTAAGGCACGATGTACCTATTACCACCGTCAGGCACCATCTATACGTACCTATTACCACCGTCAGGCACCATCTATACGTACCTATTACCACCGTCAGGCACCATCTATACGTACCTATTACCACCGTCAGGCACCATCTATACGTACCTATTACCACCGTCAGGCACCATCTATACGTACCTATTACCACCGTCAGGCACCATCTATACGTACCTATTACCACCGTCAGGCACCATCTATACGTACCTATTACCACCGTCAGGCACCATCTATACGTACCTATTACCACCGTCAGGCACCATCTATACGTACCTATTACCACCGTCAGGCACCATCTATACGTACCTATTACCACCGTCAGGCACCATCTATACGTACCTATTACCACCGTCAGGCACCATCTATACGTACCTATTACCACCGTCAGGCACCATCTATACGTACCTATTACCACCGTCAGGCACCATCTATACGTACCTATTACCACCGTAAGGCACGATGTACCTATTACCACCGTCAGGCACCATCTATACGTACCTATTACCACCGTCAGGCACCATCTATACGTACCTATTACCACCGTCAGGCACCATCTATACGTACCTATTACCACCGTCAGGCACCATCTATACGTACCTATTACCACCGTCAGGCACCATCTATACGTACCTATTACCACCGTAAGGCACGATGTACCTATTACCACCGTCAGGCACCATCTATACGTACCTATTACCACCGTCAGGCACCATCTATACGTACCTATTACCACCGTAAGGCACGATGTACCTATTACCACCGTCAGGCACCATCTATACGTACCTATTACCACCGTCAGGCACCATCTATACGTACCTATTACCACCGTCAGGCACCATCTATACGTACCTATTACCACCGTCAGGCACCATCTATACGTACCTATTACCACCGTCAGGCACCATCTATACGTACCTATTACCACCGTCAGGCACCATCTATACGTACCTATTACCACCGTCAGGCACCATCTATACGTACCTATTACCACCGTCAGGCACCATCTATACGTACCTATTACCACCGTCAGGCACCATCTATACGTACCTATTACCACCGTCAGGCACCATCTATACGTACCTATTACCACCGTCAGGCACCATCTATACGTACCTATTACCACCGTAAGGCACGATGTACCTATTACCACCGTCAGGCACCATCTATACGTACCTATTACCACCGTCAGGCACCATCTATACGTACCTATTACCACCGTCAGGCACCATCTATACGTACCTATTACCACCCTCAGCGTGACAAAAGTAGTGTATCTTACCTCGTAGTAGTGTATGCGCGTAAACAACAGCTAGTAGTGCTTAACAGTATTCCCCGACACCTATCGTACATTAACATATAGAGTATAAGTCATTAGGGACCTTAAAACAACTCTCGTATGACCTTAGGACTGACTACGTAAAAGTCCAGCATTAAACCTTACGAATTTAACCCAAAACGAACTTAGAAAACGAATTTGAACATCAAACGAACTTAGCCTTCGTTTTTAGATTCAAACGAAGATGATCTTCGTTTTGTCAAACGAAGATAGTTTCCAGAAAACGAATTTGAACATCAAACGAACTTAGCCTTCGTTTTTAGATTCAAACGAAGATGATCTTCGTTTTGTCAAACGAAGATATCTTCGTTTTGTCAAACGAAGATACTTAGAAAACGAATTTGAACATCAAACGAACTTAGCCTTCGTTTTTAGATTCAAACGAAGATGATCTTCGTTTTGTCAAACGAAGATAGTTTTCAAACGAAGGCTTCGTTTTTAGCTTCAAACGAAGATGATCTTCGTTTGTCAAACGAAGATAGCTTAGAAAACGAATTTGAACATCAAACGAACTTAGCCTTCGTTTTTAGATTCAAACGAAGATGATCTTCGTTTTGTCAAACGAAGATAGTTTTCAAACGAGTCTTCGTTTTTAGCTTCAAACGAAGATGATCTTCGTTTGTCAAACGAAGATAGTTTCCAGAAAACGAATTTGAACATCAAACGAACTTAGCCTTCGTTTTTAGATTCAAACGAAGATGATCTTCGTTTTGTCAAACGAAGATAGTTTTCAGAAAACGAATTTAGGATCAAACGAACTTAGCCTTCGTTTTTAGCTTCAAACGAAGATGATCTTCGTTTTGTCAAACGAAGATAGTTTCCAGAAAACGAATTTGAACATCAAACGAACTTAGCCTTCGTTTTTAGATTCAAACGAAGATGATCTTCGTTTTGTCAAACGAAGATAGTTTTCTAAAGACCGACTAGTATTTTCCATCCTTATGTATTAATCCTAGTGTATGATTATAGACCGATCATCAGAATTAAATCAATACATGCAGATATAGAACCGATATTAATATGAAGAACTAGTAAAACATGGATCTACGATAAACAGTAAAACACACTCCAACAAATCTAACAAATAAAGTAAATTAAATAAACGTCTACATGATCACATCGATCCAAACAAGTATTCAGCCTACTAGCCTACCATTATTAAAGGAATAACAAAGTCTGAAAAGATGAAAGACATTGTTTACCAACTAAAAGTAAAATAAAAGAGTAGATCTAGGTTGAGGATGAAGATCGGAAGGTGTTAGAAGCTCCAAAACCTCCTTGGAATCTGCAAAGTCGACCTAGGGTTGAATGTGGGCGGCTAGGGCTGCTGAATCGGCTCTCTCTTAGGGTTTTGAGGGCTGCTTTGGCTTAAATAGGTGAAAAGGTCGGTCTGCTGAACTGGGCTTCCCAGCGGCGCTGGGCATGGGCCAGCGGCGCTGGCAGCTCCTGCTGCTTCTCGTTTCGCTTTGTTCGGCTTCCGAATCACCTCCTTGTGTCTTGTAACTTCATAGGCCTTCATCATGAGTCACTTGATGCCATTTACCCTCACTCGCATCTTCCGTGAACCTGCGTAAACATAGAATCCATTAAGTATCGATAGTTCCAGAATATTGACTCATTTAGACATTGAAATGAAGCCTTTCGATAGGGGTTTTTATCACAAAATGAACGCTCATCATATACCCCCACACTTAAGTCTTTGCTTGTCCTCAAGCAAATAGTCCAAGAAAATAAATCAATGATGAGCGGACAACTTAAGTGTTTAAGTTATTCTACTTTATTAAACATTTGAAAGATTAGTCATGCAAAATGATTTGAGAAAACTTTAGACAAAATCAGTAAGCTATAGATAGAGGTAAAGATAATCAGTCAATCAAAACTAAAAGTTAACCTTATATTTATGTTAATACCTCTAAAACCGTTCTATAATTCCGCATGTCCTACAGCTCAATCTTACTACCTTCTGCTGACTAGTTAAGCACTTCATTAAAGTTTGTATAGCAATCAGATCTACTAGCAACTAGCAAGGCATTTACATTTCATCATTTGTGTACTTGTGAGTCACTACTTAGACATACTCTCACACTACAGTCATGATCACTAGCTAAACACTAAAGCAGTTATACGATATTATCATCTTTAATAGTTGAGACATCGGTGACAGGTCGGTGGTTCCCCACTCGCAGAGCGACATAACTCAACTAATGGTTAGAGGTTATACCTTACATCAAGACAGCGGTGACAGGTCGGTGGTTCCCCACTCGCAGAGCGACATAACTCAACTAATGGTTAGAGTTTATACCTTACATCAAGACAGCGGTGACAGGTCGGTGGTTCCCCACTCGCAGAGCGACATAACTTGATGCGTATATATTTTACTCGTTATTAGTTCTTTGAACTCTTTTTATTAATCTACTGATTGCCTTTCTTAAGATTACTACATTATTAATGCAATAGACATTATCAGAGACCCCAGATGACTCATACACTTACTCCGCATGCAACTAGTTTACAATCAATAATGTAAGAATTAAGGCGAACCATACGTCTAAACTAGTTCCTACACAAGCACGTATATAATTAAGTCAAATTAATACACCTATACTAATAACTAGATAGCTCTAATTGCTAGGCATATTAAAGTCCGGTTAAATGTGCTATGGCAAACATAATCGCATTCAGTTTCAGGCTAAGCTCTAATCCATTTGAAAAAATGAACAGCCACAAATCTATAGTTAAACTAACAGTTCTAACTAACCGTTGTTAGGTCCAGATTTACTGGACTTGCTCCAGACTTGAAGACTGGAAAGTCTCTGAAGACTTGTCCAGAAATAATATTTACTGGACCTACTCCAGACTTGAATACTGGAGCGACACTGAAGACTTGTCCAGAAATAATATTTACTGGACCTACTCCAGACTTGAATACTGGAGCGACACTGAAGACTTGTCCAGAAATAATATTTACTGGACCTACTCCAGACTTGAATACTGGAGCGACACTGAAGACTTGTCCAGAAATAATATTTACTGGACCTACTCCAGACTTGAATACTGGAGCGAACTGAAGACTTTGTCCAGAAATAATATTTACTGGACCTACTCCAGACTTGAATACTGGAGCGACACTGAAGATTTGTCCAGAAATAATATTTACTGGACCTACTCCAGACTTGAATACTGGAGCGACACTGAAGATTTGTCCAGAAATAATATTTACTGGACCTACTCCAGACTTGAATACTGGAGCGACACTGAAGATTTGTCCAGAAATAATATTTACTGGACCTACTCCAGACTTGAATACTGGAGCGACACTGAAGACTTGTCCAGAAATAATATTTACTGGACCTACTCCAGACTTGAATACTGGAGCGACACTGAAGACTTGTCCAGAAATAATATTTACTGGACCTACTCCAGACTTGAATACTGGAGCGAACTGAAGACTTGTCCAGAAATAATATTTACTGGACTTGCTCCAGACTTGAAGACTGGAAAGTCTCTGAAGACTTATCCAGAAATAATATTTACTGGACCTACTCCAGACTTGAATACTGGAGCGACACTGAAGATTTGTCCAGAAATAATATTTACTGGACCTACTCCAGACTTGAATACTGGAGCGACACTGAAGATTTGTCCAGAAATAATATTTACTGGACCTACTCCAGACTTGAATACTGGAGCGACACTGAAGATTTGTCCAGAAATAATATTTACTGGACCTACTCCAGACTTGAATACTGGAGCGACACTGAAGACTTGTCCAGAAATAATATTTACTGGACCTACTCCAGACTTGAATACTGGAGCGACACTGAAGACTTGTCCAGAAATAATATTTACTGGACCTACTCCAGACTTGAATACTGGAGCAACTGAAGATTTGTCCAGAAATAATATTTACTGGACCTACTCCAGACTTGAATACTGGAGCAACTGAAGACTTGTCCAGAAATAATATTTACTGGACCTACTCCAGACTTGAATACTGGAGCGACACTGAAGATTTGTCCAGAAATAATATTTACTGGACCTACTCCAGACTTGAATACTGGAGCGACACTGAAGATTTGTCCAGAAATAATATTTACTGGACCTACTCCAGACTTGAATACTGGAGCGACACTGAAGACTTGTCCAGAAATAATATTTACTGGACCTACTCCAGACTTGAATACTGGAGCGACACTGAAGACTTGTCCAGAAATAATATTTACTGGACCTACTCCAGACTTGAATACTGGAGCGACACTGAAGACTTGTCCAGAAATAATATTTACTGGACCTACTCCAGACTTGAATACTGGAGCGAACTGAAGACTTTGTCCAGAAATAATATTTACTGGACCTACTCCAGACTTGAATACTGGAGCGACACTGAAGATTTGTCCAGAAATAATATTTACTGGACCTACTCCAGACTTGAATACTGGAGCGACACTGAAGATTTGTCCAGAAATAATATTTACTGGACCTACTCCAGACTTGAATACTGGAGCGACACTGAAGATTTGTCCAGAAATAATATTTACTGGACCTACTCCAGACTTGAATACTGGAGCGACACTGAAGACTTGTCCAGAAATAATATTTACTGGACCTACTCCAGACTTGAATACTGGAGCGACACTGAAGACTTGTCCAGAAATAATATTTACTGGACCTACTCCAGACTTGAATACTGGAGCGAACTGAAGACTTGTCCAGAAATAATATTTACTGGACTTGCTCCAGACTTGAAGACTGGAAAGTCTCTGAAGACTTATCCAGAAATAATATTTACTGGACCTACTCCAGACTTGAATACTGGAGCGACACTGAAGATTTGTCCAGAAATAATATTTACTGGACCTACTCCAGACTTGAATACTGGAGCGACACTGAAGATTTGTCCAGAAATAATATTTACTGGACCTACTCCAGACTTGAATACTGGAGCGACACTGAAGATTTGTCCAGAAATAATATTTACTGGACCTACTCCAGACTTGAATACTGGAGCGACACTGAAGACTTGTCCAGAAATAATATTTACTGGACCTACTCCAGACTTGAATACTGGAGCGACACTGAAGACTTGTCCAGAAATAATATTTACTGGACCTACTCCAGACTTGAATACTGGAGCAACTGAAGACTTGTCCAGAAATAATATTTACTGGACCTACTCCAGACTTGAATACTGGAGCGACACTGAAGATTTGTCCAGAAATAATATTTATGGACCTACTCCATATGAATAGTAACCGTATTTGTGAATAGTACCCGTATACGTGAATAGTAACCGTATTTGTGAATAGTACCCGTATACGTGAATAGTAACCGTATTTGTGAATAGTACCGTATACGTGAATAGTAACGTATTTGTGAATAGTACCCGTATACGTGAATAGTAACCGTATTGTGAATAGTACAGTATACGTGAATAGTAACGTATTTGTGAATAGTACCGTATTTGTGAATAGTACCGTATATATGAATAGTAACCGTATTTGTGAATAGTACCCGTATACGTGAATAGTAACCGTATTTGTGAATAGTACCCGTATACGTGAATAGTAACCGTATTTGTGAATAGTACCGTATACGTGAATAGTAACGTATTTGTGAATAGTACCCGTATATGTGAATAGTAACCGTATTTTGAATAGTACCCGTATACGTGAATAGTAACCGTATTTGTGAATAGTACCGTATTGTGAATAGTACCGTATATATGAATAGTAACCGTATTTGTGAATAGTACCCGTATACGTGAATAGTAACCGTATTTGTGAATAGTACCGTATACGTGAATAGTAACCGTATTTGTGAATAGTACCCGTATACGTGAATAGTAACCGTATTTGTGAATAGTACCCGTATACGTGAATAGTAACCGTATTTGTGAATAGTACCCGTATACGTGAATAGTAACCGTATTTGTGAATAGTACCCGTATACGTGAATAGTAACCGTATTTGTGAATAGTACCGTATACGTGAATAGTAACGTATTTGTGAATAGTACCGTATACGTGAATAGTAACGTATTTGTGAATAGTACCATATATGTGAATAGTACGTATAGTTCAAACATAAGTATTTTAGCTTCCTTAATCGATTTCTAGGCTAAAAATGAGTTTTGGAGGGTGTTTGGTTCGTATTTGGGTTGATGAATTATGCAGAACTGAAAACTGAAGTGTAACGGCCGTTACTATATGTAACGGCCGTTACCTTTGTAACGCCCGTTAGGGACTGATTTTGACAACATTTTCAAACGTCAATAACTTTTGACCCGTAAGTCCGTTTTCGATGATTCAAGCGGCCACGGAAGCGTAATTGAGTCTATTTTCCAATGGTAGAGGCCTCTGAGTCCAGAACATAGTTCTAATGTTTCAAAAGTTTTGAAAAAGCAATAGTGGTCAAGTTTCGACTAGTCATTGTGAAACAAAATGTAATGATTCCACTTCGGTTGGATCAAAGCCTTATAAAATGGACATAATAAAGCTTTTATAGTAAGATTAGGTCAATATTCATAGGACCTTACCTCTTGAGATGCTTTAGGATTAATGTAATACGTGTATGATTAGGTTTTGGCTATCGTGGACATCGGTTCTACTTTCTTACGACTTGGGATTTTATTGCTCATTTTAGGTGAGTTTCGTAAACCCTCCCTACTCAATTAAGATTCGGGCTGAAAAGTGTACATGTTTGTTTAACTGTTGATTGTTGATTTGATTAATTGTGTGATTGAATTGTTGATGTGGACTTGTTATCGCATTATTCATTATATAAGTTGCACCGTTAGCGCATTGTTTACGATGTAAGTCGCACCGTTAGCGCATTGTTTACGATGTAAGTCGCACCGTTAGCGCATTGTTTACGATGTAAGTCGCACCGTTAGCGCATTGTTTACGATGTAAGTCGCACCGTTAGCGCATTGTTTACGATGTAAGTCGCACCGTTAGCGCATTGTTTACGATGTAAGTCGCACCGTTAGCGCATTGTTTACGATGTAAGTCGCACCGTTAGCGCATTGTTTACGATGTAAGTCGCACCGTTAGCGCATTGTTTACGATGTAAGTCGCACCGTTAGCGCATTGTTTACGATGTAAGTCGCACCGTTAGCGCATTGTTTACGATGTAAGTCGCACCGTTAGCGCATTGTTTACGATGTAAGTCGCACCGTTAGCGCATTGTTTACGATGTAAGTCGCACCGTTAGCGCATTGTTTACGATGTAAGTCGCACCGTTAGCGCATTGTTTACGATGTAAGTCGCACCGTTAGCGCATTGTTTACGATGTAAGTCGCACCGTTAGCGCATTGTTTACGATGTAAGTCGCACCGTTAGCGCATTGTTTACGATGTAAGTCGCACCGTTAGCGCATTGTTTACGATGTAAGTCGCACCGTTAGCGCATTGTTTACGATGTAAGTCGCACCGTTAGCGCATTGTTTACGATGTAAGTCGCACCGTTAGCGCATTGTTTACGATGTAAGTCGCACCGTTAGCGCATTGTTTACGATGTAAGTCGCACCGTTAGCGCATTGTTTACGATGTAAGTCGCACCGTTAGCGCATTGTTTACGATGTAAGTCGCACCGTTAGCGCATTGTTTACGATGTAAGTCGCACCGTTAGCGCATTGTTTACGATGTAAGTCGCACCGTTAGCGCATTGTTTACGATGTAAGTCGCACCGTTAGCGCATTGTTTACGATGTAAGTCGCACCGTTAGCGCATTGTTTACGATGTAAGTCGCACCGTTAGCGCATTGTTTACGATGTAAGTCGCACCGTTAGCGCATTGTTTACGATGTAAGTCGCACCGTTAGCGCATTGTTTACGATGTAAGTCGCACCGTTAGCGCATTGTTTACGATGTAAGTCGCACCGTTAGCGCATTGTTTACGATGTAAGTCGCACCGTTAGCGCATTGTTTACGATGTAAGTCGCACCGTTAGCGCATTGTTTACGATGTAAGTCGCACCGTTAGCGCATTGTTTACGATGTAAGTCGCACCGTTAGCGCATTGTTTACGATGTAAGTCGCACCGTTAGCGCATTGTTTACGATGTAAGTCGCACCGTTAGCGCATTGTTTACGATGTAAGTCGCACCGTTAGCGCATTGTTTACGATGTAAGTCGCACCGTTAGCGCATTGTTTACGATGTAAGTCGCACCGTTAGCGCATTGTTTACGATGTAAGTCGCACCGTTAGCGCATTGTTTACGATGTAAGTCGCACCGTTAGCGCATTGTTTACGATGTAAGTCGCACCGTTAGCGCATTGTTTACGATGTAAGTCGCACCGTTAGCGCATTGTTTACGATGTAAGTCGCACCGTTAGCGCATTGTTTACGATGTAAGTCGCACCGTTAGCGCATTGTTTACGATGTAAGTCGCACCGTTAGCGCATTGTTTACGATGTAAGTCGCACCGTTAGCGCATTGTTTACGATGTAAGTCGCACCGTTAGCGCATTGTTTACGATGTAAGTCGCACCGTTAGCGCATTGTTTACGATGTAAGTCGCACCGTTAGCGCATTGTTTACGATGTAAGTCGCACCGTTAGCGCATTGTTTACGATGTAAGTCGCACCGTTAGCGCATTGTTTACGATGTAAGTCGCACCGTTAGCGCATTGTTTACGATGTAAGTCGCACCGTTAGCGCATTGTTTACGATGTAAGTCGCACCGTTAGCGCATTGTTTACGATGTAAGTCGCACCGTTAGCGCATTGTTTACGATGTAAGTCGCACCGTTAGCGCATTGTTTACGATGTAAGTCGCACCGTTAGCGCATTGTTTACGATGTAAGTCGCACCGTTAGCGCATTGTTTACGATGTAAGTCGCACCGTTAGCGCATTGTTTACGATGTAAGTCGCACCGTTAGCGCATTGTTTACGATGTAAGTCGCACCGTTAGCGCATTGTTTACGATGTAAGTCGCACCGTTAGCGCATTGTTTACGATGTAAGTCGCACCGTTAGCGCATTGTTTACGATGTAAGTCGCACCGTTAGCGCATTGTTTACGATGTAAGTCGCACCGTTAGCGCATTGTTTACGATGTAAGTCGCACCGTTAGCGCATTGTTTACGATGTAAGTCGCACCGTTAGCGCATTGTTTACGATGTAAGTCGCACCGTTAGCGCATTGTTTACGATGTAAGTCGCACCGTTAGCGCATTGTTTACGATGTAAGTCGCACCGTTAGCGCATTGTTTACATTATCAGTCATTGTTGGAATAACAGTATGAGAATAAGATCTAGAATACATGCTTATTAAGGTCTTAGATACTTATAATCTATAATTGTAGACCAATGATTTATTATGAACTATAGACTAAGTTCAAACTTATAGTTACGATTGACTGATAGAATGAGCTAAGATTTTTGGAGACTATAATGTTCAATTAAAGTGAGATACTATAAAATATTAGGAGACCTAGTGTGTTAAGAGGCATTTTTACGAACATGAAGTTTGAGTTGGTAATTTAATGAGTGTGTTCAAAGAAATGACTAGAATAAGAGCAAACAGGATGATCGTAGGAGGTTATAACTATAAGCACGAATAAAGTTCTGTAGATTTCATTCTTAAATGATCTTGTACTTTAAGGTGAGAATACATGATTTTACTGTGAGGTACTATTCGCTTATATAACGTAAGCAATGATGTCAGATGACAATAATTGTCGAAATAGCCGACAAGGAATAACTCCTCGCCAATAAAGCCAATAATGTAGCGTTATTATATCTATATCTAGAATTGAATGAAATAAAGTTGAATAACTTTATCAGAATAATTTAACGAGACCAATAATAGGGTACTGATTATGAACAGGAGTAGAGCGGGTAATTGGAATGCGATAACTTTGGTATGAATATATATTACACAATCTATATATATAACTCGCAATAGTAATTGGATGCAATAAAGAAATAAAAATAAAAATGGTGAAATCGGCCGTCCCCGGGATCGAACCTGGGTCTAGGCCACACCCTTTCGCGCATTTAGCCACCGCGCTAAATGCCTAGTGTTGTGAAAGTTCTCTTATGATTAAATATAAGCATATGTACAACAAATTCCTTAATTCACGCATATATTGTAAATTCATATGAATTTTCTTTCCTAAACAAAATTTCTCGAGGAAGGGAAAACAAATGAGAAGATTTAACTACAAGCTGTTTAAGTAATTAAACTTGGAGAAGTTGAACGGAAGAGATGTAGGAGTGTTCTCTAAAATAGAGAATATTGAAGCAGTCATTTCCACTAATGAGCATGAAGTCGATTATTAAGTTAAAAATGTTGCTAGAACTTTTAACTGGGGAATAGTTTGAGTAAGTGTCGTGAGAGAATCGTCGTGCATATGAAAAAAAAAAAAAAAAAAAAAAAAAAAAAAAAAAATTGTTATAATTTATAAAATTGAATAAAATATAAACTTGAACAAAAGTAGGAATTTTATTTGATCGAACATAGCAAGCCAATATTACAAACATTAATAATACATTCGTTCTCAATTAGAACATACACTGGACTAAGTGGCTCGGTGTGGCTTGGCTAACTCTTGCTCAATCTGCCTTAAGAAGTTGGTATTACTGGATCCTTGGAACAAATCTTCCAAATGTTTTTTAAGAAATGAGTAGAAGCCTTATCGATCTCGCTTAAACGAAAGAACTTCTCATCCCCATCCTCTGAAGTATAGAAGATCCCAGCAGGCCTACTTAAGACCCTTCCTTCCACAAACACTATGCCCTTTGGAAGCTGAAGATTTAACAAGGCATCATCGTCAGCTGGTGGAAGCATATCGAGAGCGGATGATGAGGCGCCAACAGTTCTTAGTCTTTTCATGGGTCTTTGAGAAAGTAGAGGAGTGCTACTTTCGTCGCCTCTAAGAGTAGTGTCTTCTTCTCCCATAGTTTCCTGTAGATATTTCCTTAGACTTACTTCACCTTTAGCCATTTTGGCATACCACTCAGCTTCTCTTTTACTAGCAAGTTCTAATATGTTGACATGTTGACTTGCTGGTGTTTGCACCTCAAAACCTGTTTTCTCCTGCTTCTGCAAGCAGTAGTTCCTTAGCTAACTTCAGAGAAGCCTCTTCCTCCATCGCTTGTATTTTCTGACGTTCTATAATCTCTTTGAGGATCACGTCTTGAGAACTACTTCGGAGTGTTTCAAAATTTTCATGAAATATAACAGGAGAAGGTGATGACATAGGTCCCTTTCCCTTGAAAATAGTTGAGTCAACTGTTGCTTCAACTTCTTCAGATTGTGAGAAATCAGCAAGTTGATACAACAACCCTTTAATTTCTCTAATTTCTGCTTCAAGTTTTGTTTGTTTATCGATAGACTTTCTCAATAGTGCTCTATCAGCTGCTAGGAGAAAAGGAGTGCTATAGTGTATTTGGTCAATTTGGGAAGTAAGAGACTTAACCGAGGTGGTTTGTTCAGTAGCAAGTGATACTATAATACTGTTAAGTTGTTCAATTTGCGTTGACAAAAGCTCGATTGAATGTTCAAGTGCAATAAATGTGTGAGTGGCCATGGCTTAGTTGAGAAAGAACGATGATTGATTTGGATGTGTGGAAATATAGTTTCACACAAAGGAAAATATAAAAGAGAGAAGGAAATTTCAGAATGCCTATTATCTTTAAAAGTGCCTTTCTTATATAAAGAATGAAAGACGAAGTGTGACCTTGGAAAACGGACAGGTGTCCATAAACTACAGAAATTTTAATCATTGCTACTGTAATTAGTAACTACCGAATTATATATATTTTTTTAAGATAAAATTTCTAAACTTTATCATCCCTTTAACCAAGGTTGAAAGGAGCTGAACAGTTTACTCAAAAGCGTATGCTATGTCGAGAAAATCCTCAACTAAATTAATAGCTTATTGAATAAACCATCTTCCACACATCACTATTTTTCTTCACTGCTTCTTTTTCGAGAACCATATCAATTGCTAATTCATCTTTTTGAACCCTAGATGAATTTTTGATCTAAACTATTGTTTCAGGAGTGATCTAGGTAATATTTGTTTCTTTGACCCATGGATCGCCTTTAATGATTGAATTTAAGAAAATGAGACAAATGTTATCAACAAAAATATGTCGACTTTTCCAACTGAATAACAGTAGTGTCTTGGTAAAAGAACTTCAAATTTGAAAATAAGAATTATTTGAAAGGCTAAAATTATGATGGGCGATCAACGATTAAAATAGAAAAATGAACTTGGTATAAAAATCTATCAAGACAAATATGGGAAATTCTTTTAGCTGGGGAATTTCCCTAATCGACAACAATCCCCAAAAGAGAGCGAAGAAAGTTGTATTTCATTATTCGTACAATACAAGTGAAACTTGTTACATTATTTAAGCGGAAATACAACAATTAGGGATACAACATATTTAAAAACCATACAAAGAAACCCACGTGGCTACAAACAGTAACGGAACCACGCCAAGAACGAACGCGACTAACCACTGAATAGCCTCATCCAATGGAAGTTGAGCCACAGTAATTAACCACACTATGATAATAATGTAGATTACGATTAGGAAAGGATTCAACATTTTCGATATTAGGTTTTGGGTTTTGGTTAGATTCTGAAGAAAGAAAAATGTTAAGTTGATATGGCATGGAGAAAAGTATGCTAAGGTATTATTATATAGTCTAAAAAGGAGCCGTTTCTAACGGTCAAATATGGAAGATAAAGTGAATTTGAATTTTGTATAGTGTTTTAATCAGACTTACCTGTGTCTAGACAAATCATCTATGCTATACTATAGGAATACAAGTTGTTGGTTATTAAGTATGTACAAATTATAGAATGTTTATATATGCTATCTAAATGGTAAAGATAGATTTTTATATGCTATCTCTAAATGTTAATCCGGTGGAGGATTGTGTGTAAGTTCATCCTACTCTGTTGAGAGTAGAAGGATTCTGTTTAGAATCATATGAGTTCATCCTACTCTGTTGAGAGTAGAAGGCATCAATTAGGGATACGCCTTGTATCTTTCTGTTAATTATGTGTGATTGTTTAATGTAGAACAGATACTTAGATGTTATCTCTTCTAATATCGATTAATTGTCACTAAGACAAAATATAAATCAAGTAAAGTATATTTTTATTTGATGCAATCTAGATTTCGAGGACGAAATCCTTTTAACTGGGGAATAATGTAACATTCGTGAAATTTGACTAGATTTGACTCATAAATTTAATGTAAATGATTTTCGAGAAAATATATGAATAGTAACCGTATTTGTGAATAGTACCCGTATACGTGAATAGTAACCGTATTGTGAATAGTACCCGTATACGTGAATAGTAACGTATTTGTGAATAGTACCATATTTGTGAATAGTAACCGTATTTGTGAATAGTACCCGTATACGTGAATAGTAACCGTATTGTGAATAGTACCCGTATACGTGAATAGTAACGTATTGTGAATAGTACAGTAAATAGTAAAGGTAAAAAGCATATTCTAAGGCATATTCCAAAGCATATGCTAAAGCATATTCTAAGGCATATTCCAAAGCATATGCTAAAGCATATTCTAAAATTATTTTATATAAATAGCCACCTTAGTTTAACCATAAAACTCACACCATTATATATTCACTTCTAAAAATCTCTCTTTTTCTCTAATAAAGAAATTAACTTATAACAATAATCATCTTCAAAGAATCAAGAATTCAAGGTTTTAATTGGTTCAAAGTGTTCATCCTCTCTATTTACTCCAAATTCGAATTTATGCATCAAAAGACTTTTGGTAAGTTAAACTCATTCCATAATCATCATTTTATGTTCATTAACTTGTTTCTAGTTGATTTCAAGTATATTCGGGTCACGAATCGGGTCAAAATGCAATTAAAGTCTTAGAAATGGGTCAAATGATTTGAGCATGATTTTGATGTTTTAAGATAAAACTAGTTGATGGGTTATGTTTATGTGGTGAATTCATATCTAGTATAAGTTCAAACATAAGTATTTTAGCTTCCTTAATCGATTTCTAGGCTAAAAATGAGTTTTGGAGGGTGTTTGGTTCGTATTTGGGTTGATGAATTATGCAGAACTGAAAACTGAAGTGTAACGGCCGTTACTATATGTAACGCCCGTTAGGGACTGATTTTGACAACATTTTCAAACGTCAATAACTTTTGACCCGTAAGTCCGTTTTCGATGATTCAAGTGGCCACGGAAGCGTAATTGAGTCTATTTTCCAATGGTAGAGGCCTCTGAGTCCAGAACATAGTTCTAATGTTTCAAAAGTTTTGATAAAGCAACAGTGGTCAAGTTTCGACTAGTCATTGTGAAACAAAATGTAATGATTCCACTTCGGTTGGATCAAAGCCTTATAAAATGGACATAATAAAGCTTTTATAGTAAGATTAGGTCAATATTCATAGGACCTTACCTCTTGAGATGCTTTAGGATTAATGTAATACGTGTATGATTAGGTTTTGGCTATCGTGGACATCGGTTCTACTTTCTTACGACTTGGGATTTTATTGCTCATTTCAGGTGAGTTTCGTAAACCCTCCCTACTCAATTAAGATTCGGGCTGAAAAGTGTACATGTTTGTTTAACTGTTGATTGTTGATTTGATTAATTGTATGATTGAATTGTTGATGTGGACTTGTTATCGCATTATTTATTATATAAGTCGCACCGTTAGCGCATTGTTTACGATGTAAGTCGCACCGTTAGCGCATTGTTTACGATGTAAGTCGCACCGTTAGCGCATTGTTTACGATGTAAGTCGCACCGTTAGCGCATTGTTTACGATGTAAGTCGCACCGTTAGCGCATTGTTTACGATGTAAGTCGCACCGTTAGCGCATTGTTAATTATTAACTATGTAAGCCGCACCGTTGTTGAATGTTATTGATTGTTATGGAACGTTGTTGAACGTTATATGGAATCGTTGTTGTTGAACGTTGACTTGTATTGAATTGTGATAATGTGAAACCGTATAGGTTTTCCTTGGATGTGATTAGTTCTCCTAATCCTCACTTATTGTTAACGGTTGTTATCCGACACGGTTATTCCTTGTTACTTGTCCCTACGAACTCACCAACTTTATGTTGACGCTCTTTAGTACACTTTTCAGGTAATCAAGTTAATCAGAGACAAAATGGATGATTGCATGCTTACTTGCTAGGATTGGACTAGCTTTGGACTTTCTGGATCCATGATCCTTACTTCCCTTTTATGGGTTACTTTTAGGATCAACTACTATCGATTGAATTGCCTTTTATTATTGATTGAACATGTATTTCAATGAATGTTAATGATTGTATACGTTTGTACAAGTTTAAGGATTGTTTCAATCTTATGTTTTCATATAGTTTGACTCTACATAATTTCCATGTCGTGCTGTGCTTTTCTAAGTGATATCCCATGATTCCGCCATGTTGGGGTGTTACAGAATGGTATCAGAGCCGTGGTTGTAGAGAATTAGGTGGATTGACCTAGTCTATAGCCATTGCACCCACATTTCATATTAGCATGCATGATTGGAAATTTTGTGTGCAACGTGAATTGTATGATGCATAAAAATGGTTTAAACAGAGTTCGTAGGTTACTTATGATTTGATGACTTGATTGTTATATGACAACTTGATGGACGTATATGATAGTGTCGGGATACACCGTGAATTGTGGAATTGTTGTGATAAACGTTGATGTGTGTGGAATCTTGGATGCATTTATTATTTGTCCCCAGCAAAATGAAATGATGGCATTAATGGAGTATAACATTCGATAACCCTAAAGGCGCCTGATCAACAAATCTATGGTTATCCTATGTCATATAAAGTTAATGATCTCATGGATTGCGCCTCGTGGATAAAGTATAGTAGTTAACCCGATATGTTTAATGAGTGTTGGTTAGGTGGAGGGTTAGCCGCTGGTACACCCTGTATACATACCCGACCAATACTTAGAGAACATATCGGTACCGAGTTTTGATATCCATTCAATATATTAACGGTGTGGAGGGTTAGCCGATGGTACACCCTGTATACAAACACTTTTAATGTGTCGAATGTTGACGTTAAAATTCAGACTACGCTTTACCCACCTTGTTATGACTTGACCCTTTTATTTATATAGTGTTGAATGTTTTCGTGATTGTATTGTTGATTGTAAATTGTACGATTGCTGAAGCCTTAGATTATTGCCATGATAATATCCCTGTAGAGATAACTATATTCATGCAATGATTTATAAGGACTTGATTGGAAATTGTGTATTATTTGAAGGTCAATTTTGATATTCAAGTGTGAATTGTGTGGACTTGAATTTTATGTTAATAATGGTAGTACAGGCATAGGGTATTTTGAACGGGTTGGTAATGAGATGGGCTGGCCAATGGTATGCCTTATATTATAAGCATTACCGAATGGCCCATGTCTAAGCTATATTACTTATAATTGTCTACAATTATCAGTCATTGTTGGAATAACAGTATGAGAATAAGATCTAGAATACATGCTTATTAAGGTCTTAGATACTTATAATCTATAATTGTAGACCAATGATTTATTATGAACTATAGACTAAGTTCAAACTTATAGTTACGATTGACTGATAGAATGAGCTAAGATTTTTGGAGACTATAATGTTCAATTAAAGTGAGATACTATAAAATATTAGGAGACCTAGTGTGTTAAGAGGCATTTTTACGAACATGAAGTTTGAGTTGGTAATTTAATGAGTGTGTTCAAAGAAATGACTAGAATAAGAGCAAACAGGATGATCGTAGGAGGTTATAACTATAAGCACGAATAAAGTTCTGTAGATTTCATTCTTAAATGATCTTGTACTTTAAGGTGAGAATACATGATTTTACTGTGAGGTACTATTCGCTTATATAACGTAAGCAATGATGTCAGATGACAATAATTGTCGAAATGGCCGACAAGGAATAACTCCTCGCCAATAAAGCCAATAATGTAGCGTTATTATATCTATATCTAGAATTGAATGAAATAAAGTTGAATAACTTTATCAGAATAATTTAACGAGACCAATAATAGGGTACTGATTATGAACAGGAGTAGAGCGGGTAATTGGAATGCGATAACTTTGGTATGAATATATATTACACAATATATATATATAACTCGCAATAGTAATTGGATGCAATAAAGAAATAAAAATAAAAATGGTGAAATCGGCCGTCCCCGGGATCGAACCTAGGTCTAGGCCACACCCTTTCGCGCATTTAGCCAACCGCGCTAAATGCCTAGTATTGTGAAAGTTCTCTTATGATTAAATATAAGCATATGTACAACAAATTCCTTAATTCACGCATATATTGTAAATTCATATGAATTTTCTTTCCTAAATAAAATTTCTCGAGGAAGGGAAAACAAATGAGAAGATTTAACTACAAGCTGTTTAAGTAATTAAACTTGGAGAAGTTGAACGGAAGAGATGTAGGAGTGTTCTCTAAAATAGAGAATATTGAAGCAGTCATTTCCACTAATGAGCATGAAGTCGATTATTAAGTTAAAAATGTTGCTAGAACTTTTAACTGGGGAATAGTTTGAGTAAGTGTCGTGAGAGAATCGTCGTGCATATGAAAAAAAAAAAAATTGTTATAATTTATAAAATTGAATAAAATATAAACTTGAACAAAAGTAGGAATTTTATTTGATCGAACATAGCAAGCCAATATTACAAACATTAATAATACATTCGTTCTCAATTAGAACATACACTGGACTAAGTGGCTCGGTGTGGCTTGGCTAACTCTTGCTCAATCTGCCTTAAGAAGTTGGTATTACTGGGATCCTTGGAACAAATCTTCCAAATGTTTGTTAAGAAATGAGTAGAAGCCTTATCGATCTCGCTTAAATGAAAGAACTTCTCATCCCCATCCTCTGAAGTATAGAAGATCCCAGCAGGCCTACTTAAGACCCTTCCTTCCACAAACACTATGCCCTTTGGAAGCTGAAGATTTAACAAGGCATCATCGTCAGCTGGTGGAAGCATATCGAGAGCGGATGATGAGGCGCCAACAGTTCTTAGTCTTTTCATGGGTCTTTGAGAAAGTAGAGGAGTGCTACTTTCGTCGCCTCTAAGAGTAGTGTCTTCTTCTCCCATAGTTTCCTGTAGATATTTCCTTAGACTTACTTCACCTTTAGCCATTTTGGCATACCACTCAGCTTCTCTTTTACTAGCAAGTTCTAATATGTTGACATGTTGACTTGCTGGTGTTTGCACCTCAAAACCTGTTTCTCCTGCTTCTGCAAGCAGTAGTTCCTTAGCTAACTTCAGAGAAGCCTCTTCCTCCATCGCTTGTATTTTCTGACGTTCTATAATCTCTTTGAGGATCACGTCTTGAGAACTACTTCGGAGTGTTTCAAAATTTTCATGAAATATAACAGGAGAAGGTGATGACATAGGTCCCTTTCCCTTGAAAACAGTTGAGTCAACTGTTGCTTCAACTTCTTCAGATTGTGAGAAATCAGCAAGTTGATACAACAACCCTTTAATTTCTCTAATTTCTGCTTCAAGTTTTGTTTGTTTATCGATAGACTTTCTCAATAGTGCTCTATCAGCTGCTAGGAGAAAAGGAGTGCTATAGTGTATTTGGTCAATTTGGGAAGTAAGAGACTTAACCGAGGTGGTTTGTTCAGTAGCAAGTGATACTATAATACTGTTAAGTTGTTCAATTTGCGTTGACAAAAGCTCGATTGAATGTTCAAGTGCAATAAATGTGTGAGTGGCCATGGCTTAGTTGAGAAAGAACGATGATTGATTTGGATGTGTGGAAATATAGTTTCACACAAAGGAAAATATAAAAGAGAGAAGGAAATTTCAAAATGCCTATTATCTTTAAAAGTGCCTTTCTTATATAAAGAATGAAAGACGAAGTGTGACCTTGGAAAACGGACAGGTATCCATAAACTACAGAAATTTTAATCATTGCTACTGTAATTAGTAACTACCGAATTATATATATTTTTTTAAGATAAAATTTCTAAACTTTATCATCCCTTTAACCAAGGTTGAAAGGAGCTGAACAGTTTACTCAAAAGCGTATGCTATGTCGAGAAAATCCTCAACTAAATTAATAGCTTATTGAATAGACCATCTTCCACACATCACTATTTTTCTTCACTGCTTCTTTTTCGAGAACCATATCAATTGCTAATTCATCTTTTTGAACCCTAGATGAATTTTTGATCTAAACTATTGTTTCAGGAGTGATCTAGGTAATATTTGTTTCTTTGACCCATGGATCGCCTTTAATGATTGAATTTAAGAAAATGAGACAAATGTTATCAACAAAAATATGTCGACTTTTCCAACTGAATAACAGTAGTGTCTTGGTAAAAGAACTTCAAATTTGAAAATAAGAATTATTTGAAAGGCTAAAATTATGATGGGCGATCAACGATTAAAATAGAAAAATGAACTTGGTATAAAAATCTATCAAGACAAATATGGGAAATTCTTTTAGCTGGGGAATTTCCCTAATCGACAACAATCCCCAAAAGAGAGCGAAGAAAGTTGTATTTCATTATTCGTACAATACAAGTGAAACTTGTTACATTATTTAAGCGGAAATACAACAATTAGGGATACAACATATTTAAAAACCATACAAAGAAACCCACGTGGCTACAAACAGTAACGGAACCACGCCAAGAACGAACACGACTAACCACTGAATAGTCTCATCCAATGGAAGTTGAGCCACAGTAATTAACCACACTATGATAATAATGTAGATTACGATTAGGAAAGGATTCAACATTTTCGATATTAGGTTTTGGGTTTTGGTTAGATTCTGAAGAAAGAAAAATGTTAAGTTGATATGGCATGGAGAAAAGTATGCTAAGGTATTATTATATAGTCTAAAAAGGATCCGTTTCTAACGGTCAAATATGGAAGATAAAGTGAATTTGAATTTTGTATAGTGTTTTAATCAGACTTACCTGTGTCTAGACAAATCATCTATGCTATACTATAGGAATACAAGTTATTGGTTATTAAGTATGTACAAATTATAGAATGTTTATGCTATCTCTAAATGTTAATCCGGTGGATGATTGTATGTAAGTTCATTTACTCTGTTGAGAGTAGAAGGATTCTGTTTAGAATCATATGAGTTCATCCTACTCTGTTGAGAGTAGAAGGCATCAATTAGGGATACGCCTTGTATCTTTCTGTTAATTATGTGTGATTGTTTAATGTAGAACAGATACTTAGATGTTATCTCTTCTAATATCGATTAATTGTCACTAAGACAAAATATAAATCAAGTAAAGTATATCTTTATTTGATGCAATCTAGATTTCGAGGACGAAATCCTTTTAACTGGGGAATAATGTAACATTCGTGAAATTTGACTAGATTTGACTCATAAATTTAATGTAAATGATTTTCGAGAAAATATATGAATAGTAACCGTATTTGTGAATAGTACCCGTATACGTGAATAGTAACGTATTTGTGAATAGTACCATATTTGTGAATAGTAACCGTATTCATGAATAGTGATTAAGAATAGTAATCACGAATAGTAACGGTAAATAGTAAAGGTAAAAAGTAAATTGTAAATAGTAAAGGTAAAAAGCATATTCTAAGGCATATTCCAAAGCATATGCTAAAGTATATTCTAAGGCATATTCCAAAGCATATGCTAAAGCATATTCTAAAATTATTTTATATAAATAGCCACCTTAGTTTAACCATAAAACTCACACCATTATATATTCACTTCTAAAAATCTCTCTTTTTCTCTAATAAAGAAATTAACTTATAACAATAATCATCTTCAAAGAATCAAGAATTCAAGGTTTTAATTGGTTCAAAGTGTTCATCCTCTCTATTTACTCCAAATTCGAATTTATGCATCAAAAGACTTTTGGTAAGTTAAACTCATTCCATAATCATCATTTTATGTTCATTAACTTGTTTCTAGTTGATTTCAAGTATATTCGGGTCACGAATCGGGTCAAAATGCAATTAAAGTCTTAGAAATGGGTCAAATGATTTGAGCATGATTTTGATGTTTTAAGACAAAACTAGTTGATGGGTTATGTTTATGTGGTGAATTCATATCTAGTATAAATTCAAACATAAGTATTTTAGCTTCCTTAATCAATTTCAAGGCTAAAAATGAGTTTTGGAGGGTGTTTGGTTCGTATTTGGGTTGATGAATTATGCAGAACTGAAAACTGAAGTGTAACGGCCGTTACTATATGTAACGCTCGTTAGGGACTGATTTTGACAACATTTTCAAACGTCAATAACTTTTGACCCGTAAGTCCGTTTTCGATGATTCAAGTGGCCACGGAAGCGTAATTGAGTCTATTTTCCAATGGTAGAGGGCTCTGAGTCCAGAACATTGTTCTAATGTTTCAAAAGTTTTGATAAAGCAACAGTGGTCAAGTTTTGACTAGTCATTGTGAAACAAAATGTAATGATTACACTTCGGTTGGATCAAAGCCTTATAAAATGGACATAATAAAGCTTTTATAGTAAGATTAGGTCAATATTTATAGGACCTTACCTCTTGAGATGCTTTAGGATTAATGTAATACGTGTATGATTAGGTTTTGGCTATCGTGGACATCGGTTCTACTTTCTTACGACTTGGGATTTTATTGCTCATTTCAGGTGAGTTTCGTAAACCCTCCCTACTCAATTGAGTTCGGGCTGAAAAGTGTACATGTTTATTTAGCTGTTGATTGTTGATTTGATTAATTGTATGATTGAATTGTTGATGTGGACTTGTTAGCGCATTATTCATTATATAAGTCGCACCGTTAGTGCATTGTTTACGATGTAAGTCGCACCGTTAGCGCATTGTTTACGATGTAAGTCGCACCGTTAGCGCATTGTTTACAATGTAAGTCGCACCGTTAGCGCATTGTTTACGATGTAAGTCGCACCGTTAGCGCATTGTTTACGATGTAAGTCGCACCGTTAGCGCATTGTTAATTATTAACTATGTAAGCCGCACCGTTGTTGAATGTTATTGATTGTTATGGAACGTTGTTGAACGTTATATGGAATCGTTGTTGTCGAACGTTGACTTGTATTGAATTGCCTTTTATTATTGATTGAACATGTATTTCGATGAATGTTAATGATTGTATACGTTTGTACAAGTTTAAGGATTGTTTCAATCCTATGTTTTCATATAGTTTGACTCTACATAATTTCCATGTCGTGCTGTGCTTTTCTAAGTGATATCCCATGATCCCGACATGTTGGGGTGTTACAGGAACATTGGTCTGAAGAGGAGAGGTGATTGGTAAATCTAGATACCCTTGTCAAAAACATGATCCTCGGGGCTGTTCCAGAAACCCTAATTCCCACACTAGTTCTTTTTCCCAGTGCTAAAACCATGTGGGATGAACTAGTGAACCCGTATGAAGGAAGAGATGACACCATTGTCACCAGAAAGGTCTCCTTAAACAAGAGTTATGAGTCATTTTTTGCTCAGCCCAATGAGTCTCTCACTGGTACTTACACCAGATTTATGAGCATCATTAACCAGTTGAGAGGACTGGGGTTGAGAAAGACAAGGATATACTTCTGGAGAAATTTTATGATATTTTACCCACCAAATGGTCTCACATGATCCTGGTCTTAAGACAAGGTAAAACTCTGCACACTCACACTCTTTCAACTTTATATGGAGCTTTCAGATACACTGAAGAAAATCAAGCTCAGAGAGTTGTGGTAGAACAGGATGCCTATAACCATGCCTCCAGTAGTTCCAGTGTAGTTAGTCATACTAAACTACAAGGTACAGCACTAATATCTTCTGAGAATGTATTTTCTATGAAGAAGATGGTGTCTGAATTTATGGAATCTGGAGAATCCAGTCTTATCTCTCCACACTGTGGTGAATCTGAAAATGATGACCTGGTTGCAATGATTGCTAAAACGTTTAACCGTTTCAAAGCAAGAGCAAATAGGCCATCTGGACAATTTGCATCCAGTTCTTCTACTGATAAAACCAATCTGACATGCTTTAAGTGTGGCAGAAAAGGTCATTTCATGAAAGATTGCAAGTCCAGTCAGTTTGTATCCCAGCCTGGTCCATTTACTTCTAATAAAAAGCCTGATGATAGCTATAAATCTAAATATAAAAATCTTAAGGCTCAAATTGCTCTCATGGCACAACAAATGGAAAATAATAAGTACATGATTGCAACAACTGAAGAGAAATGGGTTCCTTCTGATGATTCATCTGTTGATGAAGAAGAAGAAGAAAGAGATTGCTGTTACATGGCTCTGGCAGACGAAGAGCACCTGGTGAAGGAAGATGTCATATCTGGAAGATGGGTGGACATTGTTATCAAAAAGGTCAGTGATTATGATGTTGAAACTGACTGTGAACTAAAATTGGACATTGCTGAAGCTCTTAATTCTGATTTAATCTTTGTTGAAACTGTTAGATCTGACTGTGTAAATGGTCTAGAAACAGTTTTTTCTGAAATTACTGTTTTAAAATCAAAATTAAAGGAACTTCAAGATATTGAACTGGCATTTCAAGCCCAGGTTCTGGTAACTGAACAACTGATTCAAGAAAAACAAGATCTTGAAGTCATTTTAGAAAAAGAAAAACTGGTTATTAAATCATGGCTTGAAACCAGAAAGCCATATGATGCTGGAGTAAATCAATTTCCCACTCAAAAACGTGCTTATTTAGATGGAAATACTCATGTTGCATCATTAATACTAGTAATTGATCGGTTACCAGAGGGATTCAGGCCCATTACCATTTATGATGAGCCTGTAGCTCCTAAGGCCAATATTTTCCCAGTTCAATCCCCAGAGGTTCAGACTGGAGCATTCCAGATGACTGCTCCAGTTAAAAGGGTTAATCGGAATAAACCTTTGCCTCAGACTGCTTCTAATGAACCCCAGGTTCAAATGAAGAAGACCAGTTCCCTACCTAAGCCTCGAGTCCAGTCAACTGGAAAGACTCAGGTGTCATATGAATAAAATATTTTGTCAAGGTTAGAGAGCCAGTTTCAATTACTGACTCGTCAATTTCAAAGTTTTGATGCAAGATTAAACTTTATTGAGGGTACTTCATCTGGCCCTAGACAAAATACCAAACCTTTTTCAAAGAAAGATAAATATATTTCTCCAGTTGAGAAAAAGAAAAAGGTTTCAAAACTATCAACCCCAGTGGTCTTTTCAACTAAGACTACTGTTGAAGAAAGTGAACTCAACCAGATACCTCCAGGGACCTATAAGGGAAGGTCCAGTGAACCCATCAGTCGATGGGTTCCCAAATCTAACTGATATATCTGGTGGATGTGCAGGGCGATCGAAATAAGTATATCTGGTATCTTGACAGTGCAGCTGGCAGGACGATGACCGGATGTAAGACCCTGCTGGAGGAATTCATCATTTCTGATGGACCCTCCATTACTTTTGGAAATGATGGTTGTGGAAAAATCGAGGGGTATGGTGTTCTGAACAATGGACAAGTCAAATTTAGACGAGTTGCATTTGTGAATGGTTTGAAATATAACCTGATCAGTGTCAGTCAACTGTGTGATGATGGCTATCAAGTTCTATTCAATATTGCTCAGGGAATTGTATTCAACAAGGACTGGAAGGTAGTATTGATTGCTTCCAGAAGAGGGAATGTGTATGTGATGGATATGGAAAGCTCTCCTTCAGAGCAGTGTTTCTATACTCAAGCTGACGAAGACACAAACTGGTTATGGCACAAAAGGTTATCCCATTTAAATTTCAAAAATATTAATAAGTTGTCTAGAAAACAACTGGCAGATGGGATACCTTCAGTTTCCTTCAAAAAGGAAAGGCCATGTCCAGGATGTGAGATGGGTAAGCAGAAATGTACCAGTTTCAAGACAAAGCAGAATTTTAGCATATCTGAACCACTTCATATGCTTCATATGGACCATTTCGGTCCAGTGAATGTTCAGACTCGTGCTGGTAAAAGATACACCCTGGTGATCGTAGATGAATTCTCCAAATATTGTTGGGTTATCTTTCTCAGGTCTAAAAATGAAGCTGCTGCTGAAATCATCAGTCTTATCAAGCAAATTGAGCTCAAGTACACGCGAAAAGTACGTCAGTTAAGAAGTGACAATGGAACAGAATTCCAGAATGCAACTCTGGAGTCATTCTGTACTGACACTGGCATCACCCAAAATTTCTCATCAGCCCGCTCTCCGGAACAGAATGAAGTGGTGGAAAGGAAGAATCGAACGCTGATAGAAGCTGCCAGGAGTATGCTTGCTGAATCTGGTCTTCCTACCAGTTTCTGTGCTGAAGTAATTGCAACTGCTTGCCACACCCAGAATCGATCAGTGTATCTGAAGCGACACAAGAAGACAGCCTATGAAGTATTAAGAAATAGAAAACCAAATATTGGTTATTTTCACATTTTTGGATGTCCAGTTTACATCCTGAACGACTCCAGTCAGTTAGGCAAATTTGATGCCAAAGCTGATGAAGGGTTTTTCTTAGGCTATTCAGCCATTCGCAAGGCCTTCAAAGTCTATAACAAGAGACTGGAGAAGGTCCATGAGTCAATTCATGTCACATTTGATGAATCAAATGCAGCAATCAATAAAAATCCAACCCTTGATACTCCCCCAGTAACTCCAATTGTCTTCTATGAATCTGATCCTATCAACTACAATAAAGATTCTCCAGAAGAAGTTTACAGTCATCCTGATCTGGAACCTGTTCAGACTAAGAAACCCTCCAGTGATACTACATTCTATCCTTCAATTATTTTCAAGCTACCCTCTGAAATTATTATTGGATCAGATGTTCGTACTACTCCCCCAGTATCAGTCCCAGTTGAAATTGAACCAGTACTTCAAGAAATGCCTTCAAATGAAGAATTTCATGATGCAAATCGTGATTTGAATGATTCAGATGAAGATGTTGAAGTAGTCTGGCAAGATCCTCCTCCTGAAGCAACACCAGAGGAGACATGTTAGAACTAAAAATGGTGTTAAAATGTAAATGTTTTAGAGGTGGAAGGGGCATTAGTGAAACTTAGATTTATGATATAAATAGCCCCCTTCCACACATTATTTGTAAGCCTTTCCCCACATTTATCCTAATCATTCCATTTCACTCTAATTATTCTCTCTCCATCTCCATCTTCAACCTCCATACACACACTTCACCTTTTCATACACTAACTCCATTTTTGCACAAATCAAGCTCAAATTTCTTTTTTACATTTGGTATCAGAGCAAAATCAGTTAATCTGAACGATCCATAGCTTGATTTCATGCAGATTGATACAAATTTTGTTCAAATTTTCAATTTCGTGTTCTTTGTCAAAACCGTCTCTGTTCTTAACCATTTCACCATCAATTTTCACTCAATTCTTCTGTTTTTGTTCACAAATACATTCTAAATCATCTCCATAATCATTCTGTAAAGTTTCAGAATCCAATTCATTGTTTTGATCATAATTCGAAATTTTTGGAAAGTTGATGAGATTTTGATTTTTAAGTTTGAGTTGATTTGAGATATGAATTTGTTGCCAGGGTTGTGCGTGATTGAATTCTGAGGATTTCTGTGTTTGAATCGTGTTCTAACTCTCAAAATTGAGTGAGATATGAGCAAAATAGTGATTTTCTTAACTATTTTGTCTTTTCTGATGTTCTTGAAGAATTCACCCTAAGACGATCTTCTTAGGACGATCTCCTTAGGACGATCTCCTTAAGACGATCTTGACAAGACCTTCTTACAAACTGACTCCAAGACGATCTTGATAAGACCTTCTTACAAACTGACTCTAAAACGATCTTGACAAGATCTTCTTACAAACTGACTGTAAGACGATCTTGACAAGATCTTCTTACAAACTGACTCTAAGACGATCTCCACAAGATCTTCCTAGCATCTTTGTTCTGTGTGAACCGTGTGTGGTGGTTTGATCATTTGAAGTTGTTGTGATTGGGAATCACACACTTCCTTGGGTAACTAATCTCTTTGAGATTGGTTTTGCTCAACAATTCTGAAATCATACATCAAGGGGGAGAGTACATATTCATGAAACTTTATTTCAAGAAGTTGAATTTCACTAAAGAATCGAAGATTGAAGAAATCAAAACCAAGATTCATACCTTCCGCATTTCAAAAGACAACTCTGATTCATGATTCAACAATTCTCGAAGATTCAAGACACACACGCACTCATTATTCTCTTGAATGTACTTGTCAACATACTGCTACATTTATAGCTGATAATTATGTGCAATCTGATTTATCTGATGAAGAACTTGCACATAGTTTAGTTTTGATATGGTACTTCTATAGGTTTTTCACATGCAACACTGTTGATGAGTTAGTTATTCACCCTAAGCCTAGTGCTAGTATAGGTGTTGATACTTCTACTCAATTTTCTTGTGAGACCAAAGATGTGTCAGTTCAAGTTAAACTAATTTCCGAGACTATCCATGATGTGAAGTTGGACACCAAGATTCCTGATTTTTCAAAACTTTCAAATGAATTTGAAACCAATCAATCTCCATTGAAATTTTCTTTTTCAAAAGATGTCACACAAGATGATTTTGATAAATTCATGGAGGGAGAATATTTTTTTAATTCAGAAACTGAGAAAAAGATTGAATCTACCAAAATCAAAGTTGAAACAAAAGTGGAATCTCAAAAACCATTGTCCAAAGCTCCAACTTCATATTACTCAAAGAAACGAGTTAAGACTAAACTCGTCAAGACTGAACCAAAGACCATTGAGTTAGAAACCTTTGTTTCTACCCCAGTGAAACATGTCAAAAAGGAACAAGCTGAGACCCCACTCAGGACAAAGTACACCAAAGTGAAACTTCCGAAAGACTATCTTAATGCTTCTCAATCTAGCTCTATACCTAAGGTGTCTAAGTCTAGCTCAGTTTCGCTAACTATGGATACATCAAATGGTACAACTAGATATAGGGATAGATATGGATGGTTTTCACATGATAAACCAAAGAAGCAAGAAGTTTCCTCACCTTCAAAATATTCCAAAAAGATGAAAGTGTTTAAAACACCTCGTTCTAATCTTCTTAGTTTCAATTCAACAGGTGGAAAGAGCATAAATAGTGGTGCTAAATGGGTTGCTAATACATTAGTACCTAAGATCACTAGTAATCAAAAGGATGTTGAGAAAAAGAAGAAAAGAAGGAGGAGGAAGGGTGTTCCTGTTAATCAAAACAATTCTTCTTTGTTAAATAATGTTGAATATGCCAAGACTAGACCTTGTGAGCTTGTAAACAATTTTAATTCCCGTAATTGTGTGGTTGATGTTGATGCTTGTAAACATGTTACTTTTAATTCTCATGTGAATGTTCGTACTTTTTATTCAAATGTGTTTGTTGATGATGTGCTTGTTAATGCTTATGTTGATTCGAAAACATGTTTGAATGCATTTCCTAAGTTATATACCCTGCCTGTTTTAACTAACCATAAAGGACCCGTCTTCAAGTGGGTACCTAAAAACGGTTAAATTTCTTTGATTGCAGGAAATAACCATCTGTGTTTGGATACTCGATTCCGGGTGTTCGAAGCACATGACTGGAAATAAATCTTTGCTCAGGAATTTTGTTGAACGATTCATGGGAACAGTTCGCTTTGGAAACAACAATTTCGCTCCTATCTTAGGTTATGGAGACATTGAACGAAATGGAATTGTCATTAAGTAAGTTCACTATGTTGAAGGATTAAGTCATAACTTGTTCAGTGTTGGACAATTCTGTGACAACAATCTTCAAGTTCTTTTTCGACAATCTCTGTGTAAAGTCCAAACTCTAGATGGAGTTGATATTCTTTGCGGTGATCGTGATGATAATCTTTTTACCGTCAATCTCGATGATAACCAACCAACCGATAATATTTGTCTCATTTCAAAGGCTACTTCAAAGAATTCTTGGTTATGGCATAGAAGGCTCTCTCATCTGAATTTCCAAACCATCAATACTTTGGTCAACAAGCATCTTGTTGAAGGCTTACCTGACTATAAGTATGAAAGTGAGCATGTTTGTCCTTCTTGTGCTGTTGGGAAGATTAAGAGAGCTTCTCATAAACCGAAGAAATCTCCAAATTCTTTAGCACCTCTTCATTTGCTTCACATGGATCTTTGTGGATCGATGAAAGTACAAAGCCGAAATGGGAAGAAATACATCTTGGTTATTGTTGATGATTATTCAAGATATACTTGGGTCAAGTTCCTTACATCTAAAGATGAAACAACTCAGATGTTGATAGATTTCATCACTACTACTCAAGTAAATCTTTAACTTCCAGTTCGTTACATCCGTTCAGATAACGGTACTGAGTTCAAGAATGCTGTTTTTGATGAATTCTGCAAATCCAAAGGTATTACTCATGAATTCTCAGCAGTTCGCACCCCACAACAAAATGGTGTTGTTGAAAGGAGAAATCGATCGCTAGTGGAAGCAGCAAGGACAATGCTTGCTTATTCCAAATTGCCATCCAATATGTGGGCTGAAGCTGTTGACACTGCTTGTCACACTCAGAATCGGTCCATTATCAATCAGCATTTCGAAAAGACTCCTTATGAGGTTGTTAACAAACGCAAACCCAACATCAACTACTTTCATATATATGGGTGTGTTTGTTACACTTTGAATGATCGGGAGAATCTTGGAAAGTTCGAGAAGAAAGGTGATGAAGGATATTTTGTTGGTTATTCCAAAACATCAATTGCCTACCGAATCTATAATCGTTGAACAAACACAATTCAAGAAACAATGAATGTTTGGTTTGATGAGATGTCAGGCATGATTTTTGAGCAAGAAAGTTTGCTACCAACAAGTAATGATCCAAGTGCTTCAAGTACTTCTACAAGGAATTCTACCTTAGCTTCTAAATTCAAGAAGTTTCCAACTCCAACAAGTGATGAATTAGATAAACTTTTTGAAGAATTCTATAATTCAAAACCGATTCATGATCAAGAACCTCAAGTCATCGTTGAACCAATTCAAAACAATGAACCTCTTCATAACAACGATCCAGTTCCTGACAACATTCATGAATCATCATCAAGTTCTTCAGAACAAGGATCCTCTTCTAATGATTCTTCTCCACCATCCACTCCTGATAATGCTTCTCAAGTGAATGTTCAAGAACAACCTTCTCGATTTACTCAGACAACAAATCCTTTGAACACTCCAAATGTGTATGTACCACTTGACTTTGATCATCCAGCTTATGAGGAAAGAATTCTACCAAGTTATGATTCCATCTCTCAACAAAACTCAAGTTTTAATGATGGTGATGTTGATTTTCAACAACAAGATCCTCTTCCTCATGCTCACAAGTGGACACATATGCAGAAATACCATCCTACTAATCAAATAATTGGAGATCCATAAGCAGGAGTAACTACTCGTACTTCAGTAAATGAGTGTCTTGTTGCACTTTCTCTTAGCAATATCGAACCCAAAACAGTATCTGAAGCTCTTCGTGATCCAGAGTGGGTTACAGCAATGCAAGATGAACTCACACAATTTGAAAGAATGAAGGTATGGAGATTAGTTCCAAATCCTAGAAAAGATGATCCAATCGGAACAAAGTGGATATTCAAAAACAAAAAGGATGAGAATGGAGTGGTAGTAAGGAATAAAGCTCGACTTGTTGCAAAGGGTTATTGCCAACAACCTGGTGTTGACTTCGACGAAACTTTTGCTCCAGTTGCAAGAATGGAGGCCATTCGAATATTCTTAGCTTATGCCGCATTCCGAAACTTTACTGTGTTTCAAATGGATGTGAAGACTGCTTTCTTGAATGGTGACCTCAAAGAAGAAGTTTACGTTGATCAACCAGAAGGTTTTATTGATCCTCAAAGGCCAAACCATGTCTACAGGTTAGACAAGGCTCTCTACGGTCTTAAGCAAGCACCCCGAGCATGGTATGATTCTTTAACTACTTTCTTACTAAGAGGTGGCTTTACCAAAGGCACAATTGACCCTACCTTGTACATTCGCAAACAAGGTAAGCATGTTCTACTTATTCAAATATATGTTGATGACATTATCTTTGGGTCGACCAGTCAAACATTTTGCCGAAACTTTTCATCTCTTATGGTTGATCATTTTGAAATGAGCATGATTGGGGAAATGAATTACTTTTTGGGTCTTCAAATCAAACAATTACCAACTGGTATTTTTATATCACAAGGTAAATACATAAATGACATGTTAAAAAAGTTTGATATGACTTCATGTTCTTCAATTTCTACCCCAATGGCTGCTCGAACAAACATAAATGCTGATAAAAATGGGAAACCATTTGACCAAAAGAGATATCGAAGTATGATTGGTTCGTTGTTGTATCTAACAGCATCTCGCCCAGATATAATGTTTGCAACATGTATGTGTGCTAGGTATCAAGCTGCTCCAACTGATTTTCATTATCAAGCTGTGAAACGAATCTTTCGTTATCTGAAGGGTACACCCAATTTAGGTCTCTGGTATCCAAGGGATACTGGATTCAATCTAACTGCATATTCAGATGCAGATCATGCTGGTTGTAAACTTGATCGCAAGAGCACTTCCGGTACTTTACAATTTTTAGGTGATAAAATTGTGAGTTGGTCTTCCAAGAAACAGAATTGTGTGTCGCTATCAACGGCTGAAGCTGAATATGTGGCTGCGGCTAGTTGTTGTGCTCAAGTTTTATGATGGTGATGTTGATTTTCAACAACAAGATCCTCTTCCTCATGCTCACAAGTGGACACATATGCAGAAATACCATCCTACTAATCAAATAATTGGAGATCCACAAGCAGGAGTAACTACTCGTACTTCAGTAAATGAGTGTCTTGTTGCACTTTCTCTTAGCAATATCGAACCCAAAACAGTATCTGAAGCTCTTCGTGATCCAGAGTGGGTTACAGCAATGCAAGATGAACTCACACAATTTGAAAGAATGAAGGTATGGAGATTAGTTCCAAATCCTAGAAAAGATGATCCAATCGGAACAAAGTGGATATTCAAAAACAAAAAGGATGAGAATGGAGTGGTAGTAAGGAATAAAGCTCGACTTGTTGCAAAGGGTTATTGCCAACAACCTGGTGTTGACTTCGACGAAACTTTTGCTCCAGTTGCAAGAATGGAGGCCATTCGAATATTCTTAGCTTATGCCGCATTCCGAAACTTTACTGTGTTTCAAATGGATGTGAAGACTGCTTTCTTGAATGGTGACCTCAAAGAAGAAGTTTACGTTGATCAACCAGAAGGTTTTATTGATCCTCAAAGGCCAAACCATGTCTACAGGTTAGACAAGGCTCTCTACGGTCTTAAGCAAGCACCCCGAGCATGGTATGATTCTTTAACTACTTTCTTACTAAGAGGTGGCTTTACCAAAGGCACAATTGACCCTACCTTGTACATTCGCAAACAAGGTAAGCATGTTCTACTTATTCAAATATATGTTGATGACATTATCTTTGGGTCGACCAGTCAAACATTTTGCCGAAACTTTTCATCTCTTATGGTTGATCATTTTGAAATGAGCATGATTGGGGAAATGAATTACTTTTTGGGTCTTCAAATCAAACAATTACCAACTGGTATTTTTATATCACAAGGTAAATACATAAATGACATGTTAAAAAAGTTTGATATGACTTCATGTTCTTCAATTTCTACCCCAATGGCTGCTCGAACAAACATAAATGCTGATAAAAATGGGAAACCATTTGACCAAAAGAGATATCGAAGTATGATTGGTTCGTTGTTGTATCTAACAGCATCTCGCCCAGATATAATGTTTGCAACATGTATGTGTGCTAGGTATCAAGCTGCTCCAACTGATTTTCATTATCAAGCTGTGAAACGAATCTTTCGTTATCTGAAGGGTACACCCAATTTAGGTCTCTGGTATCCAAGGGATACTGGATTCAATCTAACTGCATATTCAGATGCAGATCATGCTGGTTGTAAACTTGATCGCAAGAGCACTTCCGGTACTTTACAATTTTTAGGTGATAAAATTGTGAGTTGGTCTTCCAAGAAACAGAATTGTGTGTCGCTATCAACGGCTGAAGCTGAATATGTGGCTGCGGCTAGTTGTTGTGCTCAAGTTTTATGGATGAAGACACAACTAACTGATTATGGTCTGAAATATGATCATATCCCAATCTATTGTGATTCTCAGAGTGCCATTGTCATTGCAGTCAACTCAGTAAACCACTCTCGATCAAAGCATATTGATGTTAGATATCATTTTCTCAAAGATCATATTGAGAAAGGTGACATCGAGCTCTACTTTGTGGGTACTGACTTTCAACTTGCAGATTTGTTCACAAAACCATTGGATGAAAAGAGGTTTAACTTTCTTATCTCCAAGCTTGGTATGTTAAATCTTGAACCTTAACTCTTTTTCCCTTTGAAGGAATTCTTGACACATTTCAGAAAAACAAAATACAAAATTTGAAAAGAGAAAATCAAATAAAAAATTGCAAATTTTCAAAAATAAACAAAAAGATATTTATTTCAAGTGGCTTGCATATACTATGTATGCAACCCGTTCTTCAATGATATATTTATTTTAGAGTGTTTATACATTCTAAGATCCTGTCGTTATACATATAGATTGATATAAGATAACAAGGAATCGAACGCCTTTGTGTACTTCCAAGTGTTCTTATATGAATATGTATGTGTAATAGCAGTTAAGTTTTTCAAATAAAGTTTTCAAACTCTCAATTGTTGAAATGAGAAGCGAAGGATCGAACGCCTTTGTGTACTCCCTTGTTGTCTCATCTTGAACAATTGATTGGGTTAACATTTGCTTAAATGTTTTAATTGCCTCCAACTTGTTGATGTAAGATGCGACGGATTGAACGCCTTTGTGTACTCCCTAGCTGTCTTACTATCAACATTGTTGTTGAAGCAAAACTTTGTGTTTCTCAAATAAAAATCTTGTTCACAATAGACTTTCAAATTTTCCGAAAATATCACAACAAAGATTTTACTCATTTTGATCTCACAAAAACAATATTTGCTCCACCTTTCTATGGAAAACATTTTGATCTATTCTTGCATAGATTAAGGAGGAGTTTGTGATTTCAAAAACTTTCAAAACTTCAAATGTGTTTCAAATTTTTTCATTCACACATTTGATGTTTTTCCAATGATTTTCAATCAGAAGGAGTTCGGTGATTAGTTTGCACATGAGCGATTAAGTTTTTTTTCTCAAAATTTACTCCATGAACTTCATCATCGCCGATGAGTTCTAACCCCAGAGTATTCACTTCTTTCATTAGATAGTGAGGGTATTTTGAGTGATGTTGTGTGAGTCCCTCGATAGCTGCAGATCGCTCTCGAGATCGTCTATTGTTATGTCGTGAGTGCGGAATCCTCACGAGATAACTAGTTTGATTAGTTATCGAATATATTGCCAATTATATGTATATAATCAGCCGTATGTGGTCTATCTTCGTTTTCTATATGCTAGAAACGAACTTAGTCGCTGTAGGTGTGTGAGAGTTGAACGGATTCCCTCACTTTAGGGTTTCCATTCATTTATATATGTTTCTGATCGATATTGGGCCTGATGGGCTTTGTTCTTACGAACTTAGCAGCCCAGCCCATATAACGAAGATTATCTTCATTAGTACCCAACGAAGATTATCTTCGTTAGTACTAATTACCATCAACATCTATGCCTAGTTATTTTCCAAGTACTCCATGTACAAAGAACCTAACATATATTATGTTTGTACTTGTATAACACACATAACAAACATCATACATAAACATATATATAACACCAAAACATGTAATCGATCATTACCAAAACATGAAGTCCATAATCTATCAATTACACATATATAAATAAGACATAAAATAACATAATGTCTTAATCTAAAAGACTAATCAAATCTAAGTTGTTGTTGTCACATCAACATGCATCAACAAACTCCCCCTTGACAGCAACATCTTTGATTTCTTCAGTCTTCAAAGGAATCTTCATCATCCATCAAATAACAATCGCTTGCTATTTGCATGAATATTTTCGTGTAAGCAGACTTGGAGAATCTTACGATATCGATCTTCTTCATTCTTCCAAAATGGTAAAAATGAACATTCAGTATCGTATAATTTTCTCTGATCATTTCTTGAGAAGTTAACCAACTGCATTGGATCATACATCCTTCTCAACAATATAGTCTTCTTCGAGTCTGCATACATCTTGGCTTCACCAGAATTCCGATCAATCTCCCAATTATCCATCTTATCCAAGACATCTTGTGCCCACTTCTTGGCAGGGACTTTGATCATACACTTGATATCATGTTGAATATACTCAATACTTTTGTCTGGCTTAACCACCTTCTTCTTTCGTCTTGGTTCAATATGAAACTTTGGTTTCTCTGAGTCTTTCATATTCGATCTCAACTTGAAATCTTCATGAAGATTCTTACCAACAACATCAGCAAGACCATAACCACTTGGATTGATAATCCTATTATTTCCAAGTTCATGTAGATCTTCTTCACACAAACTTCTGAAGTGTCTCTCACGCCATGCTAAATACTGACAACCTTCTGGTCTTTTAAGAATGAACAACTTCAATTCTTTATCATAGAACCAACTCCAGATTATTGTCTTATATTTTGCAGCATCTTTATCTGAGATATGAGTCCAATACATAATGGGTTTCATAGTATCCCATGTGCATATATATTCATTAATTCTTTGCCCAGACACAAGTCGATCAATCTCTTGTAGTGGATCATCTTCTCTGAGAGGAACTGGATAATCATTTGGATCAAAAAGTCTTGTCAAGTTAATTTCCCAGTGGAAAGGAATCAATGTATCATCAACCTTAGCATATACCACAAAATTTAAAACTTTAGCGGTGCTACTAATTGAATCTTGAAGCATTCTTTCCTTAACTTCTTTTCTCTTGAACTCTAACACTTTTCTTTCTTCTATAGATGGATCTTCAGGAATTGAGTCCCAAACATCATCAAACCCATAAGGTTTCTTGAATATGTTTAGATCCGGTTCAGGAACAAACTCACCTTCCTCAAGTTCATCACCATCAAAGAATAATTCTGAGTCAAGTGCTTCAATAACTTCAACATCACGAGGAGCACTTGATCCACCCGCACCAGAAGTACCAATCTGGGTAGTATCCTTTCCTGTCTCCCCCTGAGTCTCAACACCTTTTCCTTTGTCAGAAACTGGGCAAGAATCAAACATATTACCAGCATTATCAGCATCATCATCATCATTCTGACGTCTTGGCTGAACTACTGACAATCTGCAAACTTCTTCAGGAACATCTCCCCCTTGATTCTTGACCCAGTTTATTAAAAAGGTCAAAGCATCTCGAACATTCGTAAGATCAGACTCTAACATATCAACACGAGCCTGAAGAACATCGATACGCCGAACTAGTGAGTAATCTGAAGGAAGAGGAGGAAAAGTAGGCAATCTAGGCAATATTGGTAAGGCAGGAGGCAACAGTGGACGCAACGTTACACTACCGGCAATAGAAGCAACCTGTGCTGTAGAGACAGCAGGAATAGCAGCAGCAGCTGTAGATACTGAAGTAGCCTCAGTAATTCGTGCACGCTTAGCTCTGCGATAAGTAAGAGGAGCATCCAGTGTTCTCTTAGGTCCAACAGTACTTGTACCTTCATGAATTAGACTTGGTGCCATATCTCTATGTTCCACTTCTTCTTGATAATGAAGTACAGCTTCTTGTAAAGCACCATCATCCTGATTAACTTGAGTATCATGTTCATCATGAACGGATTGATCCGTATCAGAAAGAACGGGAGAAGAATGACATGCCTTACTCCGACGCTCTCGGCGTAAAGCACCAAATACACCTTCTTGAGAAAAGTGATGTGAATGATCACTTCCTGACTCAGCATTGACATCATGAGCCATCTTAGTGCGATGCTCATTACTAGAATCAGCAGCGACACTATCATAGTCATCTGTGTCTGTTTCAACTACATCATCACCACCATCATTCCCATGATCAGAATCGTCATCATCATCAACATCATCATCATCATCATCATCATCATCATCATCATCATCATCATCATCATCATCATCATCATCTCATGATCAGAATCATCATCATCATCCACTAACATATCATCCTCAAAATGCGATCGATAGTTTGGATTAATCAAATGACCAAAAAGTGGTGGATCATTAAGACCAGCTACATTTCGAGTGTTGGCTGCTAGATCAGCAAATAGACGTAAAGGCCAAGCATATGGTGCATAGTGAGGACCTTGATCAAATACCAAGTTCGGACAAAAATGTCTAACGATTGCCATAACAAAGCGAGGATATAAAAGAAACCTATTTTTTGTTTTGGCATTGATTTGACCAATAAACTCGTGATAGAAGTATGCCAAAAAAGGATAAGGTCGATTATAGACCAAGGCAACCATCTGCGAAGAAATCTGAGCAGAAAGCTGATCAAATCCAGCCTTATGATTGCTCAGACATACCAACAAAGCGTAAGCAAGATATCTCCAACGTCCTTGAAATCCACTTTTGTCAAAAGGAAGCTTTATTTCACCAACATATCCCATTCTTTGAAAACATCTACGAATAAGTTCTAAGTCATAAGCCAATTCCACTGCTTCGTCTGGTTCTTCACCTAAATGCAGAATATCACAAAGCATCGCAGCATTGAAATCAAATGTGATTCCTTCGACAGTAGCACGAACAAAACTACGACCATTAACCATGACCTGATGAGCAGTCCTCCAGAAGGCATCAATATACTGCCTAATGAGTCTAGGTGAATCACAAAATGCAAAAGAAAGCCTAGAGCGAGCAATAAAATCAAACATTCGAATTTTAAAAAATTGATTAACACGTGATTTGCCCGAAAACAATTACAAAACATTTGTATCACTTAAATGTAGCATAACCCACTTCGATTTTACAGATGAATTAAAGATCCAATGGGTTAAAATCGAAAAACGAAATTAAACCCTAGAAACCTTCATTATATATAAAACCGATTGAGTTCATGCAAAAATTGGGCAAAATAAGAACTTAGAATTTGGGGATTTGTGAATGACGATGCTCGATCATATACCTGAATCACTGATTTCAATATTAATCGAAACAACAAGCAGAGAATCGAGTTTAATCAAGTGATTTGATTGATGAAAGTATAGAGGTTTAGGCAGAAGAAGAAGATTAAATTCGTTTTCCTTTAAAATTTATTGCAATGTAAAAGATAAAACGAATTAAGTTGGTATTTATATAGAAGGCTAAAAACGGGTCAAAACGGGTCGGTTAGGTTATCGGTCAGAAATAAGTTAGAACGAAGTTAATCTTCGTAAGATCAAATGGAACGAAGATAGAAGTTATCTTTGTTAAAACCAAAGAAAACGAAACTAGATGTGACGAAAATAAGTCCAATTTTCTTAAGAGCAATTCTGAACGAAGTTAATCTTCGTAAGATCAAATGGAACGAAGATAGAAGTTATCTTTGTTAAAACCAAAGAAAACGAAACTAGATGTGACGAAAATAAGTCCAATTTTCTTAAGAGCAATTCTGAACGAAGTTAATCTTCGTAAGATCAAATGGAACGAAGATAGAAGTTATCTTTGTTAAAACCAAAGAAAACGAAACTAGATGTGACGAAAATAAGTCCAATTTTCTTAAGAGCAATTCTGAACGAAGTTAATCTTCGTAAGATCAAATGGAACGAAGATAGAAGTTATCTTTGTTAAAACCAAAGAAAACGAAACTAGATGTGACGAAAATAAGTCCAATTTTCTTAAGAGCAATTCTGAACGAAGTTAATCTTCGTAAGATCAAATGGAACGAAGATAGAAGTTATCTTTGTTAAAACCAAAGAAAACGAAACTAGATGTGACGAAAATAAGTCCAATTTTCTTAAGAGCAATTCTGAACGAAGTTAATCTTCGTAAGATCAAATGGAACGAAGATAGAAGTTATCTTTGTTAAAACCAAAGAAAACGAAACTAGATGTGACGAAAATAAGTCCAATTTTCTTAAGAGCAATTCTGAACGAAGTTAATCTTCGTAAGATCAAATGGAACGAAGATAGAAGTTATCTTTGTTAAAACCAAAGAAAACGAAACTAGATGTGACGAAAATAAGTCCAATTTTCTTAAGAGCAATTCTGAACGAAGTTAATCTTCGTAAGATCAAATGGAACGAAGATAGAAGTTATCTTTGTTAAAACCAAAGAAAACGAAACTAGATGTGACGAAAATAAGTCCAATTTTCTTAAGAGCAATTCTGAACGAAGTTAATCTTCGTAAGATCAAATGGAACGAAGATAGAAGTTATCTTTGTTAAAACCAAAGAAAACGAAACTAGATGTGACGAAAATAAGTCCAATTTTCTTAAGAGCAATTCTGAACGAAGTTAATACTATCTTCGTAAGAACAAATTTGTACTTAGAAAATTTTTCCAGATTCCTCATCACGAAAACTTTCCACGATGCGACCCTTGACCTAATCCTGTACATAGCAAAAACTCATTAAAAGCAACATGTTCATGCCTTGTACCAAGAAGTACCATCATCCAAAATCATCATCATAATGTAAGTATTTAACAAACATTATAATCTTGAATAAAATACCCCAAGGTCTAAAACCAACCATCAACAAACCTGAAAATGATCAATTGATATATTAACAGCGTTACCAACCACGACCATGATACGGAGAACCTTTCGCTAATCATAGAGATGCTTGACGGCAAACCATCGTGAAACACTTAAGTCCCATATTAGAAGCCGTCTACAAAACTAACAAACAATGAATAATCCAAAAATCCAATGAAGAACTTTGTAAAGTTTCCGAAATCATGTCATAAGTCAAGGTACGAAAATCAAAAGAAACAAGCATCAAATCTGATTATTTTCACTAAATACATGAAATGAAAAGCAAATAAATACTCCAAAGACAGGTTCATGTATTCTTCCTTCACGTGCTCATATCTGCATCACATTATTGTCACTTCACACCAAAAATCTTGTCTCCACGATATCATCAGTATGAATAACACTGTATTGCAACAAAGATCAGAACTTCAACTTTATCTTCTTAACCTGAACACTGCACACTTACCAAAAACTCATTAACGCATCAAGAGCAAAGGCATAATAATGCAGAAAATTCAAGTTAAAACACACAAAATTAGGGTTAACAATTACGAAATACTCAAGAATCTAACAAAAGATCAAGGAAGGTCATTCCATTGTCAAACCCTAAAAGGTCACCAAGTTATTAATTAAATTCGTAACTTGTAACAACTTAAACTTGTGAGATTTCAAATAACTTTGACTTTTCACATAAAATTTAAAAGATCATTTTCTAAACTTAAACAAATTAATGTCCATATCAGAAAATCTTCTTTTGTACTAATCACATAACCTCATCAAGAATTCAAATGAATGAATTCAGCAAAACATATACTCAACAGAATTTAAGTAGAATCTCTCGTGCAATAAGAACTTATAAAAATACTATTTTGACTCAATAAAATGAAAAATAAATTAGAATAAAAATTACAGAACAATAAACTAATCTATACACCAGTTAACGTAATTTATTCATTATGCACATGTTACTTGGTTACTACTGATCAGATCAGATTAGCATTTACATAAGCCTACTAGCGAGAAATAATTCTCTTATTATTAGTTATGAACAGTGATCCAAAAACGATTACCAATATGTTTGTCCTCTTAAACACTCGGTACTTCTAGTCTCCTTTTTGGTTTGTGGCACTTTCGTATTACTTGAGCCAAGGACAGTCACCATGTAACCTAGTAAGTTACTCATGCCACAATTTTAGTTTGCGAACTTATGTGCCCCATATTCAGATACACTCTCACAATTGAAACAAGCACTAAGATTAAGACATTTGGTGAGTAAAGTGAGAAAGTCTTTAAGAATCAAGTCAGCGGTGACAGGTCGGTGATTCCTCACGCGTAAAGCGACTTAACTTGACTCACGTACGGAAATATACTCAACAGAATTTAAGTAGAATCTCTCGTGCAATAAGAACTTATAAAAATACTATTTTGACTCAATAAAATGAAAAATAAATTAGAATAAAAATTACAGAACAATAAACTAATCTATACACCAGTTAACGTAATTTATTCATTATGCACATGTTACTTGGTTACTACTGATCAGATCAGATTAGCATTTACATAAGCCTACTAGCGAGAAATAATTCTCTTATTATTAGTTATGAACAGTGATCCAAAAACGATTACCAATATGTTTGTCCTCTTAAACACTCGGTACTTCTAGTCTCCTTTTTGGTTTGTGGCACTTTCGTATTACTTGAGCCAAGGACAGTCACCATGTAACCTAGTAAGTTACTCATGCCACAATTTTAGTTTGCGAACTTATGTGCCCCATATTTAGATACACTCTCACAATTGAAACAAGCACTAAGATTAAGACATTTGGTGAGTAAAGTGAGAAAGTCTTTAAGAATCAAGTCAGCGGTGACAGGTCGGTGATTCCTCACGCGTAAAGCGACTTAACTTGACTCACGTACGGAAATATACTCAACATTGCATAATGCCAAGTACTTGCATATTTGTGACATTAATTTTGTAAAGCACTTATGAAAACCCGTGACTTTCTATGAGACCCGTGTAGCGAACTTTCTGACAACCTATCCCAAGTTGGAAACTTTAGGTAGGCTAGGTATACAAGGACACCCCAAGGACTTACTTGTTCGAATCTCAAAGGCCACATTAGCTTCATATTTTCAACAGATTTATTTGATATTTGTATATCTTGTCACAAATATACATCCGAAAAAGCAATACATACACATATATGTACTCGAGACCTTCTTTATAAAGACCAAATATACATAATTACAATGCAAGATCTTTCATAAGATTTAAAGGACTTGTCTATTTTAAGAACAAGCATTCTCAGCCATATATCTGAATACGTTTCCCATAAGAACATTGTATACATTTAAGTTCAGATTATAAGGAAACTTTGGTACTTTGTGCCTATCGATACATCATATAATGGTATCACTGAACTGAGCATTTTAAAGTACAATTAAGTAGACTTAAAAGCTAAAGTATCGTCACGTCTAATCATGAAGTGCAGTAACCTTACTTTATTTATTATATATATATATATATATTTTTATTTTTTTTTTTTTTTTTTTTTGACACTATCTATATACGACTTAAACTACTAAGACTTGAAAAGAAAATTTAAGTTCTTTGAGAGAAACTACTCGGCATTCTTCATACCATTGAGTTGATATAACAACTCATGACGAGGTCTATCAAAAGCTTTAGTGTATAAATCAACAAGGTTATCATCAGTAATAACCTTTTCTAAATGAATAAGCTTTTTCTCAAAACAGTCACGTAAAAAGTGATGCTTTATATCTATGTGCTTGGTGACTTTAAATTTTTTCGGATTCTTAGTAATATCTATGGCAGACTTATTATCAATACAAATAGGAGAGTCTAAGATATCCATACCATAGTCGCGCAATTGTTGCTGTATCCAAATTATCTGAGAACAGCATTAACCAGCAGCTATGTACTCTGCTTCACAGGTAGACTGTGCAACAGATGTCTGCTTCTTGCACTGCCACGATATAATTCTCCCCCCTAAAAGCTGACATCCACCTGACGTTGATTTCCTATCCGAACTGCAGCCACCATAATCCGAATTAGTATAAGCTTTGAATTCAAAGGAACCATGCATGGGATACCAAAGCCCTAGACGAGGCTTGGCTTTCACATAATGAAGAATCCTTTTCGCAGCTTTCAAATGTGACTCTTTCGGATTAGCCTGATATCTAGCACACATACAAACAACAAAGGTAATGTCTGGACGTGAAGCCGTCAGATACATCAAGGAACCAATGATAGCCTGATATTGAGTTGCATCGACGTCTGGATCATTAGTCTTATCAGGACACAACCCATGATTAGTTTGAATGGGAGTAATAGCATCTTTAGCATCGGTCATCCGAAACCTAGTAAGAAGATCTTGAACATACGTGGTCTGATGAATAAAAAACACATCCTTCAGTTGATCCACCTGTAGTCCAAGGAAGAAAGTTAATTCCCCCATAGCACTCATTTCAAACTTAGCCTTCATGCTCTGCTCAAATTCCTTGCACATATTCTTATCAGATGAACCAAAAATAATATCATCGACGTAAACCTGTACAAGCAAATAGTCCTTCCCTTTCCATTTGATAAACAACGTGTTGTCAATAGAACCTCTAGTAAAACCATTTTCATGTAGATGAGTAGACAGTTTTTCATACCATGATCGAGGAGCCTGATGTAAACCATATAGAGCCTTATCTAGACGATATACTCTATTAGGAAAGTCTGGATCCTCAAATCCGGGAGGTTGATCTACATACACTTCTTCTCTTATTTCCCCATACAAAAAGGCACTCTTTACGTCAAGTTGATACACCTTTATACCTTTATAACTAGCATATGCCAGAAATAATCGAATAGCTTCAAGTCTAGCTACTGGTGCAAATTCTCATCGTAATCGAAGCCTTCTTGTTGCTCAAAACCTCTAACCACCAACCGAGCCTTATTGCGAGTGACTACACCTTTGTCATCCTTTTTACAATGAAAAACCCATCGCGTTGATAAAGGAGATTCACCCTGAGGTAAGTCAATAATGAGAAAAATTAGTTTTCATTGGGGACCCAAACCTTCTTAGGTTTGGGTCGACCCTTCTCATCCCTGAGAATCAGTTCAGTCCAATATCCATTGCTCGAGGCCGTGGGTGGTACATGATTCTCGTCTCGTCTTCTCACTGGAGGAGACTTCTGACCTCTCGTCGGAGAAGGTCTAGGAGAATGAGGGCCATAAGAAGGTCGAACACTCAAATGAATTCGGTCATAATATGAATTTTGATTTCTAGAAGCAGAATGAGCAGGTCGTGGAGGTGTTTGAAAACGATTTGAATTCCTATGAACATTTCCTGATGAACCTTTCAGTAGAGATTCACGTCGTTGAGGTATAGTAAACGGTTTGGAGAAGATTGAACTTTAGCCTCATCAACCTGTTTATCATTACCCAACCCCCTTTTTCCTTCCGAGGTGGAAACCTTTGAAGGAGAACCTGATCATCGAGGTCTATTTGGACATACACTATAAACATGACCCTTTTCATGACAAGCAAAGCAGGAGAGGACCTTGAACTTTTTGTTTGTATCTACCTTTTTATCGGTACCTACAGATTCATTGTTAGCACTAGTGTCCACTGACTTACTTGTTTTTCTTTGATCTTCTTTTTCAGGGTCTCGTTTAGTTGGTGATACCCTAGACTTTCTAGCACCATCCGTATCATGTTTATCTTTACTTGAAGATTTCTTAAGGGCAGGCATTAAGATGTGCTTTAAAGCCTTAGTTGCTTCTTCATTAACGGCTAAGTTATCTTCAGATTTTCTAATCCTAGACTGCTTAGTTAATGGAGTGAGACGCTGCTGACTTAATTTCTTCATATCCTCAATAGCTACATCCCAGACTTTATCAATCCTCTTAGGGTCAATAGATTCTAATGGAAATTCTAACTCAGTATAGACCCTATTACTCTTGTGAAGTGTAAAGTGTACAATACTGTCTTTCTGACCATTAGGAATAAACTGATTTAAGACAACACCTTTCGATTTCTCTTCCTTGTTAGGTTGAGAAGAAACTCCTTTAGACTCTTTTGTTCCCTCAGGCATATTTGCCTCAGGAATTGAGTCTTTTGGTTTACCATCTACAACACTAGGTTGAAGTAGGATTTCAGGAATATTAGGTTCAACGGAAGTATAGTTATTATTGAAAGGAGGAGGCACATCTTTATAAGAGATCTTAGCAGTGTAAGACTCTTAGAGGAAGAATTCTCAAACTTTGTCATATGCATCAAAAGCTCAGCATGTCTAGCAGAATCAGATTTAACATTTAATTCCAAGATTTCTATCCTAGCATCAGCAAGTTCCTTTTCAATGGTAGCACACTTTCTAGCTAACAAGGAATAAGCTTCACTACTTACTCTTTCTATGGCCACAGACTGATTGACTTTATCTTTCATAGCTCTAATGTCAGACTCTAAGGATCTAATCTTTTCCTTGAAGAATTTTTCTTTATCATTTACAGTTAGACCCTTTTTAATTAACTTATCTCTTTCATCATGAGCAACATTGACAACAGATTCTAATTTCTTAATGTGATCATTCTTTTGTTCAAGTTCATCAAACATTCGATTAACAATTTTGCAAACATGAACAATAGTATGTAAAGAATAAGATACCTGTTGGTCTGCCTCTTTGCAATCTGCCATGTAAGCAACAAAGTCATCCACAGTCATGCCAGCCGGAATCTCAAACTCTTGCATCTGCTTTTCAATTGTCTTTTCACCCTTTTCTGTGGCAGAATCATCTTTAACCTCAGCAGCTTTCACCTCTTCAGTAGCTTTCACTTCATCAAGGTTCTTGACATCTTCTAACTCATTGTCAGATTCGGAATCAGTATCATATACACCAGCAGCAACAGATTCCAATTTCGAACTTTTAGTATTCTCATACAATTGCTCTTCACTATGGTAAACTGTGGTGTCCAAGAAGTCATCAGGAGAATCAACTATTTGAGCCATATCATCAAGGATTTCAGCCAAATAAGCGTTATTGGTCTCATATGGAAGATTCCAAACATAAGAACCATCGGGTTAAACAGCTACTATAGCCTTGTCATTGCCGTTGACATTTGCAGTAGGATCATCAGTCAACAAAAGAGCTCTAGTTGAATTTTGATTGAACGAACGATTACCACCTCTATCTTGACGTGTAGGGGTAACATTGGCCTCTCTCTTAGGTCGTTGACATTCTCTGGCAAAATGTCCAAAACCTTCGCAATTATAGCACTTCACCTTTGACTTGTCAAAGCCCTGAGTACCTCCAGTAAGCTGTCTGCCTGTTCTATGCATAAACTTTTGCACTCTCCTGGTGATCATGGCCAGTTGCCATTTCAGATCCATTTCTTCAACATCATCTGGATCTATCTGGTCGTAATCTTCATCAATGAGTGTTGGATCTGTGATTCTACCCGCAACAAAAGCTTCATGTGCAGCACACATGGCAGCAAATACATTCATCCTACCCTCAGCTGATTTCATATTCATAGGCATGGACTTGTAACCAGCAGAAGAAGATGCAATATTACCAAACTTCATATTTCCAGTCTTTGCACCTTCATTAGCCTTTTTACCCTTGTTACCAGCATCAGTAGCTATGAATCCGGAAGAATCATCTCCATCCATCAGTGGACCACTATTGTCTGTCTCACCAATATTACCAAACTTCATATTTCCAGTCTTTGCACCTTCATTAGCCTTTTTACCCTTGTTACCAGCATCAGTAGCTATGAATCCGGAAGAATCATCTCCATCCATCAGTGGACCACTATTGTCTGTCTCACCAATATTACCAAACTTCATATTTCCAGTCTTTGCACCTTCATTAGCCTTTTTACCCTTGTTACCAGCATCAGTAGCTATGAATCCGGAAGAATCATCTCCATCCATCAGTGGACCACTATTGTCTGTCTCACCAATATTACCAACTCCAGAAAAGAAGGCATTAACATCAGCTGTTGGATTTTTCATAGTGGCATGATAGAGAGATGGATCTTGTGAGAAGTTATCTTGAAGATCCTTTGCCTTATCCTTCATTTCTCCGTTTCTTAGAGTGGATATTACTCCATCTATTCAAAGAGATGCATAATCAGCTCTTTCTTGCAATCCATGACGAAACTCTTTGTAAGCTTTCGGCAAACCATCCAGGAATTTATCCATTATCTCAGTAGGAGTGTATTTAAGATCAAAGTAAGCTAATTCAGCAAGAAGATGTTGATATCTCAGAATAAGATCCTCAACTTGTTCATTCTTTGTAGCATTGAAGCAGTCAAATTGTTTCTTAAGCATTTTAATTCTATTTTGCTTCAATAGAGGATCACCTTCACAATGAGCTTCAATAGCATCGAACAGTTGCTTTGAAGTTTTGTATTCCTGTTTAGGAACAGGTGTACCAACTCTTGAGGAATGCACATACGAAGAGTGGAAAGAGTCTTTACTTCAATGGCATAGTTAGCCTTTTCTTCACCTGTTAATTCTCCCACCTTGTATGTAGAAGTAACTCCATTCACAGTAAGAGTGGGCCACTCATAACCTTCAGTGATCATAAGCCACATGTTTAAGTCTTCTCGTTGAATAAAATCTTCAAATCGACCTCTCCACGCCCAGAAGTCAGCCAATGAAACTAACTTTGGTGGAGAATTAGTACGTCCTACAAGATGATCATGATAAACGAGAGAATTGAGGTATTGGGCAATAGCATTGTTGGTTGAAGATGAGGAAACCATAAGAGAAAATTATTGTTCAAACGAAGATAAGAAATAGAACGAAAATAGGTTAAATGCGTAAGAACAAGGTCTGAACGAAGATAGCTTAAGTTCGTAGGCTAGGGTTCTGAACGAAGATAGCTTAAGTTCGTAGGCTAAATTCGTTTGATGAAGATTCAAAACGAAAAAGAAGATAAATTCGTTTTCTATCTTCGTTTGAAGAACTTTAGAACGAATTTAAGTTAAGTTCGTTTTGCTAAGTTCGTAAGGCAAACGAACTTATCGACAGAAAGGGTTTTGGGAGGTTTTTGGGAGAATAACAACCAAATAAACGATCTTGAACCCTTCGATAAGATATCGAATGGCTCTGATACTACTTGTGAGTCCCTCGATAGCTGCAGATCGCTCTCGAGATCGTCTATTGTTATGTCGTGAGTGCGGAATCCTCACGAGATAACTAGTTTGATTAGTTATCGAATATATTGCCAATTATATGTATATAATCAGCCGTATGTGGTCTATCTTCGTTTTCTATATGCTAGAAACGAACTTAGTCGCCGTAGGTGTGTGAGAGTTGAACGGATTCCCTCACTTTAGGGTTTCCATTCATTTATATATGTTTCTGATCGATATTGGGCCTGATGGGCTTTGTTCTTACGAACTTAGCAGCCCAACCCATATAACGAAGATTATCTTCGTTAGTACCCAACGAAGATTATCTTCGTTAGTACTAATTACCATCAACATCTATGCCTAGTTATTTTCCAAGTACTCCATGTACAAAGAACCTAACATATATTATGTTTGTACTTGTATAACACACATAACAAACATCATACGTAAACATATATATAACACCAAAACATGTAATCGATCATTACCAAAACATGAAGTCCATAATCTATCAATTACACATATATAAATAAGAATAAAATAACATAATGTCTTAATCTAAAAGACTAATCAAATCTAAGTTGCTGTTGTCACATCAACATGCATCAACATGTTGTTTTTGTGCAAATAGGATGGAGGGAGTAAAGTCGAAAAGTGAGAGGTTAAGGTGATATGTTGTGAGAAAAGGGTTAAAAGAAATGATACCCTTCCCAAAATTCTCAAATATCCGGGTAAAACACGTTTCTATCGGATGTCATCTGTTGATATCTCGATATTGAAGAAGTCTTCATGGACCCAGTAAAGCGATGCACATCTTTACCTAACCACTCAAGTGTTTCTTAACAAATACTTGTTTCATTTCTCACGGAGATTTTCACATTTTCTATTGACTCTTCATTTGGAAGATGTTGATATTGAAAAAGGGCGACATTCTGCTCCAGTCCCCGACTTCATTTGATCACGCTGTGTCTAGAGCTATCTTGATTGGTCATTAATTTGATCATCATTCATTTTTTTTAGGACACATTCGAGTCATATCTTTGTGATATTATTGCTTATCTTTGTGATATAGCCGGAACATTTGTAGTGATATCTTAATTGATATTCCACGATGATCGAATGGAAATCCTACCAATGCTAACATCTTTGCCAACGTTGAAAGTAGGTCTCATGATTACATTTATGTGATTATTGAGTTAACGAGAAGTCTAAATTTTTTTAGTGACCTCAGTTTTCCCTAAAAAAGTCTTTAAGGATAATAGATTGTGGTTATCGAACGCTTCGGTTGTACTAACCATGATTTATATTCTTTGAAGCAATCTCGTGGTTGTAAAGCCGCAGACTGAACTATGTTAGAGACTTGCTTTGTGCATATCTCAATGATACATAGGAAATCCGAAAAATGTTATACATTTCTATCTGTCATTTCATTAATCCTTTTGATTTTCGAACATGCTAACGGATCATTCTTATCCGGTTTCATTTCTCATCACACGAACACAGAAAACACCAACACCATGATATAACGTTTGTACCAACAACTTCAATCTTACATTTTAGTCACCCCTAGGATTCCTTGGGTGGGGCTAATGGTTTGGGTTGATGTTTTGATGGTTGACATTTCTCCATGTGCACGATTTCTAAGCTTTAGATCATGTTATTCCTTTTGACATTTAATCAATCAATGTTTACATAATGACATTGGTTCCCAACTTTGTCATTATGAGGGGGAGAAAATATTATGATTGATTGAGTGATTGAGGAAGAAATAAGAATGATTGATAAGGAAAACAAGGAGAAAAGTTTGTGTTTGATTGTTTCAAAAGTTTAAGGTTTAGGGGGAGAAAATTCTTCATGATGTCAAAGATTTTCACTATATTTTAGTCTATTGAGCTCAGATTTGCACTAGATCTTAGTTGATTGAGATCTTGGCTTAAAAAAAGGGAAATCTGAATTGACTTCAAAGATAAGAATGAGACCGAAGATGAAAGGATTTTCACTCAAGATGTTACAAAAGTTCAAAGATGCTCCAAAAATGTTTATACTCATGGATTGAGGGGGAGCATGATTACTTCACAAGAAATTCATCCAAACTTCATTCAAATGCTTACTCTCCAAAGTGTTCTAGTAGATGTGACAAAGATCAAAGCTTCAAAAAGGTTGAAAGATTGGTTAGAAGATTCAAGTCAAAGAAGTAAAGCTTCAAAAAGGTCGAAAGATTGGTTAGAAGATTCAAGTCAAAGAAGTAAAGCTTCAAAGAGTCTTTTCACTCAAGATGTTACAAAAGTTCAAAGATGCTCCAAAAATGTTTATACTCATGGATTGAGGGGGAGCATGATTACTTCACAAGAAATTCATCCAAACTTCATTCAAATGCTTACTCTCCAAAGTGTTCTAGTTGATGTGACAAAGATCAAAGCTTCAAAAAGGTTGAAAGATTGGTTAGAAGATTCAAGTCAAAGAAGTAAAGCTTCAAAAGAGTCTTCATCAAACACACTTCATTCAAGATCTTCAATTCATACAACAACACTTTATCAAGAAACTCCATTGCATGACATGTTAAAGACTCAAATGATTTATCTTTAATGTAAGTGATAAGGATTCAAGGCTCAAGGTCAAGATTGATGGAAGGTTTTGAAGACAAAGAGAAAGCTTCAAAGATTTTCATCAACACATTCGTATTTAAAGATGACATCATGCATGTATTACATTTCAACACCAAGGGGAAGAATGTTAGAACTAAAAATGGTGTTAAAATGTAAATGTTTTAGAGGTGGAAGGGGCATTAGTGAAACATAGATTTATGATATAAATAGCCCCCTTCCACACATTATTTGTAAGCCTTTCCCCACATTTATCCTAATCATTCCATTTCACTCTAATTATTCTCTCTCCATCTCCATCTTCAACCTCCATACACACACTTCACCTTTTCACACACTAACTCCATTTTTGCACAAATCAAGCTCAAATTTCTTCTTTACAAGACTCAACTGAACTCTTGCACTGATATTGTTGTCAGTAACAATCCTGGTCAATACTTTAGATGGACAAAAGCTCATCCTATCGATCAGATCATAGGTGACTCCAGTAGAGGAGTTCTGACCAGAAGAGCCTCCAATAATCAATGCTTATATGTCAGTTTTTTATCACTAAACAAACCAAAAAAGATTGACGAGGCTATGGAAGATTCAAGCTGGGTGACTGCTATGCAAGAAGAGCTTCACCAGTTTGAAAGGAACAGGGTTTGGTACCTGGTTCCTTTCCCAGTTGGAAAGAAAGAACCAATTGGAACCAGATGGGTTTTCGGGAACAAGGTAGATGAAGATGGCCACGTAATCAGAAACAAGGCCAGACTGGTAGCACAAGGGTACTGCCAGTCAAATGTCGATTTTGATGAATCATTTGCTCCAGTGGCTAGACTTGAAGCGATCAGAATATTCTTAGCATTCGCTGCTCATCATCAATTCTTGGTCTACCAGATGGACGTTAAAAGTGCATTCTTGAATTGAAAACTTGAAGAAGAAGTTTATGTCAGACAACCACTAGGTTTCGTTGATGAAAAGCATCCACATTGGGTATATCGTCTGGACAAAGCACTTTATGGTCTCAGACAAGCCCCACATGCCTGGTATGATACTCTGACTAAACATTTATTGAAAAACGGTTTTAAGAGAGGTGCAATTGACAATACCTTATTTATTCTTCATGAAAAAGGTAATCTTCTGATGGTACAAATTTATGTTGATGATATTATTTTTGGGTCTACTGATGACAAAATGTGCAAGAAATTTTCGAAAATAATGTCGACAGAATATGAAATGAGTTTGATGGGTGAATTAACATATTTTCTTGGACTCCAGATTAAACAAACCAGAGATGGTATTTTTATTAGTCAGGAAAAATATGTTAGAGATCTTTTAAAGAAATATGATATGAACTCTTCACCATCTAAACCCACTCCAATTTCTGCACCATTAACACTGGACTCAAATCCAGATGGTAAACCAGTGAACACCACTGTCTATAGAGGCATGGTTGGTTCACTGATGTATTTAACTGCCAGTAGACCAGATATTATGTTTTCAACATGTTTATGTGCCAGATATCAGTCTAATCCAAAGGAATCTCATATGCTTGCTGTAAAGCGCATACTGAAATACCTTAAGGGTGTCCCCAGTTTGGGTCTTTGGTATCCCAAAGGCTCAGGCATGGATCTAATGGGTTATTCAGATTCAGATCATGCAGGTTGTAAGATAGACAGGAAATCCACTACTAGTGGATGTCATTTCTTTGGTGGCAAACTGGTCAGCTGGACCAGTAAGAAGCAAACTTCAGTTTCATTGTCCACTGCTGAAGCTGAATACGTGTCTGCAGCCAATTGTTGTGCTCAGTTACTCTGGATGAAGAACCAGTTGCTTGATTATGGTATTAAGTATTCAAAGACCCCAATCTTTTGTGATATTACCAGTGCCATTGCTATCTCGAACAATCCAGTCATGCACTCAAAGACGAAGCACATTGATCTCAGGTATCACTTCATTCGTGACAATATTGTGAAAGGCAACATTGAACTCCATTTTGTTCCCACTAACAAACAACTTGCTAACATTTTTACTAAACCACTAGATGTTAAAACTTTTGAATATCTTGTTGGTGAGTTGGGAATGTTATACCCTTAAATCTGGAACCTTGGTATTGAACTCCTTTGTGTACTATCAGGGATCCTTGATTTAAAGATCTATAAATCTATAACTGCTTAGATATTGAACGCTTTTGTGTACTATCTCTGTATTAATAGATTTCTGGATCAACATTCCAGGGGGAAGACTGAAAGATATATTTTCTTGTCCTTAAAATGTTTTAATTTCAGGGGGAATTTATTAATTTATTTTCTCACTGGACAAAATTTTCTGGAAAATTTCACTGGTACCTTGTAAATGTGTCCCTCTCACTGGTAATTAGATAGGTTGAAGTGCATGTTTGAGGTGACTTTTGTCTCCTTGTAAATGTGTCCTCTCATTTGTCTGTATTAGTTGACGTGCATGTTTGAGGTTACCAGTCTCTTTCAAATGGTTATCATTGGTACTTTACTAGAGTGTCCCTCCAGTGTACCATCAGTGCATGCATCACTGGCCTAATCCACCAGTGATACTGGAGTGTCCAGTCAACCTTCAGATGCACTGAAATGAGTCTTGGTTGTCAGTTATAATATTTTAATACTTGGTCATTGTGCGTGCCACGTATGCAAACTTTTTGAAAAGATATATTTTCTTGTCCTTAAAATGTTTTAATTTCAGGGGGAATTTATTAATTTATTTTCTCACTGGACAAAATTTTCTGGAAAATTTCACTGGTACCTTGTAAATGTGTCCCTCTCACTGGTAATTAGATAGGTTGAAGTGCATGTTTGAGGTGACTTTTGTCTCCTTGTAAATGTGTTCCTCTCATTTGTCTGTATTAGTTGACGTGCATGTTTGAGGTTACCAGTCTCTTTCAAATGGTTATCATTGGTACTTTACTAGAGTGTCCCTCCAGTGTACCATCAGTGCATGCATCACTGGCCTAATCCACCAGTGATACTGGAGTGTCCAGTCAACCTTCAGATGCACTGAAATGAGTCTTGGTTGTCAGTTATAATATTTTAATACTTGGTCATTGTGCGTGCCACGTATGCAAACTTTTTGAAAAGATATATTTTCTTGTCCTTAAAATGTTTTAATTTCAGGGGGAATTTATTAATTTATTTTCTCACTGGACAAAATTTTCTGGAAAATTTCACTGGTACCTTGTAAATGTGTCCCTCTCACTGGTAATTAGATAGGTTGAAGTGCATGTTTGAGGTGACTTTTGTCTCCTTGTAAATGTGTTCCTCTCATTTGTCTGTATTAGTTGACGTGCATGTTTGAGGTTACCAGTCTCTTTCAAATGGTTATCATTGGTACTTTACTAGAGTGTCCCTCCAGTGTACCATCAGTGCATGCATCACTGGCCTAATCCACCAGTGATACTGGAGTGTCCAGTCAACCTTCAGATGCACTGAAATGAGTCTTGGTTGTCAGTTATAATATTTTAATACTTGGTCATTGTGCGTGCCACGTATGCAAACTTTTTGAAAAGATATTTATCTTATTATCCTACGTGGCATGTAAATTTTTCAAAGAAATGATGGTATTTTTATCTTAGGAAGACAAAAAGTGCAAGTTGGGTAATGTTTGTGGGCTGTAAACCGTCACACATTTATGTGTGATGTGATGTACTTAATGCGGATCTCAAAACCCGATCAAAATTATATTTGATAATTTCAAAATTAACCGTTTGAGTTCCACACTCTCTCTCCTATAAATACCCACTTTCACTTTCATTTGCATTTACTTCGAACATATTTACTCCCAATTTCTTCAAATTCCTTCATTTACTTCTTTTTCATTCAATTTGCAATCATAAATCTCTCTCATATTAAATTCATCAAATCTTCATAAACCCTAATTCTTCAATTTCATCTTCATATTTCTACCAAATACAAAATGGCACCAAGACAATCAAACTCACCCAAAAATCTGCTCGCTGCTGAATATGCTCCGGTTGCCAATGTTGTAAAGGCACCTCATATTACTTTGGAGGCAAAAGCGATCAGAATAAACATGAACAATTGGATGGCTAGACTTTCTAGCACCTCTCATGCTCCAACTTCTCTCATTGGACGACTGAATGCCTTTTTCCTCAGTTGTCCACTTTATGGCGCTCTTACTCTTAATCCAGGCAAAATGTATCACGATTACCTATGTGAGTTTTGGTATACTGCAGTGTATGTTGAAAATACTCAATCCATCAACTACACATTGCAACAAGGCACCAGGGCCTTCACTCTCACTGCCGACTCTCTTATAGATATTCTTCACTTGAATTATCTGGCTGAAAATGAGATAGCAATTACTCTCCCTACTGGTCTTAATTACAGGGATGTGTGTAGACTAATGGGACACACTGATATACTGGATGAGCATGGCCAGTTATCAAGGAAAGGCACCATCTACATGATCAAGTTATCAGACTCATGGAGATACTTTTTCACTCAACTTGTTGAGTGTTTAGGTGGCAGTTCTGGAGGGTTGGATCAGATAAATCAAATGCAACTCCAGATTGCCTACTGTCTATGATTTGGATATAGAGTAGATTTTGCTCAGATTTTCTTTGATGATCTGGTAGAGCATCTAAGGGTGAAAGGTAGAAAACCTCATATTCCTTATATTCGTTTTCTGTCACTTGTATTTTTAAGAGCTCTAGGTGCTGAGTATGATTTCGACATAAATCATTTTTCTGTGTGCGAATATCTGAGGGAGTTGAGTTCGTTAAAATCAAGAGCTGGTGAGGTTGAAATTCCTATAAACATGTTGAACCATTTTAGAAATGATGCACTTGATGCATCATCATCAGATGAACAGGAAGAGGCTCCAGGAGGGAACCAGATTGGTGAAGGACCCTCTGGAGTCCTCAGTGCTCAAATTGTACAACCAGTGACCCAGGTGGCTCCTGAGGTTCAACAGACTGCAAATGTTACTCGACCAAGAACTTCCGGACGTCTTAGGAAGGCTGGAGTTCAGGTCAATCCAGATAGATCCAAATCGAGCCATCCAGGTGATGTCATGAATATAGATGGGTCTCCTATTTTTGAGCAGGAAGTAAATGTTGTCCAGATTGATGAGCAGGTGACTGGTGAGCAAGATGCTCGGTTAGACTTAAATAGAGAAGTGGTTGATCAGGCAGTTGGGACGGCTCCAGATTGGGATGAGGTAGATTCCCCAATGTTTGAAGGTAACATGTATGATGTTAACATGAACTTTCTGGGTGAAGAAGTAGAAAATGTTGTTAAACAGAAATTTGAGCTTGATTTGTGCAAAAATGGAGTTAGTGTGTGAAAAGGTGAAGTGTGTGTTTTGGAGGTTGAAGATGAAGATCAGAGAGAATTTATGTTGAATGATTGGGATTAATTAGAGAAATGGGGAAAGACTTACAATTTTGGGTATGGAAAGAAGTATTTATACACTTGACTAACTTTCACTAATACTCCTTCCATTATTAAAATAATTGCATTTTAACACCATTTTTGGATTTCTAACATTCTTCCCCTTGGTGTTGAAATGTAATTCATGCAAGATATCATCTATAAATACGAATTTGTTGATGAAGGTCTTCGAAGCTTTCTCATTGTCTTCAAGATCTTCCATCAAACTTGGCTTTACGTCTTTAATCTTCACATTTACCTTAAAGATGTATCTTTAAGTCTTGAACTTCTCAGAGTTTGAGCATTGCGAAAACTTGATCTTGGCTCTTTAGATTTGAACATGATAGCCTCTTCTTGACAATCTTAACTTTGTCATACTTCCCCTTAATTAATGAATCTTTCTCTTGAAGCATTTGGACACACATCTTTTTCATCACAAACTTCCCCTCGATCAAACAATCATATTTGCGTACCACCAACGCTTATGTATAGGGTGTACCCGCGGCGTACCCACCACGTTGGCGATAACTATCTTCAAAGAATAATTTGGGGATCACTTTAGTCAACAATTTATCTTTCTTCCCCTCAACTGATTAATTTGGGGATCACTTTAGTCAACAATTTATCTTTCTTCCCCTCAACTGATGAATTCTTCTTTCTCCCCATCAAAATTCAAGAAAGCACACACACTTGTTCGACTTCATTATCCTCTTTCTTCCCCTCATGATGAATGTGTGACAACATGTTCATCATGTCTCTTTGAAGTCGAAACTGGGGAATCAACCATTATGAAGTAGTAGTCCAATAAACAACATCTTTAGCCCGGGTTATACACTGACATGTGTATAAGCCATATTCATCGAATCACTTATGAACAACCTTTGGGACCCATTTTTGTGTAGGCCCAACGGTTTTTGTCTTGACATTCCAAATGTACGTGTCATCGATTCGACGAATAGAATCTGCAGTCCATGGTGGGTGAAAACTCGAGGTTGTTGAAAAGTTGAGTTTTTGTGGACGTAGTGGAGATGCAAAGACATTCACTTCTTGCACGGTAATTGGTTTTGGTGCAAGTTCATAGAGTTGCCAAAGTGAGTATTTGATTGTCTTTGACTCAGTTGACTTTGGTTTGTAGACAGGTTTCCATTTGATCTTGATCAACTGAGCTTTTGCTTGAGAGATGAATTTGGTATTGTCTTCAAATGATAAGAATGGAATGAGAGTCTGTGTTCCATCAATAGTAGGCTTCGAAGAATACTTTCTATCCTTGAATAAGGCATAGTTAGTAAATTGAGAAGCTTTATGTTCAGCAGGTGATGAAACTTTGATCTTTGAGTTCTTTGGGATGGACTCAGTGCAAACTTTCTTTGGAGCATCAAGTTTAGTTGGAAGTATTGGACTTGCATCATGATAAACTAATCCATCATCACTTTGAGTGTCACAAGATGTTGATTGTGCTTGCAATTCCATCTCAAGTTCAGAGATTCTCTTTTGTAGAGATGTTTCATTTGATTGAAATTGTAAACAATTCTCTTCAAGAATCTTGATTTTGTTGCAAACATCTTGTCTCTCCTTCTCAACTTTGTTCATCTCATCAACGAATTTTCCCTCCATGGTTAAGAAAATGGATGTCTCATTTTGCAACTGAATTTGAAGACTTGAAATCTTCTCTTGCAAAATAAGTTCTCTTGATTTGCTCTCCAAGATACTATCATTCAGCTTCTTGTTGGAAGTTTCCAATTCTTTTGACATTTTTGAAATCTTGGACTGCAAAAGATCATGTTCTTTTTGAACACTTTCCATGTTGGACAACTTTAGATCATTTGCATGTTTGAGCTCTTTGTTTTCTTCTTTGAGATGTTGAACTTCAAGTTGGAAATTGTGGTGTTGTTCCAAAATATTAAGAAGCTTTTTCAAATTAGCTTGTTTTCGTTCATATTCAGCCACAATACAATTCGTTGAACGATACTTGTCACCACATGAACAAGTTTGAGTACCATGATAATGTATCTCTTTCCAACTTGGTTCTAAGCCCGTTAAATCTTCTGTTAAGGAATGAATAAAATCTTTGGATATTTCAATTGACATTTTGTTAAGCAAAGGGTGAAATGAAATGAAAAGGTAGTTGTGATTGAAATTGAAGTGAAAGAATTAAAATTGAAATTTGGAGATTTTGTACTTCAGGTTTCCCTCCAAATTTTTTCGCCGAAATATGTTCTCACGAAACTTTGAATTTCATGTAAACTTTGGATATCATGAACGTAGGAAAAATTTGATAATTTCTAAAAAATTTTCGCCAAAACTGCGTCGATAACGGATGAAAATTGGCCTAAAAATTTTTTTTAACGCTATCAAATTTTAAATCTCCATGAATTATCCCTTTTTAAGATCCTGGGCAAAAATTATTTTTTTTTTTTTTTTTTTTTTTTTATGTTGGAATTGGAATTGGAACGATCTTGAGAAGATCGTGGTGAAACGATCTTGATAAGATCGTCCTGGGTGAGATCGTTCTAGGGTGAGATCGTTTTGAGTAAGATCGTCTTGGAAATTTTGGTGAAATTTGGCTAAGTATGAAAAGTGAAACGATCAGGAAATGAGACGGTCTTGAATTGAAGATCGTCTTGGAAATTTTGGTGAAATTTGGCTAAGTATAAAAATGAAACGATCTTGGAAAACAGAATGTGAAACGATCTTGAAGAACTGGGACGATCTTGATTGAAGATCGTCTTGGAAATTTTGGTGAAATTTGGCTAAGTATGAAAAATGAAACGGTCTTGAAGTGAAACGGTCTTGAAGAACTGGGACGATCTTGATTGAAGATCGTCTTGGAAATTTTGGTGAAATTTGGCTAAGTATGAAAAGTGAAACGATCAGGAAATGAGACGGTCTTGAATTGAAGATCGTCTTAACTTCAAAAGAAATGAGACGATCTTGTTGAAGATCGTCTTGGTTTCAGAATAATGAGACGATCTTGGTGAAGATCGTCTTGTTTTCTTTTCAAGAATTTGTATTGACCAAACCAATCCTTCTGGATTAGTTAGCCAAAAACAAATACTTCTCAACTCAACCACTTGTCAAGACGATCTTGAGGAGATCGTCCTACAAGCCACTAAGCACAAAGTATGGGAAATTGGTTTTTCAAGCCTGAGATGATCTTGAGAAGATCGTTCTAGATCAAAAATACTACTGGAGATCGTATCAATACAAAATCAGGAACAAGATCGTCCTGAAGTCATCTTCTCCATCATGAACATGAACAGCAGCAGTTTTCTCCATTAACGACATAGCAAAGCTTCAATAACTTTCGATTTACTAGGAGTTAGATCACGAATTCACTTGCAAACTGTTTGTTTTCACCTTAGCAACACACCGATTAACAAAATTCAACACAAAACATAACAGATTCAAAACCCAAAAATCGCGCCAAAATCAAAAAATTCAATCTCGAGATTTAGATCGAATTGGAACTTGAAACTTGACAGGATTATGTTTACAACTATCACGAATCTATTGGTGAACAAATAACTGTGATTTTATGTGATTTAAGAGTGTGAATTTTGATGAACAGTGAAAACGATTTTGAAAAAAAAATTCGAAAATTGAATGAAAATTGCAACAAATCGAGCTATGGATCGTTCAGATTAACTGATTTTTCTCTGATACCAATTGTTAAACAGAAATTTGAGCTTGATTTGTGCAAAAATGGAGTTAGTGTGTGAAAAGGTGAAGTGTGTGTTTTGGAGGTTGAAGATGAAGATCAGAGAGAATTTATGTTGAATGATTGGGATTAATTAGAGAAATGGGGAAAGACTTACAATTTTGGGTATGGAAAGAAGTATTTATACACTTGACTAACTTTCACTAATACTCCTTCCATTATTAAAATAATTGCATTTTAACACCATTTTTGGATTTCTAACAAATGTTGTCACATCTGTTATTGCTTCAGTCACCTAGCCACTTATCTCTACTGAAATGTCGCCACCACCACCACCACCACTTTCAATTCCACAAAACACTCCATATTTCAATCCACCCACACTTCAAATTTCACAAAATCAACTATTGTAACATCTAAAACTTCCACTGAAGAGGTCCAGGCACAAGTACCTTTGGTCACCAGATTGGCTTCTGAACTGGCACCTCCCAGTGGTCTCTCTACCTCTTCTTCAGCCGAGGTCCAAGGCCTTTTAAGTAAGGTGGCGGATCTGGAGAGATCACTCCAGTCGTCATCCCAGGTTGTTTCTGATTTTAAGTCTTTATTATCAAACAATCTTGCATCTGAAATGAATATTTTTGCTGGGAATGAGAAGCTGGTGTTTGAGAAACTGAATGAACTGGTACTGGCCACAAATAAAAATTCTGAAAATATCAAAGTGGCAGTCCAGGGATTAGAGGCAAAATTGGTGAATTCTGTTCAGACTGCAGTGAAAGCTGAACTTGTTCAACCACTGGCAGGTCTGACAGATGAGGTTCAGAAGTTGATTACCAGGGTTAGTAATTTGGAAAGTAGGCCAACTCTTGATCAGAATGTTGTTGTTAGCACCATCAGTGATGAGTGTGCTAAGAAGTTCAGACATGGCATGTTGAAAGAAATTACTGAAGAAATTTCTGGGTCTGTTCTTAGAACCATTCAAGATGGGTTGTTGCCTCAGGTGGTAAAGATGATTGAAAATGAAATGCCAAAGCACTTGTCTTCAGAAATTCAAATAATCAAGAAGGAAGTGACTGAGCTAAGGAAGACTGTGAATATCACAACTCCAGTGGCAGGAAGAACATTTGGTGCTACAGACAGATATATGCTTGAACAATTATGGAGTGCCCACAAGTCTCAAACTGGTGGACATTCCAAGGGGGAAAAGTCTGAAGTACAGGTTGTTGAAAAGTCTGCTGCCACTAAGTCCGTTCCAGAAGGGTTGGTGAAGAAAAAGAAAGAAGTGGTTGTTAGTGCTATTGAAAAGGCCTTTGCCACTGAAGCCATTGTGCAACAAGAAGAAGTGACTGGTACTGATGCCAGTGCACAAGAAGCGTAGAAAGCACTTGGCACTAAAGCCATTGTGCAGGTTGAAGAGGCTACTGGTACTGATGCCAGTAAGCCCCAATTTGAATCATTCCCAGATATCACAACTACTCTGAAGACTGTAATGGGAAAGCAACATATGATATCTGGAGAAGAAAGTGAAACTGCTGGGAAGTCATCAGAATTTCCTACTACTGATGAAGACACTTCAAAGAGACTGGAGCAGGAATGCATTATGATAGAAATTTTTAAGAAAAATCAAAAGGATGAACTGCTGGCCCACAAAAGGGAGATGGCAAACATGGGGACTCTTGATTCTTACAATGCTGGTAGGTTGGGCATACATATTGATGTTTATAAAATAATGAAGGAAGACCCCAGAATTCATCAATGTCTGGATGCATTGGATGACGTCTACATTCGCTCCAGGTACTCTGAAGAAGAACAAACTTATGATGCAGTAACGTATGGAGTCAGTGTAGTTGAGCTGATCAGACAAAGGACGGAGGAACTGGTGAACCTCCAGAAAAAGATCAGAAAGAATGCTGGTGCTCTGCAGATAGAGTACAGAAAGAAGATAAAGGGCTTACCTAAACTCACTGCCAAACAGATCAAAGAAATCAGAGATGCTGATCTGAGCACATTCATTCCCTTGGATACTTCACAAAGAATCAATCGTGAAGAACTCCAGTCTGCCATCGAACAGCAGAAGGTATCCAGGGAAACTGAATACATGATCCAGATGGCAAAGCAAAAAGCCAAGTATGAAGATATGTTGAAATTCAGGGCTGATGCCAGAAGGATCATAGGTGCAGAGATTAAATTAGCTGAAAATCATGAAGGCATGAGCAGGTTTGAAGTAAAGTTGACTAGGGAGGGTAACTTTACTGATGAAAGGAAGAGTGCTTAAGTCCAAGCTTTTGGATGGACTGAACTGAAGGAGATAGCCTTAACGTTCAGGGGGAAGACCGATTTGTATACTGATGTTAAAGCATTTTTGAAGAGGATTGAGAAGGTGTGGAAGAGAAAGCAATAGATAGAAGTTGCAATAGGAATGAAACCACCAAAGTCTGTACCATCCTCTCCATCTCCAAAGAGAAAGGCTACTGAAGATGCTCCAGGATAGACATCAAAGAGAAGGGCCTGACTCTTGTATCATTTACTTGTACTTGTATTTATTTTCCAAAATTGTAACTTATTTTCTGTAGATGGCTGTAAATATAGTTACATATTTTGATTCACAAAGTAAGTGATCAGATTTAGTCTAAGTTAGAACTAAAAGATGAAACTGAAACACTGATGATCTATAAAGTGTTCTCCAGTAACTTAAATTTTTTTAGACTAAGTCAAAACAAGTGTTTTTCAAGCATACAAAGTTGTATAGATAGAAGCTTGAAAAACCTTGCATTATTTCTGAACAAAGAGGGGGAATTTGTTAGGTCCAGATTTACTGGACTCGCTCCAGACTTGAAGACTGGAAAGTCTCTGAAGACTTGTCCAGAAATAATATTTACTGGACCTACTCTAGACTTGAATACTGGAGCGACACTGAAGATTTGTCCAGAAATAATGGAAGACCAGTGAGCAAAATACTTGTATAGGAAAATCTGGAATCCTCCAGATTAGCTCACTGGACTTCACCCCAGTCCAGATCTATTCTACTGAAGACATTCTCACTGAAGTCAAAGACTGAAGTTAGAATAAAGAAGATTGACGAATGGCGGAGTCCACTGGAAGTCTTACCAGATCTACGACTGGAGGTTTGTCAGTGTTCTAGACCTTACAAGTCTGAACATTGATTACGAGGAATTGACTTTTTGCCTTTACACACTCCAAAGAACATTCCACTTGTTCTTTACTAAAGTACTTACGTGTGTAAAGGTGGTTGGTTAAAAGAATAAAGTCATATTGATGTGACTTTATCCTTGTACTTTAACCAATGCATTTAATGACCTTGTCGGTTCATTAAATGCATGCAACCATATTTGTACGGCACAAATTCACTGGTGAATTTGTTTGCCTATAAATACAAAGTCATTTCCTTGTTAAAATTACTTATTAGCATTAAAGGTAAATTTGTCTAAATACTCTCGATCGTAACAGGGATACTTCACAACTTTAAGTATCTCGATCTAAAGAGTTTATTTGGAAAATATAGATCATTTGTAATTCATAGGTTGTTAGGATACTTACATATTTGTATTATCTTGATTCCGCACAACCTTGTATTTTATTTAACATCATAAATAAAATACACTTGAAAAATTATATTGTGTTCCACCTTTACTTTAAGTCGTGTATTATTTTGTTTATATACTTGCATTTATATTCAAGTAATACTAGTCCAATCTAGTGCTTATTAGACTTGTTGTATTTTACACTTCCGGGGTAAACCATCAAGCTAGGGACTCTACAACCGTTCATCTACCAAAGCTAATATTGCTGAGTTATCGTCATCTTTTGTCTACTTGCAAAGCCTATTTTCTCAAAATGTTTTCAGACACAAGAAAAATTTTGAATTTTGCATGAATTAAGTAGTAGAAAACTTATGAAAATTCAAACAATTAAACCACGGGTTTTTCCTATTCCATCCCCCCACACTTAAATTGTACAACGTCCTCGTTGTACTAAACATGACATAACAAAAAGGGTAATAGGAAAAATACGATAAGATAAAGGATTAACGAAACTCCCGGGCTTAAATTGCATGAATGTTGTTGAAGATGGCATATGTGGAGCGACTTGAATGATTTTGAACTTCAAAGACTTGAGTCGGCTCCATTTGATGACGATCCATTGATGCTTCTCCATCTCCTTTTCTTTTTGGTATTTTCTGATTTTTGATTTTTTTGGATTTTTGGGTTTTTCTGATTTTTTTGGATTTTTCGCTATCTGGTGTGCAGACTGGAGTCGGGAGCGGCGCTGGCACAATGGGAGCGGTGCTGGACTGATGGGAGCAGCGCTGGCTTGGCCTGAGCGGCGCTGGACTTGCACAGGTGCAGGTCCAGTGGCGCTGGAAGATGGGGAGCGGCGCTGGGAAACCCATGTGCTTTCACAACGGCGCTGGAGATCTTCTAGCGGTGCTTTGAGGTACTGTACTTGCTTCGACGTCTATTTTCCTTCACGATTTGCTCCCGGCATTCCCCCACACTTAACTTATGACCAAGTGCATTGTTTTCTTCAGAATACAAAGCTAAATACTCCTGCACACTTCAATCAAAATATAATAAAGGAAAATAACAAGCTAAAAATTAAAAATAAAATAAAAATAAAAATAAAAATAAAAATAACAAGCTAAAACATAAAAATAAAAATAAAAATAAAAACGAAATACGATTGCAATAAGTTACTTGTTTCTTCGATCTATTGAAAGCTTGCATCTGTGATTCTAAAGATATAACTTATATAAAACAGATCACAAATGATTATATTCAAAACAATTCACTTAATTGCAATTAGTCACATATTCCTAAAAATAAAAATAAAAATAAAAATAAAAATACGGCTTGGGTTGCCTCCCAAGAAGCGCTAAGTTTAACGAGTCTTCAGCCGGACTCGGCCTAGGAACTAGGTTGAGGAAGAATATGGGGTTGGCCGGGGGCCGGTTCCCGTTGGGTTGTATCGAATATAAATATCAGACCTATCCTCCAAATATGACTCGATGTTCATCCTTTCTGCTTGTCCTTGGTAAACCTTGGGCTTACTATAAAAACCATAAGGATTATGTACATTTATATCTTGCTTCACAACTTTTCAGTACATTAATCCCTGACTCTAATGTCAATTCTCCTAACTCTGTGTTAATATCGGTGCATGCAGTTTTTAGAAAGGGTTGACCTAAAATGAATTCATTCCTAGTTACCACATTTTCTTTTACTAGAAAGAACTCCGTTGTGAAGTTTAAATCATCAACCGATACTATAACTTTCTCAACGAATCCCCGCACCCTAATATTAACATTCTTAAAAATTCTAATCATTTTATTTTCCCAGACCACCTTACCTAAAACTTTCTTAGTGTACTTAGTAAAGAATTTTAAAGGGAAGATATTCACCATTGCTCTAGCATCTATGTAGAAGTGACTACTAATGCAATCCTCTATTGAGCAAAAAACTTCAAAAATTGTCGGGTCTCCTAAGGCACTTTTTGACAAGTAGGGGTTATACATCGATAAAGGTCGGTCTTCTACGTTATCCCAACCTAGATCATCTAAAAACTTATTCACCCCATTAATATCCTATTTCCCTTATCTATTCCCTTTTTGGTTCCTTCCAAAAGATCTTCCAATTCTCTTATATTAGTTTCCCTGTATAGCACACTCAATCCTCTCCTATGTGATCTAGATAAGTCTTGGCCTTCATGATTTGAGAAACTACGTGCTTCCCAAACGAGATCACCTATGTCTAAGGGTTTTTGGTAATACTCACTTTCAATATTCAAACATGTTTCCACATAGTCGACATCCCTAGAGTCTAAAACAGGAAAATTGACTCTTACTTGACCATTTGACAAAGACATTTCACGTTTAAGAACATGGATGATAGCATCCACAGCATGCAGAAATGGTCAGCCTAAAATTAGGGGTATCACTACTTCACTTACCGAATCAAGCACAACAAACTCAGTCCAAAATTCTAGTTCCTTAACCCTGACATGGACTCGTTCGACAATCCCCTTGGGTTGTCAGTAAGTCTGATCGGCTAACCGAATGCTCATGTTAACGGGTTTTAGCAAACAAAGGGTAAGTTTCTGATAAATCACAGTAGGCATAACATTAATACTTGACCCTAAATCAGCTAATACACATGAAAAATATTCATTATTAATAGTACAAGGAATTAGAAAACTTCCTGGATCCTCAGATGCTTGTGGTAGCTGTGTCTCGTCATCCGGTGCCTCGGGATCTTGAACTTCATCCCTACTATCCGAGTCATCCCCATCTTTGATTTTGCACTTTGAAGCGAATTGGGTCTCGACATCTCCTTAAAAAACAGCTGAAAACGTAGTTTCACGCGAATCTGGGCTGACGGAGCTACGAGCGGCGCTGGGCCTGGGCCAGGAGAGGCGCTGGTTAGTTCTGAGCGGCACTGGCTTATGCAGCCAGTGGCGCTGGTGGTACCTGGACATATTCCAGTTTTGCGTTTTTGCTTGTTTCTTCTCCGTTTGGCTCCCGTATGACCTGTACCTGATTTGATACTTCACAAAAATCATTAGAAAGATCAGTAGATTCATTACCTTCGGTGAACACGGCGTTCACATTCTCGTTGCGTCCGATTGGTGGTTGGTACTTTTGACTCGTGCTCGGGCCTCCTTCATTTGTGTTAGAAATCCAAAAATAGTGATAAATTGTAACCTAGAATAGAGGAATTTCTTGTTGTTAAGTCATAGATAAATGATCACTAAGGTTGAGGGGCTAATAGTGAAAATTAGAATAGTTGAGTAGTTAGACTATAAATAGCCATCTCATACCTTAGAGATCATAACTAACAGATTACATTACACCTTTAATTCCAGAATTACACACAGTTACTTAATTCTCTCTCAAAACACACACAAAACACACCAAGAACACACACTGAAAACCGCCATTGTTGGATTGAATTCAGTAGCAGAAATCGTGTTATAACAAGTGGTATCAGAGAGAAACATCAATCTGATGTCGATCCATAACTGAAATTCAATCACAATTTCATCAAAATCAATTTTAATCTCAAATTCTGTTCGTAATATTTCACCTACTGGTTCTTCAAAATTCACACATCAAATCACATAAAATCACAGTTGTTTGTTCATCAATAGATTCGTGGTTATTGATAACATAATCCTGTCAATTTTCAAGTTCCAATTCAATCTAAATCTCGAGATTGAATTTTGAGTTTTGGCGCGTAATTTCAGGGATTTGAATCAGTTGTATTTTGTGTTGAATTTTGTTCATAATCTTGTTGCGGACATGATTTCAAACAGTTTGCAAGTGATTTCGTGATCTAACTCCTAGTAATTCATAAGATATCGAAGTTTTAAAAAAGGTTGTTAATGGAGTTTTTCTGGAAATATGTTCAGATGAAGAAGATGACCAAGACGATCTTCCTAAGATCGTTTTAGTTCAGTGATTTGTGGCTTGTTAAGACGATCCTCACAAGATCATTTTAGTAAAGAGTGTGTTGTGGTAGTGTTGATTCTGGCTAATTAATCCAAAAGGATTGGTTTGGTCATTTCATACACTTAGAAGTTTTTGAAAGAAAACAAGACGATCTTCCTAAGATCGTTTTAGTTCAGTGATTTGTGGCTTGTTAAGACGATCCTCACAAGATCATTTTAGTAAAGAGTGTGTTGTGGTAGTGTTGATTCTGGCTAATTAATCCAAAAGGATTGGTTTGGTCATTTCATACACTTAGAAGTTTTTGAGAAAGAAAACAAGACGATCTTCCTAAGATCGTTTTAGTTCAGTGATTTGTGGCTTGTTAAGACGATCCTCACAAGATCATTTTAGTAAAGAGTGTGTTGTGGTAGTGTTGATTCTGGCTAATTAATCCAAAAGGATTGGTTTGGTCATTTCATACACTTAGAAGTTTTTGAAAGAAAACAAGACGATCTTCATACCAAGATCGTCTCATTTCCTACTTACCAAGAACGATCTTCAAACCAAGATCGTTTCATTTTTTTCCTAAGACGATCTTCATCTAAACCGTTTCATACCTTCAAAACTCAAGACGATCTTCACCAAGATCGTCTCATTTCCTTGAATAATTTCAAACCAAGATCATTTTTCATTTCAAGACCGTTTCATTTTTCATACTTAACCAAATTTCTCATAATATTACCTAAGACGATCTTCTCAAGATCGTTTCATTTCCTACTTACCAAGAACGATCTTCTCAAGATCGTTTCACATTCTGTTCTTCAGGATCGTTTCATTTTCTAGACTTAACCAAATTTTCATCAAAATTCTAAAACGATCTCACCAAGGACTATTTTGTCAAAACGATCTAGCTCAAGACGATCTTCATACCAAGATCGTCTCATTTCCTACTTACCAAGAACGATCTTCAAACCAAGATCGTTTCAATTCCTGGTTAATCAAGATCGTTTCATTACCTGGTTAATCAAGATCGTTTCAATTCCTGGTTAATCAAGATCGTTTCAATTCCTGGTTAAATCAAGATCGTTTCATTTTCCACTTTTAAATTCAATTCAATTTTTCAAATCAAATCAATCTCTAATGGCTTCTCGTGAAGCATTGGCATTGGGTTCAGATACAAGACCTCCAGTTCTCTACCGTGGTTCTTACGGACTATGGAAGAAACGATTCATGGACTATGTGGAAAGTCAAACAAATGGTCATATGATGAAAGATTCCATTCTGAATGGACTTGCTGTTCATCTCCATCCCACAACTAATGCAGTTATTCAAACTCATGAACTTTTGAATGCTGAGCAAAAGGATCGAACAACTGCAGATAACAGAGCAAGGTCATGTTTATACAGAGCTCTACCGGATGAAATCTATGGGTCTGTTGATTCTTATGATACAGCAAAAGAGATATGGGATGAGGTGGCTAGACAGATGGAAGGAGCTGACGTGACTTCGACAATCAGATTAACCAACATTTTGACTGAGTTTGACAACTTCTCCAAAATGCCAAATGAATCTCTTGAGGCAGTTTACTACAGATTCTGCAATGTCATAAATGAACTGAGGAAGAACAATGTCAAGAAAACTGAGATTGAGTTAAACATCAAGTTCATCAAAGCACTTGGACAAGAATGGGAAGATTTTGGAACCCAAATCAAGCAACATCAAAACCTGACCAAGTTCACCATTCATACTCTATATGAATCCTTCAAACTCAATGAAAACCAAGTACTAAGCAAAGCTTCATCAAACAAAATGCCAGAAGTTGTATCTTCTGATCCTTTGGCATTGATTGTTGAGAAAAAGATTTCTGAAGCTCTCAAAAGGCAAATGGTAGTTGTTTCTTCGTCAGATGAGGAGGGAGATGATCTGATGGCTACAAGAGATGGTGTTTCGGATGAATTATATCAAGCTCTTGCCGCGGTAACAAAGCATTTCAAAAGGAAATATTACAAAGCGAGGCCAACAAACAACAATCTCCGCACTTCTTCTACAAGTGCATTTCCAAAGAAGGAACACTATCATCCAAGGAGCAATGAGAAAAGTGAAGCTACTGGTTCAAGGTATAGTGAAAAGAAGGAAGCATATGAGAAACAAACAGTTGAGAAGGGTAAGACATCAGACAAAAAGTGCTACAATTGTGGTATTCCTGGACATTTTGCCGTTGACTGCAAACAACCTCGAAAGCGGGATTATGAGTACTACAAGCAGAAGATGCTGTTAGCCAAACAAGTTGAAGCAGGACATGCATTGCTTGCCGAAGATGACAAATGGCTGTTGCTCACTGATGATGAAGATCAAGATCTCTCCGCTAATGTTTGCTATATGGCGAGATTGGCCAAGAACAAAGTCCTTGAAGCAGAAAGCACTGATGATGAATACCCAGATGATGAGGTAAATCTCGACTCTACTTTTTCTTTGGTTAAGGACAAAGAGTCTTGTAGATTAGCTTTATCTAAATTAACAAATCATATCAATTCTTTAGCCAACAAAAACAAAAAGTTGAAAAATAGTATTTCATTTTCAAAAAGTGAATTTTCAAATCTTCTTGAAGAACACTCAAAATTACTTTTTGAACATGCTACTATTAAACAAGATTTTCAAACATACAAAGACAAAATGTTGGTTAAAGAATGTGAGATGAATGTCACTCCTGATTCTAAGTTATTACAAAGATGTCAAAATCTTGAAAAGACCATTCATGATCTTGAAAAAGCCAATCAAGACCTTGAAATTCAAAAGACCAATGAATGGCTTCAGGCAAATGCAAGACAAATGGATGTTGATATTCTCAATAAGAAGCTCCAAGAAGCTAAACCAAACAATGTTGAACTCGAAAGGAAGATTTCTGATTTAAATCATAATTGTTTCTTAAAAGACATTGAGATAGAGAATCTTGAAAAACAAGTTGAGGAATTTAAAAAGAATATACTTTTCTATCAAGAAAAGCTATATAAAGTTGAACAAAATCCTTTCTTGAATTTCACTGCCTATTTCAACAAATCAAAAATTGACAAAACAGAACTTCTTCTCGGGTTGGGATTTGAGAATATCATACCATTGCAAAAAGCCAAAGAGGAAATCGAACCCCTGTATGATGAAAAATTTCTTCGCCTTGGTATGATACAACAATTTATTCGTCCATTGGATGACGAATTTGAGACTGATGAAGTTGAGAGAATACCTAATCAAGATTTTTTGGTTAATTATGATGCAATCAATGATTCATACAAAACAAAACAATCTTCAATTTTCAAATTGGAAGAAATTGAATCAAATTTTCAAAACCAAGAATCTGTTGGTACTTCACCTAAATCACCTAAAATGTATTTTCCAACCACATTTTTGGAAATGCAAATAGAAGGTTTACAACAACAGGTGGAATCTCAACAAACAGTTATTAATCACCTCAAGTCTCAAAGTCCGAATTCAGAGGAAAAATGTATTGCTGTTGATACTAAGAAAGTTTGTGAGAATGTTTCTACTCAAACTGACCAAAGTGCCTCAATAGAAAATTCTACCCAAACTATTTGTGATTCATCCACCAATACCTCTACCCAGACCTTGACTGATTCTCTTGAATGTACTTGTCATACTGATGATTATGTGCAATCTGATTTATCTAATGACGAACTTGCACAGAGTTTAGTTTTGATATGGTACTTTTATAGGTTTTTCACATGTAACACTGTTGATGAGTTAGTTGTTCACCCTAAGCCTAGTGCTAGTATAGGTGTTGATACATCTTCTCAATTTTCTTGTGAAACCAAAGATGTGTCAGTTCAAGTTGACCTACTTTCCAAACCTACCCAAGATATGAAGTTGGACAACAAGATTCCTAATTTTTCAAAACCTTCAAATGAATTTGAAACTAATCAATCTCCATTGCAATTTTCTTTTGATAAAGATTTCACAAAGGATGATTTTGATAAATTCATGGAGGGAGAATATGTTTTTAATTCAGAAACTGAGAAAAGATTGAATCTACCAAAATCAAAGTTGAAACAAAAGAGGAATCTCTGGAATTTCAAAAACCATTGTCCAAAGCTCCAACTTCATATTACTCAAAGAAACGAGTTAAGACCAAACTCGTCAAGAATGAACCAAAGACCATTAAGTTAGAAACCTTTGTGGCTACACCTGTGAAACATGTCATAGAAGAACAAGCTGAGATCCTACACAAAACAAAGTACACCAAAGTGAAACTTCCAAAAGACTGTTCAAATGCTTCTAAATCTAGCTCTCAATCTAGGTTTATACCTAAGGTGTCTAAGTCTAGCTCAGTTTCGCTAACTAAAGATACAACAAATGGTTCAACTAGATATAGAGATAGATATGGGTGGTTTTCTCATGATAAACCAAAGAAGCAAGAAGTTTCCTCACCTTCAAAAGATTCCAAAAAGATGAAAGTGTTTAAAACTCCTAGTTCTAATTTTTAAAGTTTCAATTCAACAGGTGGAAAGAGCTTAACTAGTGGTGCTAAATGGGTTGCTAAAACTTTAGTACCTAAGATCACTAGTAATCAAAAGAATGTTGAGAAAATGAAGAAAAGAAGGAGGAGAAATGCTGTTAATATGAAGAAAAGTGCTTCTGTTAATCAAAACAATTCATCTTTGTTAATAAATGTTGAATGTGCCAAGGCAAGGCCTTGTGAGCTTGTAAACAATTTTAATTCTTGTGTGGTTGATATGAATGCTTGTAGACATGTTACTTTTAATTCTCGTGTGAATGTTCGTACATTTTATTCAAATATGTTTGTTGATAATGTGCTTGTTGATGCTTATGTTGATTCAATAACATGTTTGAATGCGCATTCTAAGTTATATACCCTGCCTGTTTTATCTAACCAAAAAGGACCCGTTTTCAAGTGGGTACCTAAAAACGGTTAAATTTCTTTGATTGCAGGAAATAACCATCTGTGTTTGGATACTCGATTCCGGGTGTTCGAAGCACATGACTGGAAATAAGTCTTTGCTGAAGAACTTTGTTGAACGATTCATGGGAACGGTTCGCTTTGGAAACAACAATTTCGCTCCTATCTTAGGTTATGGGGACATTGAACGAAATGGGATTATAATCAAGAAAGTTCACTATATTGAAGGTTTAAGTCACAACTTGTTCAGTGTTGGACAATTCTGTGATAACAATCTTCAAGTTCTTTTTCGAAAATCTCTTTGCAAAGTCCAAACCTTAGATGGAGTTGATATTCTTTGTGGCGATCGTGACGATAACCTTTTTACCGTCAATCTCGATGATAACCAACCAATCGATAATATTTGTCTCATTTCAAAGGCTACTTCAAAGAATTCTTGGTTATGGCATAGAAGGCTCTCTCATCTAAATTTCCAAACAATCAATACTTTAGTCAATAAGCATCTTGTTGAAGGCTTACCTGACTATAAGTATGAAAGTGAGTATGTCTGTCCTTCTTGTGCTGTTGGGAAGATTAAGAGAGTTTCTCATAAACCGAAGAAATCTCCAAATTCTTTAGCACCTCTTCATTTGCTTCACATGGATCTTTGTGGGCCGATGAAAGTTCAAAGCCGAAATGGGAAGAATACATCCTGGTTATTGTTGATGATTATTCAAGATATACTTGGGTTAAGTTCCTAGCATCCAAAGATGAAACAACTCAGATGTTGATAGATTTCATCACCAATACTCAAGTAAATCTTCAACTTCCTGTTCGTTACATCCGTTCGGATAACGGTACTGAATTCAAGAATGTTGTTTTTGATGAATTCTGCAAATCCAAAGGTATTACTCATCAATTCTCAGCAGTTCGCACCCCACAACAAAACGGTGTTGTTGAAAGGAGAAATCGATCGCTGGTGGAAGCAGCAAGGACAATGCTTGCTTATTCCAAATTACCATCCAATATGTGGGCTGAAGCTGTTGACACTGCATGTCACACTCAGAATCGGTCCATCATCAATCAGCGTTTTGAAAAGACTCCTTATGAGGTTGTTAACAAACGGAAACCCAACATCAACTACTTCCACATATTTGGGTGTGTTTGTTACACGTTGAATGATCGGGAGAATCTTGGAAAATTCGAGAAGAAAGGTGATGAAGGATATTTTGTTGGTTACTCCAAAACATCTATTGCCTACCGAATCTATAATCGTCGAACAAACATAATTCAAGAGATGATGAATGTGTGGTTCGATGAGATGTCAGGCATGATTTTTGAGCAAGAAAGCTTGCTACCAACAAGTATGGATTCAAGTGCTTCAAGTAATTCTACAAGGAATACTACCTTAGCTTCTAAATTCAAGAAGTTTCCAACTCCAACCAGTGACGAATTAGATATTCTTTTTGAAGAATTCTATAAGTCAAAACCGATTCATGATCAAGAACCTCCAGACATCGTTGAACCAATTCAAAGTGATGAACCTCTTCATAACAACGATCCAGTTCCTAACAACACTCATGAATCGTCATCAAGTTCTTCTGAGCAAAAATCATCTTCAAATGATTCTATTCCACCATCCTCTCCTGAGAATTCTTCTCAAGTGAATGTTCAAGAACAACCTTCTCAATTCACTCAGACAACAAATCCCCTGAACACTCCAAATGTGTATGTACCACTTGACTTTGATCATCCAGCATATGAGGAAAGGGTTATACCAAGTTATGATTCCATCTCTCACCAAACTTCAAGTTTCAATGATGGTGATGTTGATTTCAACAACAAGATCCTCTTCCTCATGCTCACAAGTGGATTCGCATGTAGAAAAATCATCCTACTGATCAAATAATTGGAGATCCACAAGCAGGAGTAACTACTCGTACTTCAGTGAATGAGTGTCTCGTTGCACTGTCTCTTAGCAATATCGAACCCAAAACAGTATCTGAAGCTCTTCGAGATCCAGAATGGGTTAAGGCAATGCAAGAGGAACTCGCACAATTTGAAAGACTGAAGGTATGGAGACTAGTTCCAAATCCTAGAAAAGATGATCCAATCGGAACGAAGTGGATATTCAAAAACAAAAAGGATGAGAATGGAGTAGTAGTAAGAAATAAAGCTCGACTTGTTGCAAAGGGTTATTGCCAACAACCTGGTGTTGATTTCGACGAAACTTTTGCTCCAGTTGCAAGAATGGAGGCCATTCGAATCTTCTTAGCTTATGCCGCATTCCGAAACTTCACTGTGTTTCAAATGGATGTGAAGACTGTTTTCCTGAATGGTGACCTCAAAGAAGAAGTTTACGTTGATCAACCTGAAGGTTTTGTTGATTCTCAAAGACCAAACCATGTCTACAGGTTAGACAAGGCTCTCTATGGTCTTAAGCAAGCACCCCGAGCATGGTATGATTCTTTAACTACTTTCTTACTTAAAGGAGGATTTACCAAAGGCATAATTGACCCTACCTTGTTCATTCGCAAACAAGGTAAGCATGTTCTACTAGTTCAAATATATGTTGATGACATTATATTTGGGTCGACCAGTCAAACATTTTGCCGAAACTTTTCATCTCTAATGGTCAATCATTTTGAAATGAGCATGATTGGGGAAATGAATTACTTTTTGGGTCTTCAAATCAAACAATTACCAACTGGTATTTTTATATCACAAGGTAAATACATAAATGACATGTTGAAAAAGTTTGAGATGACTTCATGTTCTTCAATTTCTACCCCAATGGCTGCTCGAACAACCATTAATACTGATTCAAATGGGAAACCATTTGACCAAAAGAGATATAGAAGTATGATTGGTTCATTGTTGTACCTAACAGCATCTCGCCCAGATATAATGTTTGCAACATGTATGTGTGCTAGATATCAAGCTGCTCCAACTGATTTACATTATCAAGCTGTGAAACGAATCTTTCGTTATCTGAAGGGTACACCCGATTTGGGTCTCTGGTATCCAAGGGATACTGGATTCAATCTAACTGCTTATTCAGATGCAGATCATGCAGGTTGTAAACTTGATCGCAAGAGCACTTCCGGTACTTTACAATTTTTAGGAGATAAAATTGTGAGTTGGTCTTCCAAGAAACAGAACTGTGTATCACTATCAACGGCTGAAGCAGAATATGTGGCTGCGGCTAGTTGTTGTGCTCAAGTCTTATGGATGAAGACACAACTGACTGATTATGGTCTGACGTATGATCATATTCCTATCTATTGTGATTCTCAAAGTGCCATTGCCATTGCAGTCAACTCAGTAAACCACTCTCGATCAAAGCATATTGATGTTAGATATCATTTTCTCAAAGATCATATTGAGAAAGGTGACATCGAACTCTACTTTGTGGGAACTGAATTTCAACTTGCAGATTTGTTCACAAAACCATTGGACGAAAAGAGGTTTAATTTTCTGATCTCCAAGCTTGGTATGTTAAATCTTAAACCTTAATCTTTTTCCATTTGAAGGAATTCTTGACACATTTCAGAAAACAAAATACAAAATTGAAAAATTACAAAAAATTAACAAAAAGATTTTTTATTGGCTTGTATATACTATGTATGCAACCCGTTCTTAAAAGATATATTTATTTTCAGAATGTTTTATACATTCTAAGATATTGTTATTATACATATGGATTGATATAAGATAACGAGGAATCGAACGCCTTTGTGTACTTCCAAGTGTTCTTATATGAATATGTATGTGTAGTAGCAATCAAGTTTTTCCAAATAAAGTTTTTCAAACTCTCAATTATTGATATGAGAAAGCGAGGGATCGAACGCCTTTGTGTACTCTCTTGCTGTCTCATCTTGAACAATTAGAAGTTAACCTTTGCTTAAAAAGTTTTATTGCCTCCAACGTGTTGTTGTAAGTTGCGAAGGATTGAACGCCTTTGTGTACTCCCTAGCTGTCTTACATTCAACTTTGTTGTTGAAGCAAAATTTTTCCGAAAAATCACAACAAAGATTTTACTCATGTTTGATCTCACAAAACCAATTTTTGCTCCACCTTTCTATGGAAATTTTTGATCTATTCTTGCATAGATTAAGGAGGAGTTTGTGATTTCAACAACCTTCAAACCTTCAAATGTGTTTCAAATTGTTTCATGCACACATTTGATGTTTTTTCCAATGATTTTTAATCAAATGGAGTTCGGTGATTAGTTTGCACATGAGCGATAGGTATTTCTCAAAATTTACTCCATGAATTTCATCATCGCCGATGAGTTCTAACCCCGGAGTATTCACTTCTTTCATTAGATAGTGAGGGTATTTTGAGTGATGTTGATTTCGTGCAACTAGAATGGAGGGAGTAAAGTTGAAAAGTGAGAGGTTACGGTGATATATTGATGTGAGAAAGGGCTAAAAGAAACAAAAGTCCTCCCCAAAATTCTCAAAAAGCCGGGTAAAACACGCACCTATCAGATTTCATTTGTTGATTTCTTGATATTGAAGAAGTCTTCATGGACCCAGTGAAGCAATGCACATCTTTACCTAACCACTCAAGTGTTTCTTAACAAATGCTTGTTTTATTCTCACGGAGATTTTCACACTTCTATTGACTCTTCTTTTGGAAGATGTTGATATTGAAAAAGGGCGACATTCTGCTCCAGTCCCCGACTTCATTTGATCACGTTGTGTCTAGAGCTAATTTGATTGATCATTAAATTGATCATCGTTCATTCTTTTAGGACACACTAGCGTCATATCTTTGTGATACAATTGCTTATCTTTGTGATATAGCCGGAACATTCGTAGTGATATTTGCATTGATATTCCACGATGATCGAATAGAAATCCTACCAATGCTAACATCCTTTCCAACGTTGAACGTAGGTCTCATAATTACATTTATGTGATTATTGAGCTAACGAGAAGTCTAAGTGACCTCGGTTTTCCCTAAAAGTATTTAAGGATAAAATTGTGGTTATCAAATGCTTCGGTAGTGTTAACCATGATTTATATTCTTTGAAGCAATCTAGTGGTTGAAAAGCCGCAGACCGAACTATGTTAGAGACTTGTTTTGTGCATATCTCAATGATACATAGGAAATCCGAAAAAATGTTATACATTTCTATCGGTCATTTCATTAATCCTTTTGATTTTTGAACATGCAAACGGATCATTCTTATCCGGTTTCATTTCTCTTCACACAAACACAGAAACCACCAACACCATGATATAATGTTTGTCCCAACAACTTCAATCTTACATTTTAGTCACCCATAGGATCTCTTGGGTTGGGCTACTAGTTTGGGTTGATGTTTTGATGGTTGACATTTCTCCATGTCTTATTATTCCTTGTGACATTTAGTCAATCATATGAGTACATAATGACATTGGTTCCCAATTTTGTCATTATGAGGGGGAGAAAATATTATGATTGATTCATAGTCGTTGTCAACTGAGCTTTTGCTTCGGAGATGAATTTGGTATTGTCTTCAAATGATACCTTCTCTCTATCCTTTTCCAAGGCATAGTTGGTGATAGAAATGGAATGAGAGTCTATGTTGAGAAATTTTTGTATTTGGGTGTTTCAAATGGGAAAAGGCTTATCAAAGTTTGTGTATAGGGGGAGAAAATTGTTCATGATGAGTCAATAGTTTCAGATTTTCACTAGACTTTAGTTGATTAAGATTTTGATTTTAAAAAGGGGAATCTGAATTGACTTTAGAGGATAAGAATGAAACCGAAGATGAAAAGATTTTCACTCAAGACACTTCAACAATTCAAAGATGCTCCAAAAGATGTATACTCATGGATTGAGGGGGAGCATGAATACTTCATAAGAATTTCATCCAAACTTCAGTCAAACACTTACTCTCCAAAGTATAGGAGTTGATGTGACAAAGATCAAAGCTTTAACAAGGTTGAAAAATTTGTTAGAAGATTCAAGTCAAAGAAGTAAAGCTTCAAAAGAGTCTTCATCAAACATTCTTCATTCAAGATCTTCAAGTCATACAACAACAGTTTGTCAAGAAACTCCAATGCATACATCAAGGGGAGAGTTCATATTCATGAAACTTCATTTCAAGAAGATGAGATTCATTCAAAGATTAAAACTGAAGAATCGAAAAGTTGAATTTCACTCAAGAATCGAAGATTGAAGAATCAAAACCAAGATTTATCTCTTCTGCATTTCAAAAGACAACTCTGATTCATGATTCATCAATTCTCGAAGATTCAAGACAAACATGCTTTCATTATTCTCTGTTCGAAAAGAACATTGAGAATCTTCACATGATTTAACTTCAAGAAGTTCAAGACCAAGACCGAATCAAGTTCTCCAAAGACAAATGAGAAAGCTTTGAAGACTTGTTTCAACACCCCAATTGTCTTCACCACCGGGCTCATCAAATTCATTCCTACAAGATAATATAACACGTACTTCATTCATTACAATATATCACTAAGGGGGAGAATGTTAGAAATCCAAAAATAGTGATAAATTGTAACCAAGAATAGAGGAATTTCTTGTTGTTAAGTCATAGATAAATGATCACTAAGGTTGAGGGGCTAATAGTGAAAATTAGAATAGTTGAGTAGTTAGACTATAAATAGCCATCTCATACCTTAGAGATCATAACTAACACATTACATTACACCTTTAATTCCAGAATTACACACAGTTACTTAATTCTCTCTCAAAACACACACAAAACACACCAAGAACACACACTGAAAACCGCCATTGTTGGATTGAATTCAGTAGCAGAAATCGTGTTATAACAATTTGAACTTGAGCCGCCTTGGATGTTTTGCCTTTGAACTGAGCTATTCTTCTTCTTTTCGTTCTGCTCAATCCATCTATCTATCCTCCTCTCCATGTCCTTGATTGCGGCTTGTTGGTTTCTTGCTCCCTCGTCAACCTTTTGATTGAGATTACTTATCTTCTCATTGAGCGACTTTGTATAGCTTGCTAAGGAGTCATGCCTCTTGTCGTTCATGTCCATGTACTTCTCTATCATGTTGGTGAGCTTGACAATCGGATCCTCCTTAACTTCATTCCCACTCTTGGTTGCTCGGGTTGACCATTATTTCTTTGCCACCTATTTTGAAAAGAACCAAAGTTATTTCTAGCATAAGTAGAATTAAAGTTAGAATTACCGGGGTTTCTTTGGAATAATCCTCGTTGATAGCCTCCTCGGTATTGGTTCTGGACAAAATTGACTTTCTCGGTAGCCTCCTCTTGATAATCTTCGGTATAGTGCATTCCTCCGCAATTGTTGCACCCGTGTGCAATCACCTTGAGGTCTTTGTCCATAATGTCCAACCTATCTTCAAAAGTAGAAAAACAGTTAGATAAAGCTTTAAGTTCATGAATTACCTCATTGTCGGAGCTGCTCTCAATGCTAGCCACGGTCCTTCTTGTCCTCCTATCTCGATCTTTATCATCCATATCTTGAGCTATAGCTTGCACCATATCCTCCATCATTTTGTACGCGTCATTGGTAGACTTGTACAAAAAGTTACCACTGCCGGCTAGGTCTAAATCCTTTTGGGAACTATTGGTTAAACCATAGAAGAAAATCTCCATGATCTCGTCCTTGTCTAGTCCATTACCGTGACAGTTTCTGATCATTTCCCTAAGCCTTTTCCATGCATCAACTAGTGATTCACCCTCGTCTTGCTTGAAAGCCTTGATGTCTCGAAGCATTTTCCTTGCTAAACTCGGGGGAAAGAATCGCGAGACGAACTGTTCGCGAAGTTGATTCCATGTAGTGATGGTACCTTCATCGAGCTCATCGAACCAAGCACGTGCCTCTCCGGTGAGAGACGACAGAAATAAGCTAAGCTTCACATTGTCATCGATGACGTCTCCTCCATATTTGAACATTTTGCACAAACTTGTGAACTTGCTTACGTGCTTGTGGGGGTCGGATTTGGCTCGGCCGTCATATTGGTTGTCTTGGATTAACTTAAGGTGGTGGCCTTTGACTGAAAACGAATCTCCTAAGTTTGGTAGGACTATAGCCGATCCCGGTGTAGGTGCTACGGCTCTCATCCTTTGCATCATCGGTCGGTCAAAGGCGTCCATTTCGGATCTAGGTGAGTTTGGTTCGGTTGGTGATTTTGGTGGGTTGGATGAGGCTCCTTCTAACTGGTGTATCCTAATTTTCGGTAGTGGTGGTGCCGTAGTGTCCTTGCTCTTTGATTTGTCTTCCAGCTTGATTACCTGAGTAAAACTGCAAAACTCAAAGAAAAACTTCAAACACACCAATATAAAAATGAAATGAAAAACTAAGCTACACTACTTAAAATAAAAATGAAATGAAAGTACTACTAAACCCTAATTTTGATCTAAACCTAATTTGACTACTAAACCCTAAAATAACTTAACCTAAAAACTGAAAAGTAACTTCCTCGTGCCGAAACACAAGAAAGGATCGAACTACACTACTAAACTACGAATGCGTCGCATGCCCGGCAGCGGCGCCAAAATACGTGATGGGTGTTTTTTGTTGTATTTAAAATTTATAAAAGTTGTACAAGTAATTACCTCAAACTAAACACACACTAACGGGCAGAGAACCCGGTCAAGTGTAGTATAGTAAGTGATAAGTTACAGGATCGTTCGCAGGGACGCGTTGCTTTACCTGATCTAGTAATATGTGTAATTCTAACGGTTGGGGGTTGTCACGATTTCTTATTAAACTAATTAAAATAACTGAAAAGTAAATAGAAGCCGCAACCGCTTATCCAGCGAGAGGCTTAGTATGAAAATAGTTTGAAAAAGAAAATAACAGTAATTAAATTAAAATACTTGTTTGGCATCTCAGATCTCATGGTACGACCAGATATCATTCTACCTACTTGCTAGACTGTTGGAAACTTAATCACGGCTCAGATTCTCGTTAGATTCACTTTGCCTAATTAACTAGTGTTGTCCCTAGACTTACACTACTCTTTAAACAAATTCTCGTTAGATTCATTATTTAAGCATTAATGACCTAAAGTTTGTGTTACTGGTTCATCTTTAAGTTACCCGGCTCTTAAGCCATGACCAGATAATAATTCTCTCTGGTGACCACATTGCACGTTTCCATGTCACTGGATCGCGTCTGACATTGTTAAGCATCATGTTCTATTCGTCCTAATTACTATGGTTTTGGATCCCTCAGTTATAAGTGAATCACCTTTTACATCTAGTTAAAGACCGACTAGTGTTTTCCATCCTTATGTATTAATCTTAGTATATGATTATAGACCGATCATCAGAATTAAATCAATACATGAAGATATAGAACCAATATTAATATGAAGAACTAGTAAAACATTTATCTACGATAAACAATAAAACACACTCCAACAGATCTAACAAATAAAGTAAAATAAATAAACGTCTACATGATCACATCGATCCAAACAAGTATTCAGCCTACTAGCCTACCATTATTAAAGGAATAACAAAGTCTGAAAAGATGAAAGACATTGTTTACCAACTGAAAGTAAAATAAAAGAGTAGATCTAGGTTGAGGATGAAGATCGGAAGATGTTAGAAGCTCCAAAACCTCCTTGGAATCTGCAAAGTCGACCTAGGGTTGAATGTGCGCGGCTAGGGCTGCTGAATTGGCTCTCTCTTAGGGTTTTGAGGGCTGCTTCAGCTTAAATAGGTGAATAGGTCGGTCTACCGAACTGGGCTTCCCAGCGGCGCTGGGCATGGTCCAGCGGCACTGGCAAGGTGCCAGCGGCGCTGGCAGCTCCTGCTCTTTCTTGTTTCACTTCGTTCGGCTTCCGAATCACCTCCTTGTGTCTTATAACTTCATAGGCCTTCATCTTGAGTCACTTGATGCCATTTACCCTCACTCGCATCTTCCGTAAACCTGTGTAAACATAGAATCCATTAAGTATCGATAGTTCCGGAATATTGACTCATTTAGACATTGAAATGAAGCCTTTCGATAGGGGTTTTTATCACAAAATGAACGATCATCAGTGTAACACCCGTTTCGTAAAAATATGGATTTCCAAAAATTTCGCCTAACGGCGTTAAATCATGCGGAAACGATTTAGGAAAATACTCAACTAAGGAAAACAGTTGAGAAAACATTGGTGGTGTTACTAATAGCATCAAATCTGTAATAAAAGAAATCCATAAGATTGCCCAACATAAAGCAATCATAACATAGTCATTACATAAGTTCCATAAAGGAAATCAATAACATAAGGTCTATGCGAAGCTATTGGGTAAACTAAAGCCAGCTTGATCATCTACCCATCTCTCGCCAAAGCTTCACACGTCATCTCACTGCCTAACCTGAGGGTGTCAACACATTAAAAGAAACAAGTGTTAGCTATAAAGCTAAGTAAGATAACACCAGGTTTAAGCAAACATTTCATCCATTTAAATCGTCACTTTAAAGCATTACGTCATTAATTAGGCATTCATACCACCGTATAAACATATCCACATCACATATAAGCATAGAGTTCATGACCCTAAGTGTGCCTAATCAATTTCGTCATTTCATCTCATTAAGTTGTGACGAGGTCACCGTTAAGTTGTAACCGAAGTTACCATTAAGGAAAGACAATGTCGATCCATGAGTAGCACGCTATGTTCATGACATTAGGTGGGTCATCAGGCCACCCGAAACTACTCGCCACATATGACTTGTTGCAAGGAACCACCCGAGCAACCATTTTAACATACCTATAACCACCGTCAGGCATGACGTACCTATTACCACCGTCAGGCACCATCTATACGTACCTATTACCACCGTAAGGCACGATGTACCTATTACCACCGTCAGGCACAGGTTATGCATAACACTTAACATCTAATTAGCTCGAGCATTTATCGTATTTAGTTTAGATTTCCACCTTTAACCTAAACTAATCCATACTATCATCTTTTCATGTTAGGGCCCTTAAAACGTGCACGTGTCATGGCAACCTAAAAAAGGTCTAGTGTTCTAGATGAACAAGCCACATATACATGCACAAATCAACATCACATCATATCATTAACCACCGTTCATCATAGCATAAAATATCATTAAACATATCATCGCATATCATATCATAAACCACCGTTCATCATATCATATCATAAACATAACTACGGGGAAACATTTTAGGCATAGGCATCGTCATCATTATTCCCCGAGTACCTCCCATATCAACCCAACCACATTATGGGTTATACATTACCGTTATGGAGGTTATAGTTTATGAAACCATTTTCGTTGCACCCTCAGCGTGACAAAAGTAGTGTATCTTACCTGATAGTAGTCTGTGCGCGCAAACAAAAGCTAACAGTGCTTATTAGTAATCCCCGACACCTATCGTTCATTAACATATGAAATATAAGTCATTTGGGACGTTAAACGGACTTTCGTACGACCTAAGTACCCTACAGGCCTTACGAAGATGACCTGCAGTTTACTTCTTACGAACTTAATTACACCTTACGAACTTAGTTCTTATCTTCGTTTCAATTGTTCTTACGAACTTAACATTCAACTTCGTTTGCTTGTTCTTACGAATTTAGATCTTAAATTCGTTTGGTTTTACCTCACTAAAAATAGTTTACAAATTTATCATTTAACTTCGTTTGATTACTTCACGAAAATGGTTTTCATTTTATGAACTTAGTCACGAAGATAGTGACTGAACGAACTTACATAACTTACGAAGATAACTTTTAACTAACGAAGATAACCATAACGAAGATTAACTTCGTTTCCCCGCTGATCGACAGATTTTCAAAAACGACTAAGTTCTTCGATTTTCTCATATCAGACTCATCAAAACTTCTTCCAAAACATGATTTTGGCGTAATTAAAACATATTTTGATCATCAAGATTGATCACAAACTCGTTTGACACCATTTTGTACGTTAATTTACTAAAACGTTTCTTTAACCTAAATCTTTTGCAAAACCTTTTCAAAATCAGATTTGACTCCATAATAAGACTACTTTAAATCTGAAAATAGGAACCACAAATGGACCTTTACCTGCAAATACAATGGCCGATAAAGTAGCTGATCAGATGACTAAGATTGCTGATGTCATGCTAGACTGTGTGATGTAATCAGAGTTAAATGAGTTGTTTGAAAAGTTTTTGGTGAAAAAGAAGCAGAAGTACATGAAGATGATGTTGATCATGTTGCTAGTGCTTCTGAGATTGCTTCTAAGAAGGTTCTTTCTGATCAAAGCTTAAAGAGAAAGAGAACAGAAACTTCTAGGGATTCTGAGGTGCCAGAAGTTGAAGAGTTACATGCTCCAAAGAAGAAAACTGTTATTAAGCTGAAAGTAAAAGAGAAAACTGCTGCTAGTGGAGTAGATGAGACGATCAAGGCTCTAGAAGCGTCAAGCCGAGTTCCTGAACAGAGGTCTAGGAGATCTATAGAGTCACATGCAGAGCCAGTGATTCCAAGAAGATCTCAAAAGACGACTGTTAATCTGGAAAGGCCTTCTACAACTCATAGAATAAAGGATTCAGTTCCTAATCTAAATCTAAGGAATAAAGCTACTACACGTCAAGTTCCTATATTACCACCAGTGTTAGGTATGGCAGACATAAAAGGAAAATGACGGTGTTAGAGGCTAGAATGAATGGATTGTTTGATGAGTTGGTGAAACAAAAGAAGAACCATGAGAAAGAGATGCAGAAAAAGCAAAAGGAAGTTGAGAAGTTAACAAAAGCTCTTAATGATGAGAGGAAGAGTCATCAAGATTTTGTTAATACTCTCATATCTAAACTTTGACATGGTTCGTCGTGAAGCTACAAAGGCAGAATGTTCGGCTACTAAAGCAAATACAAATGTAGCTAAAGTAGCTGATCAGATGACTAAGATTGCTGATGTCATGCTAGACTGTGTGATGTAATCAGAGTTAAATGAGTTGTTTCAAAAGTTTTTGGTGAAAAAGAAGCAGAAGTACATGAAGATGTTGTTGATCATGTTGCTAGTGCTTCTGAGATTGCTTCTGAGAAGGTTCTTTCTAATCAAAGCTTAAAGAGAAAGAGAACAGAAACTTCTAGGGATTCTGAGGTGCCAGAAGTTGAAGAGTTACATGCTCCAAAGAAGAAAACTGTTATTAAGCTGAAAGTAAAAGAGAAAACTGCTGCTAGTGGAGTAGATGAGACGATCAAGGCTCTAGAAGCGTCAAGCCGAGTTCCTGAACAGAGGTCTAGGAGATCTATAGAGTCACATGCAGAGCCAGTGATTCCAAGAAGATCTCAAAAGACGACTGTTAATCTGGAAAGGCCTTCTACAACTCATAGAATAAAGGATTCAGTTCCTAATCTAAATCTAAGGAATAAAGCTACTACACGTCAAGTTCCTATATTACCACCAGTGTTAGGTATGGCAGACATAAAAGGAAAATGACGGTGTTAGAGGCTAGAATGAATGGATTGTTTGATGAGTTGGTGAAACAAAAGAAGAACCATGAGAAAGAGATGCAGAAAAAGCAAAAGGAAGTTGAGAAGTTAACAAAAGCTCTTAATGATGAGAGGAAGAGTCATCAAGATTTTGTTAATACTCTCATATCTAAACTTTGACATGGTTCGTCGTGAAGCTACAAAGGCAGAATGTTCGGCTACTAAAGCAAATACAAATGTAGCTAAAGTAGCTGATCAGATGACTAAGATTGCTGATGTCATGCTAGACTGTGTGATGTAATCAGAGTTAAATGAGTTGTTTCAAAAGTTTTTGGTGAAAAAGAAGCAGAAGTACATGAAGATGTTGTTGATCATGTTGCTAGTGCTTCTGAGATTGCTTCTGAGAAGGTTCTTTCTAATCAAAGCTTAAAGAGAAAGAGAACAGAAACTTCTAGGGATTCTGAGGTGCCAGAAGTTGAAGAGTTACATGCTCCAAAGAAGAAAACTGTTATTAAGCTGAAAGTAAAAGAGAAAACTGCTGCTAGTGGAGTAGATGAGACGATCAAGGCTCTAGAAGCGTCAAGCCGAGTTCCTGAACAGAGGTCTAGGAGATCTATAGAGTCACATGCAGAGCCAGTGATTCCAAGAAGATCTCAAAAGACGACTGTTAATCTGGAAAGGCCTTCTACAACTCATAGAATAAAGGATTCAGTTCCTAATCTAAATCTAAGGAATAAAGCTACTACACGTCAAGTTCCTATATTACCACCAGTGTTAGGTATGGCAGACATAAAAGGAAAATGACGGTGTTAGAGGCTAGAATGAATGGATTGTTTGATGAGTTGGTGAAACAAAAGAAGAACCATGAGAAAGAGATGCAGAAAAAGCAAAAGGAAGTTGAGAAGTTAACAAAAGCTCTTAATGATGAGAGGAAGAGTCATCAAGATTTTGTTAATACTCTCATATCTAAACTTTGACATGGTTCGTCGTGAAGCTACAAAGGCAGAATGTTCGGCTACTAAAGCAAATACAAATGTAGCTAAAGTAGCTGATCAGATGACTAAGATTGCTGATGTCATGCTAGACTGTGTGATGTAATCAGAGTTAAATGAGTTGTTTCAAAAGTTTTTGGTGAAAAAGAAGCAGAAGTACATGAAGATGTTGTTGATCATGTTGCTAGTGCTTCTGAGATTGCTTCTGAGAAGGTTCTTTCTAATCAAAGCTTAAAGAGAAAGAGAACAGAAACTTCTAGGGATTCTGAGGTGCCAGAAGTTGAAGAGTTACATGCTCCAAAGAAGAAAACTGTTATTAAGCTGAAAGTAAAAGAGAAAACTGCTGCTAGTGGAGTAGATGAGACGATCAAGGCTCTAGAAGCGTCAAGCCGAGTTCCTGAACAGAGGTCTAGGAGATCTATAGAGTCACATGCAGAGCCAGTGATTCCAAGAAGATCTCAAAAGACGACTGTTAATCTGGAAAGGCCTTCTACAACTCATAGAATAAAGGATTCAGTTCCTAATCTAAATCTAAGGAATAAAGCTACTACACGTCAAGTTCCTATATTACCACCAGTGTTAGGTATGGCAGACATAAAAGGAAAATGACGGTGTTAGAGGCTAGAATGAATGGATTGTTTGATGAGTTGGTGAAACAAAAGAAGAACCATGAGAAAGAGATGCAGAAAAAGCAAAAGGAAGTTGAGAAGTTAACAAAAGCTCTTAATGATGAGAGGAAGAGTCATCAAGATTTTGTTAATACTCTCATATCTAAACTTTGACATGGTTCGTCGTGAAGCTACAAAGGCAGAATGTTCGGCTACTAAAGCAAATACAAATGTAGCTAAAGTAGCTGATCAGATGACTAAGATTGCTGATGTCATGCTAGACTGTGTGATGTAATCAGAGTTAAATGAGTTGTTTCAAAAGTTTTTGGTGAAAAAGAAGCTATTACCAGATCTAGGCTGTAAGGGTGATAAGCTTTCAAAGAAGGAAGATGATGATTCAAATCAAGACCCAGATGCAGCAGGAGATAAGGGAAATAAGCGTCAAGAAGATCTAACCAATGCAATAGAATCTTTGAATGAGATTGCAGCTGGTATGGTAGGATCTTCTAAGTCAAAAACTTCTGAGAGAAAAGAAGGTGAAATTATCTTTGGTGATGAAAGTTGGATGGATATCGCTGAAATCGATATGCCAGTCACAGCTTCAAGGCTTGTGGATAAAGATGCTGAGCGCAAAGGGTTTAGTATTGATGATTTCAGAGCTAAGCTTGATGATATGGACAGGTCTGAACAAGTCCAAGTGGCTGAAACTCCAGTCATGCAAGAACCGATTGCTGCAGATCCTGGTGTGCAACATACAGAGCCTATTGCTGAGCCAGAGATTGATAATAGACCAGAATGGGTTATCAAATGGATGCAAAATAGGACTGAGTATGAGGCATTGCATAGACAGATTAGATACAAGGACAAGATACAGGGAGAAAAAGTTGACGCCTACGCCACTACTGCATGCTCAAGAATCGTGAGTTTTCATTGGGATAATGAGTTAAAATATCTCGTTATCATGAGAACAGATGGAGTGCGGTATTTGGAATATGGAGTAGAAGCAATCAACTCACTTACTGATGTTGATTTCTGGTGCGTAGCTTGGCTAGAACTGATTAACCCTAGTGGATATGAGGTAGCAAATTATGTTTCTAGGTCTATTGCAAAGGATGTGAAGATCAAGGATGCGTCTCAGAGAAAGTATCATCCACAGGAAGGCAAGATGGTCAAGGATAAATCGAAGATAGATCCGAAGACAAAGAAGCCTGTAGTTACGTTGAAGTATGAGCCAACCAAGTTTGCCAAAGAAGTTCCTTTGAAGAAGTTTAAGAAGGACTTATTGGACAATATGAAGGGCTGGTACTTTGATAGTAAGACATATGAAGATGTGATGTATGATGATCATCACTATGAGATTTTAAGGATTTATGAGCCTTTGCATCTAGTGAACTTCTGTAAGAAAGATCTGCTGAAGCTGAACAGTGTTGATATTTGGTTTCCAAAAGAATTTCAAGGTCCAGCTTTGTGATATAGGAATGCAGTGAGTTTGTGCTTGAAGATTGGTTTACATTCAGACTATGATTTTTATAAGGCTGTAGAAGGTTCAGAGGAAGTTCAGAAGAAGAAGAAGGCCGATAGGAAGCAGAAGAAGTAGATTGAGGACAAAGACTAGACGAAGACATATTTTATTTTAACTTCTAGAAGCTATTGCCAAGGGGGAGTCTATAAGTACACGTCTATGTCAATAGCAGTCTAGATTGTTTGGGCTTATATTATGTCTTTGTAAGTGATTGTCATAAATGAACTTCGTATTATGCATAGAATACTAGATTAATTTGAAGTATTAAATGCTTAAGTATGAATTGCACCTCGCAATTCATAGAGTACAATACGACCTCATATTTGCAGGGACAAATACGATGCCATATGAAGAATGCGACCTCGCATTTGTGATGGGTTGGGCTGGATTTGCGAGGCTACGCTGATAGAGCCCATGTCGAGTTATTCTCTATAAATACCAAACACTAACAGAGATTAGGGTTGAACATTTGTCGAATATCAAGCATATTTGCAGGTTAAGTCGTCGTGTATTGTTCCGCTAGGCCTTCAGAAGATCTGCGAGGCAGCAGATAATCTGAAGGCTTGTTTTGATCGTTGTGAATCACCAAGTTATAGTGAAGGATTCCACACCTCAAGATAACTAGAGCAAACTATTAACGATCCGATTCCAGGGGACTTACAATTAATATGTGATTAATTGATAAGGAAAGCCCGGTCCGACCCACCTAGCCCCAAGGGCGATTCTAGAACCTTCCTTGGAAGGTGGTGGACGAAATTTAGGGGTTAAATTTAGGGTTTTTGGTTTCCCAATCTAGCTAGGATTCTTCCCTTTATAACCCCCCTAAATCCCTAGTTAATTCATACATGAAAGAAAACCCTAAAAAGCACACACACAAAGGTGAAATTCTCTTCTCCTTTGAAGTGTGCTTCGAAATTCCCAATCCAAAGAAACCAAAACCCTAAATTGTTTTAGGTTTAATTATTTAGGGTTTTAGTTAAACCCAAAATTAGTTTCAACAAAAGGGTTTCTTGCCTATTGATATAAAGAAACTTGAGCTTAATTGATGTTTAATGGTGGTTTTAGGGTTATGTGTGTGTTTGAGTGTGTGTGGGTGATGGGAGGTTGAAGATGGAGTTTAGAGAGAGAAAATAAGGTTAGAGAGATGTAAGTATGGAATTATGATTAAGGCTTAGTTACATCATTAGTTACAAGGGGTTTATATATGACTAATATAAGTTTCACCTAGACCCCTTGTACTTTAACAATAAAATCAAATGTAACTCTATTTACAATTAAACACCACTAATTTATATTTCTAACAATCTCCCCCTTGGTGTTGAATTGTAAATGTTGCATCGTCTTTGGTCTTTAAATAACATGATGAGCCCATTTGTTGAAAATCTTCAATGTTGATTGGACTTTGAAGCTTTCTCATTGTCTTCAACGTCTTGTATCAACCTTGACTTTGAATCTTCTCAACAAACAAATATATTTGACGATGACTTTTTAAATCTTGATCTTCTCTTGCAACTTTGAATATTTTGGAAGCATCGTTGACATCTTTATAGCTTTTGAGCTTTCACAACTTGAACTTTTGAATGTTGATTTCAACTTGATGTTGCTTGGAGAAGTAACTTCAAACTTTGAGTAGCATGCGGAAGCTTGGTTTTGACTTTGAATTCTCTTGGCATTGCGGAAGCTTGGTTTTGGACTTTGAATTCTTTGAATTCTTTGAATTGCGGAAGCTTGATCTTTGAATTCTTTGAGTAGCATGCGGAAGCTTGGTTTTGACTTTGAATTCTTTGAATTCTTTTGGATGCGGAAGCTTGATTATCTTTGAAATCTCTTGGCATTGCGGAAGCTTGGTTTTGGAATGCGGAAATTTGATTTTGTCTTTAAAACTTCAATTCTTGGTCTAACTTGTCTCTAAATCAACAATCATCTTGGAGCACTTGATTCTTTGATCAATTAACATTTGCTCACCCTCAATCAAACAACTATCTCGGAGCAAATTATTCAATAACAAATCTTTAATCTCTTGCTCCCCCTCAAACAAACAATCATTTCGGAGCATATTTAACGAATCATGAGTTTACTCTTGCTCCCCCTCAAATGAACAATCTCTTCAAATAAAGAACAAACTTAACTATCCAACTTAATTTTCTTTGTAGCATCAACAAACGACAATCTCTATTCAATCTCAAACTTTTCATCTCTTCTCAACCATTATTCAATCTCAAACTCTTGTAATCATCAAACAATGGTCAATTTTCCTACAAATCTTTCACTTATCGACCATGTACTTCATCTTGAATATACTCGATCTCGAATCAATCCTTTAACTTTCTCGAAACAATCTCTCAACTTTCAACATATCACGATAATTATTCACTCTCTTCACCTAAACTAACGATCCTTTGAACAACCAAACACAATGAATATCATCAATCAAATTCTACCTAAAACCTTGAATTCTATCTATCAATCATTTAATCATTTCTCCCCCTTATGATGAATATGTGAAACGGTTTCATCATACAATAATGATTAATAGCATAAACGGTAGATCACAACAAACCACAAACAAGTAAGTTAACCCAACCCAATTCCCAATTCCCAATTAACCTATTGGTGAACTAGAATGTAAGGTTGCGTTGTTGGAAAAAACAATTTTAATATGGTGTTGGTGTTCTTTGTGTTTGTGTGAAGAGAAATGAAATCTGGATAAAAATGATCCGTTAACACAACCAACAATCAAAAGGATTAATGGTGTGGCCTAAAAATAAGATTACTATTTTCAGGACTTCCCATTGTCATCGAGAAATGCACAAAGCTTATCTCTAAATGGTTCGGTCTATGGCTTTTCAACCGATAGATTGCTTTAAAGAATGTAATTCATGGTCAGTGTCACAAAGGCGTTCGATGACCATGTCTTACTATCCTCAAAGACTTTTGGGAAATAAAATCCGAGGTCACATAGACTTCTCGTTTACTCAGCAAATTCATAAAATGAAAATGTGAGACCTACGTTCAATGTTGGAAAAGATGTTAGCATTGGTAGGATTTCCATTCGATCATCGTGAAATATCAATAATATGATATCACTACGAATGTTCCGGCAATATCACAAAGATATGCGATGTCACAAAGACATATAAAGACTCATTGTGTCCTAGTCAAATGAAAGAATATTTCAAGTATGCTCTAGACTCAATAGTGATCAAATAAAGTCGGGGACCGGAGTAGAGTGTCTCCCTTTTTCAATATCAACATCTTCCAAATGAAGAGTCGATAGAAATGTGAAAATCTCTGTGAGAATAAAACAAGCATTTGTTAAGAAACACTTGAGTGGTTAGGTAAAGATGTGCTTTGCTTCACTGGGTCCATGAAGTCTTCTTCAATATCGAGAAGTCAACAAATGAAATCCGATAGAAACGTGTTGACCCGGCTTTTTGAGAATTTTGGGGAGGGCTTTTATTTCTTTTAGCCCTTTCTCACAGCATCTCACCGTAACCTCTCACTTTTCGACTACTCCCTCATGTCCTATTTGCACAAACAACATCACACTCAAAAACCCTCACAATCTAAAATTGAGAATTTAACTCCGGGGTTAGATCTCATCGGCGATGACAAGATCATGGAGTTTTTATGAGTGGCCTAAACTCTCATGTGCAAATCTAACACCGAACTTCTTTGAATTTGATCAAAAATGGTTTGAAAATCTTCCAAAGTGTTTTAAAATGGAAAATGAGTTTAAACACTTTGAAGTTTTGGTTTTATAAACAAACTCCCCCTAAATATATGCATGATATAAACAAAGTTTTTGCATATAAAGGGTGAGTAAAAGGTTTAAAAGTTGCTCACAAACATTAAAAATGAGACAACAAAGGCAGTACACAAAGGCGTTCGATGCCTTGCATCTCATTCAAAACATTGTGAGAAACTCAAAGACAAAGTAAATAAACAAAAAGATGAAAAGAGAAAATGTCTTTGGATTTTTCTAAAATAAGAAAAAGAAAATCTTTTTGGATTTTTCTAAAAGGAATGAAATTATAAACACGGTTTTAGTACGGGTTATACACTGATGTGTGCATAAGCCACTTTTCATCAAATCACTTTGAAAATGCCTTTGGAACCCATTTGAGATTGGGTCCAATGGTTTTTGAATTCTTGAAAATCCAAATGTAAGTCTCGTCGATTTGATGAATAGAAGTTGCATTCCACGATGAACTAAAGCCCGGTGGTTTAGTTGAAAAGAGTTTTCGTGGAAGCAACGGTGAAAAATCATTTGATTTCTTTGAAAAGCTTCCAATCTTGGGAGATTGATTTGGAAAATGATTTTTCGAAGCAAAATCATTCACTTTTTGCACAACTGCTTTCACAGGTTTTGGTGCAAGATCAAAAAGTTTAGAAAAAGAATATTTGAATGATTTTGACTCAATTGACTTATCTTTTGAAATCGGTTTCCATTTAGATTTAGTCAATTGAGATTTTGCTTGAGAAAGATGTTTAGAATTATCCTCGAAGGATAGAAAAGAGACAAAAGTAGTTGTTCCATCAAAAATAGGTTTCTTAGTGTACTTCTTACCCTTTTGCAAGGAGTAATTAGTAAACTGAGACACCTTTCTCTCAAAAGGTTTAGAAGATTTACCCGTGTAAACCCTCTTTGGAACATCAACTTTTGGTTTGGATGAATTAGATTTTGGAAAACATTTTGACACCTCGGTCTTTGGAATCGTAGAATTACTCGATTGTTTCATGGGTTTTTCAAGTTTTGTGTCCAACGATTTTGATTTAAAAGATGCAATTCGGTTCTCCATCTTTTCAAGTTGTTTTGTAACCGAAGCATTTAAATCAGAGAAAGAAATTGTTGACACATCAGATTTTAATTTCGAAACAAGAGTATCTTTCTCAAAAAGTTTGGATTCCAAAGATGAAATGTAATCTTGTTGATCTTTGATTATTTTCGAAAATCTTTGTTCTTTGCTCACAAAAATTGTGGACTTATTTCGCAACTCATGGTTAAGTTCAGAAATCTTTTGTTGCGAAACAAGTGCTTTTGATTGACTGTCCAAAACACTTTCATTGAACTCTTTGGAAGAGTTGTCCAACTCAATTGTTAATTTGAAAATCTTTGAATGCAAATGATCATTTTCTTTTTGAAGACTTTCCATGTTGGACAAAATGAGATCATTTGCAGATTGGAGCTCTTTATTTTCGGATTTGAGTTGGTCAATTTCAAGTCGAAGACTTACCATAGTAGACAAATTGAGAGTATTACCAGACTTGAGCTCTTCGTTCTCAGATTTTATTCGGTCAACTTCAGATTGAAGACTTTCCATAACAGACAAGCTGGAATTATCAGCAGTTTTGAGCTCGTTGTTCTCAGATTTGAGCTTGTCAATTTCAAGTTGAAACCTCTGGTGATCTGTCACAAATGATTTAAAAGTATTCACATCAACTTTGTTTTCTTCAAAAACAACTACTGCACATTTAGACAACTTGGTACACCAACAAATATGATTCTCATGACGACGAATTTCTTCCCAACTTGGTTCTTCACCCATTAAAAAATCTTTCACTCTCGCAACAAACTTGTCCGGTATTTTAAGAGTCATTTTGAATCAAAACTTTGACGATATAATAAAAGAACAATTCAAGACAAGAACCTAAAATTTTAGACCAATACACGTTGACAACCAAAAAAAATACTAAAAACGATTTAGCCCAACAATGAAAACATTTAAGTCCAACAAACAATTTCTGCCCAAATGAACTATAAGTTGCGGCCCAACTAAAATTTAGTCCAAAAATATGTCACTAATATTGTTGGCCCAACACTAACTTTTAGCCCAAAAATAAATCCCACTTAAGCCCAACTAATGTAATACTTAAGACCAAATAAACTAATAACAATAGACAACAACTACTCAAAAACTTCAACCCAAACTAAAATCAAACAAAATTTACGATGGTGACAAAAAAAATAACATGTGATTTCATAATTGGAAAAAGTAAGTTTACTAGAATCCTTATCTTAACTTCACGTGAAACAAAAAAAAATTCAAACGGATATGTCGACACTTTTAGTATTCCAAAATTTTGACAGAACACAACTATGTTCAAGAGAGGGCACGTGACTATGTCCACTAGCACACAAGTTCAAATGTGACCAGTCACTATTGCTATAGAAAATCACACGTTATACATTGCTACACACAAACCAACTTATTTTTGACAGCATGACAAAGCGTGATAGACTATGCATGAATCAAGACACGTTACACGTTTTCCACTCAATCACGATTTCTATTGCTAGCATGTGATGTTCCTTTAATCAATAAAAAACCTCAACAACTTTCTTATACTCACAGAATATTATCTCTCAAAGAATATGAACACTATGTATCTCTACTCTCTCTCGATCAGACCCATTCCTTTTATATATCAAAAACCACTCTTTCAACTTTTATTAGTAAAACTCTCTGCTTAAAAAAAAATCACACACAAATTCACTTTCTTATACTCAAATAATGAACAAAGCACAAGATTCAAACACACACCACAACAACACAGTTCAAACAACACACAACCAAGGAGCAGCCAAGATTCAAGAGATGAACAATTTGTTCTATACGCCGAGCTTATAGCTCGGTAAATGGGAGTTTGGACACTCAAATTATTAGAAAAATGCACCAAAGATGGGAAATAAGTGAATTGATTTGGTAAAAGATATTGGAAAAACTTTGAAATTTTGGTCGATTTGTTCTATTCGCCGAGCTTATAGCTCGGTAAATGATATGTTTGAGTCGACAATTGGTTAAGTGTAGGAAAAGTGGTCGAAAAGTATTGATTGCAGAGGTATGAAGTCGGCAAATGGAAGAAGTCGAGTCGAAAATTGGTTAAGTGTATTTGAATTGTTTGCAGAGAACTGAGCTCTGCAAATGGAAGTATTGTTTGAAAAGGTGATTTGCAGAAATTGAGACTGGTCGAATTTAACTCTGTAATCACGTGAAATGAAGGTTCGGGATGATTAACTTGGCAAATGCGAGTTTGGGTGAACGAGTCGTGAATCTCTGGTCGTGAATCAACCTTGGCCCGTATAAGATTCAAGTCGGCAAATGCGTGTTTTCACAATCTGGTCAGTGAATCAACCTTGCACATACGAGTGAATAACCTTTGGTGAGGTCGGAAAATGCTATGATTCTGACTTAGACAACCACAAGACACCTGCTCGACAAATGATATGAAACAATAAAAAAATTTCTAAGTTTTGCTCGGCAAATGAGGGTATTCACAAACTAGTCATGAATTTATCTCTGCAAACACTGGTTTGAAGACAAACTGGCTCTGCAAATCAAGTAATTAGCCGAAAGAAGATGATGAATAGTCGCAGTGATTGGAAACTGCCAAATACTCGCCGGAAAGCCTTCAGTTCTTCGAATTAACACTTGAAATAATCACTAATATACTCAGAAACACCTCGTGAACAAATCCTAGCCAAGAAATTTCGATTCCCACACTCGCCGGTAAATTCACCAAGTCGCCGGAGAAATTAAAATGAAGATATCTTTGTTGTTCCTTCGAGTTAACACTTGAAATTTTCACCAAATTACTTCAAATTGTCTTCCGCACAAACCCTAGGTGAAAGCTATTACTATCTCAACTCGCCGGAAAAACGATGTCTCGCCGGAAAACTCAACTGACTCAAACCACAACGAAAATAAGAAATTGAAACATCATTTTGCTCAGAATCGAATGATGATTAAATCAAACTGAATTTCAGATCGATTTGATGAAGAATTAAGAGTGATGATCAAGAGATATTTTTGATGTTCTGACTTTTTTCTTTTTTTTTTTTCAATAAGAAAATGTAATATCGAAGATAACTATTTGTAAAGACTCACGTGTAGAGTCCTGTTGCTACAGTAGCAGACAACAACAAAAAATTGAACATTTTCTTATAACAACTGTTTGCCGAGTTCAACCTTTCACCACATTTTTTAACAGAAACTTAAGGATTAAACACTTGATTGATCAAATTGGACAATAATTCACCTCTAATCTGTTATTAGAAACACATATCAGCCTCGAATTCAGCAAAAACAGCAATTTTTCAGATTCAATTTAAGCTCAAAAACTCTAAAATTTGAACAAAATCGGTTATGAATTTGTTTGTGGATCGTTCGGATTCACCGATTATGCTCTGATACCAATTGATATAAAGAAACTTGAGCTTAATTGATGTTTAATGGTGGTTTTAGGGTTATGTGTGTGTTTGAGTGTGTGTGGGTGATGGGAGGTTGAAGATGGAGTTTAGAGAGAGAAAATAAGGTTAGAGAGATGTAAGTATGGAATTATGATTAAGGCTTAGTTACATCATTAGTTACAAGGGGTTTATATATGACTAATATAAGTTTCACCTAGACCCCTTGTACTTTAACAATAAAATCAAATGTAACTCTATTTACAATTAAACACCACTAATTTATATTTCTAACACCTTTTGTGTTTGGTTAGGTCGAATTCAAGAAACCCTAAGAAAGGGATTTGAATTCGACTCTCTACATAGAAGAGAGGTCGAATTCAGCCTTAGGGTTTATCATGAGGGTTTCGGTCGGTTGCGGTCGTAAGCTTAAAGGTGTCTAGCAGATCCTTGGTTGAGGCATTGTTCGTGTACACACTTACGGAGGGTTTCTACACTTGGAATCTTGTTTCCGGAATCTTCTACATCAATGAGGAATCTTCTCTACCGCAATGAGGTTAGTTTGTATTTATTCAAGTTACTTATATTTATTAATGATATATACTCTTGCCTAGTTCGATCTCCTTAAAGGATATTCTCCTAAGGAAACTAAATCGGATAAACATGGTAATAAGAGTTTGATTCAAAGAGGGAAAGGGAAAACCCTAACCTTCTCCTCCAAGAAACCTCCTCCTATAAAAGGAGGAGGACTTCTCCACAAACGATATACATTCATACGATCACGAATCGACCAAAAACCCTAACTAAAGTCGAACAAGTTTCGACAATCACATCAACAATCCTAATTGGTGTAAAGGAGCACCGCTCTTACCTTCGGGGAACCACCAACAAAGCCTAAAACCCCTTTTAGGTTCATTCGTAATCACCCAAGCTAAAAGGCTTTAGACGCGGTTTGGTGCACAATTAGCTACGTACTTTGAATTGAATTTTTGAAAACCTAAATTTGTCACTCAAACCGGGTCGATCACCCGACCCATTTATGGTTATTCTGTTAATAAAATCCCAACAGCTTTACGTTTACCTTTCAGTCTCTCACTGAGGTCATTGAAGATGATTTGAGCAAAATCCACCCTCTGACCAAACCATAGGCAATAAGAAATCTGGAGCTGTGTATGGTTAATCTGATCAATTCCTCTAGAACTGTTGCCCAGGTACTCAACTATGTGAGTGAAAAAGTATCTCCAGGAGTCAGTGAGCTTGCTCATGTAGACAGTGCCCTTTGTCTTCAGAACATCCTCTGGAGTGAGTATATCTGAATGCCGCATCAATCGAAGAACTTCCCTCATGTTTACCGCAATGGGCAGAGGAATGAGAAGTTCATTCTCAGAAAAATAATTGAGTTGCAGAAAATCACTCAAGGTATTGATAGTCATGGTCAACTCCCTTGCATCATTCTTTAATGTGAAATGGATGGTTTCATCATCATCTTTGAAATAAGCAGTATACCAGAATTCACATAGATAATGATGATATACCTTTCCTGGATTTAGGGTTAGGGCTCCATATAAAGGGAAACTAAGGAAAAAGGAAATTAATCACCCAATAATGGAGGTGGGATCATGAGTCCCAGATAATTTTGCCATCCAATTATTCATATTGATTTTAATTTCACTGGCCGGAAGATATGTCCCTGGCATCGGTTTCACATTAGCCGGAGGATTATACACAGTTTTATGGACATTCTTGTTTGATGCAGATGCTTGTTTTGGTGCCATTTTTATGAAATTAGTACCTAGAGTGGAAACTGAAATTGAGAATTTAGGATTTTGGAGAATTGTAGAATTGAATGAAGAAAGATAGTGACGATTGAGAGTAAATATGAAGAATGAAGTAAATGAAGGAAATAATTTTCGAGATAAAGCGAAATGAAGTAAATATGGGTATTTATATAGGAGAGAGAAATACGAAATTCAAACGGTTATTTTTAAAATTTTATCCATTTAAATTTTGATCAGTTTTGAAATCCGTAATTAATTTCTCCACTAAGCATTAAATGCTTGACGTTTGTCATCCCACAAAATACAACTTACCTCCTTTTTGTCTTCCCAATGTAAAACCATCATAACTATATTTGAAAACTGACTATGTCACGTAGGATAAAAGTTACTATCCATTTAAAAAAAAGGTGTGCTTACGTGGCACTCACACTGACCAGGTATCAAAAATATTATGACTGACACACCATGACTCATTTCATTGCATCTGGAGACTGACAGGTCATACCAGTGTCACTGGTGATTTATGCCAGTGAAATATGCACTGAATGTACACTGGAGTACTCTAGAGAAGTACCAGAAATTCTTTCAGTGAGAAAATTAATTCCCCCTACAAATAAAAACTTTTAAGGACAAAAATATTTTTGAGTTTTCCCCCTGGAATGTTGATCGATAAATCAATAATGCTAAGATAGTATCACAAAGGCGTTCGATAGCAAAGCGAGCAAAGATTCATGAATCCCATAAATCAATGGACCCCGCCAGTGTCACAAAGTGTTCATAACAGAGTACCACTTTTAAGGATTTAACATTCCCAACTCACCAACAAAATATTTAAAAGTTTTTTCATCCAGTGGTTTTGCAAAAATGTCAGCGAGTTGTTTGCCAGTGAGGATAAAATGGATTTGAATGTCACCCTTCATAACATGATCTCGAATAAAATGATACATGATATCAATGTGCTTGTTTTAGTGCATGTCAGGATTGTGAGATATGGCAATGACACTGGTGCTATCACAAAAGATAGGAGTCTTTGAGTACTTAACACCATAATCAAGCAACTAGTTCTTCATCCAGAGTATCTGGGCACAACAACTGGCCGCAGATACATACTCAGCTTCAGCAGTAAACATGGAGACTGACGTTTGCTTCTTACTGGTCCAACATACCAGTTTGCCACCCAGGAAATGACATCCACCAGTTGTGGATTTCCTATCTATCTTACAACCTGCATGACCAGAATCTGAATAACCCATTAGGTCTAGTCCAGAGCCTCTGGGAAACCAAATACCCAGGCTGGGAACACCCTTAAGGTATCTTAGTATATGCTTTACAGCCAGCATATGAGATTCCTTAGGATTAGACTGAAACCTGGCACATAAGCATGTTGCAAACATTATATCTGGTCTACTGGCAATTAAGTATATCAGTGAACCTACCATGCCTCTATAGACAGTGGTATTCACTGGTTTCCCATTTGGATCAGAATCCAAAGTGAGTGGTGCAGAAATTGGGGTAGGTTTTGATAGGTGAAGAGTTCATATCAAATTTCTTTAAAAGATCTCTTACATATTTCTCTTGATTAATAAAAATACCATCACTGGTCTGTTTAATCTGAAGTCCTAAGAAATATGTTAATTCACCCATTAAACTCATTTCATACTCAGATGACATGATTTTATAAAACCTTTTGAACATGTTTTCATCAGTAGAGCCAAAGATAATATCATCAACAACAAATTTTACTAGCAATAGATTACCTTTGTCACGAAAAATGAACAAAGTACTATCGATTGCACCTCTTTAAAAGCCATTTTTAAGAAGATGTTTAGTCAGAGTGTCATACCAAGCACGTGGGGCTTGTCTCAGACCATATAAGGCTTTGTCTAGACGATGTAAGTCCCCCGGGTCTTACCGAACCGAGATTGACTTAAGGATATGTCGAGGTGCGGAATTCCTCGAGATAACCCACGGTTTTTATATCTACCTTTTATGATATATATATATCACTATATATATATATATCTTTTGCGTGAATATAAACACTCGTATTTGGTTACTATAGTGAAACGGCTCTCCGGACAAACCTTACCAACCAACGTGGTAATCTAAGTCTACGAGTCGTCCAAACCGGGTGTGTGTTTGCGGTTCGTGCGTGAGTCGAGTACCACCCACAAGATCAACTGTGTGTGTTCTAGGTTTTCTCTCTCTAGGTTTTGCTCGTTTCTCTCTCTACACTCTTGTTGAGAACACGCATGACACACACCTCTATTTATAGGCAAGTGACAAGAACTCTCAAATCCAATGGATTTGAGTGTTCTCGTGTCAAGCCTGTTGAGTGAAGGATTCGCTGACCAGACTTGGTCACTGACATGAGTCATCAGCAAGTCATCAGCGAGTCAATGACTCTCGTCAGCGGGTGGTTTACTTTCCATGTTGTGTGTCAAGGCGAGAAGTTTTCAAACCACAAGAAGACAAGAAGTCACATGGTGGTTCTCCCAACTGAATGTTACCTTATATGGTAAAGGTACAGTTGGGACCAAAACAAGGGTTTTCTCTTTCATACCCGTTTTGGTAAAGAAGACAAAGGCTCCTGGATCCAAGTACAACGAGCCTATGAGAAGTTGACAACCACCATTCTATCACGATTATTGTAAGGCTGTGTTGCCCTAATTCCTCCCCTATATAAAGCAACACAACCACATCATTTATACTTGGTGTTTGTCACCACAAAGTGTGTGTCACTTTATTTTCTCTCTTGTAATTGCTTAAGTTTATAGAGTGTCTAGACTTAGCAATTATTTAGTTCATTTGTATTCTTGTAAGACAAGTTGTAATATCGACCATGTATTCATCGTTTAATCAATGATACATATGATTAGACTTGCTTAGATATTTGCATTTGAACTTATTCTTGTTCATGTTCTTTACTTTCTGTTCTTAACTTTCTTGTCTAGATAAAACAAATATAAGTGTGCAAATTGTGGACTGTCAAGTGGTATCAGAGCCAACGTTTCTAAATTATTGAAAGAAAGATCCGTTTGCATACTTATTTTCTTAAATCTCTTAAAACAAAAAGAACCTTGTTCGTGGCCTCCCTCATCTTTCATTTGAAAAGGATAGACTCTGTGGTGCTTCTGAAAAAGGTAAAAGCCACAGAGCAACCTTCAAAACCAAGCAGGCCAATTCTATCTCTGGCTGCTTTCATCTTCTTCACATGGACCATTTTGGTCCAGTGAATGTCCAAAGTCTAAAGGGTAGCGGATACACTTTAGTAATCGTGGATGAATACTCACGATACACTTGGACTATCTTTCTTCATTCTAAGAGTGATTGTTAGGTCGAAAATCGACCAAGTATAATTTGTTCAGAAATAGCTGAAGCTCAGTGAAGATTACTTGTATAGAATTCTGAGGTCTCTCAGAATCTGTTCACTGAAGCTTCACTTCAGTTCAGATCAACGTATCAGAAAACCGTTCAGAATGAAGTCAAAGACTGAAGTCTGAAGAATGAGAATCAGTTCAGATATGGAGCTCAGAAACTGATTCTACCTGATCAAAGACTGAAGCATCTCAGTGTAAAAGTACTTACACACTTTTACACTGATTACGAGGAAGACTTTTTACTTTACATATCTTTACCCGGTTAATAGAATGAACCATTAATTAAAGTACAAGGTAAAGTAAAGGTTGGGAATAAGGCTTGTTAAGTCACATCGATTGACTTACACTTTTAAACCTTAAAAGTACTCTTGTAAGGAATTAGGTTCAATTCCTTAAATACTCCCAACCATATTTGTACGATCTGGTCCACATCATCATGGACTTAGGTCTATAAATATAAGTCTTCTCACAACTTGCAAATAGCTTGAAACCTTTGCATTGCAACTTGTGAGATATACTCTAAGTAATCCTTACGAGTATTTCCAAGTTATTAGATCACTTGTATTTCTAGGTTGTTTAGATATTTACACTTGGGTGTTTATCTTTGTTCCGCAACAACCTTTGTATTTGTTTATATATCAATAAATCAAATACCTTGAAAAATACATTGTGTCTCAATGCTACATACTTGATCTATACATATTATTTATATAGTTTCAGCCCTTATTGTTTCTTGCATTTACTTTCAGTATCTTTATCGTATTGTTCATCCATATCTGGATCATATTCTGAACTGGTCATCTTCCAGTTAGAATTACTTGCCAGTCGGGTATTTAAACCATCTATATTTGGGACTCACAGTGATGCTGCTGAAGAGATCATCAATTTCATCAAGAAAATGGAAAATCTCAATAGCATAAGGGTGAAAGAACTCAGGAGCGATCATGGTACTGAGTTCAGAAACCACACTCTTGAAGCCTTTTGTGCTGATCAAGGGATCTCATAAAATTTCTCTTCCACCAGAACTCCTGAGCAAAATGGTGTCGCTGAAAGGAGAAATAGAACTCTCATTGAAGTGGCACACACCATGCTCAGTGAGTCCTCTATGCCTAGTAAATTCTAGGCTGAAGCTGTCAACACTGCTTGTCATACTCAAAATAGATGTCTAATAGTTAAAAGACATGACAAGACAGCGTATGAGGTGTTGAAAGGTAAGAAACCTCAAATCAAATACTTCCATATATTTGGATGTCCTGTCTTCATCTTAAACAACAAGGATCACCTAGGAAAATTTGATCCTAAAGCTGATGATGGATACTTTCTTGGGTATTCGTCCATCAGCAAGGCATTCAGAGTATTCAATACTCGCCTTCAGAAGGTTGATGAATCCATTCATGTTACTTTTGATGAAAGTTCATCAGCACTAAAGGACATTCAATCTTCTTCGTCTGAGGTCATTTTTAATGAGCTAGCTGACCCTCTTACTGAGGAAGCTGACTTATTTGTTGATGCTTCTTGCTCGCTGCCTGATACTATTCAGCATATCACAAAGAATAGTTCAGCTGATGTTGAACTAGAGCAAGTTGCTGCTCATATCTACTCGATTGAGCCAGTTGAGCCTATCTTAAGATCAATCCATGCAGCATCAGCCAAACCTAGATCACTGGATGATGACGTGCATGCTGATGACTCTACTGAGGAGGAGTTTCATGATGCTTCAGCAAATGCTGAAGAAATGGAGTCTGCTGAAGACTCCACCATCAATGATAACTCAAATCAGTCGAATGGCTCTGCTGATCATTCTCCTGAACCCATTCTTACCATTGACCTCTCTACTTATAATGCTCCTGCTGATCCTATCGCTCCAATTTCTGCTGCCACTCAACTTGGTGTCTCAAGTGCTCCTGCGCTTAAGTGGACATCTAGTCATCCAGCTCACCAAGTCATCGGTGATCCTCAGCAGGGGATTATCACTCGATCAGTGACAAGAAATACATGTCTGTATGTAAACTTCTTGTCTATGATCACTCCCAAAAATATAGGAGAAGCAATGGTTGATCCCTCATGGGTTGCTGCCATGCAAGAGGAACTCACCCAATTCAAAAGACAGAATGTTTGGTTTTTGGTTCCTCTACCTCTTGGAAAAGAACCCATCAGAACTAAATGGGTTTATAGGAATAAAATGGACGAAGATGGTGTTGTTACTTGTAACAAGGCTAGGCTGGTTGCACAAGGATACCTTCAAGAAGAAGGTGTTGATTATGATGAAACCTTTGCACCAGTGGCCCGATTAGAAGCAATTCGCTTATTCTTGGCACATGCTGCTTACAGAAACTTCACAGAATATCAAACGGATGTAAAGAGTGCTTTCCTAAATGGAAAACTCGATGAGGAAGTTTATGTTGAGCAGCCACCTGGTTTTGAAGATCCATCCAAGCCACACCATGTCTATCGCCTCTATAAGGCACTCTATGATCTTAAACAACAAGGATCACCTAGGAAAATTTGATCCTAAAGCTGATGATGGATACTTTCTTGGGTATTCGTCCATCAGCAAGGCATTCAGAGTATTCAATACTCGCCTTCAGAAGGTTGATGAATCCATTCATGTTACTTTTGATGAAAGTTCATCAGCACTAAAGGACATTCAATCTTCTTCGTCTGAGGTCATTTTTAATGAGCTAGCTGACCCTCTTACTGAGGAAGCTGACTTATTTGTTGATGCTTCTTGCTCGCTGCCTGATACTATTCAGCATATCACAAAGAATAGTTCAGCTGATGTTGAACTAGAGCAAGTTGCTGCTCATATCTACTCGATTGAGCCAGTTGAGCCTATCTTAAGATCAATCCATGCAGCATCAGCCAAACCTAGATCACTGGATGATGACGTGCATGCTGATGACTCTACTGAGGAGGAGTTTCATGATGCTTCAGCAAATGCTGAAGAAATGGAGTCTGCTGAAGACTCCACCATCAATGATAACTCAAATCAGTCGAATGGCTCTGCTGATCATTCTCCTGAACCCATTCTTACCATTGACCTCTCTACTTATAATGCTCCTGCTGATCCTATCGCTCCAATTTCTGCTGCCACTCAACTTGGTGTCTCAAGTGCTCCTGCGCTTAAGTGGACATCTAGTCATCCAGCTCACCAAGTCATCGGTGATCCTCAGCAGGGGATTATCACTCGATCAGTGACAAGAAATACATGTCTGTATGTAAACTTCTTGTCTATGATCACTCCCAAAAATATAGGAGAAGCAATGGTTGATCCCTCATGGGTTGCTGCCATGCAAGAGGAACTCACCCAATTCAAAAGACAGAATGTTTGGTTTTTGGTTCCTCTACCTCTTGGAAAAGAACCCATCAGAACTAAATGGGTTTATAGGAATAAAATGGACGAAGATGGTGTTGTTACTTGTAACAAGGCTAGGCTGGTTGCACAAGGATACCTTCAAGAAGAAGGTGTTGATTATGATGAAACCTTTGCACCAGTGGCCCGATTAGAAGCAATTCGCTTATTCTTGGCACATGCTGCTTACAGAAACTTCACAGTATATCAAACGGATGTAAAGAGTGCTTTCCTAAATGGAAAACTCGATGAGGAAGTTTATGTTGAGCAGCCACCTGGTTTTGAAGATCCATCCAAGCCACACCATGTCTATCGCCTCTATAAGGCACTCTATGGTCTTAAACAAGCACCCAGAGCTTGGTATGACACTCTCTCTGAATTTCTTCTTTCTAATAAGTTTCAGCGAGGATCCATTGACAGCACCCTCTTCATTTATAGAAAGGGTGCTGATGTTCTATATGTTCAGATATATGTAGATGACATCATTTTTGGGTCCTCCAGCAAGAAACTTTGTACCAAGTTCAGATCACTGATGTCCTCTCATTTTGAGATGAGCATGATAGGTGAGCTGACCTTCTTTCTTGGTCTTCAAATTCGTCAACTCCCAAATGGGATTTTCATTAATCAGGAAAAGTACATTCGAGACATGCTGGCCAAATTTGACATGTCTAATGTCACTACTAAGGCCACTCCTATGTCTCCTCCAAATAATCTTCATGCTGATTATGATGGCAAGCATGTGAACCCCACTCACTATCGGGGAATGATTGGCTCGCTGATGTATCTCACAGCGAGTCGTCCTGATATCATGTTTGCTACTTGCTTATGTGCAAGATATCAAGCCTCTCCTAGGGAATCTCATCTTCTCGCCGTTAAGCGAATTTTCAAGTATCTAAAAGGTACTTAAACATTGGGTCTCTGGTATCCCAAAGACTCCAATTTTGACCTAGTTGCATATTCTGACTCTGACTATGCTGGTTGCATGTTAGATAGGAAAAGTACCAGTGGTGGATGTCAACTGTTGGGGGGGGGGGAAGCTGACTAGTTGGGGGGGGGGGGGGGGGGGGGGGGGGGGGGGGGGGGGGGGGGGGGGGGGGGGGGGGGGGGGGGGGGGGGGGGGGGGGGGGGGGGGGGGGGGGGGGGGGGGGGGGGGGGGGGGGGGGGGGGGGGGGGGGGGGGGGGGGGGGGGGGGGGGGGGGGGGGGGGGGGGGGGGGGGGGGGGGGGGGGGGGGGGGGGGGGGGGGGGGGGGGGGGGGGGGGGGGGGGGGGGGGGGGGGGGGGGGGGGGGGGGGGGGGGGGGGGGGGGGGGGGGGGGGGGGGGGGGGGGGGGGGGGGGGGGGGGGGGGGGGGGGGGGGGGGGGGGGGGGGGGGGGGGGGGGGGGGGGGGGGGGGGGGGGGGGGGGGGGGGGGGGGGGGGGGGGGGGGGGGGGGGGGGGGGGGGGGGGGGGGGGGGGGGGGGGGGGGGGGGGGGGGGGGGGGGGGGGGGGGGGGGGGGGGGGGGGGGGGGGGGGGGGGGGGGGGGGGGGGGGGGGGGGGGGGGGGGGGGGGGGGGGGGGGGGGGGGGGGGGGGGGGGGGGGGGGGGGGGGGGGGGGGGGGGGGGGGGGGGGGGGGGGGGGGGGGGGGGGGGGGGGGGGGGGGGGGGGGGGGGGGGGGGGGGGGGGGGGGGGGGGGGGGGGGGGGGGGGGGGGGGGGGGGGGGGGGGGGGGGGGGGGGGGGGGGGGGGGGGGGGGGGGGGGGGGGGGGGGGGGGGGGGGGGGGGGGGGGGGGGGGGGGGGGGGGGGGGGGGGGGGGGGGGGGGGGGGGGGGGGGGGGGGGGGGGGGGGGGGGGGGGGGGGGGGGGGGGGGGGGGGGGGGGGGGGGGGGGGGGGGGGGGGGGGGGGGGGGGGGGGGGGGGGGGGGGGGGGGGGGGGGGGGGGGGGGGGGGGGGGGGGGGGGGGGGGGGGGGGGGGGGGGGGGGGGGGGGGGGGGGGGGGGGGGGGGGGGGGGGGGGGGGGGGGGGGGGGGGGGGGGGGGGGGGGGGGGGGGGGGGGGGGGGGGGGGGGGGGGGGGGGGGGGGGGGGGGGGGGGGGGGGGGGGGGGGGGGGGGGGGGGGGGGGGGGGGGGGGGGGGGGGGGGGGGGGGGGGGGGGGGGGGGGGGGGGGGGGGGGGGGGGGGGGGGGGGGGGGGGGGGGGGGGGGGGGGGGGGGGGGGGGGGGGGGGGGGGGGGGGGGGGGGGGGGGGGGGGGGGGGGGGGGGGGGGGGGGGGGGGGGGGGGGGGGGGGGGGGGGGGGGGGGGGGGGGGGGGGGGGGGGGGGGGGGGGGGGGATGTTGAAATCTACTTCATTCCCACTGATGACCAACTTGCTGATATTTTCACTAAACCTTTAGATGAAACCAGATTTAAATATCTGGTCAGCAAGTTGGGAATGCTGAATGGTGAATCAGTGACATGACTTGTCATGTCTGCTAATGCCTCAACTTACATCTCTCTTATAAGTTGAAAAGTGAACTTATTTCTCTCAGTAAGTTCAAGTGTCTTACTTGCTGACCAAAACAAAAGCAATAGAGAGCTAAAAGTCTCTATCTAGTCCAGCAGCAAACGGCTGCTGGTAAAGACTTATCAAAACCGTTGATCCCTGTTGCTTTGGGAAAAAGCAAATAAAAGTAATAGAGAGCTAAAAGTCTCTATCTAGTCCAGCAGCAAACGGCTGCTGGTAAAGACTTATCAAAACCGTTGATCCCTGTTGCTTTGGGAAAAAGCAAAACAAAAGCAATAGAGAGCTAAAAGTCTCTATCTAGTCCAGCAGCAAACGGCTGCTGGTAAAGACTTATCAAAACCGTTGATCCCTGTTGCTTTGGGAAAAAGCAAAACAAAAGCAATAGAGAGCTAAAAGTCTCTATCTAGTCCAGCAGCAAACGGCTGCTGGTAAAGACTTATCAAAACCGTTGATCCCTGTTGCTTTGGGAAAAAGCAAATAAAAGTAATAGAGAGCTAAAAGTCTCTATCTAGTCCAGCAGCAAACGGCTGCTGGTAAAGACTTATCAAAACCGTTGATCCCTGTTGCTTTGGGAAAAAGCAAATAAAAGTAATAGAGAGCTAAAAGTCTCTATCTAGTCCAGCAGCAAACGGCTGCTGGTAAAGACTTATCAAAACCGTTGATCCCTGTTGCTTTGGGAAAAAGCAAATAAAAGTAATAGAGAGCTAAAAGTCTCTATCTAGTCCAGCAGCAAACGGCTGCTGGTAAAGACTTATCAAAACCGTTGATCCCTGTTGCTTTGGGAAAAAGCAAATAAAAGTAATAGAGAGCTAAAAGTCTCTATCTAGTCCAGCAGCAAACGGCTGCTGGTAAAGACTTATCAAAACCGTTGATCCCTGTTGCTTTGGGAAAAAGCAAATAAAAGTAATAGAGAGCTAAAAGTCTCTATCTAGTCCAGCAGCAAACGGCTGCTGGTAAAGACTTATCAAAACCGTTGATCCCTGTTGCTTTGGGAAAAAGCAAATAAAAGTAATAGAGAGCTAAAAGTCTCTATCTAGTCCAGCAGCAAACGGCTGCTGGTAAAGACTTATCAAAACCGTTGATCCCTGTTGCTTTGGGAAAAAGCAAATAAAAGTAATAGAGAGCTAAAAGTCTCTATCTAGTCCAGCAGCAAACGGCTGCTGGTAAAGACTTATCAAAACCGTTGATCCCTGTTGCTTTGGGAAAAAGCAAATAAAAGTAATAGAGAGCTAAAAGTCTCTATCTAGTCCAGCAGCAAACGGCTGCTGGTAAAGACTTATCAAAACCGTTGATCCCTGTTGCTTTGGGAAAAAGCAAATAAAAGTAATAGAGAGCTAAAAGTCTCTATCTAGTCCAGCAGCAAACGGCTGCTGGTAAAGACTTATCAAAACCGTTGATCCCTGTTGCTTTGGGAAAAAGCAAAACAAAAGCAATAGAGAGCTAAAAGTCTCTATCTAGTCCAGCAGCAAACGGCTGCTGGTAAAGACTTATCAAAACCGTTGATCCCTGTTGCTTTGGGAAAAAGCAAATAAAAGTAATAGAGAGCTAAAAGTCTCTATCTAGTCCAGCAGCAAACGGCTGCTGGTAAAGACTTATCAAAACCGTTGATCCCTGTTGCTTTGGGAAAAAGCAAAACAAAAGCAATAGAGAGCTAAAAGTCTCTATCTAGTCCAGCAGCAAACGGCTGCTGGTAAAGACTTATCAAAACCGTTGATCCCTGTTGCTTTGGGAAAAAGCAAAACAAAAGCAATAGAGAGCTAAAAGTCTCTATCTAGTCCAGCAGCAAACGGCTGCTGGTAAAGACTTATCAAAACCGTTGATCCCTGTTGCTTTGGGAAAAAGCAAAACAAAAGCAATAGAGAGCTAAAAGTCTCTATCTAGTCCAGCAGCAAACGGCTGCTGGTAAAGACTTATCAAAACCGTTGATCCCTGTTGCTTTGGGAAAAAGCAAAACAAAAGCAATAGAGAGCTAAAAGTCTCTATCTAGTCCAGCAGCAAACGGCTGCTGGTAAAGACTTATCAAAACCGTTGATCCCTGTTGCTTTGGGAAAAAGCAAATAAAAGTAATAGAGAGCTAAAAGTCTCTATCTAGTCCAGCAGCAAACGGCTGCTGGTAAAGACTTATCAAAACCGTTGATCCCTGTTGCTTTGGGAAAAAGCAAATAAAAGTAATAGAGAGCTAAAAGTCTCTATCTAGTCCAGCAGCAAACGGCTGCTGGTAAAGACTTATCAAAACCGTTGATCCCTGTTGCTTTGGGAAAAAGCAAAACAAAAGCAATAGAGAGCTAAAAGTCTCTATCTAGTCCAGCAGCAAACGGCTGCTGGTAAAGACTTATCAAAACCGTTGATCCCTGTTGCTTTGGGAAAAAGCAAATAAAAGTAATAGAGAGCTAAAAGTCTCTATCTAGTCCAGCAGCAAACGGCTGCTGGTAAAGACTTATCAAAACCGTTGATCCCTGTTGCTTTGGGAAAAAGCAAAACAAAAGCAATAGAGAGCTAAAAGTCTCTATCTAGTCCAGCAGCAAACGGCTGCTGGTAAAGACTTATCAAAACCGTTGATCCCTGTTGCTTTGGGAAAAAGCAAATAAAAGTAATAGAGAGCTAAAAGTCTCTATCTAGTCCAGCAGCAAACGGCTGCTGGTAAAGACTTATCAAAACCGTTGATCCCTGTTGCTTTGGGAAAAAGCAAAACAAAAGCAATAGAGAGCTAAAAGTCTCTATCTAGTCCAGCAGCAAACGGCTGCTGGTAAAGACTTATCAAAACCGTTGATCCCTGTTGCTTTGGGAAAAAGCAAATAAAAGTAATAGAGAGCTAAAAGTCTCTATCTAGTCCAGCAGCAAACGGCTGCTGGTAAAGACTTATCAAAACCGTTGATCCCTGTTGCTTTGGGAAAAAGCAAAACAAAAGCAATAGAGAGCTAAAAGTCTCTATCTAGTCCAGCAGCAAACGGCTGCTGGTAAAGACTTATCAAAACCGTTGATCCCTGTTGCTTTGGGAAAAAGCAAATAAAAATGAGTATTTTGTACACTTTATATATATACAAAACCACCGTTTTTAATTATTTAATATGTATATGCATATATTACGTATGAAAGAGAGTCATTGTGACAGTTCACTTCTGCAGTAATGGGGCCCATATCCATGCCATATATATGCATATCATTTTCTTCTCTGTCCATTATACTCTCATATTTCTCTCAAACCTTCTCAAAACTCTCAATTTCATTTTTCATTTCTTCAATCTTTTCATCTTCTCTTCTTCATATCTCTAAATTCAAATCTCAAATGGCATCTTCATCTCAACAACAACACCCACCTAAACAACAACAACAATCAGAAAATCCAGAGATCTTATCTGAGAATCCAAACCTCCAAGAAACCCTAAAAAATGTTCCCCCATATCTTCATTCTGAAGTTTTTGAACCAGAAGGGATTGTTGCCTCCGACAAAGTATCCTTTCAAGCTCACAAGTTAGTCATCAAACCCAATAACTATCTCGGATCTTTGGAAGTGCCCTCCAAAGTAAAAGGGTACCAACAAATGCTTAATTTCATCAAAGCATGTCCTGTACAAAGGGCCATCTACATGGACCCAGAAGATATGTGTGTTCATCTTCTGAGGGAATTTTGGTGGACGTGTGATTATCATATTTCTAGCAGTTCCATCTCAGGCACTGTTATGAAGAAAAAATACACATTTCTATTACTGTAGAAAAGATTCGAGAAGTTCTTCGTCTTCCTTCTCAGACTACAGAAAGACCATATGCAGACTTGGCATCTGCTGAGGTTTGGAAAGCATGGTTACCCTCTATAGGCTACGGAACAAATGTAGTCCCAGCACAACCTGTTCCCAGCAATCCCACCAAAAAGAACCTGCCTGGAGTATGGAGGTTGCTTTTTGCCCATGTAATTCAATGTCTTGGTGGGAACAGCGGCTCATTCGATCAAGCCACTGCGGTCCAGATGCAAATGATTTATGCTCTGGCAAAAGGACGTTTCATTGACTTTGCCAGTGTCATCTTTGAAGATTTGAAGGCTAAAGTACTTGCTAGCAACAGATTTTGCACTGTACCTTTCACTCGATTCCTTTCACTAATATTCAAGCATGAACTAAAGGACGAGTACAATCCCTTCGGTGCAACCGTGTTTTCTGCTCCAAGAATTGGTCCATCAGTGTACAAGGCACCTGCCTGTGACACTCAATTCTTTGACATCAAGTATGCTGAGCTCACTACTGCAATGAAAAAGGTACTCCACTCCGCTTATCCCAAAATTTATAAACAAGTTAGTGGATCAGCACCTATACAACCCTCTGGGGTGGTCACTGTTGAGCCAGCTAAACATGCACCATCCCAAGCTGCCAAACAAACCACAAAGGCAAGGACTAAGTCTAAAAAGTCCTCTGCTGCTTCATCTCCTATTCCTGCTGCTCCAAAACGAAAGAAGAAAACAGCAAAGGAACTGGAACCCTCTCAACTCTCTCTCATTAATAAGGAAGAAGCCCCTGCTGCTGCTGAAAACGTAGAGCAGCAACAACCAGAAATTGAAACTCTTCTATCTCCCACCCCTATCAGCTTCTCCATTGCTGAAAGGGACGCAATTACTGCTGTTGCTCCTGAAGTGCAAGTTGCTGGGGGTGAAAATCTAACTGAAGGGGCTGGGCATGATGTTGGTGATTTTGAAATTGTTGAAAAAGGTAATGTTTAAAGTGAACAAATTGGGCTTGCTGAAGAAGAAGTTGTTGATGACGAAAGCGATTTAGACTTGGACGATTTTGTCGCTGATGACTTTCAACTGGATTCTTACAGCCATGCTGATGAAATAGAAGCAAGTGACATGGAGGTTGATGAAAATGACAATGCTGCTGCTGCTGGTGAAAATGCAGCAGCCACTGATGAAAATGTTGCTGTTAATGTTGCTGCTGGTGAAAATGCAGCAGCGACTGATGAAAATGTTGAAGAAACTTCTGAGGCAGCTACTCTTACTGCAAGACCTAAAACTCCTCCAAAACAACCAGTGAACACCATGCTATCTCTTGGCATGCCTTCTTTCTTCTTAAGTGTTCCTGGCTGCTCATCCTCAGTTCGCCCTGAAATTGAACCTCAAACAGCTAAGGATTTGGGTATTTCTTACTCCACCTACTCTGCTGATAGGTTGGAAAAGGTAGAGCATCAGTTAAATGATCTCACCAAGGCTGCCACTCTTGCAATTAAATTGAAAGATAAGGAGTCTGACATGCTGGTGTCCACATTGACCAGTTGGTACAACAAGCAGAGTGAGAACAGCGAAGCTATTGACACGCTGAAGGATAACACAAGCTCCATTGCTGCTGCTCAAAGCAAAATTAGTGCCACAACTTCTATTATCAAACATGATCAGCAGATCATTAAATCTGGTGCCATATCGCTGATCAAATGTGCAAACTCTACCAGCTACTCAGCGAAGAAGGCAGCCTCTACCAGCAAGTCAGCTGCTGCTAATGTAAAGAAGTTGAGTAATCTCATCTCCCCACTGACTACTCAAGTAGAAAATAACACTAAGGCAATTCATGCCTTAGAAAAACAATTGGCTGATCTTCCTATTCCTCAAGCTTCTTTCACTGAAGAGGATCGCCAGCGGCAAGTTAAGCTGGAGAAGGAGGTTGATGAAATCAAGAATTTGTTGGCCCAGCTTGTAAAACAACAATCTAAACAGCCAGCGACTATGGAAGTTGTCATTAACACTACAACTTCCAAGGGGGAGACAGTCGATGCTGCTGTTTTAGATATGGTAAATGAAGCAGTGAACAAGGCAGTTGCCCAAATCTATGAAGAATTTGCTGAAAAGGTTTTGAATGAGGATGATGCCACTGACACTACAACTGCAAATGAAATGGCAATTGTGGCTGTCAGTGAGGAAAAAGAAAGTGAAGTTCCCCCTGCTGGTGCTGAGGGGGAGACTGAAATGAATGAAAGTGTGGAAGCTCCCCCAGCTGGTATTGAGGGGGAGCAACAAATTGTTATGTTCAATGCACCCCCTGCTGCTGTTGAGGGTCACATTGAAGCTTTTGGTGATTTGGAAGAACAGTTTGACCCTGAAACTGTCAAAGCTTCATGGGAAGCTGGGTTTGCTGAGGAAATGGCCAGGGATAGGTCAAGTGAAATGCTGCCAGTCTTTCATAGTAGATATCTGGCAAATGCTGAAATTACTTCTCTCTCCGATGCTCGTCGAAGACAGCTCAATGAGTTTGGATTCTTCAATAAACCTCCCACTGCCCTTCCAGTGATCGCTTCTTCATCTACTCTTCCTGCTGCTCAACTCTCCATTCAATCCTCAGCAGGTCATAAGCATGAACTGATTGATATCTTGACACAAACTGCTGACGGAAAAACTCAAGAAGAAGCAATCAAGAGCTGGATAGGCTAAAAGAGAACCAAGAAAATGAAAGAAAGAACTTGGAATTCATCAAACAACTGCCTCTTCTAGAAAAAGGTAAATTAGATGCTGAACAGCAGATGCTATTCAAAACTGGTGGTGCTGAAGCATTGTATAGACAGAAACATGCTGAAGTTGAGCAACAGCTCAGTGAGAAAAGAAAGAAGTTTGATGAAGAAAAAGCCAAGTGGTTAAAGCTTATGGAGGACAGGAAAAGGCCTCAAAGAATAATTGCTGCTGAAGCCTTCAAAGCTGACATGGGCCTTAAGACAAACTTAAAAATTCTAAGACAAGGTGCTGATAAGCCAATCAAACTGGAAGGGGTCAAACCAACTACCTTGGGTGCTTCCGAGTGGGTTGAAGTTTACATGCTGGTGAAAGATAAGAAGGCTGCCAGCTATGAACAACTCCAAAACATGCTCAAGGATTATTTTGAAAAAGCCAGGGAGTATGAAACCAAGTTCAAAGCAGACTTGCCCATGCTGAGGCAAGTGTTTGGTACTCCAACAGCTGTCTCCTCCTCAGCAGGAAGAAGGGTTCAAAGAAAAAGGAAAGCAGAGCACCGAACCTTGACAATGGACCTTCCTCCTATCACTGGTGATGCCTCGCTGAACACCAGACTTCCTCCCAGAAGCGTTTTTTAGGAAGGAAGAGTGATAGAGAATCCTGCTGGCATGTTTTTCACAAATTTTCAAAATAATCAGCTGTTCTTTCGCCTATCTGAATTAGAAAAGGCGTCCACTGGGTTCATTCTAAGCATAAGAAGAAGATGTGCTGAAACGACCAACAACAGATGGTTTATCAGCAAACTAGATGAGGAACTGGTTAAGCCTCATAGATATAATGACCCAGCAGTTCAAATTGCCAAGCAAGAACATACTTGGGAGTTTGAAGCCGAAAATCTGTAGATGTCTTATAAATGTAAATGCTGTATGTATCAGCTTGTAATGTTTAAAGTTGATATATAAGACATCCTTTCATCATTCTTTTATTCTTATCAAGTCTAGCCTACTCAGCAAGTCTTCTCAGCGAATAGGGGGAGATTGTTGAGTCAAGGATTCGCTGACCAGACTTGGTCGCTGACGTGAGTCGTCAGCAAGTCATCAGCGAGTCAATGACTCTCGTCAGCGGGTGGTTTACTTTCCAAGTTGTGTGTCAAGGCGGGAAGTTTTCAAACCACAAGAAGACAAGAAGTCACATGGTGGTTCTCCCAACTGAATGTTACCTTATATGGTAAAGGTACAGTTGGGACCAAAACAAGGGTTTTCTCTTTCATGTCCGTTTTGGTAAAGAAGACAAAGGCTCCTAGATCCAAGTACAACGAGCCTATGAGAAGTCAACAACCACCATTCTATCATGATTACTGTAAGGCTGTGTTGCCCTAATTCCTCCCCTATATAAAGCAACACAGCCGCATCATTTATACTTGGTGTTTGTCACCACAAAGTGTGTATCACTTTATTTTCTCTCTTGTAATTGCTTAAGTTTATAGAGTGTCTAGACTTAGCAATTATTTAGTTCATTTGTATTCTTGTAAGATAAGTTATAATATCGACCATGTATTCATCGTTTAATCAATGATACATATGATTAGACTTGCTTAGATATTTGCATTTGAACTTATTCTTGTTCATGTTCTTTACTTTCTGTTCTTAACTTTCTTGTCTAGATAAAACAAATATAAGTGTGCAAACTGTGGACTGTCAAAGCCCATTAGGGTTTTGGCCTGTTTGTGTGTTTCCCAGAACACACAAACTGTTTGAGAGTTCTTATGGACAAGCATGCTTTTGCTTGTTTCCACAGAAACTCTCAAACCATTTGAGAGTTCTTATGAACAAGCAAACTTTTGCTTGTTCCTCAGAAACTCTCAAATGACCATTTGAGTGTTCTTTCCACAAGAAACTATTTGCTCGTTCCCAAGAACCCTCAAATAACACTTAGGAATATTTGAGTTAATGTTTCAACTGCTGTTAAACGCAGAAACAATATTAACTTAATGACTCTTTACATCTAATGTCTAGAACCTGTAAAACACAAATAATAAACAAACATATAAACATAAATGGATCCCAATATGATCAACAATATATGCCAAGGTAATATTATTGACAAACGGTAATTACAAGATAAATTACAAGACTTGAATATATATAAATATACATCACACATCTAGAATGCTTTTGTCACTGAGAAACATGCACCAATAGTCTCCCCCTTGATACTAGCATCTAGATGTGACCTTCAAGTCTTCGTTTGTCATCCTAAGTGTTGGCCAAAAACCCTGTCATCAGGAACTTCAGGTGTTACACCCACTGGACTCCTGTTCTTCCTTTCAATCACTTCAGCGGTACCCAACTCCCGATTTGAGTCTAACTCTGATTGATTGTCTACCCCAACCTTGCTCTTTGCACCGGTTGCTTGTAGAGATAGCTCATTTGATCCCTTAACATTTTGATCAAGTAGATCAAGTATTGCATTAAGATATGAACACTTGTCTTGAGCTGAAGAAACAGATGGATCTTCAAACATGCTCCCATACTCATCAAAATTGAAGTACGCAGTAATGTCGTCCAGGAGTTCACTCCCAACTTCTTACTCAGTAGTTGGTCTGACCTGAATGCCGACTCCTACTCCTTCAGTCGGTTGTTCCTGGATACCAGCCACTTCCTCTACGACCGGTGGAATAGATGAAGGAGCACCAGCTTGGCCAGATTGACCTTGCTGACCTTGCTCCCCCTGAGCTGCATTGACGTTTGAGCCCGGAAATCTCTGAATCTCCTTCTGTTGTCTGGAACTGCTTGGATCTTCATCCTCATCCTCATCATCCCTTCGACGATGTTTGAGAGTGTCATCCTTGCATCCAGACTTCTCCCCCTGAGATTCAAGATTTTTGATCTTGTTATGCAGCTCAACCGACCTCTTACCCAAGCTCTCGAGATGCTTAGCCTGACCTTTCAGCAGTTTGTGGTGCACCCCAATGGAATCAACAATCCCAGTGACAAAATTGATTGTTGCTTCCTGGGCTTCTTGCAGGTCATACTGGCTATTATCCAGCTCTAGGTGACTTTGTCTTATGAGGTCAGCATCTCTACGGTGTGACTCTTCTTTTCCTTTAAGCTTGTCAGACAAGCTGGCAACTAGAACTCTCATCCGCTGGATGTCCTCAGCTAACTTGGATACTCTCTCCTTGTTAATCTGAGAAGCTCCTTGCTGTGAAGAAGTCACTGATGGTCTTGTTGTAGACGGTGGAGTCATTGATGAAGTCATGATTAGTGTGATTGTAGAGCTGCGAGGCCTTGCAGTCATCAAGACTAGTCTATCTCCAATCTTGATTCCCAAAAGTCTGATTACTTTTGGAGATGACTGGTCATCTTCTGCATTATCCAGTGATACTACAACTGGTTTGATGACAGGCGGACTGACATGAACTTGAGGAGTTGATGGTGCTGCTGAACTCGAGGAAGGTGCACCCATCAATCCTTTACCTCTATCCTCAGTATGGAGAGGTCCTTTAGTCATAGCTTCCTGTAAGTCCCAACTCAATAGATGGTACTACCTGAAGACACCTCAATGTCGATGGTAGAGTTACTTTGCAATATAAGCACTGAACTGGAGACGACCAGTTACAGGAGTATGTACCAAGTTCTAGATAGATTACTTATTTAAGTGACAATAAGTAAAGAACAATGCAATAATACAAAATACTTATAAAATGAATTGGTGAGACAATATGTAATTTTCAAGTGTAATTTATTTATTAACTTTAAATAAATTACAAGGTTGTTGCGGAACCAAGATAATACAAGTATGTAAATATCCTAACAACCTACGAACTACAATTGATCTACACTTGGAATTTCTCTAAACAATCGAAACACTTAAAGTTGTGAAATGTTCCTTTTTACGATTGAGAGTTTATTGCACAAGTTCACCAAGAATATTGCAGGTTTGCAAAGTGTGAAGTGTTCAACTTTTGAAGAGTTTTATCACTTCTTATTCTTGTTGTGCAATAACTTGTATTTATAGGCAAAGTTAACATTGGGATGTTAACTTTGGCCGTACAAATGTGGTTGAGAGCATTTAAGGAATAGCATTTAATTCCTTAAAATGCAGTGTAAAGTTGCAGTATAAAGCAACTTTATTCAACCAGCTTTATGTACCTTTTTGTACTTAAATAATAAGATAAATCTTATTATCCGGGTAAAAGCACATAAAGCACAAAAGTCAATTCCTCGTAATCAGTGTAAAGCTTTGTAAGAGCTTTCCACTGACGGTCTCCAGTTTGTAACTGACTAGAATGTCAACTGGGCTTCGCTGCCATTGTCATTCTCTATCTTCCACTTGTTGTCTTCGACTTCAACTGGAAGGATTCTTCAACTGGTCAGTTCTCAACTGGAGGAAGTCTTCAGTTGCGTTAACTGTACGATGCAACTGGACTTCAATATATTTCTGGACAAATCTTCTGGGTCTCCAGTTTCACTGGGTCTCTAGGTGCAACTGGAGACTGGCCAGTTTACCAGTAAACTGGTCCTAACAAATTCACCCTATTAGCCTAGAAATATTGCCAAGTCTTTTTTTTAGTTCTTGTATCTGTACAAGTTTGAACTGGAGAGACTTGTTCGGTTAAATTGATCTAAGTTTTCCAAGGCATTTTTATAGATCAATAAATGCCTTGGGTTTTTCTTTTAAGTTTGTTAGATCTAATCTATTATCTACCTTGTGGTTACAAACTGGTAACTTCATTTATACAAGGAAATGAAATTTATACAAGTTACAGAATGTAAATAAAATTACAAGTAGATAACTAAAAAGAGAACTTAATGGGATGGCCCTTCGCCAATTCTTCTTCTCTTGGTCACTGAAGAGATAGGCTGAGAGTCTTCAGGATCAATATTCAACTTTAGCTCCAGATTTTCTTTGTGTTGAATCTTGCCCTTTAAGAAGTTCACCCATGCTTTCTCAAACCTATTCTTTTGTACCTTTGCATCCAAAACATTTACCATTTCAACCCATTCAGTGAACCCATACTGCATTGCACCAGGATTGTCAGTTTTAACCAGTGGCCCTCTGGTATAACTAACTTCAACTTGAAAGTGCTTGGTGTCTGGCTTAATGGTTACATTAACATCATTGATAGTCCCACTATGTCTTCTGGTTGCCATGATCTGGGAGTAATAGCTTCTTGCTTTAGATTCATTTGTTATTTTAATACTCCCAGCTCTAGCAGCCAGTACAGCAGACTTGATGTCATCATTTGATACTTCACCAGCTGGTTCAATGAAGGTTCTAAGGTCAGCATCTCTTGTCAGTGGTCTTCTTGGTTGAGGGACCCTCCTTGGTGGATTCAATACCCTTTTCACAACCTTCTTAACATGTTAATTCTTTTTAGAATCCCACTGGCCCTATTCTCTTTAGCCTTCTCCACTGATATATTCAAGCTTCTGGCATCAAATTCAGCTTCATCATCAGGATAGTGTCTGTCCAGTTCAACATCAAGCATTTCTTTCAACTGGTCAACTATCCTGGGATCATTCTTTACTCTGGCATACTCCTCCTTAGTGATTCCCAAAAGATGAGCATCACAAATATCAAGCAGTTTGATCTGTGCAAGATGTGCTCTGGCTTCAACTTGGTTGGCTTGTTTCATTTTCTTTCTTTCTTTTATTTGATAACCAAGTCTAGCCAGTTGTTTGCTTACACTTTCAGAAACTGGAGGAAGTACATCAGCATTGCCAGTTTCTAACATTGGTACATCAGTGGCCGGCTGGGCAGATACATCAGATGCCAAACCTTTTCCTTTATCCACAATATTCCCCCTAACACTTATATCACCAGTTTCACCAGTTCTTTGCTCACCAGCTTCAGTACTGGCAGCTACAACCATTTCCCTACCAGCTTGACTTCCAGATGGATTTCTTTCAGTTTAAGTTTGTACAAGAACTGCACTTCTTTCCCCCTTGGCAGCATCTAGACCTGCCCTAATCACTTCCCATTCAGAATGGTGAGCTGGCAACCGGTCAAGAGGCTGCCACGATTGCATGTTCTTGCATTTTTTGAAGATCGTGCACATCATCCTGAAAGATCTCCATAGGTGGTTGGTTTCTTTAGACTGGGTCAGAACATTAGCTGCAACTTGTTCCTGACCAGTTTTTAATTCATTTAAAATCTTGGAATCTTCATCCAAACCAGAAACCACCTTATCATTCACTTCTTCATCCTTCTTCTGCAAACTTTCTACTTCAGTTGTCAGTTTATCCAAAGATTGAGCATGAAGTAAAACCTGGGTGTTCAAGTTATCAATGCTGCCCCTCAACTGGTTGATCTCATTTGTGAGTGGGGCCAGATCAACATGAGGAGTGGCCAGCTTGGTGATCTCAGACATCACCTTTTCAATCAATTGTTGTTCTCTAGCACCCAGTGTATTATCTATCTTCTGACGAACTGAAGTCATTAACTGCTGCCCAAGTTTAGTCACATTCAACCCAGGCTTGTCAACTAGTTCTTTTACCTGTTTTTCAATCTCCCTTAAGTCCACTTCTGATGTTCTAACAGTGTTGCCCAGCAAGTTGGAGATTGAGGTTGTGACCTTGGACTAAGTGAGGTCAAAGGCTTCTTTTAAAGTACCTGCCAGATTGTTGCAGCCAGTGACCAACTCATTCAGCTTCTTCAACACCAAGTCTTCATTAGATGAAAACTTGTTAATCCCCAGATCAACCACTTTAATATTGGTCAAGTGATCCTTGTGGTATCTGGAGAAAGACTTGGTGTTTTTGTCAAGTGTCTTTTGAATCTCCTCTACCCTGGTGAGAAGGTTTTGGAGATCGGTTTGTACAGAGACAACTTGACTGTCCAATAAAGGAGGAGAAGGTGTCACTGGACCAGCAGCAGTTTCTACTGGAGCAACTGGAGGAGGCAAACTTAGAGAAGTCACCCAGTTGTCAGTCCAGCAGTTGAAGAAATAGTAGGAGTGGTGGTAGAAGAAAGGACTGGAAGTTCAATGTGTTGTTCATGCTGAGAATGCTCAGGTGTGAACAACGGCGGCGGTGGGGGTGGCATTTCTCGAAGGAGTGAGAATTGCGCAAATGGTGAATGTGCCATACGTCTGTTTCCAGATATATAGTTATAAGTTGGGAATGGAATATCTGTAGGCTCATTTCGTTGGGATGGTGAAAGTGAAATTGATGCATCTGGAAGCAAGACTGGAGATGAAGGGTTTTGATCTTGTACAGCAGAATCAAAAATCTCCAAGTCTGAAGCAGTACCTTCAGAATTCGAAGACTCTATAAGGATTTCCTCGTCATTAACATTCATGTCCAGATCCATGAATGTAACTGAGGGCTGACCAGAAGGGTCAGTCTCCAGATGACCTTCCCCAGTTTCCTGGTTGGGTGCATCTGTTGGAGGATCAGATACCGAGGTATCTTCACCAGGGATAGTTGTTATTGGAGTTGCCTCAGTTATGGTTGCTCTATCCTCAACCATAACATTAGACGAACTGGATGGTCCCTCATTATTTTGAGGCCCGCCCGGTTGTCTTTCTGACTCACCTAGAATTGGTGCATCAGTTTTGGCGAATGCCAGCTGCATTCGATCTGGAATCTCGACCTCTCCAGCTTCAGATACTAGAGAGTCTAAATTCCTTAACAAATCTGGGACAGTATAAGGTGAATCTGTACTTAAGTATGCTTCACTGTCCAGAATTTATAGAAAGAAGAGAGAGAGAAACCTTAAGAAGGGGATACAAACTCCCCTGGTGCCCTTCAGTTTTTGTACTAGGCTTCTAAACAGGATATCAGCAAAGTCTACTCTCAATCCATTCCACAAGCAGTATGCCATCTCTACTTGTGCGGAGTTAATCTGGTCAAGACCACCAGAACTCCCACCCATACTCTCCACCAGATGGATGAAAAAATACCTCCATGAAGGTGTAAGACCCTTCATGGTCATCGTACCCATTGTCTTCAAAACCCCTTTCTCCAAGCACTCCTTATGTCCCATTTCAAGGAGGACTTGGTGAAAATTAACGTTTGGGGGTAAGACAACTGGAGATTCACCCTCTCTCCAGTAGTTGAGGTGTAAGGCATCCCTCAACACGTCAGCGGATAAGGTACACTGGATTGTTCCACCTTTTAATGTAAAAGTGATGGAAGAACAATCGGAAGAAAGAGTGGCAGTGTACCAAAACTCACGCAAGTAGTCGTGAAACATCTTGCGTGGGTTTAGAGAGAATGAGGGTCCTATTGGAGAATCCTTCAAAAAATTTTGAATTCTTCCAATAAGGGTATTGGACCCTTGAGATCCTTGTAAACTCGCCATCAGATTATTTGGATTGAGTTTGATGAGCGAAGTGTTACTAGGAGCACCAGATGCCGGTTTGACATCTGGTGAAGGAGCATATGGAACAGTTAAGAGATTTACATCTCTTGAACGGGATGATTTAGGAGCCATTTGAAAATGAAATTGAATTTTAGGAATTAGGGTTCTTGATTTATGAAGCAGAGAGAGAAATTAAGCAATTTTAGATGATTGGGAAGTAAATGAAAGAATGTGAAGGAAAGTAAATGTGTTCGAAGTAAATAAGGGTATTTATAAGGAATTCAAGATCCCAATGTAATACCAAAAACTATATTTTATCAACAAAATCAATTTTGTAGATATTTTTACAAAATAAGTTTGAATTTTGAAATAAAAACATAATTAATTGTGTCAGCATTAAATATTTTCCCAATACAAACAGTGTTCATTTACCAAAATGACTTTAAACACGTCAGATGACGATACCAAGTGGTTTAAAATACTCGAGTACCATCACGTGTCACAAATATTGACCAAGTATTTCTAACGTTATAAAAAATAAGACAAGACTGAATCTGGTCACTGGAGGATTAGTCCAGTGCCAGTTTCCAACTGGAGAGTTCTTCAGTTGCCATTTTCAAACAAAAACGAATTTTAGTCAGAAAATTATTTTTGAGTCTTTCCCCCTAAAATGATGATCCAGAAATCTATTAGTGCCAGGATAGTATCACAAAGGCGTTCGATAGCCTGGCGAGCAAAGATTACCTGGACCTCCTCAACTGGAGAACTTCATCAGTGTCACTGACGCGTTCAATAACAAAGAAATCTCCAGTTTTAAGGATTTAACATTCCCAGTTTGCTGATGAGCTATTTAAAGGTTTTCTCATCAAGAGGTTTTGTAAAAACATCAGCGAGCTGTTTGTCAGTGGGGATGAAATGAATTTCAATGTCTCCTTTCATAACATGATCACGAATAAAATGATACCTGATGTCAATATGCTTTGTCTTGGAGTGCATCACTGGGTTGTGAGATATAGCAATTGCACTGGTGTTGTCACAAAAGATTGGGGTCCTTGTATACTTTTGACCATAATCTAGTAACTGGTTCTTGATCCAGGGAATCTGGGCACAGCAACTGGCCGCAGAAATGTACTCTGCCTCAGCAGTGGACATAGAGACTGAAGTCTGCTTCTTGCTGGTCCAACTTACCAGTTTTCCTCCAAGGAAATGACAACCACCAGTTGTTGATTTTCCAATCTATCTTACAACCTGCATGATCTGAATCTGAATAACCCATTAGATCTAATCCTGAACCTTTGGGGTACCAAAGACCAAGATTAGGACACCCTTTCAGGTATCTAAAGATACGCTTAACAGCGTGCAAGTGTGATTCTTTTGAGTTAGCCTGAAACCTGGCACATAGACATGTTGCAAACATTATATCTGGTCGACTGGTAGTTAAATACATCAGTGAACCAACCATACCACGATAGTCAGTTATGTTCACTGGTTTGCCAGTTGGGTCAGAGTCCAAATTTAATGGTGCTGCAATAGGTGTGTTTTTCGATGGGATTGAATCATATTTGTATTTTCTTAACAAATCTCTGACATATTTCTCTTGGTTTATGAAAATTCCATTTTCATTTTGCTTAATCTGAAGACCTAAGAAAAATGTTAATTCTCCCATTACACTCATCTTATACTCAGATGACGTGATTTTAGAAAACTTTTTACACATTGCATCATCAGTTGAACCAAATATAATGTCATCAACATAAATTTGTACGAATAAGATATTACCTCTTTCATTCAAGATAAATAAGGTATTATCTATTGCACCTCTTTGAAAGCCATTTTTAAGAAGATGTTTAGTTAAAGTATCATACCAGGCTCTTGGGGCTTGTCTTAGACCATACAAAGCTTTGTTCAGTCTATAAACCCAATGAGGATGCTTCTCATCGATGAAGCCTGGAGTCTGCTTAACATACACAACTTCTTCCAATGTTCCATTAAGGAACGCACTTTTGACATCCATCTGGAAGACCTTGAACTGCAGATGGGCTGCATAAGCCAGAAATATTCTGATGGCTTCAAGTCTTGCAACTGGAGCAAAAGTTTCATCAAAGTCAACGCCTTCTGCTTGACAATAACCCTGGGCAACTAATCTGGCCTTGTTTCTTACAACATGGCCATCTTCATCCATCTTGTTTTGGTAGACCCATCTTGTACCAATAGGTTCTTTCTTTAACCCTGGTGGACAAGGAACAAGCTCCCAAACATTGTTCCTTTCAAACTGGACGAGCTCTTCTTGCATAGCTTCCACCCAGCTTGGGTCTGCCATAGCCTCGTCAATCTTCTTTGGTTCAATTAGTGATAAGAAGGTGACGTTTAAGCATTGCTCACTGGTGGCTCTTCTAGTCTGAACCCCACTATTTGGATCTCCCACAATCTGTTCAATTGGATGTGCTCGAGTCTATCTAGTGTATTGACTAGGCTGGTGTAAAACAATATCAGTGCAAGTCACCTGGCGATCTTCTTCAGTTGCAGCAGCTTCTGGAGGAGGATCGGTCCAAACTACTTCTACATCCTCATCAGAGTCAATGAGGTCACGATTTGCATCATGAAATTCTTCATTCAAGGGCATTTCTTGAAGAACTGGAGAAGTTGGAGTTTGAACTGGTGCTGATATTGGAGTGGCACGTACATCAGATCCAATCACCAATTCTTGTGGTAAGTTGAAATTGATGGAGGGATAGAATGATGTGTCACTGGTGGTGTTCTTCTTCGTAACTGGTTCCAATTTGTTGTAACTGGAAACATCTTTTGGTGAAACAACTGACTGATGAACTTGGTCAGTTTTGCCAAAATTTATTGGAACGACTGGAGTAATATCAAGGCTTGGTCTCTTGTTGGTTGCTTCAGTTGATTCGTCGAATGTGACATGAATTGTCTCATGAACCTTTTGGAGTCTATAATTATAAACTCTAAAGGCCTTTCGAATATCTGAATAACCTAAAAATACCCCTTCATCAGCTTTTGCATCAAACTTTCCAAGCTGACTGGAATCGTTTAAGATATAAACTGGACAACCAAATACATGAAAATATCCAATATTTGGTTTACGATTCCTGAGTACTTCATAGGCAGTCTTCTTATGTCTCTTGATGTAGACTGACCGGTTTTGGGTGTGACAAGCAGTTGCAACTGCTTCAGCCCAGAAACTGGTGGGAAGACCTGATTCAGATAGCATACTTCTGGCTGCTTCCATCAGTGTGCGATTCTTTCTTTCCACAACTCCATTCTGCTCTGGAGAGTGTGCTGATGAGAAGTTTTGAGAGATGCCAGTGTCATTGCAAAATGTTTCAAGTACCTTATTTCGAAACTCAGTACCATTATCACTTCGCAACTGACAGACTTTTCGAGTATACTTGAGTTCAATTCTCTTGATGAGAGAGATGATTTCAGCAGGTGCATCACTTTTGGATCTGAGGAATCCCACCCAACAGTATCTGGTGAATTCATCGACCACAACTAGAGTGTATTTCTTCCCAGCTCTAGTTTGAACATTCACTGGACCAAAGAGATCCATATGTAGCATGTGAAGAGGTTCAGTGATGCTAAAGTTTTGCCTAGTTTGAACATTCACTGGACCAAAGAGATCCATATGTAGCATGTGAAGAGGTTCAGTGATGCTAAAGTTTTGCCTAGTTTTGAAACTGGCCCTTTTCTGCTTGTCCATCTCACACCCTGGACATGGCTTTTCTTTATTAAAAGAAATCTGTGGTATCCCATCAACCAGTTGTTTGCGAGACAACTTGTTAATATCTTTGAAATTAAGATGGGATAATCTTTTATGCCACAGCCAGTTGGTATCCTCATCAGCTTTGGTATAGAAGCACTGCTCTTTTGGAGCTGGTTCCATATCCATGATGTACACATTACCTTTTCTTGGTGCAACAATCACCACTTTCCAATCCTTGTTAAATATGGTGCCTTGAGCAATATCGAACAAAACTCTGAAGCCATCATTACAAAGTTGGTTGACACTGATCAGGTTGTATTTCAATCCATTCACAAATGCAACTTTCTTGAATTCGACTTGTCCATTATTGAGCACACCATATCCTTCAGTCTTTCCACTTTGATCATTACCAAACGTCACTGTCGGTCCATCTTGGACAGTGAACTCTTTAAGCAGGGGCTTACATCCGGTCATAGTCCGGCCAGCAGCACTGTCCAGATACCAGATATTCTTCTTTCGATCGCCCTTCTTCAAAATGATGTCCACCCATCTTCCAGTGATGACATCTTCTTTTGCCACATGCTGTTGTTGATCTTCCAAGGCCATGAAACACATGTCCCATTCCTCTTCTTCATCAGCTGATGAGTCATCAGAGTACTCCCATTTTCCCTCAGTTTGTGCCATTAAGCACTGATCCTTTTCTTTTGCCACATGCTGTTGTTGATCTTCCAAGGCCATGAAACACATGTCCCATTCCTCTTCTTCATCAGCTGATGAGTCATCAGAGTACTCCCATTTTCCCTCAGTTTGTGCCATTAAGCACTGATCCTTTTCTTTTTTCATGGACAGGAGGGCAATCTAGGCCTTAAGCTTTTTATATTTAGCTTTGTAGCTATCATCAGGCCGATTGAAATTAGGGACAGGGGGCCAGTTTGGTTGTTCATCTGACTAGATTTGCATTCCTTCATAAAATGACCTTTCTTACCGCATTTATAGCAGGTAAGATTGGTTTTATCCAGAGAGCTGGAGCTGGAACCATTGTTTGGGCCATTAAATCTTTTAGATTTATGCTTAAACCTGTTAAAGGTTTTACAATCATGGCTACCAGATCATCATCGTCAGTTTCATTACAACCATTACTGATTTCAGTGGTCAGGCCAAAGTTCAAGAAACTGTTTAACATCTCTTTCATTGAGTGTGCCTGGACACTCTCTGCAGACATTAAAGCAGCACAAGGTCACTCAGTTACACTAGCAACCTTGGGACTCTGGGCATGGTTCATGGCATCTTGCTCAGCCACCAGTCTTGCAGCATTATTATCTTCAGTGAATCTGAAGGCTCCATAGAGCGATGCAAGAGTATGGCTGTGCAAGGTTTTACCTTGTCTTAAGACAAGAATCATGTTTTCCCATTTGGAAGGAAGAATATCACAAAACTTATCAAGAAGAATATCCTTATCCTTCTCTACACCCAAGCCTCTCAGCTGATTAATGAGGCTAGAAAATTTGGTGTATGTACCAGTTAGACTTTCATTGGGTAGAGCAAAGAAGGATTCATACTTCTTGTTCAAGGCAACTTTCCTGGTGAAAATAGTGTCATCACCTCCTTCAAACTGAATAACTAATTCATCCCACATTGACTTTGCACTGGGGAACAACACAAGTGTTGGAATTAGATCTTCAGGAACAGCTCCAAGGATCATGTTCTTGAGTCTGGTGTCCAGATCTACAAGTCTACGATCCTCATCAGACCAATGGTCTTCGACCTTTTCTCTAGAACCTCTTCTTCCAGTTGGATCTAGAAGAGGACTTACCCCAAGAGACATGGGTATATATGGTCCATCCTTAAGGATTTTCAACATATACCTCTCTATCCCACCGAAATGCAAAAGCATTCTGGCCTTCCATGTACCAAAGGTCTCACTGTTTCCACCAAATTTGGAACAGGAGTGTTAGAATAATGTACATGGACGTGATTTGGGGCAGTAGGAGGAGGAGGGTTAGAATTAGCATTTTGATGAGGTGGTGTATTAGTATTCAAGGGTTTTCACCTTGACCAGAACCATCTCCACCTTCAGTAGTGTTCATCTTAGCAGATCTAGGCAAGTTTATTAGCCATCTGCTCTGATACCACTTGTAAGTCCCAACTCAATAGATGGTACTACCTGAAGACACCTCAATGTCGATGGTGGAGTTACTTTGCAATATAAGCACTGAACTGGAGACGACCAGTTACAGGAGTATATACCAAGTTCTAGATAGATTACTTATTTAAGTGACAATAAGTAAAGAACAATGCAATAATACAAAATACTTATAAAATGAATTGGTGAGACAATATGTAATTTTCAAGTGTAATTTATTTATTAACTTTAAATAAATTACAAGGTTGTTGCGGAACCAAGATAATACAAGTATGTAAATATCCTAACAACCTATGAACTACAAATGATCTACACTTGGAATTTCTCTAAACAATCAAAACACTTAAAGTTGTGAAATGTTCCTTTTTACGATTGAGAGAATATTGCACAAGTTCACCAAGAATATTGCAGGTTTGCAAAGTGTGAAGTGTTCAACTTTTGAAGAGTTTTATCACTTCTTATTCTTGTTGTGCAATGACTTGTATTTATAGGCAAAGTTAACATTGGGATGTTAACTTTGGCCGTACAAATGTGGTTGAGAGCATTTAAGGAATAGCATTTAATTCCTTAAAATGCAGTGTAAAGTTGCAGTATAAAGCAACTATATTCAACCAGCTTTATGTACTTTTTTGTACTTAAATAATAAGATAAATCTTATTATCCGGGTAAAAGCACATAAAACACAAAAGTCAATTCCTCGTAATCAGTGTAAAGCTTTGTAAGAGCTTTCCAATGACGGTCTCCAGTTTGTAACTGACTAGAATGTCAACTGGGCTTCGCTGCCATTGTCATTCTCTATATTCCACTTGTTGTCTTTGACTTCAACTGGAAGGATTCTTCAACTGGTCAGTTCTTAACTGGAGGAAGTCTTCAGTTGCGTTAACTGTACGATGAAACTGGACTTTAATATATTTCTGGACAAATCTTCTGGGTCTCCAGTTTCACTGGGTCTCCAGGTGCAACTGGAGACTGGCCAGTTTACCAGTAAACTGGTCCTAACACTTCCGTTAAGTCCTGCACAGGCTCTTGAACACTTGGTGTCGGTTCATCCAAATCTTGTCTTGTCTCTTCCACCTCTGAAAAATATGTCTCCGCAATGAGCCCGAGAGACTCATTTACATTAGACACCTCGGCGTCCTGACGTTGTCTCTTTCTGCTGAGACTTCGCCCCGACCCAGAGGGATCTTCTTCTTCTACAACTGGCCGGGAATCAGCTTCGGCCATGGGGAGATCCACTGCTGCAGAAGTACTACCAACACCTTGACCTATGGGTACTCTGCCAGAAGCATTATCTTAACCATCATCCCCGTCATCATCTCCATCATCATCCCCGTTACCTCCTTCTCCTTGGTTGACATCTCCTCCAATGTCATCAGCAGCGTTGTCTTGGTTATCAATAACCATATCATCGACGTGCTCAGCACCCAAACCCCTATCGTCAACATCCATATTGACTTTTGGTTCTGTGCATTAACTTGTTCAGCAACGATCTTAGGATTTGCTTGAGCAGCCTCTTCTTGAACCAACAACACTTGAGGAGCCTCTACTACAGCTGGAGGTGGTTGTTGTGGCTGCTGTTGTTATTGATGTTGTTGTTGTTGTTGTGGTTGTATCACTGGTGCCACTGGTGCCACAGGAGGTTGTGGAGGGACTGGTTGTGGAGTAACAACATCGTCACCTTCAACATCAGAATCCTCATGCGCAAATCCATTATGTTCAGGAGCAACATAATTCGGATTAATAAGCGCCCCAAAGAGGTTTCTGTCCTTGGTCGAGCCTGTGGTGGAAGATTTCCACGGTATCTATAACTATCGTTAAAGATACGATTAGGCATCATTGTCACCGATTCAGTAGGACCCTCCGGAACAAGATTGGGTAGTCGAGCATTTATGATCAGCATCACGAACCTCGGATACATTAAAAATCTCTCATCATCCCTTGCCCTTATCTGCCTGCACATCTCATTAAAGATATAACAAGAGAAGCTATAAGGCTTGTTCAGCACCAAAGATATCACTTGTGATTGGGTTTCGACATTCAATGAATCGTAACCCGATTTCTTATTGCTCAAAGCAACAAGAATCACATGTGAAAAGAACTTCCATCTGCCCTTCAAACAATTCTTCTGGAATGTGTTTCGATTTGCAGTACCCACATATCCCATTCTTCCGAATGCTCCCAATCTAAGTGCTTGGGGATATGTGGTTGGACCATTCATTCCTCCCTCTTGGTCTTCAGTCCCCAAGTCAAGAATACCAATCAAGTCAGAGGCAGTGAACTGGAAGGTCTGATTGTTCACCCTCGCTTCAATGCTTAGGATAGCACCGAGTAACAATCTTGCAGATGCCTAGAATTGACTTAGGAAAGTCAGATAGATAACTGGGTCAGCCGTGAGAACATGTCTGATTCTTGATTGCTGCAGAAACTCAAGAATCCTAACAAATCTCTCAGCGTTGGCTTGATTCACATCCAAGTCGATCAAGTAGTTATGATTCTTGTGAAAGTGTCTCCCAGCCATCTGCAAAAGGATACAAACATCAACCAAACAAACGATTAGCAACAACACATAAAGCCGAACTTTAAAGCTCTTAACATTTTCTAAGCCCCTGAAACTCTTAGTTTCATCGGCTCTGAAAATGTTATCAACTTTAACAATCGACAAACAAGATGAACGATAAAAATCTTAGTGTTTTCCAAGATATTGAAACCCTTTGTTTCATAATCCTCTAAAACAATACCAATTTTATCGAATCAACATGTTGAAATTAAAACATTTTGTGTTTTCCAAGGTCGCGAAACCATTTGTTTCATAACCTTCTAAAACATTTAGTTTTAATAAACGACACTTTGAACTTTACTAAATTTAACTAAAACCATTTGTTTTTCTTAAAATTTTAAAGTTCAATATTATAAGGCAATTTGCACTTTCTAATTTGACTCATTTGATAATTTTCCCATTTTGAAAATTTTCCGAAGTCCTAGAACAAGCAAATTCCTTATACACACACATATGGTGACAATACACACATATGGTGTTGGGTTTGACTAGATAATACGTGTTTTGTTTCATATTTTACTTTTTAAAATTTTATTATAAAAATTTATAAGTCATGAAACACGCAAATGAGGTAACAACACGCAAATGGTGACAAAACACGCAAATGACTTAAACTTAATCAATAAATGCGTATTTTCTCCTTATATACTAGCAACAACACGCAAATGTTGGGAGTTTTCTAAGGAACACGCAAATGACTTAAACTTAATCAATAAATGCGTATTTTCTCCTTATATACTAGCAACAACACGCAAAACCCTATACTGTCAAAGAAACACGCATATGTGGCCCAGTTGGCAAAACACGCATATGAGGCCCATCAGTATAACACGCATATGTTAGTTTTCTAAGGAACACCAAAAATCAAGTCTTGTGAATCGAAAAAATGTGAACAGTGCACAGACAGGGAACACGCAAATGTTGGGAGTTTTCTAAGGAACACGCAAATGACTTAAACTTAATCAATAAATGCGTATTTTCTCCTTATATACTAGCAACAACACATAAAGCCGAACTTTAAAGCTCTTAACATTTTCTAAGCCCCTGAAACTCTTAGTTTCATCGGCTCTGAAAATGTTATCAACTTTAACAATCGACAAACAAGATGAACGATAAAAATCTTAGTGTTTTCCAAGATATTGAAACCCTTTGTTTCATAATCCTCTAAAACAATACCAATTTTATCGAATCAACATGTCGAAATTAAAACATTTTGTGTTTTCCAAGGTCGCGAAACCATTTGTTTCATAACCTTCTAAAATTTATTATATACTAGCAACAACACGCAAAACCCTATACTGTCAAAGAAACACGCATATGTGGCCCAGTTGGCAAAACACGCATATGAGGCCCATCAGTATAACACGCATATGTTAGCCCAATTAACAGAACACGCATATGTGGCCCAGTTGGCAAAACACGCATATGTGGCCCAGTTGGCAAAACACGCATATGTGGCCCAGTTGGCAAACACGCATATGTGGCCCAGTTGGCAAACACGCATATGTGGCCCAGTTGGCAAACACGCATATGTGGCCCAGTTGGCAAACACGCATATGTGGCCCAGTTGGCAAACACGCATATGTGGCCCAGTTGGCAAACACGCATATGAGGCCCAGTTGGCAAAACACGCATATGTGGCCCAGTTGGCAAACACGCATATGAGGCCCAGTTGGCAAAACACGCATATGTGGCCCAGTTGGCAAACACGCATATGTGGCCCAGTTGGCAAACACGCATATGAGGCCCAGTTGGCAAAACACGCATATGTGGCCCAGTTGGCAAACACGCATATGTGGCCCAGTTGGCAAACACGCATATGAGGCCCAGTTGGCAAAACACGCATATGTGGCCCAGTTGGCAAACACGCATATGTGGCCCAGTTGGCAAACACGCATATGAGGCCCAGTTGGCAAAACACGCATATGTGGCCCAGTTGGCAAACACGCATATGAGGCCCAGTTGGCAAACACGCATATGTGGCCCAGTTGGCAAACACGCATATGTGGCCCAGTTGGCAAACACGCATATGAGGCCCAGTTGCAAAACACGCATATGTGGCCCAGTTGGCAAAACACGCATATGAGGCCATCAGTATAACACGCATATGTTAGCCCAATTAACAGAACACGCATATGTGGCCCAGTTGGCAAAACACGCATATGAGGCTCATTTGGAAAACACGCATGTCATACTTAACCTAATTTTTTCTTGTTGATTCATGTGAACCTTGACTTCCCAAAAGTCAACTTTCACGAACTTGATTAACACTTTGAAAATTCACAAAGAATTTTCTCGAACCCGATATGATTAGCGAAGAGAATTCTTTAGAGAACACGATATGACAGATACAAATCTCCCTTTTTGTATCATAGGTAATCGTATTTTTCTCGATAAAGAATTTCTCGATAGATGTCACAACTTGAACAAAATTACAATGTACGATCATTAAGTTAAGACCCGATATGTCACTAATTAATGAATTACAAAGCACCATTGTTAAGTATTTGACAATAACAGACATTGGACACAACAATGCTGTTAATTAAATTCAAATACAACAAAAATAAAGACATAAGATTGTATAACTTGATAAACAATCTCTCCATCTATATCTTCGTCTCCGTTTGAATTTTGTTGAGTTGTTGATGTGTAAGTATAATCTGCTTCCATTTTAAGCTTGAGTATTCTCCATTCCGGACTGGATAACCTCAATTTTCATACACTTTGGAGATCTTTATCTTAATGGTTGACACACACCCATTTAAGATAAATAATTTTGCGACCACATCAGCAAACTCATGAGATCCATACAACACATGTATTCATCTCAATGGTAAATAATTGAACTTGAAAACACTTAAACCGATATATAACAGATAATTTATGACTGATTCTCCCAATTAAGATTAGAATCAAAGCCTTTATCATGTTAGCTCACACATTAAGTATGTTTGATTCAATTATTTAAAGTAAATTGCAAATCAAAATATCTGTCAAATATATCAACTCAGTGACTCCGTTTGACCTATTTTGACCGAAACCTTAAGTATTTCACTTAATCTTTCGAGCAATTTACATGTAAGACCTAATTCAAGGTGTACCAAACACACTCAAATTAGAGTCTTTACTTACACTATACCCTTATCACGATACACATTTATTCGGTGTTCACAGAGAACACAGCTAACTCCCCCTGGAAACCAGATACCCTAAGTAACATTGTCTCTCGTGCAATAGAACCCTTTTATTATATTTTTGTGTTGCATTTTCTAAATAGAATAATAAAATAAATAAAATAATAAATAAAATAATAAAATAATAAAATAATGGTTCTTGAGAGATAGTGACTAAGGGTTTCTCATTCCAGTCAACTGGACTAGCAATTCGAAACGTGATCGATCAAAAGCCTTAGTGTAGAAATCAGCTAAGTTATCATCGGACAACACTTTTTCAAGATGGATTAACTTCTTTTCAGCACAGTCACGAATAAAATGATATCTAATATCAATATGCTTCATTTTACTATGCTTAACAGGATTATTGGTGTAAAGATGTGAATTTGAGTTTTAGTGTGTGTTTAAGTGTGTGTTAATGGCGGTTTTAGTGAGAGAGAGTAGAGAGAGAAAGTATGTGTTGCAGGGAAAGATTGGATAGCATTAATGGGTTAAAGGTTTAAGTGTTACAAGGGTTTCTCAAGGTTAGTTACAAATGAGTAAGAAAGGGGTTATTTATACATTTAACTAATTAACACTAAAACCCCTTCCACTCTTGGAATTAACAATTAAACACCACTATTTTAATTCTAACAATCTCCCCCTTGGTGTTGAATTGTAAATGTTGCATCGTCTTCGGTCTTTAAATAAACATGATGAGCCCATTTGTTGAAAATCTTCAATGTTGATTGGACTTTGAAGCTTTCTCATTGTCTTCAATGTCTTGTATCAACCTTGACTTTGAATCTTCTCAACAAACAAATATATTTGATGATGACTTATTAAATCTTGATCTTCTCTTGCAACTTTGAATACTTTGGAAGCATCTTTGAAATCTTTGTATCTCTTGTGCTTTGACAACTTGAACTTTTGAATGTTGATTTCAACTTGATGTTGCTTGGAGAAGTAACTTGAATCTTTGAGTAGCATGCGGAAGCTTGGTTTTGACTTTGAATTCCTTGAATTCTTTTGGTATTGCGGAAGCTTGGTTTTGACTTTAATCTGAATTCTTTTGGCTTTGCGGAAGCTTGGTTTTGACTTTGAAATCTCTGAATTCTTTTGGATGCGGAAGCTTGGTTTTTCTTTAAATTCTCTTGGCATTGGGGAAGCTTGGTTTTGGAATGTGGAAAATTTGTTTGACTTTAAAACTTCAATTCTTGGTCTAACTTGTTTCTGAATCAACAATTATCATGAAGCACTTTATCCTTGAATTCTTGATCTAACTTGTCTTTGATCACACAATTTTGCTCCCCCTCAAACAAACATCTATCTTAGAGCATTTCTATCAAATAAATGAATTATCTTCGAATTTCTTGCTCCCCCTCGAACAAACAATCATTTCTGAGCATATTTAACAATTCATGAGTTTACTCTTGCTCCCCCTCAAATGAACAATCATTTCAAACTATGAATCTTATCAAGACATTAAACAAACTTAGCTATCACAAGTATCAATAAAAGAACAATCTCCATTCAATCTCAAATTCTTCTAATCATCAAACAATGGTCATTTTTCTCAACAAATCTTTCCGTTATTGACCATGTACTTTCCAAAACTTTAATCATCTTGAATATTCTCGATCTCAAATCAATCTTTCAACTTTCTCGAAACAATCTTACAACTTTCAACATATCAAGATAATTATTCACTCCCTTCATTTAAACTAATGATCCTTTGAACAACCAAACAAAACGATTATCAACATCAATCAATATTTACCGATCAAATTCTACCTAAAACCTTGAATTCTATCTATCAATCATTTACTCATTTTCCCCCCTTATGATGAATATGTGAAACGTGTTCATCATACAGTAATGATTGATAGCATAAACGGTAGATGACAACAAACAACATGCAAGCAAATTAACCCAACCCAATTCACAATTCCCAATGAACCTATTGGTGAACTAGAATGTGAGGTTGTGTTGTTGGAAAAAGATTTTATAATGGTGTTTGTGTTCTTTGTGTTTGTGTGAAGAGAAATGAAATCCGGATAAAAATGATCCGTTGGCACAACCAAAAATCAAAAGGATTAATGGTGTGGCCTAAAAATACGATTACTATTTTTAGGACTTCCCATTATCATCGAGAAATGCACAAAGCGTATCTCTAAATGGTTCGATCTATGGCTTTTCAACCGATAGATTGCTTTAAAGAATGTAATTCATGGTCAGTGTCACAAAGACGTTCGATAACCATGTCTTACTATCCTTAAAGACTTTTGGGAAAATAAATCCGAGGTCACATAGACTTCTCGTTTACTCGACAAATTCATAAAATGAAAATGTGAGACCTACGTTCAACGTTGGAAATGATGTTAGCATTGGTAGGATTTCCATTCGATCATCGTGGAATATCAAAAATATGATATCACTACGAATGTTCCGGCAATATCACAAAGATATGCAATGTCACAAAGACATATAAAGACTCATTGTGTCCTAGTCAAATGAAATATATATCAAGTACGCTCTAGACTCGATTGTGATCAAATGAATTCGGGGACCGGAGCAGAGTGTCTCCCTTTTTCAATATCAACATCTTCTAAATGAAGAGTCAATAGAAATGTGAAAATCTCCGTGAGAATAAAGCAAGCATTTGTTAAGAAATACTTGAGTGGTTAGGTAAAGATGTACATTGCTTCACTGGATCCATGAAGTCTTCTTCAATATCGAGAAATCAACAAATGAAATCTGATAGAAACGTGTTGACCCGGCTTTTTGAGAATTTTGGGGAGGGCTTTCATTTCTTTTAGCCCTTTTCTCACATCATCATTTCACCGTAACCTCTCACTTTACGACTACTCCCTCATTTCCTATTTGCACAAACATCATCACCACACTCATAAACCCTCACAATCTAGAATAGAGAATTGAACTCCGGGGTTAGATCTCATCGACGATGACAAGATCATGGAGTTTTTATGAGTGGCCTAAACTCTTATGTGTAAATCTAACACCGAACTTCTTTGAATATGATCGAAAATGGTTTTAAAATCTTCCAAAGTATTTTAAGATGGAAAATGAGTTTAAACACTTGGAAGTCTTGATTTTATAAACAAACTCCCCCTAAATATATGCATGATGTGAACAAAGTTTTTGCATATAAAGGGTGAGTAAAAGTTTGAAAGTTGCTCACAAACATTAAAAATGAGACTACAAAGGCAGTACACAAAGGCGTTCGATGCCTTGCATCTCATCCTAATACTTTGTGAGAAACTAAAAAACAAGGCTTATAAACAAAATAATGAAAAAGGAAAAGCTTTTTGGAAATTTCAAAAATAAGAAACATAAAAATCTTTTTGGATTTTTCTAAAAGGAAGTAATTACAAAAACGGTTTTTGCACGGGTTATACATTGATGTGTGCATAAGCCACCTATCATCAAATCACTTGAAAATCACTTTTAGAACCCATTTGAGATTGGGTCCAATGGTTTTTGAATTCTTGAAAGACCAAATATAAGTCTCATCGATTTGATGAATAGAGGTTGCGTTCCACGGAGAACTAAAACCCGGCGGTTTAGTTGAAAAGAGTTTTCGTGAAAGCAATGGTGAAAAATCATTTGATTTCTTCAAGAAACTTGCAATCTTGGGAGATTGATTTGAAAATGATTTTTCGGGACAAAATCATTCACTTTCTGCACAACTGCTTTCACAGGTTTTGGTGCAAGATCAAAAAGTTCCGAAAATGAATATTCGAATGATTTTGACTCAGTTGACTTTGCTTTTAAAATCGGTTTCCATTTTGATTTTGTCAACTGAGATTTAGCTTGTGAAATATGTTCAGAATTATCCTCGAATGATAGAAAAAAGACAAAAGTAGTTGTTCCATTAAAATTTGGTTTCTTAGTGTACTTCTTACCTTTTTGCAAAGAGTAATTAGTAAACTGAGAGACCTTTCGTTCAAAAGGTTTTGAAGATTTACCCGTGTAAACCCTCTTTGGAACATCAGCTTTTGGTTTAGTTTGAGAACATGGTTTTGGTTTGGAAATGGTTTCATCATGACTTTCTTTGGAAATGGTTTCATTAACTTCACATTCAGTTTGCACAGAGGAATTCACCAATTCACATATAGGACTATCAGTTTGAATTTAAACTTTAACGACTTCACATAAAGAACAATCAGTTTGAGAGCAAACTTTAACAACTTCTTTGGGTGGGTCAAAAGAGACTGAACAATGATTTTCAGTTTGAAAAATTTTGGTTTGTGTTTGCAGTTCCATCTCAAGGTCAGAGATTCTCTTTGTCAAAAATGTTTCGTTTGATTGAAATTGCAAACACTTGTCTTCAAGACACTTGATTTGAGCACAAAAATTCGTTCTTTCATTTTCAACCTTGCTCACATCAATTCGAAGTTGTTCAAAAACTTTGAGAAATTTTCGCTTTTTGCTCACAAAAATGGTGGACTTATTTTGCAACTCATGGTTTAACTCAGAAATCTTTTGTTGCAAAACAAGTTCTGTTGATTGATTGTCCAAAACTATTTTATTGAGCTCTTTGGAAGAATTGTCTCTGCCAAGAAGGCATTAGACACATGTGTCTGACCATTGTTTTCCTTTAGATGACGAACTATCAACCCTTTTGAATCTTCATCATGTGTAGTCTGATAGTTTCTTTGTTGTCATGTATTGGAAGCATTTTGTGCCACTCCACCGTTGTAGAAATCTTGATAAGTCACACTAGCCTTATCAACATTTCTAGGTCTCTGGCATTCCCTTGCAAAGTGTCCAAAGCCCTCGCAATTGTAACACTTTACTTTTGACTTATCAAAGCCAAACTTGGAACCCACGACCTTTCGCCCTGTTCTTGATAGGAACCGTTTGGCCTGAAGAGTTAGCATAGCCATTTGCCATTGCAGATCCATCTCTTCTAAGTCCAAAGGATCAATCTGCTCATAGTCTTCCTCTATAAGACTCGGATCTTGAACCTTTCCTTGGATAAACTGTTCATATGATGTCACAAATGACGCAAGAATGGATATGTTACATTCTGCACATTTGACACTTATAGGAACGGTGGAACTAGCACTGGAGGTAGGATATCCACGATTGCCTAAATTGTCGCTCTGACTTGAAACAAGACATATGTTCCCCTCAGAGTCAAACGAGATCTTTTGTAAGTCAACATCTTCACTCAGGAATGCCCTTGTGCTTCCTTCAGGGGAACCTGGACTTACATTGATCGTAGGCCTACCGTAATAAAGCTCGGAAATCTGAGCATTATTATATCCTGCTTCCCTCCTTTTGAGTTTCATTTCTTGTCCCCTAAACTTAGCAACTATCTGAGTCAAAGACATATCAAAGAAATCTGCTTTTTCCAGCAAAGTAGTAATATAATTACTCCACTTTTCTGGCAAGGAACTCAAAAATTTCTCGACTTTTTCTTCCTCAGAATAGGTAACCTCAAATGCTTGCAACTCTGTGCTAACAAATGATAATACCTTGTAATTAGTTGATCTAAGTTTTCACTTCTTAACCCATTAAATACATTATACTGATGCTTTAGAAGGTCTCTACGATTCTCTTTAAGTGTTTCATCCCCTTCACAATGATTTTTTAATGCTAACCAAAGTTCTTTTGATGTATTGAATCCATTAAATAAATGTAATATTTCTTGTGGTAATGACATTTTTAAACATGATAGTGCCTTTTTCTCTGCCTCATACAATTTTTTATTAGATTCAGTCATATCTTGGTAAGCATAAACTTTGTTAACACCACTGTCCTCATATGTTGGGGCACTATATCTTTCAGTCATACAAGTCCACATTCTAATATCCGTGAATTGCATAAAGGATTCGAATCGACCTTTCCAATAAAAGTATTGGTCAATGATCATTAGTTTAGGTGGTGAATTACCCTTACCTGTCTCATGGTCCATTAGTATTAATTGGTTAAGATAGTTTGCTTCCATTGTGGATGAGGTTCAACTTATAAACACTCAAATACACAAGAACACGCAAAAACAGGAACACTTAAATGAAACGAGCAAAAGTGTACTAAACAAGCAAACCACAAGAACTCTCAAAGCCTCAAGAACTCTCAAAGCCTCAAGAACTCTCAAAACCTCAAGAACTCTCAAACAAACACGCAAAATTTGAGAAACACGCAGATCTGGGGATTGTACTGAAACACGCAAATGGTACAGTACCAGAAACACGCAAATGGTACAGTACCAAGAACACACAAACACGGTTTTTCTCACAATTTCTTAGATCGCGAACCCGATATTGTTCCTTGATCAATGAAAACTTGAGAAAATGATCTTAGGAATGAGATATGTCTTATTTTGGTGTCAAGTTTGAACCTTTATTTCAAACGAACCCGAAAACACTTCTCCACCTAAGAACACGCAAAAAGTGGGATACCCAAACCGTGATCAATCTCGAACCAAGGTTGTTGATAACCTATAGCTCTGATACCAGTTGTAAATCCCCCGGGTCTTACCGAACCGAGATTGACTTAAGGATATGTCGAGGTGCGGAATTCCTCGAGATAACCCACGGTTTTTATATCTACCTTTTATGATATATATATATATATATATATATATATATATATATATATATATATATATATATATATATATATATATATATATATATATATATCTTTTGCGTGAATATAAACACTCGTATTTGGTTACTATAGTGAAACGGCTCTCCGGACAAACTTTACCAACCAACGTGGTAATCTAAGTCTACGAGCCGTCCAAACCGGGTGTGTGTTTGCGGTTCGTGCATGAGTCGAGTACCACCTACAAGATCAACCGTGTGTGTTCTAGGTTTTCTCTCTCTAGGTTTTGCTCATTTCTCTCTCTACACTCTTGTTGAGAACACACATGACACACACCTCTATTTATAGGCAAGTGACAAGATCTCTCAAATCCAATGGATTTGAGTGTTCTCATGTCAAGCCCATTAGGGTTTTGGCCTGTTTGTGTGTTTCCCATAACACACAAACTGTTTGAGAGTTCTTATGGACAAGCATGCTTTTGCTTGTTTCCACAGAAACTCTCAAACCATTTGAGAGTTCTTATGAACAAGCAAACTTTTGCTTGTTCCTCAGAAACTCTCAAACCATTTGAGAGTTCTTATGAACAAGCAAACTTTTGCTTGTTCCCAAGAAACTCTCAAACCATTTGAGTGTTCTTCTGAACAAGCAAACTTTTGCTTGTTTCTCAGAAACTCCCAAACTCAAGAACTCTCAAAACTTCAAGAACTCTCAAAGCCTCAAGAACTCTCAAAACTCAAGAACTCTCAAACCTCAAGAACTCTCAAAGCCTCAAGAACTCTCAAACCTCAAGAACTCTCAAAGCCTCAAGAACTCTCAAAGCCTCAAGAACTCTCAAAGCCTCAAGAACTCTCAAAACTCAAGAACTCTCAAAGCCTCAAGAACTCTCAAAACTTCAAGAACTCTCAAAGCCTCAAGAACTCTCAAAACTCAAGAACTCTCAAAACTCAAGAACTCTCAAAACTCAAGAACTCTCAAACCAAGAACTCTCAAAACAAGAAGCAAAAGTTCAAGAACTCTCAAAGCCTCAAGAACTCTCAAAGCCTCAAGAACTCTCAAACCTCAAGAACTCTCAAAGCCTCAAGAACTCTCAAAACTTCAAGAACTCTCAAAGCCTCAAGAACTCTCAAAACTCAAGAACTCTCAAAACTTCAAGAACTCTCAAAGCCTCAAGAACTCTCAAAACCTCAAGAACTCTCAAACCAAGAACTCTCAAAATCAAGAACCTCAAAACAAGAACCAAAATTCAAGAACTCTCAAAGCCTCAAGAACTCTCAAAGCCTCAAGAACTCTCAAAGCCTCAAGAACTCTCAAAAGTTCAAGAACTCTCAAAGCCTCAAGAACTCTCAAAGCCTCAAGAACTCTCAAAACTTCAAGAACTCTCAAAGCCTCAAGAACTCTCAAAGCCTCAAGAACTCTCAAAACCTCAAGAACTCTCAAAACAAGAACACTCAAAATAAGAACCTCAAAATTCAAGAACTCTCAAAGCCTCAAGAACTCTCAAAGCCTCAAGAACTCTCAAAGCCTCAAGAACTCTCAAAGCCTCAAGAACTCTCAAAACTCAAGAACCTCAAAAGTTCAAGAACTCTCAAAGCCTCAAGAACTCTCAAAGCCTCAAGAACTCTCAAACCTCAAGAACTCTCAAAGCCTCAAGAACTCTCAAAGCCTCAAGAACTCTCAAAGCCTCAAGAACTCTCAAAGCCTCAAGAACTCTCAAAGCCTCAAGAACTCTCAAAACTTCAAGAACTCTCAAAACTTCAAGAACTCTCAAAGCCTCAAGAACTCTCAAAACTCAAGAACTCTCAAAGCCTCAAGAACTCTCAAAGCCTCAAGAACTCTCAAAACTCAAGAACTCTCAAAACTTCAAGAACTCTCAAAGCCTCAAGAACTCTCAAAACTCAAGAACTCTCAAACCTCAAGAACTCTCAAAACTTCAAGAACTCTCAAAGCCTCAAGAACTCTCAAAACTCAAGAACTCTCAAAGCCTCAAGAACTCTCAAACCTCAAGAACTCTCAAACCTCAAGAACTCTCAAAGCCTCAAGAACTCTCAAAGCCTCAAGAACTCTCAAAGCCTCAAGAACTCTCAAAACTCAAGACGCAGAACCAACATTAACTCAGCCAATGTTTATACTGCTGTAAATATACGCAGAATCAACATTAGCTACGACAATGTTTCTACTGTTGTGAATACGCAGAAACAACATTGTCTATATTACCTATCGGAAGTAATGATTAAGTTAATGTTTCTCCTGCTGTTAATACGCAGAAACACAATTAACTTAACTTCCATTTGGAAGTACATTAAGTTAATATTTCAACTGCTGTTAAACGCAGAAACAATATTCACTTAATGACTCTTTACATGTAATGTCTAGAACCTGTAAAACACAAATAATGAACAAACATATAAACATAAATGGATCCCAATATGATCAACAATATATGCCAAGGTAATTATATTATTGACAAACGGTAATTACAAGATAAATTACAAGACTTGAATATATATAAATATACATCACACATCTATAATGCTTTTGTCACCGAGAAACATGCACCAACAGACGATATACCTAGTGGGGATGTTTTTCAACAATGAAACCTGGTGGTTGCTTGACATAAACTTCTTCTTCCAGTTTTCCATTCAAAAATGCACTTATGACATCCATTTGGTAGACCTTGATATGATGATAAGCAGCAAATGCTAAGAAAATTCTGACCGCTTCAAGTCTGGCCACTGGAGCAAAAGTTTCATCAAAATCTATACCATCTGCCTGACAGTATCCCTGGGCCACTAATCTTGCCTTGTTTCTGACCACATGGCCATCCTCATCCACCTTGTTTCCGTAGACCTATCTAGTGCCAATTGGTTCCTTCTTACCAACTGAGAAAGGAACGAGATTCCAGACTTTTCCTTTCAAACTGGTGAAGCTCTTCTTGCATAGCTTCCACCCAGCTGGGATCTTCCATAGCCTCATCAATCTTCTTCGGTTCAATCAGTGAAAAGAAGCTGACTTCTAAGCATTGTTTGCTAGTGGCTCTTCTGGTCTGAACCCCTCTACTGGACTCTCCTATAATCTGCTCGATAGGATGTGCCTTAGTCCACTTAGAGTATTGACCAGGATTGTTATGAACAACAATATCAGTGCAAGACTTCAGTTGGGGTGACTGAGAGATTATTTCATCATCAGGCACTCATGGATCTTTATAAACTACCTCCACATCTTCATCATAATTCTGGAGATCACGACTGGCACCATGGAATACATCAATGGACGATTGAAGTATTTCTGTAGTTTCAACTGGAGCTGATACTAGGGTAGTAGTATGAACATCTAATCCAATAACAAGTTCAGAGGGTAGTTTGAAACTTATTGAAAGATAGAAAGGTATACTACTGGAGGGTTTTCTGGTTGAACAGGTTCCATATCTGGATGGCTGGAAACTTTGTCTTGTGAATCTTTATTGTAGTTGATAGGATCAGAATCACAAAAGACAATTGGATTTACTAGGGGTGTTTTAAGGGTTGGCTTTTTATTGATTGCAGAGTTTGATTCATCGAATGTGACATGAATTGATTCATGAACCTTCTCTAGTCTCTTGTTATAGACTCTGAAGGCTTTGCGAATGGCTGAATAACCTAAAAAGAATCCTTCGTCGGCTTTGGCGGCGAATTTTCCTAACTAACTGGAATCGTTAAGGATGTATACTAGACATCCAAAAACATGAAAATAACCAATATTGGGTTTTCTATTCCTAAGGACCTCATAGGCAGTCTTTCTATGTCTCTTTACATAAATTGGCCGGTTTTGGGTATGACATGCAGTAGCAATGCTTCAGCCCAAAAACTGGTAGCAAGACCTGATTTAGTGAGCATACTCCTGGCAGCTTCTAACAGTGTATGATTTTTCCTTTCCACCACTCCATTCTGCTCTGGAGTGTGGGCTGATGAGAAGTTCTAGGAGATGCCAATGTCAGTACAGAATGACTCTAGTGTAGCATTCTGGAACTCAGTTCCATTGTCACTTTTTTACTGACACACCTTTCGCTGATACTTGAGTTCAATTTGCTTGATAAGAGCGATGATTTTAGCAGCAGCTTCATTCTTAGACCTGAGAAAGATAACCCAACAATATCTGGAATATTCATCAACAATAACCAGGGTATACTTCTTTCCAGCACGAGTCTGAATATTCACTGGACCTAAGAGGTCCATGTAAAGCTTGCCCATCTCATACCCTGGACATGGCTTTTCCTTATTTGAGATAACTTATTTAGTTATTTTTTGAAGTTTAAATGGGATAACCTCTTGTGCCACAACCAGTTTGTATCTTCATCAGCTTTTGTATTGAAACACTGCTCTAAAGGAGAGCTTTCCATACCCATCACATACACATACCCTCTTCTGGGAGCAATCAACACTACCTGTCAGTCCTTGTTGAATATGGTGCCTTGTGAAATATCAAACAGAACCCTGAAGCCATCATCGCACAGTTGACTAACACTGATCAGGTTATATTTCAAACCATTCACATAAGCAACACGTGTGAATCTGACTTATCCATTATTTAAAACACTATATCCCTCAGTTTTTCCACAACCATCATTTCCAAAAGTAATGGAGGGTCCGTCAGAAACCTTGAACTCCGCCAGCAGGGTCTTACATCTGGTCATTGTCCTGCCAGCAGCACTTTCAAGATACCAAATATACTTCTTTCGATCGCCCTGCACATACACCAGAATAATTAGTTCCATTTTGGAACCCATTGACTTATGGGTTTACTGGACTCTCCCTTATTAATCCCTGGCGGTAACTGGTGTAGTTCACTGACACGTTCAACAGATTTCTCTGCAAACTTGATTGGAGTTGATAGTTTAAAAACCTTTTTCTTTTTCTTAGATTGATTGGCATTTTTATTTGTAATGACGTGAAATTAAGCTTTAGTGTGTGTTTTAGTGTGTGTGTTAATGGCGGTTAAGAGTGTGTGTGTTAGTGTGTGTGTTTGAGAGAGAATATGTGTGTAAGTATAATACCCCGAATTTTTATAATTCATATAATAAATAAATTAAGTCTAATACTTAGATAAATATGAAGTATAAATAATACTACTATTGATAAATGTGATCAAATTGGATAACCGATCAAGAGTTTTTATAGCTCGGCTTTAGTGATAGATATATAAAACAATTCGAGGATATTGAGCAACTAATTAGACTTATAGACCAACTAAAACTCTCACAAATCTATATATTCACCCCTCGTATTGATTTTGAGGCTATTTACCGTCGACTTTGTTACATACCCAATACGTAAATTTCTTCAACATATTTAATTAAAACCGAGTCATTCAACTCAATCATCATAAACGAAGCTAAACTAACCTGGAGAGTTGTAGAGAGAAAGCGGGATTTCAGAGAATGCGTGCGGGTGATCGTAGGTATTGAAAGTTTAGTTCGTGTTTGATCATCTTAGAGCTGGTTCTAGTCCGTTTCGAGATCTTTTGGATTTCGTTCGATTTAGTGTTCTGCCTTGAAGGTATACTTCGATTAAACCCATTTGAATCTCGATCTTACAATTGTTTCTGTCATGAATATGTTCTAATCTATATAGCCATGAGGTTTTCGAGTCAAAATATACTAGTAAACTTATTGTTACTTGTAATGGAAACGGTATTTACGAATCTTGGAATTAGTAACGAATTAACAAAAGTAGAACCTATATCTATATATGATCAATACTAATGTTTTTGTAAGCAATTCGGTAAGAGAACCAACTTGTGTAAACCTGTGAGTTATATTCTTGAAGAAGACGATGCATGTCTTCATGGGAATATTTACAAACTTCTTTAGTCAATAACCATAACTACTTTAATAATACATACTTATATTTCAAAATTTATTTACTTTTGATCAGGAGATTTTGGTTTCAATATTTTATTAGTAATAAAATTGATTTTATGTGGCTATAAACCTTTTTATAAAACTTTTAGCTAGTACGTAATCTCTTTTGTTACAATTTTCGTTCGTGTCTCGATCCGGATTTATTACCAAATCAACTTGATACAAATAATTAACATGACTAAATATTAGTAACGGTGGGGAAGTTATTAGTTGGAGATCAGTAGCTAAGGAGATTGTATCATGAGTTTAATTTTAGAGTAACTTTCGATGTAGATTTGTAAGATTATGGTGGATCGATCGACTTTAGAATTTTAGACAACGGTTCAGGTACGGATTCTGCTTTTAAACTTTGTTTATATTATATATAAGGTACGGATTCCTATTTTAAACTATGTTCGTTTATATATTAAAGTACGGATTTCTGTTTTAAACTTATATGTATTGAAACTATGATTTGAATTCCGTTTGTTCCTTCAGTGTTACTCTGTTATTAAAGTGATTTGACGTGTCTTTTAAGGCCTCAAAACTATTTTGCTCGATTCGTTTATATGTTAGTTATGATTTAAATGATTTATCTAACTTCTGATTTATAGAAATATTATAGAAATGGACTTTTAGCTAGCTTCCGCGCATATTGGATTTGTTGAAGATCAAGGTTGAGGATTACATTAGACTATAAGAGAATTGTAAAACTATTAAGAGAAATTATTGGTATAACATTCCTGTATTATTGTTTTAAGTTCGAAAATAACACTTCAAGAGAGAAGTTTACAAAAATGGTAAGAGAAATTGTAAAAATATTAAGAGAAATTGTAAAAATATTAAGAGAAATTGTAAAAATATTAAGAGAAATTGTAAAAATATTAAGAGAAATTGTAAAAATATTAAGAGAAATTGTAAAAATATTAAGAGAAATTGTAAAAATATTAAGAGAAATTGTAAAAATATTAAGAGAAATTGTAAAAATATTAAGAGAAATTGTAAAAATATTAAGAGAAATTGTAAAAATATTAAGAGAAATTGTAAAAATATTAAGAGAAATTGTAAAAATATTAAGAGAAATTGTAAAAATATTAAGAGAAATTGTAAAAATATTAAGAGAAATTGTAAAAATATTAAGAGAAATTGTAAAAATATTAAGAGAAATTGTAAAAATATTAAGAGAAATTGTAAAAATATTAAGAGAAATTGTAAAAATATTAAGAGAAATTGTAAAAATATTAAGAGAAATTGTAAAAATATTAAGAGAAATTGTAAAAATATTAAGAGAAATTGTAAAAATATTAAGAGAAATTGTAAAAATATTAAGAGAAATTGTAAAAATATTAAGAGAAATTGTAAAAATATTAAGAGAAATTGTAAAAATATTAAGAGAAATTGTAAAAATATTAAGAGAAATTGTAAAAATATTAAGAGAAATTGTAAAAATATTAAGAGAAATTGTAAAAATATTAAGAGAAATTGTAAAAATATTAAGAGAAATTGTAAAAATATTAAGAGAAATTGTAAAAATATTAAGAGAAATTGTAAAAATATTAAGAGAAATTGTAAAAATATTAAGAGAAATTGTAAAAATATTAAGAGAAATTGTAAAAATATTAAGAGAAATTGTAAAAATATTAAGAGAAATTGTAAAAATATTAAGAGAAATTGTAAAAATATTAAGAGAAATTGTAAAAATATTAAGAGAAATTGTAAAAATATTAAGAGAAATTGTAAAAATATTAAGAGAAATTGTAAAAATATTAAGAGAAATTGTAAAAATATTAAGAGAAATTGTAAAAATATTAAGAGAAATTGTAAAAATATTAAGAGAAATTGTAAAAATATTAAGAGAAATTGTAAAAATATTAAGAGAAATTGTAAAAATATTAAGAGAAATTGTAAAAATATTAAGAGAAATTGTAAAAATATTAAGAGAAATTGTAAAAATATTAAGAGAAATTGTAAAAATATTAAGAGAAATTGTAAAAATATTAAGAGAAATTGTAAAAATATTAAGAGAAATTGTAAAAATATTAAGAGAAATTGTAAAAATATTAAGAGAAATTGTAAAAATATTAAGAGAAATTGTAAAAATATTAAGAGAAATTGTAAAAATATTAAGAGAAATTGTAAAAATATTAAGAGAAATTTATGAAAATAACTTAACTTAAATTTCGCGGTCGAAATTTTTTTTTAAGAGGGGTGAAATTATAATACCCCGAATTTTTATAATTCATATAATAAATAAATTAAGTCTAATACTTAGATAAATATGAAGTATAAATAATACTACTATTGATAAATGTGATCAAATTGGATAACCGATCAAGAGTTTTTATAGCTCGGCTTTAGTGATAGATATATAAAACAATTCGAGGATATTGAGCAACTAATTAGACTTATAGACCAACTAAAACTCTCACAAATCTATATATTCACCCCTCGTATTGATTTTGAGGCTATTTACCGTCGACTTTGTTACATACCCAATACGTAAATTTCTTCACCATATTTAATTAAAACCGAGTCATTCAACTCAATCATCATAAACGAAGCTAAACTAACCTGGAGAGTTGTAGAGAGAAAGCGGGATTTCAGAGAATGCGTGCGGGTGATCGTAGGTATTGAAAGTTTAGTTCGTGTTTGATCATCTTAGAGCTGGTTCTAGTCCGTTTCGAGATCTTTTGGATTTCGTTCGATTTAGTGTTCTGCCTTGAAGGTATACTTCGATTAAACCCATTTGAATCTCGATCTTACAATTGTTTCTGTCATGAATATGTTCTAATCTTTATAGCCATGAGGTTTTCGAGTCAAAATATACTAGTAAACTTATTGTTACTTGTAATGGAAACGGTATTTACGAATCTTGGAATTAGTAACGAATTAACAAAAGTAGAACCTATATCTATATATGATCAATACTAATGTTTTTGTAAGCAATTCGGTAAGAGAACCAACTTGTGTAAACCTGTGAGTTATATTCTTGAAGAAGACGATGCATGTCTTCATGGGAATATTTACAAACTTCTTTAGTCAATAACCATAACTACTTTAATAATACATACTTATATTTCAAAATTTATTTACTTTTGATCAGGAGATTTTGGTTTCAATATTTTATTAGTAATAAAATTGATTTTATGTGGCTATAAACCTTTTTATAAAACTTTTAGCTAGTACGTAATCTCTTTTGTTACAATTTTCGTTCGTGTCTCGATCCGGATTTATTACCAAATCAACTTGATACAAATAATTAACATGACTAAATATTAGTAACGGTGGGGAAGTTATTAGTTGGAGATCAGTAGCTAAGGAGATTGTATCATGAGTTTAATTTTAGAGTAACTTTCGATGTAGATTTGTAAGATTATGGTGGATCGATCGACTTTAGAATTTTAGACAACGGTTCAGGTACGGATTCTGCTTTTAAACTTTGTTTATATTATATATAAGGTACGGATTCCTATTTTAAACTATGTTCGTTTATATATTAAAGTACGGATTTCTGTTTTAAACTTATATGTATTGAAACTATGATTTGAATTCCGTTTGTTCCTTCAGTGTTACTCTGTTATTAAAGTGATTTGACGTGTCTTTTAAGGCCTCAAAACTATTTTGCTCGATTCGTTTATATATTAGTACGGATTCTGCTTTTAAACTTTGTTTATATTATATATAAGGTACGGATTCCTATTTTAAACTATGTTCGTTTATATATTAAAGTACGGATTTCTGTTTTAAACTTATATGTATTGAAACTATGATTTGAATTCCGTTTGTTCCTTCAGTGTTACTCTGTTATTAAAGTGATTTGACGTGTCTTTTAAGGCCTCAAAACTATTTTGCTCGATTCGTTTATATATTAAAGTACGGATTTCTGTTTTAAACTTATATGTATTGAAACTATGATTTGAATTCCGTTTGTTCCTTCAGTGTTACTCTGTTATTAAAGTGATTTGACGTGTCTTTTAAGGCCTCAAAACTATTTTGCTCGATTCGTTTATATATTAGTACGGATTTCTGTTTTAAACTTATATGTATTGAAACTATGATTTGAATTCCGTTTGTTCCTTCAGTGTTACTCTGTTATTAAAGTGATTTGACGTGTCTTTTAAGGCCTCAAAACTATTTTGCTCGATTCGTTTATATATTAGTACGGATTTCTGTTTTAAACTTATATGTATTGAAACTATGATTTGAATTCCGTTTGTTCCTTCAGTGTTACTCTGTTATTAAAGTGATTTGACGTGTCTTTTAAGGCCTCAAAACTATTTTGCTCGATTCGTTTATATATTAAGTACGGATTTCTGTTTTAAACTTATATGTATTGAAACTATGATTTGAATTCCGTTTGTTCCTTCAGTGTTACTCTGTTATTAAAGTGATTTGACGTGTCTTTTAAGGCCTCAAAACTATTTTGCTCGATTCGTTTATATATTAAAGTACGGATTTCTGTTTTAAACTTATATGTATTGAAACTATGATTTGAATTCCGTTTGTTCCTTCAGTGTTACTCTGTTATTAAAGTGATTTGACGTGTCTTTTAAGGCCTCAAAACTATTTTGCTCGATTCGTTTATATATTAGTACGGATTTCTGTTTTAAACTTATATGTATTGAAACTATGATTTGAATTCCGTTTGTTCCTTCAGTGTTACTCTGTTATTAAAGTGATTTGACGTGTCTTTTAAGGCCTCAAAACTATTTTGCTCGATTCGTTTATATATTAGTACGGATTTCTGTTTTAAACTTATATGTATTGAAACTATGATTTGAATTCCGTTTGTTCCTTCAGTGTTACTCTGTTATTAAAGTGATTTGACGTGTCTTTTAAGGCCTCAAAACTATTTTGCTCGATTCGTTTATATATTAAGTACGGATTTCTGTTTTAAACTTATATGTATTGAAACTATGATTTGAATTCCGTTTGTTCCTTCAGTGTTACTCTGTTATTAAAGTGATTTGACGTGTCTTTTAAGGCCTCAAAACTATTTTGCTCGATTCGTTTATATATTAAAGTACGGATTTCTGTTTTAAACTTATATGTATTGAAACTATGATTTGAATTCCGTTTGTTCCTTCAGTGTTACTCTGTTATTAAAGTGATTTGACGTGTCTTTTAAGGCCTCAAAACTATTTTGCTCGATTCGTTTATATATTAGTACGGATTTCTGTTTTAAACTTATATGTATTGAAACTATGATTTGAATTCCGTTTGTTCCTTCAGTGTTACTCTGTTATTAAAGTGATTTGACGTGTCTTTTAAGGCCTCAAAACTATTTTGCTCGATTCGTTTATATATTAGTACGGATTTCTGTTTTAAACTTATATGTATTGAAACTATGATTTGAATTCCGTTTGTTCCTTCAGTGTTACTCTGTTATTAAAGTGATTTGACGTGTCTTTTAAGGCCTCAAAACTATTTTGCTCGATTCGTTTATATATTAAGTACGGATTTCTGTTTTAAACTTATATGTATTGAAACTATGATTTGAATTCCGTTTGTTCCTTCAGTGTTACTCTGTTATTAAAGTGATTTGACGTGTCTTTTAAGGCCTCAAAACTATTTTGCTCGATTCGTTTATATAGTTAAATGATATTGTTTGAAAAACATCTTGTCTATTTTTGAGTATTACTATATGTGTTCCTATATCCGCGCACTGAGCAATTGGCTCAACCGCAGTTTTTCTTTCCCTGCGGCAGGTATTAAGGAAGAGTAGAGAAATGGACTTTTAGCTAGCTTCCGCGCATATTGGATTTGTTGAAGATCAAGGTTGAGGATTACATTAGACTATAAGAGAAATTGTAAAAATATTAAGAGAAATTATTGGTATAACATTCTATATTATTATTTTAAGTTCGAAAATAACACTTCATATTCGAGTTTAGAAGTGGGGTGTTACATTTGTAACACCCCACACTTCTAAACTCGAATATGAAGTGTCACTTTCGAACTTAAACAACAATACAAGAGTGCTAAACATAATTTCTCTTAATATTTTTACAATTATCATAGCCTAAACGATCCTCGACTTTGATCTTCAACAAATCCTTTATGCGCAGAAGCTAGCTAAAAGTCCATTGCTCTATCTTTCTTAAAAACCTGCCGCAGGGAAATAAAAACTGCGGCTGAGCCAATTGCTCAGTGCGCGGATATAGAAATACATATAGTAATATTCAAAATAGAGCAAGAAGTTTTTCTAACAAAAATCATTTTACTCATAAAAAGATTTAAAGATACTTTTAACGAACCAAAATATTAAAGACACATTTTAACTAAATAATATTAATTCGAAACAAATAGTCATAACATCAAATCAACATTTTTCGCATTATCAAAAGAACATATCGTATCCAACGTTATCAAAAAGCTTATAAAGCTTCATATTTTCAAATCCAACATTATCAAAATACCTACATTTCAAAGTCTCATATTTTCAATGCCAACCGAGCTCCTACAACAAAACAAAACGCATACATTTGCATATCGAATCACAAGGATCGATAAAACAAATGCCAGACATATGTACAATGGACCTGCAGATCCAAATGTACCCTACAAATGTGAAATGGTGTGTCGGGCACAACACAACCATCCACCCTACCAGAACAGAACCTACAAACTAGAGTCGACTCATACGCCTTCTAACAAAAATGGCCAAGGCCATTATAACAGGCAAAAGAAGACGCCGTAACCAATCACACTGTCACGAAAGTGTCACACCATTTGCCCCGAATGATGTGCCTGTAGTACCCCTACAGGTGGTTAGCTCGGGGTTTTATATCAATTTCCATATATCAAAACAAATTTATAATTAGCTTTCCCAAAAATAATCTTATCGTATAATGTCTCAAAAGCTTTCTTATTTCAAATCAAATAATCCACATAGATAAAGATTTTAAAAATAACTCCTTCGTACATATACATATCTAAAATCAGATTTTGTATAAGAATACTTCAAAGCATAGCTAACATATAAAAGATACGAGCAAAATACTTTTGAGGCCTTAAAAGACACGTCAAATCACTTACATAACAGAGTAACGCTGAAGGAACAAACGGAATTCAAATCATAGTTTTGATATATATGTATACGTACAAGTTTAAAACAGAAATCCGTACCTTAATATAAACGAAACTAGTTTTAAAATAGGAATCCGTACTATTATATATCGAACATAGTTTAAATTAAGAATCCGTACCTTATATATAATAAACAAAGTTTAAAACCAGAATCCGTACTATTATATAACGAACATAGTTTAAAATAAGAATCCGTACAATTATATAACGAACGTAGTTTAAAATAAGAATCCGTACCTGAACAAGAGTCTAAGCTAGTAATGATCCATTGTTGACCAAAAACTTTATCACAATCTACATCGAGCAAACTAAATTCAGAATTTGAAAGATGCAACCCACTCGTTTCCTCCCATCCCAAGTCTCATTTGTATAAGCTTATCTAGACTAATTAGTAGGACCCTTAGGCTTAATTATCTAAACCATAAATCGATCAAATTATGTACGTAGACTATGTATTCTATTTTATTGTTCTGATTTAATCTTTTATCATATAGTATTTAAACTTCCCTTCGAAATCATATTTTTATTTTAACAAAATACAGTAATGCTGGTATCACTCTCCTATCATTGGTTATTAAAATAACTTAAAAGCATGAAATCGTTCATATATATGCGGCGCATCATCTTCTTAGTTTTAAAACATATTGATCGAAATTCCCTTTTTTTGTTTTCTTGACTCTATATTACGTATTACTCATTACAAGACCCATCAACTATCAATTTTGGCAACATATTAATACTTAACGGATATGAATCAGATTAACACACTAATACTAAATAAATGGCACAAGATATACCTTCGCGAATGGTCGATACAGATTCCGTAACAAACTCTAAGCGAACTAGAACGAGCTCTAAGATGATCTAGGACGAACTAGACTTTCAAAACCTACTATAACCCGCACGCATTCTCTGATATCCCGCATCCTCTCTACAACTCTCCGGGTTAGGTTAGTTTCATTTATGATGAATGAGTTGAATGACTCGGTTTTAATTATGGTAAAGAAGTTTATGTATGAGTTGTATATTGAAGTCGACGGAAAAATATATAGCCTCTACGTACTATCAACATGAGGAGTGATTATATAGAATGGTGAGAGTTGTTCATAATGTGGAATTTGGTCCGATTAAACCTCTTATATGTAACACCCCGACTAGGGCGGAAACATGATATGCCAGAGAACGACATGGTACAAAAGGTTTAAATATAAAACATAACCACAAAGTTTCAAATGCCATTCAAATTCAGAAGGGTTACAAGTTCAAATTGCCGTTTAATACACATTACATAACCAAATTCATTATTAAAAGATCAAATGTTTGCATTACTAGTCCAACATGCAACAATTAAACACATCATCCAAGAGGCGGTCCATAATGCTAACTTACTGCCCTAGACCTGAAAAGCATGAAGAAAAAGTGTCAACTACGAGAGTTGAGTGAGTTCATAGGTTTATGCTAACAACACATATATATTTAATCCAATTCAAGAAATGATATGTCATAAAATTTCCAAGGATTCCATCCTACTATCCATACCCAAACCGTATGTTCAATCAATAATAACCAACCATAATTAATATCAATACCACTTGGTCAATGGTAAGACTACCATGACATAATTTTGTAACATTCATGATTTTTACCGTTTGACTGTGCATGTAATTTGATTAACTATTTCAATAAACGGAAATTTGGACATAATTGTGTACATTTATCTGTAAATTGGGCCAATTATAATGTCATATTTGAACTTCTAGAATTAGGGCCATATTAGCAGACTATGAAATTGGCCCAGTACATGTTATGGAAATTATATAATAGATGATAATTGAGTAACTATGGTAACAGGAAAAACGTATATACGAAACCTTAAGTATAATGTACGGTTACAACAGTGTCGGTGGAACAGTGTCGGTGAAACAGTGTCGGTGGAACAGTGTCGGTGGAACAGTGTCGGTGGTTAGATGATAATTCCATTAATAGGACAAAAACCGACACAACCTTTATATTATATGAAATGATTTATCCATATTATGGATTTATAATAATTTATAAAAGTTGTACGCTCGTGAGTATTTTTGTTATTAATTTCGGAATCAATTAACTAGTTAGATATATTGTACATACTAGTAAAATAAATATGCAATTGTGTACTTGAACTAGATAACTAATAAATATATAAATACATGTAATTGATTTATAACCACATAGATAAAAGTAATTATACTTATATAGACTAGTTACTACATTTAATTACACAAATAATAATCAAGAATCAAAGTTTAGAGTCAACCAAAGTCAATAAGTCAAGTCAAGCTTGTGTTCTTGACATAAACCCCACACAAACTAACCAAGACTTGGATTATAGCTTGTAATCATGCAATGAACATGTTCCTACTGAATTCTAGTTTGTTTTAAGGCCAAAGTTTCAGCCATTACACTCAAGGATGAGTTGTAAACACATGATGAACACCTCATGGCCAAGGTGTGTATTCTTGGCACTTAGTTGCAACTCTTGGGCTATATAAGCAAGCATTTGATGATCATTCTATCATTCATCTCTGCTCTTTTCTCTCTCTTTCACATTCATAACACAAAACAATCAAGTCCATAAAGTCTTGGGTTCATCACTTGAAGTTTCAAGTTGAATTTAAAGACTCTATAGGACTGAAATTTTCAGTCATCTTGCAAACATCATAGAAGATTCATCTGGACGAATTAGGAGACGAATCTTATATTTTTGGAAAGGTCCAAGTGTCAGTAAAATTTGATAAGAACGAAGTTTCTTCTGGTTTTGCTCAGAAGAGTGCCAAAAACGACGATTTTCAGAACTGGTCTAATTTCTGACGAGGCTACAGGTTTGTTTTTGTAAAAATCATAACTCTTTTATTAAAGCTCTTCAAGAGTCAAACCTTACATTTTTGAAAAGGCCTTTGAGTGCCCAACAAATGTCTAGAACTAAGTTTTGTTGTATCTGGTCTTCCTGACTTCCCAAAGTCGTTGTCAAGTAGATAACGCAAAGCTGGAAACATGCTGAAAATTCCTTATTTTGCACTTAGGCTTTGTGGTAGCTTATAAGTTGATCTTATACTTGTTCTAGGTACCCGGTAGTACATTTTGAGCATAGTAAAGTACTTTGCAAAGTGTTTTGAGCTGTACTAAGATTAACTTGTCACGAGGATTATCTACTGCTCTGATTTGCCACTACAACTAAGGTGAGTTTCGTAAACCCTCCCTACTCAATTGAGATTCGGGCTGAAAAGTGTACATGTTTGTTTAACTGTTGATTGTTGATTTGATTGATTGTATGATTGAATTGTTGATATGGACATGTTAGCGCATTGTTTACGATGTAAGTCGCACCGTTAGCGCATTGTTTACGATGTAAGTCGCACCGTTAGCGCATTATTTATTATATAAGTCGCACCGTTAGCGCATTGTTTACGATGTAAGTCGCACCGTTAGCGCATTGTTTACGATGTAAGTCGCACCGTTAGCGCATTATTTATTATATAAGTCGCACCGTTAGCGCATTGTTTACGATGTAAGTCGCACCGTTAGCGCATTATTTATTATATAAGTCGCACCGTTAGCGCATTGTTTACGATGTAAGTCGCACCGTTAGCGCATTATTCATTATATAAGTCGCACCGTTAGCGCATTGTTTACGATGTAAGTCGCACCGTTAGCGCATTGTTTACGATGTAAGTCGCACCGTTAGCGCATTGTTTACGATGTAAGTCGCACCGTTAGCGCATTATTTATTATATAAGTCGCACCGTTAGCGCATTGTTTACGATGTAAGTCGCACCGTTAGCGCATTGTTTACGATGTAAGTCGCACCGTTAGCGCATTGTTTACGATGTAAGTCGCACCGTTAGCGCATTGTTTACGATGTAAGTCGCACCGTTAGCGCATTGTTTACGATGTAAGTCGCACCGTTAGCGCATTATTCATTATATAAGTCGCACCGTTAGCGCATTATTTATTATATAAGTCGCACCGTTAGCGCATTGTTTACGATGTAAGTCGCACCGTTAGCGCATTGTTTACGATGTAAGTCGCACCGTTAGCGCATTATTCATTATATAAGTCGCACCGTTAGCGCATTGTTTACGATGTAAGTCGCACCGTTAGCGCATTATTCATTATATAAGTCGCACCGTTAGCGCATTATTTATTATATAAGTCGCACCGTTAGCGCATTATTCATTATATAAGTCGCACCGTTAGCGCATTGTTTACGATGTAAGTCGCACCGTTAGCGCATTGTTTACGATGTAAGTCGCACCGTTAGCGCATTATTCATTATATAAGTCGCACCGTTAGCGCATTGTTTACGATGTAAGTCGCACCGTTAGCGCATTGTTTACGATGTAAGTCGCACCGTTAGCGCATTGTTTACGATGTAAGTCGCACCGTTAGCGCATTATTTATTATATAAGTCGCACCGTTAGCGCATTGTTTACGATGTAAGTCGCACCGTTAGCGCATTATTCATTATATAAGTCGCACCGTTAGCGCATTATTCATTATATAAGTCGCACCGTTAGCGCATTGTTTACGATGTAAGTCGCACCGTTAGCGCATTGTTTACGATGTAAGTCGCACCGTTAGCGCATTGTTTACGATGTAAGTCGCACCGTTAGCGCATTATTTATTATATAAGTCGCACCGTTAGCGCATTGTTTACGATGTAAGTCGCACCGTTAGCGCATTATTCATTATATAAGTCGCACCGTTAGCGCATTGTTTACGATGTAAGTCGCACCGTTAGCGCATTATTTATTATATAAGTCGCACCGTTAGCGCATTATTCATTATATAAGTCGCACCGTTAGCGCATTGTTTACGATGTAAGTCGCACCGTTAGCGCATTGTTTACGATGTAAGTCGCACCGTTAGCGCATTGTTTACGATGTAAGTCGCACCGTTAGCGCATTATTTATTATATAAGTCGCACCGTTAGCGCATTATTTACGATGTAAGTCGCACCGTTAGCGCATTATTTATTATATAAGTCGCACCGTTAGCGCATTGTTTACGATGTAAGTCGCACCGTTAGCGCATTGTTTACGATGTAAGTCGCACCGTTAGCGCATTGTTTACGATGTAAGTCGCACCGTTAGCGCATTATTTATTATATAAGTCGCACCGTTAGCGCATTATTTATTATATAAGTCGCACCGTTAGCGCATTGTTTACGATGTAAGTCGCACCGTTAGCGCATTGTTTACGATGTAAGTCGCACCGTTAGCGCATTATTTATTATATAAGTCGCACCGTTAGCGCATTGTTTACGATGTAAGTCGCACCGTTAGCGCATTATTTATTATATAAGTCGCACCGTTAGCGCATTATTTATTATATAAGTCGCACCGTTAGCGCATTATTTATTATATAAGTCGCACCGTTAGCGCATTGTTTACGATGTAAGTCGCACCGTTAGCGCATTATTTATTATATAAGTCGCACCGTTAGCGCATTGTTTACGATGTAAGTCGCACCGTTAGCGCATTATTTATTATATAAGTCGCACCGTTAGCGCATTGTTTACGATGTAAGTCGCACCGTTAGCGCATTATTTATTATATAAGTCGCACCGTTAGCGCATTGTTTACGATGTAAGTCGCACCGTTAGCGCATTGTTTACGATGTAAGTCGCACCGTTAGCGCATTGTTTACGATGTAAGTCGCACCGTTAGCGCATTGTTTACGATGTAAGTCGCACCGTTAGCGCATTATTTATTATATAAGTCGCACCGTTAGCGCATTATTTATTATATAAGTCGCACCGTTAGCGCATTGTTTACGATGTAAGTCGCACCGTTAGCGCATTGTTTACGATGTAAGTCGCACCGTTAGCGCATTGTTTACGATGTAAGTCGCACCGTTAGCGCATTGTTTACGATGTAAGTCGCACCGTTAGCGCATTATTTATTATATAAGTCGCACCGTTAGCGCATTATTTATTATATAAGTCGCACCGTTAGCGCATTGTTTACGATGTAAGTCGCACCGTTAGCGCATTATTTATTATATAAGTCGCACCGTTAGCGCATTGTTTACGATGTAAGTCGCACCGTTAGCGCATTATTTATTATATAAGTCGCACCGTTAGCGCATTATTTATTATATAAGTCGCACCGTTAGCGCATTGTTTACGATGTAAGTCGCACCGTTAGCGCATTGTTTACGATGTAAGTCGCACCGTTAGCGCATTGTTTACGATGTAAGTCGCACCGTTAGCGCATTGTTTACGATGTAAGTCGCACCGTTAGCGCATTGTTTACGATGTAAGTCGCACCGTTAGCGCATTATTTATTATATAAGTCGCACCGTTAGCGCATTATTTATTATATAAGTCGCACCGTTAGCGCATTGTTTACGATGTAAGTCGCACCGTTAGCGCATTGTTTACGATGTAAGTCGCACCGTTAGCGCATTATTTATTATATAAGTCGCACCGTTAGCGCATTGTTTACGATGTAAGTCGCACCGTTAGCGCATTATTTATTATATAAGTCGCACCGTTAGCGCATTGTTTACGATGTAAGTCGCACCGTTAGCGCATTGTTTACGATGTAAGTCGCACCGTTAGCGCATTGTTTACGATGTAAGTCGCACCGTTAGCGCATTGTTTACGATGTAAGTCGCACCGTTAGCGCATTGTTTACGATGTAAGTCGCACCGTTAGCGCATTATTTATTATATAAGTCGCACCGTTAGCGCATTATTTATTATATAAGTCGCACCGTTAGCGCATTGTTTACGATGTAAGTCGCACCGTTAGCGCATTATTTATTATATAAGTCGCACCGTTAGCGCATTGTTTACGATGTAAGTCGCACCGTTAGCGCATTGTTTACGATGTAAGTCGCACCGTTAGCGCATTGTTTACGATGTAAGTCGCACCGTTAGCGCATTGTTTACGATGTAAGTCGCACCGTTAGCGCATTATTTATTATATAAGTCGCACCGTTAGCGCATTGTTTACGATGTAAGTCGCACCGTTAGCGCATTATTTATTATTTGTCCCCCCAGTAAAATGATCTCGTGGATTGCGCCTTGTGGATAAAGTATAGTAGTTAACCCGGTATGCTTAATGAGTGTTGGTTAGGTGGAGGGTTAGCCGATGGTACACCCTGTATACAAACACTTTTAATGTGTCGAATGTTGAAGTTAAGATCCGGACTATACTTTACCCACCTTGTTATGACTTGACCCTATATATATATAAACATCGATAATTCCTTTAAAGTAGAATTATAAGAAGTGTATGTGCATCGTATTTGTTGGTTGATTCACTTGTTATGATATGGACCGAAATGTTAATTGTTTATTTGTTGATTATTGATATGATTACTTGTGGTTTAATGTCGCTTTGATTATCATGTAAATGATATATCATGTTAGGTGTATTACTTGAAGGTAAATTTTGATATTCGGGTGTGAATTGTGAGACTTAACTTGTTAATATAATACGTGTGTTCAGGAAAGATGGTTAGAACAAGAAGAGCTAACACTAACTATAGGCGTCAAAATGAGCAAGAGGAGCCGATAGCTCAAGAAGAAATTGTAGGTGGACGTAGTGGTAGAGGTGGTCGTGGAGGAAGAGATAACCGTGGAGGTCGTGGTGGCAGAGGTGGTCGGGGTAATCCTAATCCCCCGATAACCGCCGAGGTTGTCACACAAGCTTTAAATGATCTCATGCCGGATCTTGTGGCTCGAATTCAAACGGCCATGAGAAATGTAAACGGACAAGAAGAACCAGAAGATGAAGCGGTTCCCGTACAAAATGAACAAGAAAACGTAAATGTAAACGGTGTAGGTGTAGGAGAAGTTTTACCTAGACCGGATTATGATGTTCGTCAACCAGGATGCTTGTTTAAAGACTTCAAACTTTGTGGAGCCCCGGAATTTAATGGAGAAAGTGGTGCTACGGGTTGCTTGGAATGGTTAGAGAGCATTGAATCTATCATTGCTCGAAGTGGTTGTGCCTTCCACCAAAGAATCACTTATGCTTCCGGTATGTTGAAAGGTGGGGCTCTTGAGTGGTGGAACGAAGAAGTTGATGAATTGGGGATCGATGCGGCTAATAATCTTTTATGGGGAGAGTTCAAGAATATGATAACTACTAAGTATTGCCCGGCCCATGAACTGAGGAAATTGCAAGTGGAATTTTCTAAACTTGCCATGAAGGGAGGAGACTACGAGAGTTACACACGCCGTTTTGGCCAACTCTCTAGACTCATTCCTCATTATGTGAGACCCCAAGAGGTTAAGATTGAGAAGTATGTTGCGGGATTGCCACATGAAGTGAGAGTGCTTGTCTCTCACCCCACCATGCCTTTGACTTACAAAGAGGCAACCACCCGTACCGCTAGTATAACCTTGGAACTCATTAGAGGTGGTAAGTTAAATAAGAACGATAACAAGAATGACAATAAAAGGAAGGATGTTGCCGAGTCAAGCGGCACCAAGAAAGATGATCGGCGTGATAATAAGCGCCATGGTCGTGGTGGAAAGGTTTTTGCAGCGGTAATACCAACAAAGGGTCCTCAACGGGTTGGTTACACAGGGGGTAGTCCTTTATGCCCTAGGTGTAATCGCTATCATTGGCCTACCATGAGGTGTGATGCTTGTTTTCATTGTAACCAACAGGGACACACCTCAAGATTTTGTCCAACTAACCCCCGGAATGGTCCTTTATGCCCTAGGTGTAATCGCTATCATTGGCCTACCATGAGGTGTGATGCTTGTTTTCATTGTAACCAACAGGGACACACCTCAAGATTTTGTCCAACTAACCCCCGGAATGGTCCTTTAAATGTTGCTCCCATTAATACTATGCGTCCCCCGATGGCCCCGGGTTCTTGTTATGAATGTGGTAGCCAAGACCACTACCGCAACCGGTGCCCAAATCTTATTGGCCAACAAGTCCAAGTGACCGTGCATCCTAACCAGTTGCAAATTGCCGGTCCGAATCAAAACCGAGGAAACCAAGGACAACAACAACAACCTCCTCAAGCTCCTCGCCAACATTTGGCCCCCCGTGGAAGAGCTTTTGCCGTGAATGCGGCCGAGGCTCGTGGTGATCCTAATGTCGTAGCAGGTACCTTTCTCCTCAATCACCAATATGCTACTGTGTTATTTGATTCTGGAGCCGATTATAGTCTCATTTCCAATGATTTTATTCCGTTGATCGATGCTAAACCTAGCCCGTTGTCCTATTGTTTTGAACTTGAAATGGTAGATGGTGGATTGTCTAGGATTAGTCAAGTTGTTCGTGATTGTGTGTTAGATTTATGTGATCACCCATTTTACATTGACTTAATGCCTTTTGATATTGGTAGTTTTGACGTGATTGTGGGTATGGATTGGTTATCGGCCATGAACGCGGTAATTGATTGTGGTAGTCGAACTGTGAGGATTCCGTTAGAAAATAGGGAAGAATTAGTGGTTCAAGGCGAAACGACCGAACTATGGGATGGGAATGTATATAGTGTTAAAATCACAAAGATTGAATTGAAAACCGTGCCCGTAGTTAAAGACTTTGCGGATGTATTTCCGGATGACCTACCGGGTTTACCTCCATCTCGTGAACTTGACTTCCGTATTGAACTTATTCCTAACGCTTCTCCCGTGGCCAAAGCACCTTATCGCTTAGCCATGACCGAATTACAAGAGTTGGCCGCCCAACTCAAAGAGCTTCAAGACAAGGGTTTCATTCGCCCTAGTCAATCGCCTTGGGGCGCACCGGTTTTGTTCGTTAAAAAGAAAGATGGCACATTCCGAATGTGTATCGATTATAGAGAATTGAACAAACTAACGGTAAAGAATCGTTATCCTCTTCCTAGGATTGACGATTTATTCGACCAACTCCAAGGTGCTCGTTTCTTTTCCAAAATTGATTTGAGGTCGGGTTATCATCAATTACGTGTTCATGAAGACGACATTCCAAAAACCGCCTTTCGAACGAGATATGGACATTTTGAATTTACGGTGATGCCTTTTGGATTGACTAATGCACCAGCTGTGTTCATGGATTTGATGAACCGAGTGTGTCAACCCTACTTGGACCAATTTGTCATTGTTTTCATCGATGACATTCTTATCTATTCTAAGACAAAAGAAGATCATTTGGAACATTTGAAACAAGTCTTAGAGATACTCCGGAAAGAAAAGCTTTATGCCAAGTTCTCCAAATGTGAATTTTGGCTTGAAGAGGTCCACTTTCTTGGTCACGTAGTGAGCAAAGAAGGAATTCATGTGGACCCAAGTAAGGTTGAAGCAGTAAAGAATTGGAGACGACCCGAAACACCGACCGAAATTCGCCAATTTCTTGGTTTGGCGGGTTACTATAGACGATTTATTGAAGGCTTTTCAAAAATCGCCCAACCTTTGACTCTGTTGACTCAACGGGAAAGAAGGTTTGATTGGGGTGAAAAGCAAGAACAAGCATTCCAATTGTTGAAAGACAAATTGTGTGATGCACCCATCTTGAGCTTGCCCAATGGAGCCGATGATTTTGTTGTATATTGTGATGCATCCGGGCAAGGATTGGGTTGTGTCTTAATGCAACGGGATAAGGTGATAGCATATGCATCCAGACAATTGAAGGTGCATGAGAAGAATTATCCGACTCATGACTTAGAATTGGGAGCAGTGGTATTTGCTTTGAAATGTTGGAGGCATTACTTGTATGGCACCAAGAGCGTGATCTATACCGATCACAAAAGCCTTCAACATATCTTCAATCAAAGCGATCTGAACATGAGGCAAAGAAGATGGCTTGAACTGTTAAGTGATTATGATTGTGTTATCCGGTATCACCCGGGTAAAGCAAATGTGGTAGCCGATGCCTTAAGTCGAAAAGAACGTATAAAACCAAGAAGAGTTAAAGCCATGAGCTTTACCGTGTTAAGGAGTGTTCGTGACTCCATTATTGAAGCACAAGAATTGGCAACTAGACCGGAAAACTTCATCAATGAAACCTTAAACGGTCTAGAAGAACAATTTGATAGAAAGAATGACAATGGTTTGTATTTCGTTGATCGATTGTGGATTCCCGTTCTTGGAGGATGGCGGTTGAAATTGATGGATGAAGCTCATAAGTCAGCCTACTCGGTTCACCCGGGTTCTGATAAAATGTACTTTGGATTGAGAGATTTGTATTGGTGGCCGGGAATGAAGAATGACATTGCAAAATATGTTAGTGAATGCCTCACTTGTTTGCAAGTGAAAGCCGACCACAAGAAACCACCAGGTTTACTAGTCCAACCAGTAACACCGGTGTGGAAATGGGAAGAAATTGCTATGGACTTCATCACGAAGTTACCTAGGACGAGTAGTGGTCGGGACACTATTTGGGTGATAATTGACCGGTTGACTAAGTCGGCTCACTTCTTAGCCATCCGGGAGGACGATAAATTTGACACCATGGCACGTTTGTACATCAAAGAGGTGATATCCAAGCATGGAGTGCCGATTTCCGTGATATCCGATCGGGATGCCCGATTTACTTCAAAATTTTGGAAGGCGTTCCAGAAATCTATGGGTACTCGTCTCGGCATGAGTACGGCGTTCCACCCACAAACTGATGGTCAAAGTGAAAGAACGATCCAAACATTGGAAGACATGTTAAGAGCTTGTGCTATTGATTTTGGTGGAAATTGGGATGTGCATCTTCCTTTGGTTGAATTCTCCTACAATAATAGCTATCATGCTAGCATTGGAATGGCCCCATTTAAAGCATTATATGGGAGAGATTGTAGGTCACCGCTAGCTTGGGCAGAAGTTGGTGAAAGCCAACTCGTTGGGCCCGAAATTGTTATTGAAACGACGAAAGTGATCTCACAAATCAAAGAAAAGTTAAGAGTGGCCCGAGAACGACAATTGAAATATGCTAATGTTAGACGACGACCCCTCGAATTTGAAGTTGGTGATTATGTTTTATTGAAAGTATCCCCGTGGAAAGGTGTGGTTCGTTTTGTGAAACGTGGCAAGTTGGGACCACGGTACATTGGCCCGTTCAAGATCTTGGATCGTATTGGTCCGGTAGCTTATCGATTAGAACTTCCTCAAAACCTGAGTGGAGTTCATAATGTTTTCCATGTTTGTAATCTTAGAAAGTGTTTGGCCGATCCAACACTTCATGTGCCCCTCGAAGAAATCCGTGTTGATAAAACGTTGAAATTCGTGGAAGAACCAATAGAAATCCTAGATCGACAAACTAGAAAACTAAAGAATACCCGATATACGATTGTCAAAGTGAGATGGCAAGCTAGACGTGGACCCGAGTTTACTTGGGAACGTGAGGACCACATGAAGTCTAAATACCCACACTTGTTTAGTAATTAGTGATTGTTGAATTTCGGGACGAAATTCTTTAACGGGGGAAGAATGTAACATTCATGATTTTTACCGTTTGACTGTGCATGTAATTTGATTAACTATTTCAATAAACGGAAATTTGGACATAATTGTGTACATTTATCTGTAAATTGGGCCAATTATAATGTCATATTTGAACTTCTAGAATTAGGGCCATATTAGCAGACTATGAAATTGGCCCAGTACATGTTATGGAAATTATATAATAGATGATAATTGAGTAACTATGGTAACAGGAAAAACGTATATACGAAACCTTAAGTATAATGTACGGTTACAACAGTGTCGGTGGAACAGTGTCGGTGGAACAGTGTCGGTGGAACAGTGTCGGTGGTACAGTGTCGGTGGAACAGTGTCGGTGGAACAATGTCGGTGAAACAGTATAATGTACGGTTGGAACAGTGTCGGGAACAGTGTCGGTGAAACAGTGTCGGTGGAACAGTGTCGGTGGAACAGTGTCGGTGGTTAGATGATAATTCCATTAATAGGACAAAAACCGACACAACCTTTATATTATATGAAATGATTTATCCATATTATGGATTTATAATAATTTATAAAAGTTGTACGCTCGTGAGTATTTTTGTTATTAATTTCGGAATCAATTAACTAGTTAGATATATTGTACATACTAGTAAAATAAATATGCAATTGTGTACTTGAACTAGATAACTAATAAATATATAAATACATGTAATTGATTTATAACCACATAGATAAAAGTAATTATACTTATATAGACTAGTTACTACATTTAATTACACAAATAATAATCAAGAATCAAAGTTTAGAGTCAACCAAAGTCAATAAGTCAAGTCAAGCTTGTGTTCTTGACATAAACCCCACACAAACTAACCAAGACTTGGATTATAGCTTGTAATCATGCAATGAACATGTTCCTACTGAATTCTAGTTTGTTTTAAGGCCAAAGTTTCAGCCATTACACTCAAGGATGAGTTGTAAACACATGATGAACACCTCATGGCCAAGGTGTGTATTCTTGGCACTTAGTTGCAACTCTTGGGCTATATAAGCAAGCATTTGATGATCATTCTATCATTCATCTCTGCTCTTTTCTCTCTCTTTCACATTCATAACACAAAACAATCAAGTCCATAAAGTCTTGGGTTCATCACTTGAAGTTTCAAGTTGAATTTAAAGACTCTATAGGACTGAAATTTTCAGTCATCTTGCAAACATCATAGAAGATTCATCTGGACGAATTAGGAGACGAATCTTATATTTTTGGAAAGGTCCAAGTGTCAGTAAAATTTGATAAGAACGAAGTTTCTTCTGGTTTTGCTCAGAAGAGTGCCAAAAACGACGATTTTCAGAACTGGTCTAATTTCTGACGAGGCTACAGGTTTGTTTTTGTAAAAATCATAACTCTTTTATTAAAGCTCTTCAAGAGTCAAACCTTACATTTTTGAAAAGGCCTTTGAGTGCCCAACAAATGTCTAGAACTAAGTTTTGTTGTATCTGGTCTTCCTGACTTCCCAAAGTCGTTGTCAAGTAGATAACGCAAAGCTGGAAACATGCTGAAAATTCCTTATTTTGCACTTAGGCTTTGTGGTAGCTTATAAGTTGATCTTATACTTGTTCTAGGTACCCGGTAGTACATTTTGAGCATAGTAAAGTACTTTGCAAAGTGTTTTGAGCTGTACTAAGATTAACTTGTCACGAGGATTATCTACTGCTCTGATTTGCCACTACAACTAAGGTGAGTTTCGTAAACCCTCCCTACTCAATTGAGATTCGGGCTGAAAAGTGTACATGTTTGTTTAACTGTTGATTGTTGATTTGATTGATTGTATGATTGAATTGTTGATATGGACATGTTAGCGCATTATTTATTATATAAGTCGCACCGTTAGCGCATTGTTTACGATGTAAGTCGCACCGTTAGCGCATTGTTTACGATGTAAGTCGCACCGTTAGCGCATTATTTATTATATAAGTCGCACCGTTAGCGCATTGTTTACGATGTAAGTCGCACCGTTAGCGCATTGTTTACGATGTAAGTCGCACCGTTAGCGCATTGTTTACGATGTAAGTCGCACCGTTAGCGCATTATTTATTATATAAGTCGCACCGTTAGCGCATTGTTTACGATGTAAGTCGCACCGTTAGCGCATTGTTTACGATGTAAGTCGCACCGTTAGCGCATTGTTTACGATGTAAGTCGCACCGTTAGCGCATTGTTTACGATGTAAGTCGCACCGTTAGCGCATTGTTTACGATGTAAGTCGCACCGTTAGCGCATTGTTTACGATGTAAGTCGCACCGTTAGCGCATTATTTATTATATAAGTCGCACCGTTAGCGCATTGTTTACGATGTAAGTCGCACCGTTAGCGCATTGTTTACGATGTAAGTCGCACCGTTAGCGCATTGTTTACGATGTAAGTCGCACCGTTAGCGCATTGTTTACGATGTAAGTCGCACCGTTAGCGCATTATTTATTATATAAGTCGCACCGTTAGCGCATTGTTTACGATGTAAGTCGCACCGTTAGCGCATTATTTATTATATAAGTCGCACCGTTAGCGCATTGTTTACGATGTAAGTCGCACCGTTAGCGCATTATTTATTATATAAGTCGCACCGTTAGCGCATTGTTTACGATGTAAGTCGCACCGTTAGCGCATTGTTTACGATGTAAGTCGCACCGTTAGCGCATTGTTTACGATGTAAGTCGCACCGTTAGCGCATTGTTTACGATGTAAGTCGCACCGTTAGCGCATTGTTTACGATGTAAGTCGCACCGTTAGCGCATTATTTATTATATAAGTCGCACCGTTAGCGCATTGTTTACGATGTAAGTCGCACCGTTAGCGCATTGTTTACGATGTAAGTCGCACCGTTAGCGCATTATTTATTATATAAGTCGCACCGTTAGCGCATTGTTTACGATGTAAGTCGCACCGTTAGCGCATTGTTTACGATGTAAGTCGCACCGTTAGCGCATTGTTTACGATGTAAGTCGCACCGTTAGCGCATTGTTTACGATGTAAGTCGCACCGTTAGCGCATTGTTTACGATGTAAGTCGCACCGTTACTCGTTGGGTGAGGGGACAAGTCCTAGTTGCGCAACTCTCAAACTACAGGCCTCTCGAAGAGTTAATAGTAGTGTACCGAGGTGAAACAGTTTGACAGTACTCAAGCTCATCATATAATATATAACACGTTGAACATACAATATACTTCCCATATCATTATCATCGTTCATTCAATGTAGCATTTTCATAAAAGAAAGTCAATTTAATTAATCATGCTTTTCACGGCGTAAGTTCGGGTGACATGAACTAGTGAGCTAGATCATGAGATGTATACTAGTAGACTTGCCCATCTTTGGTTGTTACTTAATTGTGGAATTCAAGTGCATTATGATGCTCTCATTATTTGGTTAAAAGAGATTTGGTGGTAGAAGTCGTTTTCTCATTAAACGTTTTTGTACGTTTGTTGGAATTTCGGTAGTTTGGCTTTGATTTACATGATCTCCATTGCATACTTTGCTTAGTAATAATATTTGACATTAGTAGTCTTATAATATTAATGTTTATGTATATTTCCTGATTTGTAATTATTTATTTAATTTAATAATATTTAATTACTTATTTATTCACTTTATTGATTTATTTACTAAATAATTCCTTAAAAATACTTTTAAGTGTCATAATTGCCTTTATAAATTATGAATAATTTCATTTGGGTTATATTCTGATATATATGCTCCTTAATTTATAATTTCATGATTTATACTTTTATTTGTGTATTTTCCATTAATTTTAATAATAATATTTAATTAGTTATTTTTACTTAATTATTTATCTTTAAATTATGTAACACATGTCTCTTGCCTTTTAACTATTTTTCTCCAGTAGGTTTAGTTATTTTTACTTAATTATTTATCTTTAAATTATGTAACACATGTCTCTTGCCTTTTAACTATTTTTCTCCAGTAGGTTTAGTTATTTTTACTTAATTATTTATCTTTAAATTATGTAACACATGTCTCTTGCCTTTTAACTATTTTTCTCCAGTAGGTTTAGTTATTTTTACTTAATTATTTATCTTTAAATTATGTAACACATGTCTCTTGCCTTTTAACTATTTTTCTCCAGTAGGTTTAGTTATTTTTACTTAATTATTTATCTTTAAATTATGTAACACATGTCTCTTGCCTTTTAACTATTTTTCTCCAGTAGGTTTAGTTATTTTTACTTAATTATTTATCTTTAAATTATGTAACACATGTCTCTTGCCTTTTAACTATTTTTCTCCAGTAGGTTTAGTTATTTTTACTTAATTATTTATCTTTAAATTATGTAACACATGTCTCTTGCCTTTTAACTATTTTTCTCCAGTAGGTTTAGTTATTTTTACTTAATTATTTATCTTTAAATTATGTAACACATGTCTCTTGCCTTTTAACTATTTTTCTCCAGTAGGTTTAGTTATTTTTACTTAATTATTTATCTTTAAATTATGTAACACATGTCTCTTGCCTTTTAACTATTTTTCTCCAGTAGGTTTTAGTTATTTTTACTTAATTATTTATCTTTAAATTATGTAACACATGTCTCTTGCCTTTTAACTATTTTTCTCCAGTAGGTTTTAGTTATTTTTACTTAATTATTTATCTTTAAATTATGTAACACATGTCTCTTGCCTTTTAACTATTTTTCTCCAGTAGGTTTAGTTATTTTTACTTAATTATTTATCTTTAAATTATGTAACACATGTCTCTTGCCTTTTAACTATTTTTCTCCAGTAGGTTTAGTTATTTTTACTTAATTATTTATCTTTAAATTATGTAACACATGTCTCTTGCCTTTTAACTATTTTTCTCCAGTAGGTTTAGTTATTTTTACTTAATTATTTATCTTTAAATTATGTAACACATGTCTCTTGCCTTTTAACTATTTTTCTCCAGTAGGTTTAGTTATTTTTACTTAATTATTTATCTTTAAATTATGTAACACATGTCTCTTGCCTTTTAACTATTTTTCTCCAGTAGGTTTAGTTATTTTTACTTAATTATTTATCTTTAAATTATGTAACACATGTCTCTTGCCTTTTAACTATTTTTCTCCAGTAGGTTTAGTTATTTTTATCAATTGTTTATCTTTAAATTATGTAACACATGTCTCTTGCATTTTTGCTGTTTTCGGTTTATGATTTCTAGCTTATTTTAACATGTTTTGGTCCAAGCTTTGTCTCTTTGTTATTTCATTAATTTTTCCAGAATATTAACATCATTATTAACATATTTTTCACTTATAACAAGTCCATATCCATCTCATAATCCAACAAAAGATCCAACTTTCTTAAATCTAGCATACATGCATTCAAATCAACACTTTTTAATACCAACTTTTATAGATCTAACATTCAACAACATAAAAACATCTTTTTAATGAAAAATCTCAGAATATATTCTTCAAAAATATACAAAAACATATAGATCTATCAAAAGGAAAATCACTTTAAAAGCTACTAATCTATAACAACACTTTTGGGTCTTGAACTTGTTGAATCCTTGGATCTTTCTTCTTAGATTCGACATGCATGAGCATGGAAAGAAAGATCCTATCAACTTTGCCCTCATTAAGTTAGAATTGAACAATAGCTTTAGATTGCTAACTTAGGGGCATTATCTACTAGCTTCAAGTATAACTATGGTTTGCGGGATCATAGACAACATAACTAGAACATATATAATGTTAAAAAGTAGGGTTGTTACATCCTTACCCCCTTAGAAGAATTCCGTCTCGGAATTTGAATTTGCTTAGGGAGTAAGTGCGGATATTTCTCGCGTATAAAGTCCTCGCGTTCCCACGTGAATTCGGGTCCGCGTTTCGTATCCCATCTAACTTTAACAATAGGGATCTTGCTTCTCTTTAGGCGTTTCTCATCGCGATCGAGAACTTCTATTGGCTCCTCACGAAATTGGAGCTTATCTTCCACACATAGCTCTTCAAGTGGGACTACTTTTGAATCTTCCGGCACACATTTCTTCAAGTTCGACACATGGAATGTGTCATGAACATTTCTTCGGGTAACTTCAACTTATAGGCTACGGGGCCTATTCTGGCAACAATTTCAAATGGCCCAATGTATCGGGGGCTCAACTTTCCTCTTTTGCCGAACCTTACGGTTCCCTTCCATGGCGACACCTTTAATAGTACCTTGTCGCCGACCTCAAATTCTAGGGGCTTCCTCCTTTGATCCGCATAACTCTTTTGCCGATCCCTTGTGGCCTTAAGCTTTTCTTTAATGATCGCCACTTTGTCCGTTGTTTCTTGGACAAAATCAACGGTAGCTAGGCTTCTTTCACCTGCCTCCACCCAACACATGGGTGATCTACATTTACGCCCGTATAGAGCTTCAAATGGCGCACATTGTATGCTAGAGTGATAACTATTGTTGTAAGTAAATTCCGCGTATGGCAAGTGTTCGTCCCAACTTCCAGTAAATTCTAATGCGCAAGCCCTTAGCATATCCTCCAGCGTTTGTATTGTACGCTCACTTTGCCCATCCGTTTGTGGGTGGTAAGCTGTGCTTAGTGCTAACGTGGTGCCCATTGCTTCTTGCACAAGACCCCAGAAACGTGAGGTAAACCTACCATCCCTATCGAACCTGGTTTCTACCCCACTCAATGCCTCTTCTTCAATGTTCTTTTCTTCAAAAGCCTTTGCTTGATCTTCTAAGAATTTGTCCCATAGAGACATTTTCACTCGTAAGTGATAAATTCTCGTCCTCGACACCCTAGTGCTCACCTTCCTACTAAGGGCGTCAGCAACAACATTTGCCTTTCCGGGGTGGTACTTAATTTCGCACTCGTAATCGTTAAGCAGCTCCATCCACCTCCTTTGCCTCATGTTCAACATCTTCTGATCGAAGATGTGTTGCAAGCTCTTGTGGTCGGTAAATATGGTGCACTTGGTGCCATAAAGATAATGTCGCCATATCTTCAAGGCAAACACTACGGCTCCTAGCTCCAAATCGTGTGTCGAATAATTCTTCTCATGTGGCTTCAGTTGCCTAGATGCGTATGCAATAACCTTGTCTCCTTGCATTAGTACGTACCCTAGCCCTTTATTCGACGCATCACAATATACTACAAATCCTTCCATTCCATCCGGCAACGCTAGTATTGGTGCTTCACACAACATGTCCTTGAGCGTTTGAAACGCTTACTCTTGTTCTTCACCCCACTCGAACTCTCTTGACTTTTTGGTCAATTGGGTTAGAGGTACCGCAATCTTAGAGAATCCTTGAATGAACCTCCTATAATAACCCGCCAAACCTAGGAAGCTACGCACTTCCGTTGGTGTCTTGGGTGTCTCCCATTTCTTGATTGCTTCTATCTTAGACGGATCTACATGGATTCCTTCTTCGTTTACAACGTGCCCCAGAAATTGGACTTGACGTAGCCAAAATTCACACTTAGAAAACTTAGCATATAGCTTCTCGTCTCTAAGTAGCTGCAAGATTATCCTCAGATGCTTCTCGTGCTCCTCCTTACTTCTAGAGTATATCAAAATGTCATCGATGAATACTATGACGAATTTGTCCAAGTATGACCTACAAATCCTATTCATTAGGTCCATGAAAACGGCTGGCGCATTTGTGAGACCAAATGGCATCACTAGAAACTCATAATGCCCATAACGAGTTCTAAAGGCCATTTTAGGTACATCTTCTTCTCGTACCCTCAACTGATGATAGCCGGACCTAAGGTCAATTTTCGAGAAATGCGACGCTCCTTGTAGTTGATCGAACAAGTCGTCTATTCGCGGCAGTGGATACCTATTCTTGATCGTCAATTTATTCAACTCTCTATAGTCAATGCACATTCTCAAAGATCCATCCTTCTTTTTGACAAAGAGAATTGGCACACCCCATGGCGAAGAACTAGGTTGGATTAAACCTTTATCAAGCAATTCTTGCAATTGCTCTGAGAGTTCTCGCATTTCGGAGGGCGCTAGTCTATACGGTGCTTTAGCTACGGGGGCTGCCCCGGGAACTAAATCGATAGTAAACTCTACTTGTCTCGCTGGGGGAAGTCCAGGTAGTTCGTCCGGAAATACATCTAGAAAATCTCTAACCACTGTTACCTTGAGAGGATCCTTATCTTTCACTCGCTTATCCACTACTTGTGCCAAGTATGTGTGGTATTCCTTGCGTAAATACTTCCTCACTTTCATAGACGATACTATCTTGGGTTGGACTCCCGCCTTATGACCTTGAACTATTAGCACCTCACCGCTATCTAAGGGAATCTTAATGATCTTTTCATGGCAAATTATTTCAGCACGCATTTTCGACAACCAATCCATTCCTACTATCACATCAAAACTTCCTATTTCTATGGGAATCAAGTCAATACTATAGCTCTTATCATCTAAAGTCAGCTTGCAATCAGGGATAATTTCCTTAGTTTCATACTCGTTTCCATTGGCATATTCAACATAATAAGTTTCATCAAGTTCACTAGGTTTCTTATCAATCAATTCTTTAAATTCAAAGGAAATAAAACTTCTTTCAGCTCCAGAATCAAATAACATAGAGGCATAAACATTATTTAGTGGGAACGTACCTACGATGACATTAGGGTCATCACGTGCCTCATTCGCTCCCATGGCATACACCCTTCCTCGGGCTTGACCTCCTTAAGTCCCACGATTCCCTTGGTTAACGTTGTTTCCTTGATTCCCCACATTAGCTTGATTCCCAACATTTCCTCGGTTGACTTGGTTTCCATTGTTTCCTCGGTTTGCTTGGTTCCCGCGATTCCCAACATTCCTAAAGTTGCCACGGTTACCATTTCCATTTCCACGGTTGCCTTGTGCTCTTCTCAACCTAGGACAAGCATTTCTCCAATGATCCGCACTTCCACATTCGTGACATCCCCCTCGTGGTCCTTCATTCCTTGGCCCGCTCCAGCAGTGAGTAGCAAGGTGACCCATGCGGTTGCAAGTTGTGCAACACTTGCATTCACCCAAGTGGCTATAACCACATCGGTTGCACCTTGGGAGCGCGCCGCGATACGTGTTGGGATTAGTATCGACAACACCGTAGTTCCTCACAATCTTTTGCCTCTTATCCGGCCCATTCTCCCTGCGATCGCCAAAACGATTTCCTCCACCTTGTCTCAAACTTGATTCACCTCTCGTGTACTTCCCACGCCTAACCAAGTCATTTACTAGCCTGGTTGCCAAGCTTATAGCCTGCTCAAGAGTGGTAGGGCTTGCAGCGGTGACCATCAGCCTAACTTCAGGTGCCAAGCCATAGATAAACCTCTCAACCTTCTTAGCCACAGGGGTTACCATCTCCGGCACCAACACGCTCAACTCGTGGAAGCGGATCACATAGGCCTCCAATTCTAGCCCTCTCATGGCATTGTTCCAGAATTCCATCTCCAGTTTTTGTACCTCTTCTCGTCGACAATACTCACGCTTCAACTCTTCCTTAAACTGCCCCCAAGTCAAAGCATTGACCGTTGCAGGACCTCTAGTAGTCGCTTGGAGATTCCACCAAGTAAGAGCTCTTCCTTGAAGCTTACTAGCAGCAAACTTAACACGGTCAGCCGGTGCACAATCAATGATGTTCAAGTTGGCTTCCATGCTTTGGAACCAAGTAAGCAACCCAACAGGACCTTCTGTCCCATGAAACTCCTTGGGGTTGCAAGACGTGAAAGCCTTGTAGGCATTCCTGTCAATAGCATTTCCTCCTCCATCTTGTCTCCTAGCCGTGTTGAGTGTAGCGGTCACATTCTCCGCAATTTGGGTGGCAATGTTTGGCATGGCGGCATTGATTTGCTGGGAGATAAGCTCAGCTAACTCGGCCCTTCGCTGGGCTTCTTCACTTGTTTCTCCGCCGGTCCTTCGTGGTGCCATGTCTCTACAAAGGATAATATAGTTTAGTCATTCGTGTATTGAATCATATGACATAACTCGACTCACGACTTTTTGATCTCACACGAGTATATCTAAAGTTACTTAGTGCATAGAGGGCTCGTTTGCACACATATGTATATGTATTACCCGATTCATATTCCTTTTTATAATCACGACGCACTTGTCATTATGAGTAAATAAATGGCTAGGTAAAATCTAAAATTAAGCAACCATGCTTTCTAGGTTAGCCAGGAGAATTACAGAATCTGTGTACGAACTTGGAGCACGTAAAAGTGGCTTAAGATGGACGATCTGGGAAAAACTCATAAAATATAAAACGTAGCCTTATGAGTTAAGTTTCACCTCCAGTTGGATACAGGTCAAAAGACGAAATAGAACTCCAGATATGGCCGTTCTACCAAAAGTGGTCAGAACTGATCTCCTGCTGTAACTATAACTCTTATAATAGGGATAACTATAACACAACAAGGATAGCACATCATGTAACCATAGAGAGGCATTAAGCATACATATATATCATTCAAGATAAGTTTATAAAATTGCTACATGCCAAATACGATGTGATCATCGTCACACATAAGCTAGAAAGTTCAAGAAATTAAAACAAAGTACAAACGTTCATACATCAAATAAGTTCATAAATAAAGAAGCTCTTAGGTTCACTTCCTAAGCATGAGAGCTACCACGAGAGTGCAAACAGCCGTGAGCACACATCCCATCATAAATATCACCTCATTAACTCGACGAACTTCTGATATCGCCAACCTCGCATAATCCCCCGTTCGATCCATAACTCCCAAGGCTCTTTCCATCATCACCTCTTGAGTCCTTACCCTTAGTCTAGCATCCCTTAATCCGTTTGCTATTCCCCCCACCCTCTCCCTTTCTTCACGAGTCATACCAATGGGAGGTGGAGGGGGTACCCCATAGACTGGGCGATGTGGCTCTTCTTCTTGACGCCTATGTCCGAGATGGTACCAGGGATGATCACGAGGAAGGCGCGGCTGAACGTATGGGTCTTGGGCTGGAAATCGCCCATCACTTAGGTTCATGGGTGCATCTTGCCTTGGCGGAGCGGGTGCTCTAGGGGCTGGTGGTGATGGTGGTGGCGAGGGTGAGCGGCGTCCAGGTTGGCTAGAGGCAACACTTCTAGCATTATCGTCTTCCGATGGATCTTCCATTGGCTCGGTCTCTTCCTCTTGGAGTGGTTGGAGAGGTTGCTCTTGCTCTAGGCGTCTCCTTTCTTCCTCTTCCATGTGGTCCACGAATCCATACAAGTTCCTTGGCCTAGGGGCTGATTCGGAAGCTCCACTTGCTTGCGACATGATGTTCCTACACAAGTTTCACAAAGGTGTGAGATGACGACTTGACTTGACGCTTAGACGACCATGGACGACCGACTTGACCATTGACGACCCATGTGGCAACTTACGGACAGCAAGACGACCTTAACCATTTGACAAGCAACCAACCAACTCGACCAACGACTCACAAGCTTAACAACTAAACAACGACATGACCATCCACAACCGACGACCAACTCGACTCGCACGACCAACATAACCATTTGTAATTAATGTAATGACTAGGATTCAACTTGTGCATAGCTCTCATGTATTATATCTAAATGGACAAAGTAATACTAGCCAAGTGGGGGTATTAACTAAGGGTTCTAATAGGTAATGCAAACATTGGATTTGGTTATGTATCCTTTGCACCAAGAATCGTTTTTAAGCTTATTTTCAAAAGACTCATTTTGAATATCCCTTAGACAATCATTTCGATCATTCCATATTAAGTTTTTAGTTAGGCATAGTTGATCAGGCTATGCATAAGTAAAACAAGAATACTTTATGATCGACTCAATTGTTTAAGAAATATTCGACTCGTTTTGAAAATACGTAGGTTATAGTAAAAATTCTCTATAACCTTGGCTTTGATACCATTTTTCTGTAACACCCCGACTAGGGCGGAAACACGAGATGCCACAGAACGACATGGTACAAAAGGTTTAAATATAAAACATCACCACAAAGTTTCAAATGCCATTCAAATTCAGAAGGGTTACAAGTTCAAGTTGCCGTTTAATACACATTATATAACCAAATTCATTATCAAAAGATCAAATGTTTGCATTACTAGTCCATTATAATATTAATGTTTATGTATATTTCCTGATTTGTAATTATTTATTTAATTTAATAATATTTAATTAGTTATTTTTACTTAATTATTTATCTTTAAATTATGTAACACATGTCTCTTGCCTTTTAACTATTTTTCTCCAGTAGGTTTTAGTTATTTTTACTTAATTATTTATTTAATTTAATAATATTTAATTAGTTATTTTTATTATTATTTATTTAATTTAATAATATTTAATTAGTTATTTTTATTATATTTATTTAATAATAATATTTAATTAGTTATTTTTACTTAATTATTTATCTTTAAATTATGTAACACATGTCTCTTGCCTTTTAACTATTTTTCTCCAGTAGGTTTTAGTTATTTTTACTTAATTATTTATCTTTAAATTATGTAACACATGTCTCTTGCCTTTTAACTATTTTTCTCCAGTAGGTTTTAGTTATTTTTTTAATTATTTATTTAATTTAATAATATTTAATTATTATTTTTATTAATTATTTATTTAATTTAATAATATTTAATTAGTTATTTTCCATTAATTTTAATAATAATATTTAATTAGTTATTTTTACTTAATTATTTATCTTTAAATTATGTAACACATGTCTCTTGCCTTTTAACTATTTTTCTCCAGTAGGTTTTAGTTATTTTTATTATATTTATTTAATTTAATAATATTTAATTATTATTTTTATTATTATTTATTTAATTTAATAATATTTAATTAGTTATTTTTATTATTCCATTTATTTTAATAATAATATTTAATTAGTTATTTTTACTTAATTATTTATCTTTAAATTATGTAACACATGTCTCTTGCCTTTTAACTATTTTTCTCCAGTAGGTTTTAGTTATTTTTATTAATGTATTTAATTTAATAATATTTAATTAGTTATTTTTATTATTATTTATTTAATTTAATAATATTTAATTAGTTATTTTTATTATTATTTATTTAATTTAATAATATTTAATTAGTTATTTTTATTATTATTTATTTAATTTAATAATATTTAATTAGTTATTTTTATTATTGATTTATTTAATTTAATAATATTTAATTAGTTATTTTTATTATTCCATTTATTTTAATAATAATATTTAATTAGTTATTTTTACTTAATTATTTATCTTTAAATTATGTAACACATGTCTCTTGCCTTTTAACTATTTTTCTCCAGTAGGTTTTAGTTATTTTTACTTAATTATTTATCTTTAAATTATGTAACACATGTCTCTTGCCTTTTAACTATTTTTCTCCAGTAGGTTTTAGTTATTTTTACTTAATTATTTATCTTTAAATTATGTAACACATGTCTCTTGCCTTTTAACTATTTTTCTCCAGTAGGTTTTAGTTATTTTTACAATTATATTTAATTTAATAATATTTATTATTATTTTTATTAATTATTTATTTAATTTAATAATATTTAATTACTTATTTATTCACTTTATTGATTTATTTACTAAATAATTCCTTAAAAATACTTTTAAGTGTCATAATTGCCTTTATAAATTATGAATAATTTCATTTGGGTTATATTCTGATATATATGCTCCTTAATTTATAATTTCATGATTTATACTTTTATTTGTGTATTTTCCATTAATTTTAATAATAATATTTAATTAGTTATTTTTACTTAATTATTTATCTTTAAATTATGTAACACATGTCTCTTGCCTTTTAACTATTTTTCTCCAGTAGGTTTTAGTTATTTTTATCAATGGTTATGATGGTTTAACCCCATTATTGATTTACATAATTTATTTATTGATTTTTATGTCTTTTAATTACCATTTAAATTCAATAATTCATGGAAATTCTTAGAAATCATCACTAAACATTTTGGTCAAAAATCCCAGCCCTTTTAGGCAACTTTTATCAATAAAAATTCATATCAATTCAACCTCTCTCGTGTCTTGCTTATTTTGAGGATTTTAAACTTAAAAATCGTTTACCGAAATAGTGATTTTAGCCTCATTTCTTAAGTAATTAAAGTGCTTCAAAAGAGGTTTTCATTCTTGTTTCATTATTTCCAGAACGTTCATCATATTTTGGTGTCCAAAATCGTGATAGTGGTGGTGGTGTGATATGTGCAATTTAGTGCTTTCGGTTAGTGATTATTTGACCCGAAAAGGTGATTTTTAAGCTTATTGTTGTCATGGACCAAAAGATCTGAGTTTATAATTTTATTTCAACTTATTTCCAGTAGGTATATCATATTTCCTTGGTCATAAGATTATGGTGCATGTGTGTGCTCAAAATGCATTTTTGCGTGTTTTCGGTTTATGATTTCTGGCTTATTTTAACATGTTTTGGTCCAAGCTTTGTCTCTTTGTTATTTCATTAATTTTTCCAGAATATTAATATCATTATTAACATATTTTTCACTTATAACAAGTCCATATCCATCTCATAATCCAACAAAGATCCAACTTTCTTAAATCTAGCATACATGCATTCAAATCAACACTTTTTAATACCAACTTTTATAGATCTAACATTCAACAACATAAAAACATCTTTTTAATGAAAAATCTCAGAATATATTCTTCAAAAATATACAAAAACATATAGATCTATCAAAAGGAAAATCACTTTAAAAGCTACTAATCTATAACAACACTTTTGGGTCTTGAACTTGTTGAATCCTTGGATCTTTCTTCTTAGATTCGACATGCATGAGCATGGAAAGAAAGATCCTATCAACTTTTCCCTCATTAAGTGTATATTACAAAGAAAACAAGAAGAAAGTATGAGTTTTTGATAAAACCTTTGAATATAAACAAAAACAAGATTAGATCTAGTAAAAAGGATGAAGATTATACCCTCTTGAACTTGGTTTTGATGGTGAGAAATTGGCAGAATTTTCGTGACTCTTGAGGCCTCCAACAACCTTAATCTAACCCAAAAACAATCCTTAAACCCTTGATTAATATAACCCTTAGAAGCAGATGATTAATCATCTGCTTCTCACGTTCCGTGAATAGCCGGGACATTGAGGAATATCCGGAAAGGCATTTCGGGAATCGGTTTGATTCTATCTCTGTTCCTTCCGTTTGAAGAAAGGAAGGATCCCAAAGAATCGATCTTTCTTTTAGTTGTTGAATCTCTCTTTGATTGATCAATGTGTGATATTCCGAATCCTCATTACTAATGGAATCAAAATGATCTCTGGATTGATCAGAAGATCCTTTCAATTGGCTAGAATCCCTTACTTGAACGAAACTAGATCTTATGGAATCATATTGAATATTTGACGATACATTCCGTACCTTGCGAAAAAACCGATCCTTGTTTACCAACTTAGTAATCTAACTTAATCCTTATTATTATTAAGTGTTTAACTTGATTTTTGATGGTGTTTTCTTTGTTTGTTTTGGGCCGAAAATGAGAAGAAGAAAGGAAGAGATGGAGAGTTTTTCTTGAGAGAAAAGAAGGAGTGTGTGAAGAGTGTAAGAAGTGGTGAGTTCCAAGAGAGAAAAGATGGTATGTAATTTGAAATGAGTGTGTGAGGGTGTGAAGGGGGGAGGGCCGGCCTCATGGGGTATATGGGGGGTTTTTCTCTTTTTTTTTTATTTATAAAATTAGTGTATAAAATGTGTATATATGTTAGATGTAAGTGTATATATGTTTTGTAAGGTTAAATGTGTTAGTTTGTAGTATAAGTTAATTTTTATTCTAGCATGTATATATATATGTATATGTCGTGTATATATGTATGTATGTATATATTTTTGTGTAAGTGTATATATGTTAGATGTAAGTGTATATATGTTAGTGTAAGTGTATATATGTTAGTGTAAGTGTATATATGTTAGTGTAAGTGTATATATGTTAGTGTAAGTGTATATATGTTAGTGTAAGTGTATATATGTTAGTGTAAGTGTATATATGTTAGTGTAAGTGTATATATGTTAGTGTAAGTGTATATATGTTAGTGTAAGTGTATATATGTTAGTGTAAGTGTATATATGTTAGTGTAAGTGTATATATGTTAGTGTAAGTGTATATATGTTAGTGTAAGTGTATATATGTTAGTGTAAGTGTATATATGTTAGTGTAAGTGTATATATGTTAGTGTAAGTGTATATATGTTAGTGTAAGTGTATATATGTTAGTGTAAGTGTATATATGTTAGATGTAAGTGTATATATGTTAGATGTAAGTGTATATATGTTATGTATATAAAGTGTATATATGTTAGTGTAAGTGTATAAATATTTAGTGTAATATTGGTTTGTTGATTTGTTGGACATTTATAAGAATTTTGATTGATATCTCAACTTGTGAGGCTCATTTATCATTTATAACTTGATTAATCATCAATAAAATTTTTGTTCAATAGTATTTTATAAATCAAATTTAGAATTGAACAATAGCTTTAGATTGCTAATTTAGGGGCATTATCTACTAGCTTCAAGTAATAACTATGACTTGCGGGATCATAGACAACATCACTAGAACATATATAATGTTAAAAAGTAGGGTTGTTACATTATAAGTCGGCCGAATATTGCGATATAATTAGTTCTTTGATCATGATCACGTTTGAAATTCTTAATTTGTATTACTTCTCCTTTTTGTACTTATCTCCTAAAAGTTTAGTGCATTATCTAATGTTTAAACCTTATATCTTTAATTGCGAAACAAACAATTTAATTGGTCACCAAATTTCCTAAGCCAAGAGTTGGCCGATGATTGTGAGAGTTTTAGTTAGTCTTTTGATAAGTCTAGTTCAATATCAATTTATACATCTCGAATTGTTTTATATTTATCATCAAATTATTACTTCTTTTTTTTTTCATTTTTTTTTCTTATAACTCACAAGTCAAACCTAAATATGTGTACTACAAGATAAAACCTATAGCGAGACTAATGCACCTCAACGAACCTAAAAATCTACTCATCATTCTTCCCATAACTCAGTCAAAACTTATCAAGTATCTACAAGATAACACCTAGAGCAAGTATGCACCTTAAGGTTATGAAAATTTATTAACCACTCTTCAAATAACTCACAGGTCAAACCTAGATAGGTTTACTACAGAAAAGAACCTAAAGCTCCGATACCATTTGTAACACCCCACACTTCTAAACTCGAATATGAAGTGTCACTTTCGAACTTAAACAACAATACAAGAGTGCTAAACATAATTTCTCTTAATATTTTTACAATTATCATAGCCTAAACGATCCTCGACTTTGATCTTCAACAAATCCTTTATGCGCAGAAGCTAGCTAAAAGTCCATTGCTCTATCTTTCTTAAAAACCTGCCGCAGGGAAATAAAAACTGCGGCTGAGCCAATTGCTCAGTGCGCGGATATAGAAATACATATAGTAATATTCAAAATAGAGCAAGAAGTTTTTCTAACAAAAATCATTTTACTCATAAAAAGATTTAAAGATACTTTTAACGAACCAAAATATTAAAGACACATTTTAACTAAATAATATTAATTCGAAACAAATAGTCATAACATCAAATCAACATTTTTCGCATTATCAAAAGAACATATAGTAATATTCAAAATAGAGCAAGAAGTTTTTCTAACAAAAATCATTTTACTCATAAAAAGATTTAAAGATACTTTTAACGAACCAAAATATTAAAGACACATTTTAACTAAATAATATTAATTCGAAACAAATAGTCATAACATCAAATCAACATTTTTCGCATTATCAAAAGAACATATCGTATCCAACGTTATCAAAAAGCAAGAAGTTTTTCTAACAAAAATCATTTTACTCATAGAAATTGGATCGCTAAACTCGTAACATTTTATAAAAGGATCGACTAATATATTTCCGATTTATAGCTTTCACTCTCAAGATCCCATGAATCTTTAAATAACTGAACTCTTAAAATTAATCTTCCGTCTAAACGAGGTTATGTTCCTTGCTAACTATATAACAATAATTAAATCCTCTAAGGTCCATATCTTAATTCGACTGTTTTATCACATTAATAACTTTCTACTACCACAATTCATAATCACATCAAAGGACTTGCAATCCGCACAAACCTATGGGATCCAAATCAGCTAACAATTTTATTTTTTTTTCTTATAACTCACAAGTCAAACCTAAATATGTGTACTACAAGATAAAACCTATAGCGAGACTAATGCACCTCAACGAACCTAAAAATCTACTCATCATTCTTCCCATAACTCAGTCAAAACTTATCAAGTATCTACAAGATAACACCTAGAGCAAGTATGCACCTTAAGGTTATGAAAATTTATTAACCACTCTTCAAATAACTCACAGGTCAAACCTAGATAGGTTTACTACAGAAAAGAACCTAAAGCTCCGATACCATTTGTAACACCCCACACTTCTAAACTCGAATATGAAGTGTCACTTTCGAACTTAAACAACAATACAAGAGTGCTAAACATAATTTCTCTTAATATTTTTACAATTATCATAGCCTAAACGATCCTCGACTTTGATCTTCAACAAATCCTTTATGCGCAGAAGCTAGCTAAAAGTCCATTGCTCTATCTTTCTTAAAAACCTGCCGCAGGGAAATAAAAACTGCGGCTGAGCCAATTGCTCAGTGCGCGGATATAGAAATACATATAGTAATATTCAAAATAGAGCAAGAAGTTTTTCTAACAAAAATCATTTTACTCATAAAAAGATTTAAAGATACTTTTAACGAACCAAAATATTAAAGACACATTTTAACTAAATAATATTAATTCGAAACAAATAGTCATAACATCAAATCAACATTTTTCGCATTATCAAAAGAACATATCGTATCCAACGTTATCAAAAAGCTTATAAAACTTCATATTTTCAAATCCAACATTATCAAAATACCTACATTTCAAAGTCTCATATTTTCAATGCCAACGAGCTCCTACAACAAAACAAAACGCATACATTTGCATATCGAATCACAAGGATCGATAAAACAAATGCCAGACATATGTACAATGGACCTGCAGATCCAAATGTACCCTACAAATGTGAAATGGTGTGTCGGGCACAACACAACTATCCACCCTACCAGAACAGAACCTACAAACTAGAGTCGACTCATACGCCTTCTATCAAAAATGGCCAATGCCATTATAACAGGCAAAAGAAGACGCCGTAACCAATCACACTGTCATGAAAGTGGCACACCATTTGCCCCGAATGATGTGCCTGTAGTACCCCTACAGGTGGTTAGCTCGGGGTTTTATATCAAATTTCCATATATCAAAACAAATTTATAATTAGCTTGTAGTCGTTTGTTTATCTTGTTGATGGCATAATCAAATAATGCTTCCTTTTCAGCATCTTCTTCATCATTTTTCAAAAATGTTATAACATTCTTGCAATATTCCAAGGTACCATCGGAATAAGATGCAATTTCACTGAAGCGAATGAAAATCTTCTTTTTTCGACTGTTTTATCACATTAATAACTTTCTACTACCACAATTCATAATCACATCAAAGGACTTGCAATCCGCACAAACCTATGGGATCCAAATCAGCTAACAATTTTATTTTTTTTTCTTATAACTCACAAGTCAAACCTAAATATGTGTACTACAAGATAAAACCTATAGCGAGACTAATGCACCTCAACGAACCTAAAAATCTACTCATCATTCTTCCCATAACTCAGTCAAAACTTATCAAGTATCTACAAGATAAAACCTATAGCGAGACTAATGCACCTCAACGAACCTAAAAATCTACTCATCATTCTTCCCATAACTCAGTCAAAACTTATCAAGTATCTACAAGATAACACCTAGAGCAAGTATGCACCTTAAGGTTATGAAAATTTATTAACCACTCTTCAAATAACTCACAGGTCAAACCTAGATAGGTTTACTACAGAAAAGAACCTAAAGCTCCGATACCATTTGTAACACCCCACACTTCTAAACTCGAATATGAAGTGTCACTTTCGAACTTAAACAACAATACAAGAGTGCTAAACATAATTTCTCTTAATATTTTTACAATTATCATAGCCTAAACGATCCTCGACTTTGATCTTCAACAAATCCTTTATGCGCAGAAGCTAGCTAAAAGTCCATTGCTCTATCTTTCTTAAAAACCTGCCGCAGGGAAATAAAAACTGCGGCTGAGCCAATTGCTCAGTGCGCGGATATAGAAATACATATAGTAATATTCAAAATAGAGCAAGAAGTTTTTCTAACAAAAATCATTTTACTCATAAAAAGATTTAAAGATACTTTTAACGAACCAAAATATTAAAGACACATTTTAACTAAATAATATTAATTCGAAACAAATAGTCATAACATCAAATCAACATTTTTCGCATTATCAAAAGAACATATCGTATCCAACGTTATCAAAAAGCTTATAAAACTTCATATTTTCAAATCCAACATTATCAAAATACCTACATTTCAAAGTCTCATATTTTCAAATGCAACATTATCAAAATACCTACATTTCAAAGCTTCATATTTTCAAATCCAACATTATCAAAATACCTACATTTCAAAGCTTCATATTTTCAAATCCAACATTATCAAAAACCTACATTTCAAAGCTTCATATTTTCAAATCCAACATTATCAAAATACCTACATTTCAAAGCTTCATATTTTCAAATCCAACATTATCAAAATACCTACATTTCAAAGCTTCATATTTTCAAATCCAACATTATCAAAAACCTACATTATAAAACTTCATATTTTCAAATCCAACATTATCAAAATACCTACATTTCAAAGTCTCATATTTTCAATGCCAACGAGCTCCTACAACAAAACAAAACGCATACATTTGCATATCGAATCACAAGGATCGATAAAACAAATGCCAGACATATGTACAATGGACCTGCAGATCCAAATGTACCCTACAAATGTGAAATGGTGTGTCGGGCACAACACAACTATCCACCCTACCAGAACAGAACCTACAAACTAGAGTCGACTCATACGCCTTCTATCAAAAATGGCCAATGCCATTATAACAGGCAAAAGAAGACGCCGTAACCAATCACACTGTCATGAAAGTGGCACACCATTTGCCCCGAATGATGTGCCTGTAGTACCCCTACAGGTGGTTAGCTCGGGGTTTTATATCAAATTTCCATATATCAAAACAAATTTATAATTAGCTTGTAGTCGTTTGTTTATCTTGTTGATGGCATAATCAAATAATGCTTCCTTTTCAGCATCTTCTTCATCATTTTTCAAAAATGTTATAACATTCTTGCAATATTCCAAGGTACCATCGGAATAAGATGCAATTTCACTGAAGCGAATGAAAATCTTCTTTTTTCGACTGTTTTATCACATTAATAACTTTCTACTACCACAATTCATAATCACATCAAAGGACTTGCAATCCGCACAAACCTATGGGATCCAAATCAGCTAACAATTTTATTTTATTTTTTATTTTTTTTTCTTATAACTCACAAGTCAAACCTAAATATGTGTACTACAAGATAAAACCTATAGCGAGACTAATGCACCTCAACGAACCTAAAAATCTACTCATCATTCTTCCCATAACTCAGTCAAAACTTATCAAGTATCTACAAGATAACACCTAGAGCAAGTATGCACCTTAAGGTTATGAAAATTTATTAACCACTCTTCAAATAACTCACAGGTCAAACCTAGATAGGTTTACTACAGAAAAGAACCTAAAGCTCCGATACCATTTGTAACACCCCACACTTCTAAACTCGAATATGAAGTGTCACTTTCGAACTTAAACAACAATACAAGAGTGCTAAACATAATTTCTCTTAATATTTTTACAATTATCATAGCCTAAACGATCCTCGACTTTGATCTTCAACAAATCCTTTATGCGCAGAAGCTAGCTAAAAGTCCATTGCTCTATCTTTCTTAAAAACCTGCCGCAGGGAAATAAAAACTGCGGCTGAGCCAATTGCTCAGTGCGCGGATATAGAAATACATATAGTAATATTCAAAATAGAGCAAGAAGTTTTTCTAACAAAAATCATTTTACTCATAAAAAGATTTAAAGATACTTTTAACGAACCAAAATATTAAAGACACATTTTAACTAAATAATATTAATTCGAAACAAATAGTCATAACATCAAATCAACATTTTTCGCATTATCAAAAGAACATATCGTATCCAACGTTATCAAAAAGCTTATAAAACTTCATATTTTCAAATCCAACATTATCAAAATACCTACATTTCAAAGTCTCATATTTTCAATGCCAACGAGCTCCTACAACAAAACAAAACGCATACATTTGCATATCGAATCACAAGGATCGATAAAACAAATGCCAGACATATGTACAATGGACCTGCAGATCCAAATGTACCCTACAAATGTGAAATGGTGTGTCGGGCACAACACAACTATCCACCCTACCAGAACAGAACCTACAAACTAGAGTCGACTCATACGCCTTCTATCAAAAATGGCCAATGCCATTATAACAGGCAAAAGAAGACGCCGTAACCAATCACACTGTCATGAAAGTGGCACACCATTTGCCCCGAATGATGTGCCTGTAGTACCCCTACAGGTGGTTAGCTCGGGGTTTTATATCAAATTTCCATATATCAAAACAAATTTATAATTAGCTTGTAGTCGTTTGTTTATCTTGTTGATGGCATAATCAAATAATGCTTCCTTTTCAGCATCTTCTTCATCATTTTTCAAAAATGTTATAACATTCTTGCAATATTCCAAGGTACCATCGGAATAAGATGCAATTTCACTGAAGCGAATGAAAATCTTCTTTTTTCGACTGTTGATGAAGACAACTCCCAAATATGGTTTCTTTATCACTTAACCTATGCTCAGTTGTTCAATGTCTGCAGTATAAAGACCTTGATCTGGATAAGGTACATTGGTCTTTCTTTTTACCAATTCAAATCCGATCTGAAAGTCTTCCAATAAAGCATACTGAATACAGCTAGAAATATATCTCTTGACAGCACTAAAAGCAACAAGGTCTTCGTGATATCTTTGGATAGCATTTAGGAAATGGGAGTACAAAAAGATAATGTCTTCAACCGGAAATAGTTTGAAGTGAGCTTCGGTAAACCGGTACTTTTTGTTGTCTTCCCTTTTCACATAAAAGGTAGGAATAGAAATGGAAGATCTTTGAATCAACTTTACTTCAATCAAGACTCTTATTCTGAATTCTCTGTGTCTTTGAAGAAGATCTTTATCTATTTTCTTTGTTTCCTTAAGAAGCTCTTTATATTCCTTTACTTGGAGTGCTTCCTTGAACTTATACATGGATGAAATTTCTGGTTTTTCAACTTTGGAGACTTTTGTTGCTCCGCAGAAGATAGGAAATGCACGTTCTTCCAAGTATCGGGCTTTCTTAGCAGCTTCTTTAGGTGTCACTCCCAATTCTTCCATTCTTTCCTTATCCATGAGGAAGTACCCTCTATTGATGAACTTTAGTTGTTCTTCAGTCCATTCGGTTGGAAAAATATTGGGTAACACTTCTTCAGAATTATATACATCACACAGAATCTGCTTATAAGTTGACTTTTTGAAATTTTGAGTAGCAGCTTCTGGTGTCTTTCTCAACTCTTCAAAACTTTGGAAATCTTCAAATGAATATGGTCGTGATGAACTAGCAACTGGTGTAGATGATGGTTCACCAACTTTTGCTCTTGCAACCTCCGGTACACCAATATCTTCAAATATTTCAATCATAGGCTCATTTTCATTCACCTTCTCAACATTTTCATTCTGAGGCTCATTCTCATTTACATTATCTACATCTTGAGCCTCAGTATCATTCACATCCTCAACCTCTTCTACATTTCTTTCCTTAATTTCTTCTTCTTCATCTTCATCATTACCAAGCACTTCATTAAACCTTTGTCTACTCGAGGCAATTCTTTCAATTTCTTCTTGATCATCCACAATCTCACTATTCTCTTTATTCTCAAGATTTCTCCACATCTCATCAGATCTTGCTCTAATATTAGCAAGTCTGTCAATTTCAGCTTGATCTTCAAAAACAAGATCAACATTTTCTTGATTCTCTTGATTTACACCCTCATTAACTTCTCCCTGAATCTCAACATTCTCAACAATATTTCCTTCAACTCTTGCCGTATTATCTTCAATATTGGCTTGACCATCTCCTTGGTTCTCCCCCTCGGGGTGATCATCAGAATCAGGATCATCCCGTCTTGTCAAAATCGAGGTCGGTCAGCAAGATTCTAATGCTATCAATCTCTTTTCTAAATCAGCAAGCTTGTTTTCACTTTCAAGCTTTTGAGCTTCTAATTGTTCTTTCAAATCAGTCACTTCTCTTTCTCGCTCAAGCAGCTGATTCCTTAACTCTAAGGCATTGAGCACCCCCTATCATACATATTAAGAGTTGGAGCTTCGGAGAGTAAGATGCCCAAAAGGAGTTGACAAACTTCATCTTTGCTTTGTGTTTGAGGTGATGAAGGTATTTTGGGTGGTGTTGGTGTTCTTTGTGGTATTGTAGGTGGAAGTTGCGGTGGTGATTGTGATGATGATTGTGAAGATGATGATGATAAAGGTGAGGATGGATTTGGGTGAGTCATAGGTGTCGGTTCAAGAAAGTATGATTTAAATGGAAGCATTGGTATGTACATGATTGGTGGTACAAGAGGAAGAGCATCTTTCTCGGGGGTCTCATCAGCTTTTGCCTTTCCTGCCATCTTTCTAATCTGAATCTTTCTTAACACTGCCAATTGATTTTCTTTTGAAGTAACCAACTGATTAAGAGTATCCAACCTGGAGGTTGTTGGCACACTTGAAGGGTGACCTGAAGTCATCAGAACTGACTCAGGATATCCTACGGATCCTTGGGGTAAATCCTCACCAGTAGTTGATGATTCATTGGCTTTGTAACCTGAATCTTGTGTCCTAGACTGTGATAAATCACTGTCCTGGACTTGTTGTTGGGCAACACCACTAACAACATCGGGGTCACTGAGAATGCCTGTTAATCCAGACTCAGGTTGATCCCGAGGAACAGCAGTGTCACAATGGCATTCATACTGTCCCTCAGTTTCTATTTGAGAACTGGTGCCTACGGCTAAAGCTGGCATGATGTTAGCTAAGGTAGGATTTCCAAGCTGTCCTTGAAAGTCACACAAAGTGGGTCATTCTCCGCTTGTTCCGGCAACAGTATGCAACTGTGCTTGCTCGTCTGTATCCCTAGAAGATCTAGACTCAAGTGCACGAAATGAAGGCGGGGGATGGGGCTAATCCTCCAAATGAGGAGAGCGTGGTGAATGTGGCTTTTCCCCGTGCGTATCTGAGACTAACTCCTGTTTTGAGGAGTCAGAATGGCGAGGAGAGTTTTGTGCATGCAAGAGTGGGGAGCTCTCGACTTCTACCCTAGTGTTGTCATCCCGGCTAGACTCAGTGGTTTCAACTATCGGAGGGCCAACATTTTCTTTTTGCCCTTTTCCTAGCCCGGACCTCTCAACCCCTCTTACATTTTCAACTTCTCCCTCAGTCCTTCCTTGTAACTCTAAGACATCTACATCTCCAGTGCCAACATTCTCATAATCAATCTCGAAAATCACAGATTGTATGGTAGATGTTGCTTGATCAATAGATTCATCATTAAGATTACCAAACACCTCTTCAAGTTCTGCAGTACCTGGCTCAACTCTTGGTTGTACAAAACTGGTAGATTCGGTACAAAACTGGTAGATTCGGTTATCCTTTTTGATACTTTCTTTGAGACTTTAAGGAGACCGGGTGGTGCAGTGGCATGTTTAAGTTTTCTACCTCTCATCTTTATTCGTCTACCAGAGATTGGAACCGGTTCATTCGGTAAGGCAGAGGCAAGTGGTGTAGGAGAAAGAACAGGTGTAGATTGAGGTGGTGAAAGAGTTGGTGGAACAGGAGAGATAATGGATGGAAGTGGTGTAGATGGTGTAGTTTGTGTTATTTGAATGGCTGGTGTAGATTGTGTTGATGGAATATTTGGTGTAGGTTCTGTGAATGGAATATCGGATGAAGGTGTATCAGTTGGTGATGGTAGTGTAGAATTAAGTACAGCAACAACATTCTCTTCTTCCTCATCAACCACTTTCTTTGATTTCCTTCTCGACTTTCTCTTGTGCCCTGATGTTCCCTCATCACTAACCCCTCTTTTTCTTTTTAACTCCTAGGACCCTCACTAGGCGACCTATGCATAGCTTAGGTAGGAATCTGTCTGCCTGTAGATCCCATAACTGTGGCTAACTACTCTCTATATTGTCCTAAAGCGGGATTATCATCAGGCACAAGTCTAAGCAAAAATGGAGGAATCGGGAAAGCACTAACTTTTTCACTTACTGTGCTTCTTAAGTTGGACTTAAACATGGCAATATTGCAAGTGAATGCATCTTCCAACTCTGGAATCTCATCATTAGAATCCATGGCATGTTGCACTAAAAGAGTGAAAAATCTAATGTAGGGAATATACTTTCTGTCTTGTAAATCTTTTCCCTTTACAACCTGTATCATCTTTTCCCAGGCAATCTTTGCATAGTGACAGTGCACATTATGAGTAATGGCATAGTAGAAGGCAAGGGAGTGTTTAGTCATGAAGTCACTTCCTTTTTGTGAAGGCATCAAGCAGTGACTAATCACAGTATACAATGTATTCCATAATGCTACAACATTTGGTCTCTAGAAATCTTTCATTGCCACAAGATCACCTTCATAAACAAGAGAATGAACACCAGATAACATCTCTTCAACAGATGGCAATTCTTCAAACTCATCAGCATTTGGTCTTGAATGTACATCAGGAAAGCCAATTATTCTTCTGAAGTCATCAAGAAATATCTTGCACTCATATGATTCTTCAGCTGATCTGAGTGAGAAAATAAAGTGTTCTTCGGTGTGCTTTCGCTTGCTGGCTTTAACAAATGTTATGGATTCCCATAGATCAAATACATATTTTTCTGGCACACTTGCTCCAGCGGTTAAAGCGATATTTATCGGATGGTGACGGAGGAGTTCGGTAATGATTGGAAATTTTGATTGAAATGGGAATTGAAGGGCATGGTTTGCTTTGATTTTCATGGAGGCACCTTCTTCAAATAAAGCCATTTTTATCTTTTTCTGAAAATTAATAACAATTTTGACAAAGACACAATTAACACAAACTCAATTTATTCTACACATTTAACACAACTAACAATGTTTCGCACATATATTAAAAATGAGACAACAAAGGTAGTACACAAAGGCGTTCGATACCTTGCTTCTCACCCTAATATATATAAGAAACATGACGACATATAGAATCACATAAGTATTAAAAGATAAGACAACGAAGGTAGTACACAAAGGCGTTCGATACCTTGCTTCTCACCCTAACACTTATGAAAAACTATATAACACAAGACATACATACACATACACAATTATTCGATACACAAATAATAAAGACTTAGAAAAAATTTGAAAAGAAATAAAAACACTTAGAAAATTTTTGAAAAACTTAGAAATTTTTTTTTAAGTATGAAACATGCATTTACAGACCAAAAAAGTCTGTAAATGGCTTATTTGAACAAAAATTGACACCAGAGATAAGAAAGGTTTAAAAATGGTTTTGTCAAAGTTTTTATGAAAAATGTCATTTGCAGACCAAAAAAGTCTGCAAACACGAGGTTTGGACATGGATCGCAGCGACCAGTGTGCGAAGCGAATACTCGGCAATACAAACTAAAAAAGTCTGTAAACAAGCATTTCAGAATCCACTCACAAAATGTATGATGAATCCTTTTGTTTGAGTAACAAGCATGTTATCAAGGATAAAGGATCAATCATTGAAAGATATGTGCATTTACAGACCAAAAATGTCTGCAAATGGCATTTTTGTAAAGAAAATGAACTGGATGCCAGCGACTTGTCTATTTACAGACCAAAAAAAAAATCTGTAAATGGCACTTTAAAAAAAATTTATTTGGAAACTAAGTCTTTTAAAAACGAAAACATGCATTTACAGACCAAAAATGTCTGTAAATGGCACTTTCAAGAACTTTGATTTCAAAGACTTACAAGAATTTCGCAAAACATGCATTTACAGACCAAAAAAGTCTGCAAATGGCTATTTCAAGAAAAATTTCTTTTTCAACCACAAACAAATCATTTATCACAAATAATCAAACAAAAACAATTAAATGATTTGAATCATAACATAATGATCATTGAAAATTAACCATGATGACTTAGAAAATTTTTTACACGAAACATGCATTTACAGACCAAAGAAAATCTGCAAATGGCCTTTTCAACAGTTAGAAAAAAAAATTCAAGTCAAAATCCTTCATTTACAAACCAAAAAAGTCTGTAAATGACTCTTTCATGCCTTAGAAAAATTTTCAAGCCAAAACTTTCATTTACAGACCAAAAAAGTCTATAAATGGCCTTTTCAACACTTAGAAAAATTTTCATTCCAAAACTTTCATTTACAGACCAAAAAAGTCTATAAATGGCTTTTTCATGCCTTCGAAAAGTTTTCAAGCTAAAACTTTTATTTACAAACCAAAAAATTCTATAATGGCCTTTTCAACACTTAGAAAAATTTTCATTCCAAAACTTTCATTTACAGACCAAAAAAGTCTGTAAATGGCTTTTTCATGCCTTCGAAAAGTTTTCAAGCCAAAACTTTCATTTACATACCAAAAAAGTCTGTAAATGACTAAAATCATTTTAACACGGGCTATACGGACCACATTGGCTTGGGCATGACACTCATTTGAAATACCCATTTATAGACCAAAAAAGTCTGCAAATGGTACTTTAAAAAAAATTTATTTGGAAACAAGTCTTTAAAAACGAAAACATGCATTTACAGACCAAAAAAGTCTGTAAATGGCACTTTAAAAAAAATTTATTTGGAAACTAAGTCTTTTAAAAACGAAAACATGCATTTACAGACCAAAAATGTCTGTAAATGGCATTTTCATGCCTTCGAAAAGTTTTCAAGCCAAAACTTTCATTTACATACCAAAAAAGTCTGTAAATGGACTTTTCATGCCTTAGAAAAATTTTCAAGCCAAAACTTTCATTTACAGACCAAAAAAGTCTGTAAATGGACTTTTCATGTCTTAGAAAATTTTTCATTCCAAAACCTTCAATTACAGACCAAAAAAGTCTGTAAATGGACTTTTCATGCCTTAGAAAAATTTTCAATCCAAAACTTTCATTTACAGACCAAAAAAGTCTGTAAATGGCTTTTTCATGCCTTCGAAAAGTTTTCAAGCCAAAACTTTCATTTACATACCAAAAAAGTCTGTAAATGACTAAAATCATTTTAACACGGGCTATACGGACCACATTGGCTTGGGCATGACACTCATTTGAAATACCCATTTATAGACCAAAAAAGTCTGCAAATGGTACTTTTGATTCAAAACTTTGTTAACGCAAATTATGAAGTTATTAAGAACAATGGTTGAAGATTTGAAGGGAGACAAGAACAAAAGTCGTATTTACAGACTTAAAAAGTCTGCAAATGGGCAGTTCATCAAATCTTCAAAATACCCAGCTCATGATCATCATTTTCTAGCCCATAAATCATAAACAACATCAAAAATGAATGATTAAATCAGATAAACAACACAATACAGCCCTAATCATGCATCTAACATCAACAAAACACATAACATTGCATCAAATCTTTCACAAAGATCATGATCAGTCACTTAAGCATTTTATCAAACAGTTTGAGTGCGAAATTAAAACAGAAATTTACCTCAAACACTTTTGATCTGAAAGATGAAATGTGAAGATTAGGAATCACAAGCAAGATTAGAACACAGCCTGTAAACATAATCCAGACGTTTAGGATCTACAAAGCCCTCTGGTTGATCGACATAAACCTCTTCTTTGAGAACACCATTTAGAAAAGTTGTCTTCATATCCATCTGATAAACAGTGAAGTTCTTGTAAGGATTAGGAACTAACTTCCACACTTTGAGACGCTCAAATTGGTTTAACTCCTCTTGCATTGCTTTCACCCAATCAGGATCTTGAAGAGCATCACTAACTGTTTTTGGTTCAACAATGCTCAAGAAATTGGCAAACAAACATTCATTCACTGAAGCAGATCGTGTCTGAATTCCGAGAGTCGAATCACTGATAATCTGAGAAATAGGATGATCATGAGTCCATTTGGTAGAATGTGGAAGTGGATTAATAGGATCATTAGATTCTTCAGGATCAACAAACCAGGAGAATGTTGTGCAGCCACTTGTTCAAAAGTAGGTACAATTAGCTCAACAAAGTTATCAGCTTCATACACTTCAGGATTGGTGCTTGGGTTAATCACTTGAGTAATATGTTGAGGTTGAACTTGTGGAGCAGAATTATTAGTAGTAAGAGGAGAATCAGACGAAGGCGAAGAAGCGTCTGATGATTGTGATGGAGAAGTATCATCGGGAGAATTCTCTGGTAAAGTAGAAGATACAGGTACATCCAATCCAGGTTCAGAAACTTTTGGAATGGTCATGATAGAATTCTTCAAATAACATATCAAGATCTTCAGTTGTCGGTGAAGGGAATGAAGGTTTGATGATCGAATCAGTCTTTGTTGCGGAAGGTTGTGGGCATTGAAGATCGGGTCTTGAACTGTGTTGTTCAAGAACCATGCCTGAGAGTTCATCAAATCTAACATTCATACTCTCCTCTATATATTTTTGGTTCTTCGGTTATAAACTCGATATGTAATCGATTCCCTTGAATAACCGATAAAATATGCCTCATCACCCTTTGGTTCAAACTTGCCCAGATTATCACGGTCATTCAGAACATAGCAAACACATCCGAATATGTGTAAGAAGTTCACATTGGGCTTTCTCTTGTTAATCACCTCATATGGAGTTTTGTCGAATCTCTTGTTGATGATAGATCTATTCTGAGTAAAGCAAGCACTTGCTACAGCCTCTGCCCATAAAAATGGAGGCAACTTAGAATAAGCAAGCATAGTTCGAGCTGCTTCAAAAAGAGTATGATTTCTTCTTTCAACTACTCCATTTTGTTGAGGTGTTCGGGTGGCAGAAAATTGATGAGTAATACCCACGGACTTAAAGAAAGAATCAAGAGTAGCATTCTTGAATTCTGTGCCATTATCGGATCGAACAATGCGAACAGATGTTTGAAGATTTACTTGGGTCTTCTTGATGAAATCAATGATCACATGTGGAGCATCACTTTTTGCATGAAGAAAGAATACCCAAGTATAACGAGAATAATCATCAACAATCACAAGAATGTATCGCTTTCCGTGGATACTTTGAACTCGCATCGGACCACACAAATCCATATGAAGAAGGTGTAATGGACCTTCGGTATTAAGATGCTTCTTCGGTTTGTGTGAAGCTTTCTTCATCTTTCCAATTGCACAAGCAGGACAAACATGATCACTTTCATATTTGAAATCTGGAAGACCATCAACAAGTTGTCTATCAACGAGAGCATTGATTGTTTGAAAATTAAGATGAGAAAGTCGGCGATGCCATTACCAATAATTTTGAGCCGAGGCTTTTGACAGAAGAGAAATCTCTGAAGAAGGAGTTGGAATATTATTGAGATCAATAGTAAACAGATTATTATCTCTTGAACCGGTAGGAATATCAACACCCTCTTCAGTTTGAACTTTGCATTCATATCTTCGAAAAAGTACTTGAAGATCATTGTCACAAAATTGTCCGACAATGAAAAGATTGTGTCCAAGTCCTTCAACATAGGAGACTCGCTTAATGGTTATTCCATTTTGAATAATGTCACCATATCCAAGGATAGGAGCAGTATGATCATTTCCAAATCTCACTGTTCCCATGAATCTTTCAACAAAGTTCTTCAGCAATGACTTATTGCCAGTCATGTGTCTAGAACATCCCGAATCAACATACCAAACATAAATAAGATATTCATGCAAGAACAAAAAGTATGTTTTAGGTACCCACATAAACTGGGTCCTTGCAGGTTAGATGTTCAACATGCAAGCACACATAAACAAACAAAATAAACTAACTAAAGAAGAAATTTAGCACACAAACAAACTTTTTATTATTCAAACAAACAAACACACAAACTAGTTCAAAAAGGAAATATGAATTACAAGCATATCAACAAAAAAAATAGTCTAAACACAAATACGATTACAAGCTGGACTAGTCCTAGATGTATTAGAACTATCTAGAGCACTTGGCCTATGAACTATCCACACTTGTCTCACAGGGGTAGAGGTTCCATCAATCTTGACTTTCCTAGAAGCATGTAAGTATCAATCTTTAGGAAGCCATTTACTGCTACTAGCTAAGCACAAGTCACCTGAAACACGAACAGTTTTTGAGTTAGAGAATGATTTCTTGGTAATGTTCTCTACAGGTTTCTTTTTGATGGTCTCTTTGGTATTTTGGTTCTTTCTGATGTTATTGGATGACAACCAACCATATTGATCTCTGTATTTAGTTGTTCCTAAAGTTTCATCTCTAACTACCTTCAAAGTGCTCTTATAAGTCATAGGAGACTGCTTAGGAAAACTAGAATACCAATTAGGCTTAGGGTGATTGTTTCTTGAGAACAAAGACTCTTTCTTGATGTACTTTTGAACTACGAGAATCTAAACTACTTGAGGAGACTTAGGCTCAATTTTAACCTTAGTCTTCTTTGGTCCTTGAAAAGATTGTTTTACAAGAGAATTCTTTGGTCTTTGGGAGGGAGTCTTGGGTAAGTGTGTCTTTGGAGTTTTCTTTGAAGAAAAATGAGATTTGATTTCCTTTTTCTCAAACAATTTTTCAAATTCAGGATGAAATTGATGATCTCCTTCTAAAAAGGTGTCAAGCTTAGGAAGTTGTGACAAATCCTTTTTGACATATTTAACCTTTGGTTTGGACTCCAAATTCACACTTGGGACATTTGTCTTTTTGGGACAAGAACTTCCCTTGGATGATTTTGATGCATTACTTCTTTTAAAAGAGACTGAAGATTTTCATTTGTGAACATCAACTGCTTGATGATTTTGGTAAATCTCAATACTTTGCTTACAAAAAGAGTTGATTTAGTTTGAAATTCTTTTTTAGCTTTGTGATGTTCATCAAAGATTTTCAATTTTACATTCTTTTCTCTTTCCAAATCTCGTTTTAATGCATCAGTTTCATTCAAGTAGGTTTGGATTTCTTTGGACATCAGATTTTTTTCAGGTTCAGGGTCTGTCTGAATTGAAGTATCAATGGTTTTCACAACATCACAGTCAGTTTGCACAGAGGCATTCACAACTTCCAAATAGAACAACCAGTCAGATTGGAAGATTTCATCACTTCACATATGGAACAATCAGGTTGAGTGCAAACTTTAACAACTTCATTGGGTATGACATGAGAGACAGAACAATGATTTTAAGATATCAAATCATCTATGAGTTGTTGTTTTTCATCAAGAGAGATTTTCAATTCCTCAATTTGTTTTTCCAAAACACTTTGTGGAATATATGGTCTTATTGGAGCAGGTTTTGGAACTGAAATTTCTTCCTCCGAATCAGACTCATTTGAAGAAACAACAAGCGGTTTTTCAGTAAAACACTCATTAATTTCAACAATTTCAACTGAATGAGGTTTTCTATTTCGAATGGGAGGAAGGCTTAGAAAATCATATGTCTCATTGATCAATTCATTGTTGAAATAAAACTTTGGACACTTCTCTAGATAATCATCTGCCTCGTAATCACCGTAACTTGGTCGAACAAACTTGGTGGTCATGCCATATTTCATGTGAGTTTCATAATACAAAGGCAGAACTTCTTGTTGTGCTTTGAGCAAATACTTTGGATTCACATAACCCAACCCTGAAGTAAATTCAGTTTCAAAATTTCTTGGCCTGTTCAAAAAGATTTGTTGATAAGATCGATTAATCTTATACAACTTTTCTTGATAAAATTTGACTTCTTCTTTGAGCTCATCATTTTTCTTATCAAGTTGTTGATTATAAGAATCTTTGATGCAACAGGCATAGTTTAAATCCGAAATTTTGTCTTCAAATTCCTTCAAATCAGGTTTAGGTTCTTCCAATTTCAGTTTTAAAACTTTAAGATTCCTTCAAATCAGGTTTAAGTTTCAAATCAGGTTTAGGTCCTTCAAATCCGACAAAGCTTTCGCTCTAAGCATCTCATTGGTCTTTTCAAGTTGCACCTCTTTAATGGTCTTGTTCAACTCAAAAACTTTGGTTTCAAGTTCTTGTTTCTCAAGATGCAACTCAGAAATTGGAGTAAATGCAACTGAAGCTTTGTTTGATTTAAGTTCATCAAAATCTTTTTGAAGTGAGTCACATTTGATATGAAACTCATGCAAAACATTTTCTTTCACTTTCAAATCTTCAGTTAGTTTTGAAACTTGTTTTTTCAAAGAGATATTTGATTTTGAAGCTTCATTGCATCTATCCGTATACCATTCAAGATCACAACGAGGAATTTTGACTAACTCATCATCATCCTCTGATGAAGAAGAACCTTCGTCTAACTCTTTTGATCTCTTGATCTTTGTCATGAAGCACACATTTGCTGCAAGCTCTTCAGTCTCATCATCAGTAAGGTGTAGCCATTTGTCATCCTCTGTAAGGAGAGCAATACCACCTTCTTGTTGCTTTGCAAGCATGAGCTTATACTTGTAGTAGTCGGAGTTCTTCTGACGAGGTTTTCTACAATCAATGGCAAAATGACCAGGAGTACCACAATTGTAACACTTCTTATCATCATTCCTCTTTTCCATGACTTTATTTTCAAACTTCTTTGGGTTTTCAAACTTCTTCTCCCCACCAACCATCTCATTCTTGTTCTCAAACTTAGGAGCTTGTGCATTCTTAGCATAAGAAGAGACCGATGAAGTCCTAAGTTGATTATTTGTTGGTTTCTTTTTGAAAAACATCTTCTTGAAAGACTAAGTGAAGTAAGCAAGAGCTTTGTACATTTCCAAGTCTTGTTCATCCATATCGGGATCACTTATTTCACTTGAATCTGAGTCAGACACAACTTCAACAACACTCTTTCTTGAAGATCTAGAAGTCTTCTTTTCAACAACCAAAGCCAGAGGATCAGAAGTTACACTTTCTTCTTTCTTCTTTTGTTCCTTCAGAACAGCTTCAATATTCAACTTCAACTTTTCATAAAGAGTATGAATAGTGAGTTTTTCCAAATCACCATGTTGATTGATCCAAGTACCATAGATCTGCCATTCTTCTTCAAGGTTCCTGATAAACTTGTTATTCAATTCCATGTTGGACTTCTTGATATCATTCTTTCTCAATTCATTAATCACATTACAAAACCTTGTGTACACCTCATATAAAGATTCACCCTTTTGTTGCTTAAAGGTCTCATACAAGTGAACAACATTTGACAATCTTATGGTAGAAGAAACATCAGAACCCTCCATTTGTCTTTCCACTTCTTCCCAAATTTCCTTCCCAGTCTCATACGAATCAACATTACGGTAGATATCATCAGGAAGAGCTTGGTGAAGAAAAGATCTTGAGAGATTTTCAGCAAAAGAACGATCTTTTTGAGCAGTGTTCCAACTCTCTTTAGGAAGAAGTTCACCATTCACTGGGTTCTTATGAACTGCAGGACCATTCTTGTATGAATCCTTAATATCATCACCCTGTTTGTGTCTATCAACCCAATCCAAGAATCTCTTTTTCCATTGGGGATATGAACCACAAAACATGACAGGAGGTCTTGAGTCAGAACCAAGGGCTAAAACTTCCCTTGAAGCCATCTTGTCAAGATATGAAGTTGAAAAAGACTTAGAAAAAATTTTGAATTCTGAAAGTGTGATTTACAGACCAAAAAAGTCTGTGAATGACCCAAAAATTTTCGAAATTTTCAAAATTTTGCACAGAGATTGGTTATTGCCTAAAAATGATTCTGGAACAATTTTGTCGAAAATGATGATTTACAGACCAAAAAAGTCTGTAAATGGCTAGTTCAGATTGAGGCGAAATATTGATTTACAGACAAAAAAAGTCTGTAAATGGCTAGTTCACACAACTACAGATCATGAACTCAAACTTAAGTCTTCTAGTCACGAAATGATGATTTACAGACCAAAAAAGTCTATAAATGGTTATTTCACTTGATCGTTGAACACAAGTCAACAAATGTTTATTTACAGACCAAAAAAGTTTGTAAATGGCTATTTCACAAATTTCCAACACTTGGTTGATAAGCCAAACAAGTCTGCAATTGTTAGAAATATAAAATAGTGCTTAGTTGTATTTCTAAACATTGTATTTTGTGTATATAATGTAAGGTTGAGGGGGAGCTTATGTAATATACTTAGAGTATAAATACCCCTCAAGCCTTCAATTTTTGTAAGCCTGGTAAGCCTTTTTTACACACTTATGATAATCAATCAATCCTACTTTTCCCACACACACCTTTCTCTCTCAAGAACACACACTAACACACACACTTTCCACCATTGTTGATTATCTTACTTCCGCACTATAACACGAATTTTAATAGTTCTAACAAGTGGTATCAGAGCAAAACAACAATCTGTTGACGATCCAGAACAAATTTCAAGCAAATTGGTGCAAATTTTGTTCAAAATTGAGAATTCGTGTTCATCACCATAACCGTTTTAACTGTCACTGATCTTCACCAATTCACCATCAATTTTCACTCAATTTTCCTATTTTTGTTCACAGATACATTCTAAATCACCTCTAAATACATCCTGTCAAATTTCAGAATCCAATTCACAGTATTGATCAAAATCCAAAATTTTTAGAAAGTTGATGAGATTTTGAATTTTCAGTTTGAGTTGATTTAATCCATGGAATTGTTTCTAGGGTTGTGCGCGATCGTATTCTGAGCATTTCTGGGCTTGAATCAAGTTGTAACTCTCAAAATTGAGTGAAATACAAGCAAAATTGTTAAATTTTTCGACTATTTTGTCTTTTTCTGATGTTCTTGCAGATTTCCTTAAGACGATCTTCATAAGGATTCTAAGACGATCTCCTTCAAGATCGTCCTAGTGTTTACCTTGTTTTGGTATTAAGACGATCTTCCCAAGATCGTCCTAATATTTTTGGTTCTGTGTGAACTGTGTGTTGTGGATTTATAATTTGAAGTTGTTGTGATTGGGAATCACACACTTCCTTGGGTAACTAATCTCTTTGAGATTGGTTTTGCTCAACAATTCTAAAATCATAACATCATTCTGGCCAAATTTCCAGAATTTTCTATACTTAGAAAATTTTTCAATCAACCAATTTTTTAAGACGATCTTCTATCAAGATCGTCCTACCAACCCTTAAGACGATCTTCAATCAAGATCGTCCTAATCAAATCTAAGACGATCTACATTCAAGACCGTCTTACCTTTCTACATAAAATTTTCCTAAGACGATCTTCTATCAAGATCGTCCTACCAACCCTTAAGACGATCTTCAATCAAGATCGTCCTAATCAAATCTTAAGACGATCTTCTTCAAGATCGTTTTAATTCCAAAAATTTTTTTAACAAAAATAATTACAAATCTTTGTTCGTTCGTTTCAGGGACAACAATGATGATTTCAGAGCTTGAGATCAGAAAGAATTTCTTAGCCAAACAACAAAAGATGAAACCATGGCTATTTGGAGATATTGATGCTGATTCTGAAGATCTCACATGCTTGATGACATCTGTCACTTCAACAACCAATCATTCACAAACTACTTCACAAACAACAACAAGTGAGGTACAATTCATCTCCAAAGATGATTACTTGACTGTCCAAACAACTGCTGATACTTTGACAAAGCAAAATCTTACTTTAAAAACCAATTTGAAAATGGCTAAACAAGAGTTTGATAAAATTAATGAAGATTTTTCAGAACTCTCAATAGCTCATGAAGCTCTCAAAGTGAACTATGATTCCTTAAAAGAAATGCATTTGTCAAGTAACAATTCTCAAGTTGTTTCACCCAATGCTCATTTGACAAACAAATGTCAAGACCTTGAAAAGACTGTCCATTCACTCAAGCAAATCATTGAGACCTTAAAGCTTGAGAAAACCAATGAATGGTTAAGAGCAAATGCAAGACAAGCTGATGTTGAGTTTCTCACAAATAAAATGAAAGATTTTAGACCTAACTGTGAAAAGCATGAAAGACAGATTTCTGATCTAAACAGTACTTGTTTTCTCAAAGGAGTTGAAATTGAGACTCTTCAAAAACAAGTTGAGGATTTGAAAGCAAACATCTTGTTCTATCAAGAAAAAATCTATAAAATTGAACAAAATCCTTTTCTGAATTTCACTGCTTATTACAATAAATCAAAGATTGATAGATCAGAACTTCTTCTTGGGTTGGGTTATGAGAATCCAGCACATTTAGAAAAAATCCAAAAAGAAGACCTTGGTCCACTTTATAATGAAAAATATCTTAGACTTGGCATGATTCAAGAATTCATCAGACCATCTGAGGATGACTTTGAGTCAGATGATGTTGAAAGACAAAACCAAACAGATTTCAGATTGATTATGTTGCTATTAATGACACATACAAGAAAACTCATAAAAGATCCATCTATGAGTTAGAAGAAATAGACAGCATTTCAATTCCTGAAAATGAGTCTCAAAAAGATTGTTCAAAACAAATTTCAGAAAGATTTTACATTCCAACTAACATATTGGAAAAGGAAATTGAAGGTTTAAAACAAAAAATTGAGTCTCAACAACAAGTCATTCAACATCTGAAAACTCAAAATTATTCACCAAAGGTAAGTGAGACCACCAAGACCCAAATGTTACATGATCTAACATTCTGTTGACTGCTCCACTTCATCCTATGGGAGTGAGAAGTTTAACAAAGACATGCAGGGTGATAGCATCTCTCCTTAAGAGATACATGATATGTCCACCTCAATGCTGTCATCATTCTTTCACATTGAAGAGAAAGTTCAAGCTTTGAAAGCTAAACATCTTGCTTCTGTCAAGAAAATACTTTCTTTTGATACTCTTTCAATCACCCCTGTTGACCAAAATAAATTGAACTTAGAGCAAAAGATTGAGATTCCTACTGATCTGAAGGCTAAAGCAAAAGCATTGATTGAAATGTTGACTAACAAAACTGTTTTAAAATCAGAAGTTCAACCAAAAGAATTACAGTTTACTTATCCATATCTTTTTGTTGAAGAATTAGATAACTTTTTGGAAACTGATCATGTTTTTGCACCAGAAGTTGAAAAAGAGCTTGAAAAACTCTCACCCAAAAAATCTAAACCAAAGAAGGAATCTAAATCTAAGTTTGCTCCAACTTCATTTTATTCACCCAAAGGTCAGCATGCCCCAGCTGTCAAAGGTAAGAATTCCATTTCTGATAAATCAAAGCTTAAAGTTGATATTTCATCTGTTTCTAGAACCTCTGATTCTAAAGCAATCTCTCAATCTAGTTCTTTACCTAAGATGTCTAAAACTAACCAAGTTTTGCTAATTAAGGATACATCTAATGGTATAACTAGTTATAGAGATCAGTATGGTTGGTTCACTGTTGCAACTCAAAAGAAACAGAATATTAAATCTTCAACCAAGCAAAGCAAAAATCAGAATGTGTTTTTAACTCCTCGGACTAAATCTAAGAATTTATCTGATAAAGGAGAGAAGAGCTTAGCTAGTAACCATAAGTGGATTTCTAAATCATCATTGATAAAATCTACTAGTTATGCTAAAACACAAGTGTCTGATAAATCAACAGTTAGAAGAATTTGGATAGCTAATGATTACAAGAAGAAAGTTCCTGATAGGAAATTTGATTCAAATTTGAGTAATTTAGCTAAACCATGGTCTGTAAGAAATTCTAAATCTTCTACTGTGATTTCTAAACCTTGGATTGTTGATTCCAATGGAATTGTGATGAATCTTAAGAATAAACCTCTGGTTCGAAAACCTCATTTGTATACTTTGAATGTTTACACTAACCCAAAAGGACCCATTCAAAGGTGGGTACCTAGAAAACCTTGATTGTGTTTTGCAGGTAATAAAGGTCTGTGTTTAGTATTCCAATCTCGGATACTGTTCAACACATGATCCTGGAATGAGTTTTTTTTCAAGAAACAATCTCAAATAAGTGCTCATTACCAATGCACTTACTTGCCTCTGCATGTTTTGTACAAATCCTTCATCTCTTTCTCTTTCATTCATTATCTGACAAACATTGATGCTATACTTATGTGCAATGTGCTTAAATATCATGCAATGTTTGAAGGGGAGAAAAAGGATAATTCATGAATCTAGGGGGAGTTTGTGTATTTGCACTATTTGAAGAGAACTCATTGTTTATAATAGAAAAACCATATATAAAATTGAAAAATCATAAAAAAAAAAAAAAAAAAAAATAAAAAAAAAAAAAAAAAAAAAAAACAAATGAATGGGTAACTGAACTCGTAAGAGATCGGTTTGCTCAAAACTAATACTTTTAAATTTAAAGGGAAATCATTGAGATGATTTCACTTTATATTTTAAAGTGTTAGAATTTTTCTTTAAATGAAAATTGAAGTGAAGTGTTTTTAACACTTGTTTTTAAAACGATCTTCTACAAGATCGTCCCTTTTTCATTCACTTCAAAAAAAATTTTAAGAAATAAAACCTTAAGACGATCTTGTACAAGATCGTCTCATTTTCCTTTACTTAAAATCTCTTTGTCAACATATTGAATGTTGAGACGATCTTGTACAAGATCGTCTCATTTTCCTTTACTTAAAATCTCTTTGTCAACATATTGAATGTTGAGACGATCTTGAACAAGATCGTTCAGTTTCTTTTTAGAATGTAAGATTTTTTTTTCATTTTTACTTGAAAATTTCTGCTTCTGTTGATGATTCTGTGATGATTGAATGATTTAGAAGCATGTTTAGGTTACATGTGTATGTTTATTACATGTTTAAATGATTAGTATTGTGATTTCGAAAATTCAAAAACCTGCAACTTATTGTGTTTTGTGAAGAAGATGACCTAAGACGATCTTCGATTTGTTTTAGGTTATTTGTCTTGATTTTAGTGATTGAGTTGTGATTGTTTACTTGCTGTGATTCATAGAAATGTTTTGTTAAGCTTAGATGTTAAAATGAATCATGTTGTAAAGGAAAACTTGGTTGGAAATAAAACGATTTTGGCAAAGTCGTATTATTTTCAAGTCATTTTGTTCCTAAGACGATCTTGCCCAAGACCGTCTTGGTTCCAGAACGACTTAGAAATAAGACGATCTTGCCAAGACCGTCTTAGTTCCACTTTCTTGTATATTTATTTGCTTTGTAACCCTTTAGACCAAGACCAGGACGATCTTGTCAAGATCGTTCTAGGGTCTGAACGTTGTGTGGTTGATGATTTGTGTTAAAAAAAAAAAAAAACAAATGAATGGGTAACTGAACTCGTAAGAGATCGGTTTGCTCAAAACTAATACTTTTAAATTTAAAGGGAAATCATTGAGATGATTTCACTTTATATTTTAAAGTGTTAGAATTTTTCTTTAAATGAAAATTGAATGAAGTGTTTTTTAACACTTGTTTTTAAAACGATCTTCTACAAGATCATCCCTTTTTCATTCACTTCAAAAAAAATTTTAAGAAATAAAACCTTAAGACGATCTTGTACAAGATCGTCTCATTTTCCTTTACTTAAAATTTTTCAATAACAAATGATTGAGACGATCTTGAACAAGATCGTTTCTTTTTCTTTTCTTAACCTTTTTCAATAATTAAAGATAAGACGATCTTGAACAAGATCGTTTCTTTTTCTTTTCTTAACCTTTTTCAATAACAAATGATTGAGACGATCTTCTTTAAGATCGTTTTGTTTTTCCAAAACCTGAGTTCAACCTCAGGACGATCTTGTCAAGATCGTCCTAGTTCCTATACTTAAAAAAAAAGAAAAAAAAAGTTTTCAAATTTTTTTTTTTTCTCTTAAATTTTGTGTGGTGTGACAAAGTGCTTTGTTTATCATATAATCACAATTTTTTTTTTTTTTTTTTTTTTTTTTTTTTTTTTTTTTTTTTTTTTTTTTTTTTTTTTTTTTTTTTTTTTTTTTTTTTTTTTTTTTTTTTTTTTTTTTTTTTTTTTTTTTTTTTTTTTTTTTTTTTTTTTTTTTTTTTTTTTTTTTTTTTTTTTTTTTTTTTTTTTTTTTTTTTTTTTTTTTTTTTTTTTTTTTTTTTTTTTTTTTTTTTTTTTTTTTTTTTTTTTTTTTTTTTTTTTTTTTTTTTTTTTTTTTTTTTTTTTTTTTTTTTTTTTTTTTTTTTTTTTTTTTTTTTTTTTTTTTTTTTTTTTTTTTTTTTTTTTTTTTTTTTTTTTTTTTTTTTTTTTTTTTTTTTTTTTTTTTTTTTTTTTTTTTTTTTTTTTTTTTTTTTTTTTTTTTTTTTTTTTTTTTTTTTTTTTTTTTTTTTTTTTTTTTTTTTTTTTTTTTTTTTTTTTTTTTTTTTTTTTTTTTTTTTTTTTTTTTTTTTTTTTTTTTTTTTTTTTTTTTTTTTTTTTTTTTTTTTTTTTTTTTTTTTTTTTTTTTTTTTTTTTTTTTTTTTTTTTTTTTTTTTTTTTTTTTTTTTTTTTTTTTTTTTTTTTTTTTTTTTTTTTTTTTTTTTTTTTTTTTTTTTTTTTTTTTTTTTTTTTTTTTTTTTTTTTTTTTTTTTTTTTTTTTTTTTTTTTTTTTTTTTTTTTTTTTTTTTTTTTTTTTTTTTTTTTTTTTTTTTTTTTTTTTTTTTTTTTTTTTTTTTTTTTTTTTTTTTTTTTTTTTTTTTTTTTTTTTTTTTTTTTTTTTTTTTTTTTTTTTTTTTTTTTTTTTTTTTTTTTTTTTTTTTTTTTTTTTTTTTTTTTTTTTTTTTTTTTTTTTTTTTTTTTTTTTTTTTTTTTTTTTTTTTTTTTTTTTTTTTTTTTTTTTTTTTTTTTTTTTTTTTTTTTTTTTTTTTTTTTTTTTTTTTTTTTTTTTTTTTTTTTTTTTTTTTTTTTTTTTTTTTTTTTTTTTTTTTTTTTTTTTTTTTTTTTTTTTTTTTTTTTTTTTTTTTTTTTTTTTCTCACAGCAATCGTCTACAGTGCAGTAAGACATGAAAGAAGCATTCCAAGGCTTCAAGACAGTAGCCAAGTGACTATACATTTTTACAAGTATGTTAGAGACTCAGGAGCTGCTAACTATACTTTCCTGATCCCATCATTTCTACTAGATATGGTGTCAGATACTGATGAAGATAAAGTTGCTTATCTGGACTAGATTAGAACAGCACTGGGACCGGAAAGCCTCCCGGTTCCTACCCAAGCTGTACATAGGACACCTGGTGAGGGGTCAAGTAGAAAAAGAAAAGAGCGTGAGGGTGAATCCAGTTCCAGTAAGCCCAAAAGAAAGAAACAAAAAGGAGAAATGTTTGTGTTGAAATTGAGTAAACAAGTGCATCAAAAGAAGAAGAAGAAGAGTTCATCAAAGAAACTCAAAAGCAAAGCTATAGCTGAAACTTCTTCTCCAATATCTTCTGAGGAGACAATATCTGTTACTGGGTCTCAAAGACAAATCCGAACACCACTCCCCAAAACAATCAATTTAATCCGATCACCATCACCCAGAACACCATCACCTCAAAAACAATCATCTCCATCTTCACCCAAATTACCTCAATCACCAATTCATCAATCTTCACCACTTCCGGATATTACAACACCTGAACAACCAATCATACCTCAGTCTACCTCAACCATACCTTCATCATCCTTTGTTCGATCTCCTCCACCGACATATACTCAAGGCAGAAAGAAATCAATTCCGGTTAATATTAGAAAAACTTTTAAAAGATCTCGTTTTGAGTATGACCGATTTCAAGAACCCGAACCAGAAGATACGATTACTTCTGATAATGATGCATCTGATGATGATGCAAATCAGTTTGCTGATGATGTCATAGACATCCCGGAGGAACAAGGAAGGAATGAGGGAAGGGTTGAAAATACCAGAGAGGTTGAGAGGTCCGGGATAGGTGAAATGCAAAAAGAAAACATTGGCCTCCAATTAGTCTTAAACCAATATCAACGCCGGGTTTACCCTAGAGTAGAAGTCGGGAACTGCCCATTCTCGCTTGCACCAAACTCTCCCAGCCATTCTGACTCCTCACAACAGGAGTTAGTCTCAGAAATACACGGGGAACAGCCACGCTCACCACACTCTCCTCATTTGGAGGATGAGAGTGTTGAAAATAGAGAGGACCAGCCCCACCTCTCGCCTTCAGTTCATGCACAAGAGTCTAGATCTCCTAGGCACACGGAATCACAAGCCCAGTTGAGTACTGGTGCCGAAACAAGCGGAGAGGGACTCACTTTGTGTGACCCTCAAGGACAGCTTGGAAATCCTGCCTTAGCTAACATCACGCCAGCTTTAGCCACAGGTAACAGTCCTCAGACAGAGACTGGGGAGCAGTATGAACACCGTTGTGACACTGCTGTTCCTCAGGATCAACCTGAGACTGTATTAACGGGCATTCTCAGTGACCCCGGTATTGTTAGTGGTGTTGCCCAACAACAACCCGATTCTGGTTGCAAAGCCGAATCATCAACTGTTGCTCATACTTTTGAACCAACAGGAAATCCTGAGACAGTCATGATATCTTCGGGTCACTCAGTAGAATCACTTGAGACTACTGATGTGCCAACTTCTGATATTCCATTACCACCTGAGGCTCAAAGGTTAATTGCTCATTTTGTTGAAGGTATTGAAAAGGGACAAAGAAGTGAGTTACTTATATCGAGAAACACTATCACTGGTAAACTTCCTGCCTCTCAAACCTCATCTCAACCACCTAGATTACGTACTGGAGGTGCTTTACGCATTCATTCTCCAGAAGAGACTCCAACACCAACACCCCCACATATCCAAACAACAACAACAACAACAACAACAACAACAACAACAACAACAACAACAACAACAACAACAACAACAACAACAACAACAACAACAACAACAACAACCATACCACCAACACCACCACCACAATCATTTCCTGATCCAAATTCACCACATCATTCTTCCAGCTCTTCTTCTGATTCATCTGATTCATCCGAATACTTAAGCGATTGCTCGCCAAACAGAATTGCCACCAGCGGGTTATCTACCGATACTCTAATTGTTGCTCTCATGAATCGGTTGAGATCAGAAGAACCCCATCTTTCTTCACATAAAAGATCTATTTTTCAATCACTTCTTGCATATTTATCTTTCCAAAGCACACAACAGGAACAACAGGCTCAAATTGAAGCTCTTCAAAAGCGAGTCACTGAGCTTGATCAACAATGTCGACTGGCTAATATCTCAAGTCGTCGGGATGATCAAGATCCTGATGATCAACCCGAGGGGGAGAATATGAGAGATATTAGAGAGGGTCATGAGACACAAGCTCAAGATGGTCAAGAAATTGTTCAAGAAGTTGTTACAGAGACTCAAGGAGGAACTCAAATTCAAGAAGAGTCGGATGATTTACCTCCACTCATCAGAAATATTTCTCATTATTATTCTTCCACATCAAGTTCTGATGAGTCAAGTGATCCTGATCCATTTCAACCAGGAAATGGTAATAATGATGAGTCTGATTCTGACAAACCTGATGATGCTCCAGCAAGTGTAGTTCAAGAAAAATATGGAGAAGATATTTTTGAAGAGATAGTTTATCATCTCAGAAATACAGAAAATCTTGAGACTCCCAATGAACTTGGACAAGGAGTTAGACATCCAAGGATCTCAAGAAATAAGATATGGCGGATCAATGAGGGTTATTTTGCTGAGAATTATGAACAAATCTTGGATTTAAACACAAGACCTGAAGAAATTGTGTGCAGAGCAAGATATCTTGAAGAAAGAGCCTTTCAAATCTATTGCTCACCAAGTGAAAGACTCAACATGACCTTGAACCGATTAAGAGCATTCTTTCTGTTCAGACATCAAGGTCAAAGAGATGCATATATGGAGCTAATGAATGCTGAAAGTTCTGTAAGAGCTTAATGGTGGTATCAGCAATTTCAAATCCCAATCACTAAAATCCTTCAATTGTTTACTCCTCTCAAAAACCACAATCTTAGACTTGTTCGATTCAGAGTTCATCGAGCAGATGGCAATATATATGTTGTTCAAGAAGAATCTTTTCAACATATGACGATCTCAGACATCTTATTTCTCTACAACTAATATGCCTATCTGATCATCAAGACTCCAGATCAACTTCTAGCCTACGAAGCATTGAAAAGTCATATTCAAGCATTGATCAGATTCTATGAGTTCAATGACTTTCAGATTGGATTAGAAAGAAGAACTAGCAGGATTAACCTTACAAAACCAAACCAAAGAGCCAGAGGTTATGAGCTAGATTCATATCAGATTGGAGATCCAATTGAAAATTTGGATGGATTTGTCTTCATTAATCGACTGAAGAAAAAGATCTTCATTCGTGCCTCTGAGTTTCCCAAATATTCAGATGGTACCTTGAAATATTGTCAATCAATTCTGAATGCAATAGATGAAGATTCTGACAATGAAGAAGATGAACAAATCAAGTCTCAAAGAGAAGATCATATAAGACGGATCAAAGATACTCTTGATATGCGTCAGAAGATTAGAGATCTAATTGTCACAAGAACTCCCAAGTCCCAAGAAGAAATTATTCATACCAAGACAGATTCATGGGTTCATTGGAATCCTAGTCATGAACGTGGTCCCCATAACATTCCTCCTGTAAACTTCCAAGATAATATCAAATTGCCAGATGAACGTCCTGTAGGTGATAACTGGCACTTCATCCCTAAGAAGTTTTGGAATGATTCATGGAACAGTTATAAGAAGAGAGCCTTCTGGAGTTCAAAGATTGACAAGCCATCAACCTCAAATGCTGCACGACGATATAAGAAAAGTAAGAACAAGCAAAGACGTGCAAACAAGAGGAGGAGACAACATAGAAAGTAATGATGGACAACCAAGCACTAAGGGGGAGAATGTTAGAAATATAAAATAGTGCTTAGTTGTATTTCTAAACATTGTATTTTGTGTATATAATGTAAGGTTGAGGGGGAGCTTATGTAATATACTTAGAGTATAAATACCCCTCAAGCCTTCAATTTTTGTAAGCCTGGTAAGCCTTTTTTACACACTTATGATAATCAATCAATCCTACTTTTCCCACACACACCTTTCTCTCTCAAGAACACACACTAACACACACACTTTCCACCATTGTTGATTATCTTACTTCCGCACTATAACACGAATTTTAATAGTTCTAACAGCAATCACCACAATTCACTCAACCAGAATCCAAGTCACAACTCAAAACTCATGTTTACAGACAAAAAAAGTCTGTAAATGGCAGTTTCACCAAAACTCAAATTTCAACAAATTAAGCACAAATTCAGCAACAATTAAGCTTCTGGATCGTTCAGATTAACTGATTGTGCTTTGATACCAATTGTAATGACGTGAAATTGAGCTTTAGTATGTGTTTTAGTGTGTGTGTTTGAGAGAGAATGTGTGTGTAAGGGAAAGATTGGATTGCATTATGGTGTAAAAGGTTTCAATACTTGTGTTGGAAGGGGTTTATATACTAGCTATACAATTTACATATTGCCCCCTTCCACACTTAGAACTTTACAAGTTAAGTACAAACTATATGAAAGGTATAAATTAACACTATTACATTTATATTTCTAACATTAATTTTCTTGGAAAAGGGTTTTGGGTTTTGTTTGGGACCAGATGAAGTACCCTCAAAATTGTTTAATCTTGCATTACAACTTTGAACTTGATGAGCCAATAGTTGAAACTAGCTCTCTAACCTCAACAAAATAGTTCCTTCAGATTACACCTAAGCCTTTCCAGATGACTGGACTTTAGGCTTAGGAATGGAGACTTTCTTTTTCTTTGGAACTGAAGGTTCCTTAGAAGAAGGCTGAGGTGAAGGTTTCTTAAGATTGACCTTCTTGTCTGGAGCAGGAATCTGGTCTGCTTTAGTCTTAACCTCACTGGGGGATTTGACTGGTAAGGCACTAGTACTGGGAACTTCAGGCTCATCATAAACAGTTTTGGGCCTGACTTCCTTTGGTAAACGGTCAATGACTGGAACAAGTGATGCAACATGTACATTTCCATCGAGATATGCACGTTTTTTGGGTTGGAAACTGGTTTATAGCTGCATCATAAGGTTTTCTGGTTTCTAACCATGATTTAATGACCTGTTGTTCTTTTTGTAAAATAATTTCAAGGTCATGTTTTTCTTGTACCAGTTTTTCAGTTACCAGTACTTATGCTTTAAAAGCCAGTTCAATGTCTTACAGCTCTTTCAACTTTGATTGACTTTGACTGAGACAGGGTAAGTTTAGTAAAATCTGTTTCAAGACCTTAATACTTTCAGATTTAACAGTTTCAACAAAAATAAGGTCACAGTTGAGAAGTTCTACAAGGTCCAATTTCAGTTCAGTGTCAGTTTCAGTGTCATATTCACTGACCTTTTTCAACACTATGTCCACCCATCGTCCAGATGTGACATCATCCTTCACCAGATGATGTTGGTCCTCTAAAGCCATGTAACAACAATCCCTTTGCCCTTCCTCATCATCAGATGAGTCATCCGAGTATACCCACTTTTCAGAAGTATTTGCCATCATGCATTTGTTATTATCAATTTCCTGGGACATGAGGGTAATCTGGGCCTTAAGCTTTTTGTACTTGGACTTATAGCTATCATCAGGCTTCTGAAAAGAGGTAGAGGGACTAGACTGGGATACAAACTGATTTGACCCGCATTTCTTCATGAAACGGCTCTTCCTTCCATACTTAAAGCATGTCAGGTTGGCTTTATCAGTATAAGTACTGGAAGCTTGTGGTCCACTAGAACGAATTGCTCTTGCTTTAAAATGGTTAAATATTTTTGCAATCATTGCAACAAGATCATCAGAATCAGTTTCATCACAGTCAGACGAAAAACCAGTTGTTACTCCAGATTTCATAAGTTCAGACATCATCTTCTTCATAGAAAATACATTCTCAAAAGACATCAGAGCTGCACATGGTGGTTCAGTATGACTGATAACCTTGGAAATACTGGAAGCATGGTTTAAGGCATCTTGCTTAGCCACAACTCTCTGAGCAAGATTTTCTTCAGTATATCTGAAGTCTCCATATAAGGAGGCTAGTGTGTGGCTATGCAAAGTTTTACCCTGCCTTAAAACAAGAATCATGTTAGACCATATTGTGGGTAAAATATCACAAAATTTTTCAAGAAGTATTTCCTTATCCTTCTCAACCCCTAGACCTCTCAACTGGTTGATAATGCTAGTAAATCTGGTATAAGTACCGATGAAGCTCTCATTAGAGAGAGAAAAGAAAGATTCATACTTCTTATTTAAAGCAACCTTTCTGGTGACTACAGTGTCATCACCTCCTTCAAACTGGACAACCAGTTCATCCTACATGGTTTTAGCACTTGGAAAGAGCACCAGTGTAGGGATTAATGGTTCAGGAACGGCAGCGAGGATCATGTTTTTGAGCTTGGTATCTAAATCTACCAATCTCTTCTCCTCTTCAGACCAATGTTCTTCTACCTTTTCCCTTCCCTTTCTAGTTCCAGTAGGATCAAGATGGGTGTTGGGTCGAAAATTGACCAAGTATAATTTGTCCAGAAATAGTTGAAGCTTAGTGAAGAATACTTGTAAAGGATTCTAAACCATTTCAAAATATTTACTGAGGCTTCACTTCAGTTCAGATCAACGAAAACTGAAAGCATTCATCTGACGTCAAAGACTGGAGAAAGAGAATCATCTCAGAAGCAGATCTCAGAGAAGATTCTACCTGATCGAAGACTGAAGCATCTCAGTGCAAAAGTATTTACAACACTTTTACATTGATTACGAGGAAGCCTTTTGACTTTACCAACCTTTACCCGGTTAATAGCTTTATCTATGTAAAAGTACAAGGTTGAGTAAAAGGTTGGGAATAAAGTGTGAAATGTCACATCAAATGACTTTCACACTTAACCTTAAAAATACGCATGTTAAGGAATTAACTTTAATTCCTTAAATGCTCCCAACCATATTTGTACTGCCTGATCCACATCAACATGAACCTTGCCTATAAATATAAGGCTTCTCACAATTTGCAAAGTGCTCGAAACTTTGACATTGCAACTTGTGAGATATACTCTAAGTAATTCTTAAGAGTATTTCCAAGTTATTTAGATCACTTGTATTTCAAGGTTGTTTAGATACTTCACTAGGGTGATATCTTTGTTCCGCAACAACCTTTGTATTTTGTTTATATCAATGAATAAAGTACATTAAAAAGTACATCGTGTCTCAATGTCACATACTTGAATTATACATATTATTTATATAGTTTCAGCACTTCAGTTTCTTGCAATTTACTTTCAGTCATTTACATTTATTGTTTAATCCATATCTGGATCGACATTCTAAACTGGTCTTATTCCAGATTAGAATTTCTTGCCAGTCGAGTAACCCATCACTTTGGGACTTACATTTGGTATCAGAGCAGAAGGTTTGAATATTATATTCCTTAACCTAGATCTGCTGTGATGGCTAACCCCGAAAACAATGAAGGACCCAACCCTAATCCTAATGGTACTAACCCACCCCCTGTTATCAACAACAATATACCTCTGCATAATATCCATGTACACTTTCCAAATAATCATGTTCCCAAGTATGATGGGAACAGTGAAAACTTTATCACATGGAAAGCATGCATGCTTAAGTATATTGCTGGTGTAGAAAGACATTTGACCACCATTTTAAAGAAGGACCCTTTGTTCCCATGAATGCTTCTACTGTTGTCAGAAATGCCGATGGGACTCCTAGGATGACACCTAAGGAGAAGGATCATTGGTCTGAGGAAGATCATAGGCTGGTAGATCTTGATACTAAGCTTCAAAATATGATCTTATATGTTGTTCCTGAAATCCTCATGCCCACTCTTGTTTTACTTGAAAATTCTAAACTAATGTGGGAGGAACTTATGACTCAGTTTGAAGGAACCTCTGAAACAATTGTCACAAGAAAAGTAGCTTTAAATAAAAAGTATGAGCCTTTTTCTTTTGCATTCCCTGGTGAAACTTTAACTCAAACATACATCAGATTCACTAATCTGGTGAACCAACTGAAAGCCCTGGGTGTAGAGAAGGACAAAGAAATTTTGTTAGAAAAGTTTTGTGATATTTTACCTTCTAAATGGGAAAATCTGATCTTGGTTTTGAGACAAGGAAAAACCTTGCACAGTCACACTCTTGCATCCTTATATGGAGCCTTCAGATACACTGAAGAGAACAAAGCAGAAAGAGATGTGGCTGAGCAAGATGCCAAAAATCATGCTTCTACCAGTTCAGTTATGGTTCAGTATTCTGAGCCACATGGGACTGCACTGCTATCTTCTCAGAGTGATCATTCTGACTCAATGAAGAAGATAGTTTCAAAAATGTTAAAAACTGGTATTACTGATAATGTTACTCATGGTTGTGATGAAGATGACAATGATGATCTGGTTGCCATGCTAGCTAAACCATTTAATCATTTAAAGGCTAAATCTAATCGATCTGGCAAACCATTTGCTTCCAGTGCTTCTATTGATAAGTCTAATCGTGAATGCTTTAAGTGTGGCAAGAAAGGACATTTCATGAAGGAATGCAGATCTAGTCAACCTTCTTCATCACAATCTGGTCCTAACCATTCTATCTTTTAGAAATCTGACGAAAGCTATAAGGCTAAGTACAAAAAGCTGAAAGCCCATATAGCTCTCATGGCACAAGAAAACTCAAGCAATAACAGTTGTATGATTGCCAAAACAGAAAAATGGGAAGATTCTGATGTATCATCTGATGATGAAGAAGAAGTTAGGGACATGTGTTTCATGGCTCGTGAAGATCAAGGTCATTTGGTCAAATCTGAGGTTGAATCTGGTCGTTGGGTGGATATAATAATGAAAAAGGTTAGTGAATTTGGATATGAAAGTGATCAAGAACATAAACTGGACCTTCTGGTTCTTTTAGAGGCTGACATTTCTTATGTCGAAACTATGCGTTCAAAAAGCCTACAAATGTTTGAAAATAATGCTTCTGAACTGAATGCCAGTCAGGCCAGACTAAAAGAACTGAAAGATGTTCAGTTGGCCCTAAAAAGTTATCAGTCTATGGTTGCCACTCTAGAATTCGAAAAAGAAGAACTGAAAAACATCCTTGAAAAAGAACAGAAAATCATTAAATCCTGTATGAAATCACCAAATCCAGATGCTGCAATTAAAAACACTTTTGCAAATCAAAGGAAAGCATATGAATCTGGTGATCTTCATTTAGCATCTATCATCACTGATATTGATGCTCTTCCAAAAGAAATGAAACCAGAAATCATTTTTAAAGAAGTTGGCAATTCAAAAACTGTGACTGAAAAGGCTCAGGAACAATCTGAGGGTAAATATGAAACAGCTCAGACCACTGTTTCAGAAAAGAAGGCTAAATCCAAAAAGCCTTCCCCTCAGTCTTCATCTAAGGTTTCTAAAGCCAAAAGAAGAAGAAAAATGTCTCCCCCACTGAGCCTTCTACCTCAGATTCAGGTAAGGCTCAGGTGTCTAATGAAGAATCAATTTTGTTAAGGTTAGAGAGTCAATTTCAGTTGTTATCTAGACAAGTGCAGAGTTGTAATGCATGTTTGAAAAATGTTGAAAGCACTTCTCTTCAACCTAAACAAAATGCAAAACCTTTTTCCAAACAAATTAAGAAAAAATCTGAGAAGAAAAAGGTTGAAAGCCCCATCAAACCAACTGTTTTTGTGTCATCTGAGATCATGACTGAGATCCTTTTTGATCCTTCAGTTCCTTCTGAATCAAAGAAATCTGGGACGTCTATGGGAGAGTCCAGTGAACCCATCAAGAGATGGGTTCCCAAAAAGAACTAATCTTTGATTGTGTGCAGGGAGACCGAAAGAAGTATATACGGTATCTTGACAGTGCAGCTGGAAGAACCATGACTGGTAACAAAACCCTGCTGGAGGAATATAGGATGCAAGAGGGGCCCTCAATAACATTTGGGAATGATGGCAATGGAAAAACTGAGGGATATGGTGTTTTGAATAATGGACAAGTCAAATTCACACGTGTTGCATATGTGAATGGTTTGAAATATAACCTGATCAGTGTCAGTCAACTGTGTGATGATGGCTTCAAGGTGTTATTTGATATTTGTCAAGGCACCATATTTAACAGGGATTGGAAGGTAGTGTTGGTTGCACCAAGGAAAGGAAACATCTATATCATTGATATGGAAAGTTCACCCAATGAACTCTATACAAAGGTAGATGAGGACACAAACTGGTTGTGGCACAAGAGGTTATCCCATCTGAACTTCAAAAATATTAATAAGTTGTCAAGAAAACAACTTGCTGAAGGAATACCTCCAATGTCTTTCAATAAAGACAAGCCATGCCCAGGTTGTGAAATAGGTAAGCAGAAAAGAGCTACATTTAAGAGCAAGAAAAATTTCAGTATCAGTGAACCACTTCACATGCTACATATGGATCTTTTTAGTCCTGTAAACGTTCACATAAGAGCAGGAAAAAGATACACCCTTGTTGTGGTAGATGAATTCTCAAGATATTGTTGGGTTATTTTCCTCAGAACAAAGAGTGAAGCTGCTACTGAAATTATTGCCCTCATCAAACAACTTGAACTCAAACACAAGCAAAAAGTTTGTCAGCTCAGAAGTGACAATGGCACTGAATTCAGAAATGCCACTCTGGAGTCCTTCTGCACTGAAACTGGCATATCTCAGAACTTCTCTTCAGCTTACACACCAGAGCAGAATGGTGTTGTAGAAAGAAAGAATCGAACACTGATTGAAGATGCTAGAAGTATGCTCAATGAATCTGGTCTTCCTAAAAATTTCTGGGCTGAAGCTGTTGCAACTGCTTGCTACACTCAGAACAGATCTGTCTATGTCAAAAGATACAAGAAGACAGCCTATGAAGTACTCTTAAATCGAAAGCCTAATATTGGATACTTCCATGTATTTGGATGTCCAGTATACATTCTGAATTACTCCAGTCAGCTTGGAAAATTTGATGCAAAAGCTGATGAAGGTTACTTCTTAGGATATTTAGTGAATCGCAAAGCCTTCAGAGTCTATAACAAAAGTCCAATCAGTTTTGATGAGTCAATCCATGTTACCTTTGATGAATCAAATTCTGCAATCTTCAATAAACCAACTCCTGTACCACCCTCAGAAAGTCCAATCAGTTTTGGTGAATCTGATCACATTGTTTAATCTGATCAGTCACCTGAACCTGCTTCTGCTCATCTCAGTTCAGAACCAGCTAAAATGTCACCAAGCAACATTCCATTCTATCCTTCTGTTAGTTTTAAACTACCTTCTGAACTAATTATTGGATCAGATGTACGTGCTGCTTCAGATCAGATACCAGTTTCCACTGATTTACCCCAATCTGAAGAGTTTCATGATGCAAGAAGATGAAGAGACTGAAATAGTCTTTTCTGAAGCTCCTCCTGAAATGAATCAGAGGAATTCTTGCACTGATATCATTGTTCATCATGGTCATTACTCTAAGTGGACAAGAGCACATCCAATCGAACAAATCATTGGAGATTCCAGTATAGGGGTTCAGACCAGAAGAGCCACAAGCGATCAATGCTTATATGTCAGCTTCTTATCACTGATAGAACCAAAGAAGATTGACGAGGCTATGAAAGACCCAAGCTAGGTTGAAGCCATGCAAGATGAGCTCAACCAGTTTAAAAGGAACGATGTTTGGGAACTTGTTCCATGTCCTAATGACATGAAGAAGGAACCAATTGGGACAAGATGGGTCTTCAGAAATAAGATGGATGAAGATGGACATGTAATTCAAAACAAGGCAAGACTAGTTGCTAAGGGTTACTCTCAAGAAGAAGGAGTAGATTTTGATGAAACTTTTGCTCCAGTTGCTAGACTAGAAGCTATAAGAATTTTCTTAGCTTTTGCAGCTCATCATGAGTTCAAAGTCTATCAGATGGACGTTAAAAGTGCATTTCTGAATGGTGAATTGGAAGAAGTTGTGTATGTTTATCAGCCACCAGGGTTCATAAATGAAGAAAAACCTCACTGGGTGTACAGACTGAACAAAGCTTTATATGGTCAAGACAAGCACCTAGAGCCTGGTATGATACTCTTACTAAACATCTTCTGAAAAATGGTTTTAAAAGGGGTGCAATTGATAACACTTTATTCATTTTACATTAATAAAGTGATATCTTACTTGTACAAATTTATGTTGATGATATTGTGTTTGGGTCTACAAATGACAAAATGTGTAAAAAGTTTTCTGAAATAATGTCTTCTGAGTATGAAATGAGTATGATGGGTGAACTGACATATTTCTTGGGTCGTCAAGTAAAACAAACCAGTAATGGTATTTTTATAAACCAAGAAAAGTATGTCAGAGATTTATTAAGGAAATATCAATTTGACTTGTCTCATCAAAAGATACTCCCATTTCAGCTCCATTGACTTTGGATTCTGATCCCAATGGAAAATAAGTGGATCCCACAAAATATCGTGGCATGGTGGGGTATCTTATGTACTTAACTGCAAGTAAACCTGACATAATGTTTGCAACATGTCTTTGTGCACGTTTTTAGTCTGATCCCAGAGAATCACACTTAAATGCTGTGAAAAGAATTTTCAGATACCTTAAAGGTGTCCCAAGACTTGGTCTTTGGTATCCCAAAGGCTCAAGTCTAGATCTAATGGGTTTTTCAGATTCTGATCATGCAGGATGTAAAATAGATAGGAAAAGTACCACATGTGGTTGTTGTTTGGGGTAGAATTTCCGCTGCTAGGATCTTGATAAGAATTTACACTTTAGTCCTTCTAAGATAAATACTTAACAATACATTGTCTTAAAGGATCCTTAGTTCCTGTTAATTTATTAGTTCTGATTGTGCTATGTTATTATTTCAATATAACAGGATCTTGATATCTTCAGGATCCATGATTTCACTAACAAATATATGTCTAGTACAGTAGATATTATGTGCAGGATTGAAGTACAAACGTGTTACAAGAAGAAAACGTGTTTCAACGGATAGTTTACCACTTTAACCACAAGAATCGGGATTGATAACAGTTTTACCATGTGAAGAATAATGCTTAACGGTCATCTATGCCATTTCTTCAGCGTAAAGAGCAAGTCCAGGAAGATCCCAGATATTTCAGAGATACAGTTTAACGTCTAGCTCTATGAATAGGAAAGGATGTCGTTCAGAAGAAGAGAGATCACACACACATACGTTCCACACACAAGCAATCATCACACAAGCATTCATCCGCTCTACAAACACACAACAACAATTTAGTTTACTAGCTATTATTAGTTTTCATATTCATTCATTCGTTCATTTCATTGTAATCATTCCAAAACAACAATAATAATAAAAGAACAGCAGGTAGGATCGATTGAATCCTCCCGGGGTTTTTTACCTAAGATCTCTTAATTGGATCAAGGGTTTTTCCTCGTCAACAAAATTCTGGTGTCGTTGTGCTTTTCGTTTTTTCTTTAAGATCCTAGCTTTAATTTTCAGTGCTTTACTTTTATCTTCAACGGTTTTCTTAATTACTCAAATTATTTCTATCTCAAAGGCTTTCATAAAACTCTTTTTGATAAAAACTCTTAGTTTTAGTCATTATATTTAAGAAAACTTTACTTTTAATTGAAGATCCTAAAACACCAAACCCCACTTACAAATCTTCGGTACTTGAGTTGTCTAAAATCCTTCCTAAAATTATCTTAGGTAATTTTTGACCGAAACAGTTGTCATTTCCTAGGTAGCAATTTAGTTAGTTGGACAGGCAAGAAGCAAACTGCAGTGTCACTCTCCACAGCTGAAGCTGAATACATTTCTGCAGCAAGTCGTTGTGCTCAGATTTTGTAGATGAAAAACCAACTGACTGATTATGGTGTTACTTATACCAAAACTCCAATCTTTTGTGATAACACCAGTGTAATTGCCATCTCTTACAATCCTGTCATGCACTCCAAAACCAAGCATATCGACCTTAGGTATCATTTTATTAGAGATCACATTATTAAAGGTTATATTGAACTTCATTTCATTTCCACTGATAAACAACTCGCTGATGTTTTTACAAAACCCTTGGATGTCAAAGCATTTAAACATCTCATCAGTGAGTTAGGTATGCTAAATCCTGTGTAGCATCACCTCAGGGGGAAGTGTCAAATATTTTTGTACTTAAAAGAATTTTTCTTTAAGGGGGAACTTTGCTTTCTGAAAAATATTTTCACTGAAATGCTTCAGATTTACTAAATGATTTCAGAATAAGTTTTTAAACTGAGATAGTTCAGATTCCTTAAACTGATCATGCTCAGATTTTGTTGAGTCATTTCTGAAATCAATCAGTCCTTTGGAATGTCTTTTGGATACTTGGTTGTTTGCGTGGACACGTGACAGTTACTGTATAACGTTTGAATAAAAATGTTTTTTGTTGACATGTCACACAAGTTGCGCCGTAAATGAAAAGTAATGATCACTTTTTCTTTAAAAGTGTTGAAAAGTTTTTGGAAAAAGTGGGGTCATAACCGTCGTTGCATTAAATGCGGACGTATACCCAAAATTATTTTCGGATTTCAAAACCGATCAAAATTGTTTTCGAATAAAATATTATTTATTTTGGTTTTGAAATTCAAAATTATTTTCGATATATTTATTTTGGTTTTGAAATTCAAAATTATTTTCGATATATTTATTTTGGAAAAACTCTTTGCATTCCATCATAAATATAAATACTTTTTACCAAATTCATTCCTTCATTTACTTCGTTTTCATTTACTCCCTAATCATCATTCTCTCTCTCTCATTCCTTCATATTTCCCAAATCTTCAAAACCCTAAATTCATCATTCATTTTCAGTTTCAACTTCTAGAAATGGCTAAATCATCATCATCATCTCAAATCAAATCTCTTATCACCTTCGATTACAATCCTCCTAAGGCAGTCAAGCCAAGCCCGACATGGCCAAAGGGTTTCTCTCCTTCAACCCTTCGATTTAATATAAACAACTTTGTTGCCTCTCTAAATATTAAATCAGCAACATTAATGGGGAGGATTAATAAAATTTTGGGAAGAGTCTTCTCTCCATTTCGCTTTGACTGCAAATCCACAAGCATTGTATCATAGATACTTGCTTGAATTTTGGTACACTGCTATCATAAGCAAGGATGAAAAATCCATTGCTTTCTCATTAAATGATGGCACCAAGCAGTGTGTCATTTCTCTTGAAGGGTTCAGGGAGGCCCTTCATCTGAACTATGTTCAACCTCCTTCATTCTATGCCAAAAGACTGAAAGGAATTAATTTTAGAGAAGTATTGCTGGCTATGGGTCATGATGGCATGGTTGATGCCAATAATGAACTGAAGACCTCCGGACATATATTTTTGTCTGGGTTTGGAAATTGTTGGAGGTTCTTCTGGACTCAAATTGTTGAGTGCCTTAGGGGAAATCATGGTGGGTTGGACCAAACTTCTTTACCCCAATTGGAGATGGGATATTACTTGTGGAATGGGATCCAAGTAGACTTCGGTGAGATGCTCTTCTCTCAGTTGGTTGCAAAGTTAAAAGGAAAGAGAAGTCTACATATTGCTTTCCCAAGGTTCTTAAGCATCTGTTTTATGAATATTCTGGGTGATGCTTACAACAAAGGAGGGCCTAAGCTTTCAATACCAGAGTTCTGCAGAGATTTCACAAATGCATCCACTTCAGAAGTTGAACCTGAACTCTCTGCTGAAATGCTTCAGATTTACTAAATGATTTCAGAATAAGTTTTTAAACTGAGATAGTTCAGATTCCTTAAACTGATCATGCTCAGATTTTGTTGAGTCATTTCTGAAATCAATCAGTCCTTTGGAATGTCTTTTGGATACTTGGTTGTTTGCGTGGACACGTGACAGTTACTGTATAACGTTTGAATAAAAATGTTTTTTGTTGACATGTCACACAAGTTGCGCCGTAAATGAAAAGTAATGATCACTTTTTCTTTAAAAGTGTTGAAAAGTTTTTGAAAAAGTGGGGTCATAACCGTCGTTGCATTAAATGCGGACGTATACCCAAAATTATTTTCGGATTTCAAAACCGATCAAAATTGTTTTCGAATAAAATATTATTTATTTTGGGTTTTGAAATTCAAAATTATTTTCAATATATTTATTTTGGATTTTGAAATTCAAAATTATTTTTGATATATTTATTTTGGAAAAATGGGGTCATAACCGTCGTTGCATTAAATGCGGACGTAAATTCAAAATTATTTTTGATATATTTATTTTGGAAAAACTCTTTGCATTCCATCATAAATATAAATACTTTTTACCAAATTCATTCCTTCATTTACTTCGTTTTCATTTACTCCCTAATCATCATTCTCTCTCTCTCATTCCTTCATATTTCCCAAATCTTCAAAACCCTAAATTCATCATTCATTTTCAGTTTCAACTTCTAGAAATGGCTAAATCATCATCATCATCTCAAATCAAATCTCTTATCACCTTCGATTACAATCCTCCTAAGGCAGTCAAGCCAAGCCCGACATGGCCAAAGGGTTTCTCTCCTTCAACCCTTCGATTTAATATAAACAACTTTGTTCAACCTCCTTCATTCTATGCCAAAAGACTGAAAGGAATTAATTTTAGAGAAGTATTGCTGGCTATGGGTCATGATGGCATGGTTGATGCCAATAATGAACTGAAGACCTCCGGACATATATTTTTGTCTGGGTTTGGAAATTGTTGGAGGTTCTTCTGGACTCAAATTGTTGAGTGCCTTAGGGGAAATCATGGTGGGTTGGACCAAACTTCTTTACCCCAATTGGAGATGGGATATTACTTGTGGAATGGGATCCAAGTAGACTTCGGTGAGATGCTCTTCTCTCAGTTGGTTGCAAAGTTAAAAGGAAAGAGAAGTCTACATATTGCTTTCCCAAGGTTCTTAAGCATCTGTTTTATGAATATTCTGGGTGATGCTTACAACAAAGGAGGGCCTAAGCTTTCAATACCAGAGTTCTGCAGAGATTTCACAAATGCATCCACTTCAGAAGTTGAACCTGAACTCTCTGCTGAAATGCTTCAGGTATTTTCTAAAACTATCTCAGTAAGACCAGCTAGCACAGAAAGATCATTGAGCGGGCCACAAAAGAATGTGGGACCCATCGGTGCATCTGGTGGTAAAATGTTGAAGCTCTTTAAAACCCCAAAGGCTTCTTCCAGCCAACCACCTTCCTCCTCTTCCACTGACCAACCTGAGGACCTCCCAAAAGGTTCCTCAGGATCTCCAAAGGGCTTGCTTAAACATTGCAAATTTAAGAGATCGTCCTCACAGCCCAAGGACACTAATGCCGAAGCTAACCCTTCAGGTTCTTCCCAAAAAGAACCAGAAGCATCAAGTCAAAGGGAAAACCCACAAGCAGCCATCTCCAAAACTTCTTTAGGAGGGGATGGTAAAGAAAATATAAGTGTGTCCGCCCAACACACAGTAGAGTCTGAGTCTGCACGTGTACCCCCTGAAACCTCACAAATATTACACTCTTCTGATGCACGAGCTGATGATGTTTCTGAGGTGGCACCATTAGAAACTGAATCTCCAAACTCTACGGCCGATGAAGTGACTCTTGACGATGGTACGAGATTCATTAAGGCAACCCCTGTGTCTACTGTCATTGGCGATGAAGCTTTGGCTGAGCCAACCCATAATTAATCTGGTGACGATGCATCTGCAGCAGCAGTTGTTGAACCAGAAGCTGGTTCAGGTACTAGTGATCTGAACCAGGGCATATCTGATCAGACTGCAGTCTTGACTGCATTCTGGGATAATGATGAGCCACCTCAGGGAATCTTGATTCCCTTGCTGATTTTGAGTTTGACGAGGGTTTATTGGAGGAGAATCAGTCGTTTGATTCTGAGCCAACCTTCAACCTCGCAAACGCCCCTCCTCCCCCATAAATCCAAAATCTTGAACAACCATATCAACCACCACCAATAAGCCATAAATACCCTTACTTTCCACCAGGCTCAACTCCTGCCTATATCACTTCACCACGTTTTCAACCATAACTTCAACACATTCACCCTCAACTTCAAACCATTCCAAGGCCCATCAACTATAATGATCCAGGTGAAAAAGAGTTGGACTCAGAAACAGAATCTGAGAGCCCAACTGAATTGCAAGTTGAAAAGGCACTGGATGGGCTTGGAAACATTCCCTTTGTTGCTTCTGCTTCTGCACAACCACCTCCTCCTTTGAGTATGGAAGCACAGTTAGAGATTTCAAATGCCGAAGTCCAAAGCCTACTTATCAAGGTTAAAGACTTAACAAAAACTTTAACTGCCAACAATAAGTCCCTGGCTGATCTGAAAGGTGCTCAGGTGTATCTTGGCACTGAGTTGACCAAAGTTGCTGGGAATGAGGGACTAGTGGCTGGGAATCTTAATGAATTGGTTCATGCTTGTAAGAAGATCAGCTCAGCCATAAGGGAAGCCTTCAGACTGACCAAAAGAGATGTCCAAGCAACAGTGGTTACAAACTTGACATCTACTGTTGAACTGATCAAGCAAGATATTTTGGCAGTCGGGAAGGAGGTGAATGAGTTGGTGAAGAAGCCAAGTGTCACTGAGAAAGAACTTGGATCTTCTATTAGTGTTGATGTGTTTGAAAAGCTGAAGTCTGAGCTCTCTCAGGAACTTGCTGCTCAGATTTCAACTTTAATGGCTAAAAAGGTTGAAGAAAGGGTCAGAAGGATGGTCGCTGAACTTACCAAGGACACAAACAAGAAAGTTGATAGGGCTGTTGAAGAAGTGCGTAAATCAGTCTCTACTCTTGATGAAACAGTTAAGGGCCAGTCCAAGCAATTAGATGAAATCCTGACCCTTCTCAAGAAAGAAAAAGTTGTTGCTCCTCCTCCTCCTCCTTCATTTACTGAAGAAGATAGAAAGCAGCTTGCAGAAATTGTAAATAAAGAAGCACTGAACCTGAACTCTAATTTCAGATTAAGGTCTCAGTTTTCTCAACTATCAAAGGGTATTTCTGACTGTCTGCGGCAACAAAGTTGGGAACCTCTGAAGAACATGCAAATGGTAATTATAGAATTTGCAAAATTGCCCTGAGAGGTCCCCAAAGGGGGAAAAGATGTGCCTATTGGTTTGCTGGCAAGTACTCAAGAATTAATTGAAGCAACCAAGAAGCAAACTGAGGCTCAATCTGGTAGTGCCTCAGTTCAAGGGGAACAACATAAATCTGCAGTGCAAGTTTCTGAGCCTGCCAAGAAAGACAAAGGCAAAGCTCTAGTGGTTGATGAACCCAAGTCCAAAGGTTCTAAAGGTTCTGGACTTGTGGTTGGTGAAAATGTTGATGAGTATGGGTATTGTAACATCCCAAAACTTAATCGTTTCTGTTGACTAACGTCGTTAGGTCAAATTCTAAGTCCGTGATATGTTATGTGGTAAAATGTGTGTTTATATGTTTATGTGCCCTATATGTGAGATTTAATTATCGTTAAAGAGTGACGATAAAGTGGACTAAATGATGTGTAAAAGGCCTTTGTAGTGTGCGAAAGTGCTTTAGTGTGTTATAGGTATCCCCAATAGGTGTTTTTAAGCGAAATAAAGTCAATATGAAGTCCAGGGACCAATTTTGCTAAAGTTGAAAAGTTAAAAACGGGTTTGGCATGGGATTAGCCTAATCTAGGTTAATTTTGCAGACATTAATCATAATTAAAACAAATACAAAAGTTCCTTCAATTCTCTCTTGAATTCTTAAGCATAATCTTCAAGTTTTGGTCAATCAAATCGTGTGTTTTGCATTGAATCGGATTGGCTGTCATTCGTACAGGTAATCAATGATTTGTCGTCGATATTTTCAGATCTATGATGTTTTATAAAGGATTAAATCTGATTTTATAAAGGAGTTTTAATAAATTAGGGTTCATAATATGTTTAAGCAAATTAATGATCAAAACGACATCAAACGAGTTTATAATCGATCTTGATGATCAAAAGAGGTTTATATATGTCAAAAACATGTTTTGGGTGAAGCCTAAGTCGATTGATTTCTGGAAAAATGAAGATTAAAGCCGTTTTATGAATTCTGGACGAAAATAGAGTTAAATTCGTTTTAAGTGTTAAATTCGTTTCTGGAATGCTAAATTCGTTTGAAAAACGAAGTTTAAGTTCGTTCAAGCCATTTTAGTTTAAAAGAAGACTAATTTCGTTTGTTAAATCCGTTGGCTAAATTCGTTTGTTAAATTCGTTGGCTAAATTCGTTTTGGAAACAAAGATTAAGTTCGTTTGAGATGTCTAAATTTGTTTTATGTGGTCTAAATTCGTTTGTGGATGATTAAATTCGTTTGAAAAACGAAGTTTAAGTTCGTTCAAGCCATTTTAGTTTAAAAGAAGACTAATTTCGTTTGTTAAATCCGTTGGCTAAATTCGTTTTGGAAACAAAGATTAAGTTCGTTTTCAAGTCCATTTAAGGTCCCAAATGACTTATATTTCACATATTAATGTACGATAGGTGTCGGGGTGTACTGTTAAGCACTGTTAGCTACTTGGTTGCTCGCATACACTAGTACCAGGTAAGATACACTACTTTTGTCACGCTGAGGGTGCAACATAAATGGTTTATAAACTATAACCTCCATAACGGTAATGTATAACCTATATTGTGGTTGGGTTGATATGGGAGGTATACGGGGATTAAAGATGACGATGCCTATGCCTAAAATGCTTCCCCGTAAATTCGTTATGATATGATATGTGATGATATGTTTAACGATATGATATGTTATGATGAACGGTGGTTAATGATATGATGTAATGATGATATGTGCATGTATATGTGGCTTGTTCATCTAGAACACTAGACCTTTTTAGGTTGCCATGACACGTGCACGTTTTAAGGGCCCTAACGTGAAATGATGATAGATGATGACTAGTTTAGGATAACATAAGAAACCTAAACTAAATGTGGTAAATGCTCGAGCTAATTAGATGATGAGTGTTATGCATAACCCGTGCCTGACGGTGGATATAGGTACGCTGAGGTGGTTGCTTGGGTTGCTCCTTGCAACAGTCATACGTGGCGAGTAGTTTCGGGTGGTCTGATGACCCACCTAATGTCATGAACATAACGTGCTACTCAGGGATCGACATTGTCTTTCCTTAACGACGCAGATGGACCGTCGAAAGACTTCTCCATCAAGTCGGGTGTGAGGCTTCCTTGAGGTCGTATGACCGCCTGCACACAAACTCATACCCTATATGATAACGGTAACTTCGGTTACAACTTAACGGTGACCTAGTCACAATTTAACGAGATGAATCAAAGTGACGAAATTGATTAGGCACATTTAGGGTCATGAACTCTATGCTTATATGTGACGTGGATATGTTTATATGATGATATGTATGCCTAATTAAAATGACTTAAAGTTTTAAAAGGACGATTTAAATGGATGAAATGTTTTGCTTAAACCTGGTGTTATCTTACTTAGCTATTTATAGCTAACACTTGTTCTTTTAAATGTGTTGTTCCCCTCAGGTTAAGTAGTGAGATGACGTGTGAAGCTTTGACGAGAGATGGGTAGATGATCAAGATGGCCTTAGTCTACCCAATAGTTTCTCATAGACTTTATGATATTGTTTCCTCTTGGAACCCTATGTAATGACTGCTGTTTTGATTGCTTTATGTTGGGCAATCTTATGGATTTTCTTTTATTATTTCTACGATACGTCAGTAACACCACTATTGCTTCTCAACTGTTTTCCTTGTTGAGAGTTTTTAATAAATCGTTTCCGCATAATTGATGCCGTTAGGCAAAAGTTTTTGGAAATCCATATTTTTACGAAACGGGTGTTACAATTTGGTATCAGAGAAGTAGTTTAAGTGAACCAAGGCCTATTGACCATAGGGTTTGGACTTAAACTTAAGATGTGCATGCTAGGTACTCGTAGGATGCCTTAGCTAGTGATGACATGTGATGTAGGATGGGTTGGGATGAGTGCGAGTGTGATAGGGCTTACGAGATGTTTACGTTACGATGATATGTTTTAGCCTTATCTCAACGAGCTTTTTGTTTTATTTTGCGCTTATCGACTCCACCATTTTATTGAAGGAAAATGGTTAACACTCGCAACCGCAACATCCAACGCGACGGAGCTACTGCTAGCGTTACTCTACCTGTCCATCCGGGTGCAGGTGCTTCTAATGCTGCTAATGCTGCTGCTAATGCTAATGTAAATCGTGTGAACCCCCGCCGTGTTAATCAACCAGGCTCATTGGGTCCGATGCCTCCACCACCTGGCAATCCTCCGAGAGTTAACGATGTAGTGGTGGATCAGATTCACAATCAGGCGGAGATGTATAATCTTGTGCTAACTCTTCAGGCCCAGTTGGCCCAAATGCAAGAACAGTTGAATCAGGCGTTGGCAGCTAACGCAGAAGGAACTGGTAACAGTCACTCTGTGCCTTCTCACCACACTGAGCCACCGGTCGATGATGTCGTTATTCCCCATGCTAATGTTAATGTGGTTCCTCCTAATGATGTTCACGCCCCTCGATTCAAGTTTGAAAGTTTCCAGAAGTGTGGAGCTCAGAAATTCTATGGAACACTTAATGCAGTAGGTTGCATGGAATGGCTTGATGATACTGAGATGGTTTTTGAAGCTTGTGATTGTCCCGAGGATAAGAAAGTGTTGTGTGCTAGTAGGATGTTGAAAGAAGGTGCTCGGGACTGGTGGAAGAGCATTACCATTTCGATGACTCCAGCTATGGTATCTGCTATTACGTGGGCTAACTTCAGACAGAAATTTATTGAAGAGTATATTGGAGTTCATGAGCAGCGCAAAATGGAAAAAGAGTTTCGTGCCTTGACGGCTGAAGTGGGTAAAATCAATGATTATGCTCGTTCCTTTATGGAGAAGATGAAGTTCGTGGGCCATCTGTTCCGTACTGATGCAGATCAGGTTGCTTGCTATGTTGATGGTTTGCCTCCGAGTTATCGAGGTATTTGTAGGCAGCACAAGACTCTAACTGAAGCTATCAAAGAGTCTAAAAAGCTTGATGATGATTTTGCTACGGATAAGAAAGTGGAAAAGAAAGATGATGAGAAGAAGTCTGGTAATAAGAGGAGATTCGGTGGATCTAACCGTTTTGGTAAGAAATTCAAGGGATCTTCGTCCTCCGACAGAGATGAAAGAATTGATGACTCAAATTCAAGAACTTTTAGATAAAGGTTTCATTCGTCCGAGTTCCTCTCCATGGGGTGCTCCTATCCTTTTCGTAAAGAAGAAAGACGGATCCATGCGCATGTGTATCGATTATCGCGAGCTGAATAAAAGGACGGTGAAGAATAAGTATCCACTCCCTCGCATTGATGATTTGTTCGATCAACTTCAAGGTGCTTCCTATTTTTCGAAGATCGACTTACGATCTGGCTATCATCAACTGAAGGTTGAAGAGGAAAGTGTAGCCAAAACAGCGTTCCGAACTCGTTATGGTCATTACGAGTTCCTTGTCATGCCATTCGGTTTGACAAATGCTCCAGCGAAGTTTATGGATTTGATGAACCGTGTCTGTCGACCGTTTTTGGATCATTTCGTTATCGTTTTCATCGACGACATCCTTGTGTACTCCAAAGTCGGAAGAGGAACATAGAGAGCATTTGAGGGCTGTCCTTCAAGTCCTCAGAGAGAAAAAGCTATATGCTAAGTTCTCCAAGTGCGAGTTCTGGCTAAAGGAAGTTCATTTCCTCGGCCATGTCATCTCCTCTGATGGTATAAAAGTAGATCCTTCGAAGATAGAAGCGGTGTCGAAGTGGGAGCAGCCTAAGTCTCCTACTGAAATTAAGAGTTTTCTCGGTTTGGCTGGCTACTATCGACGTTTTATTCAGGATTTCTCGCGCATTGCCAAGCCAATGACTGAATTAACGAAGAAAGGTGTGAAGTTTGTGTGGACTGATGCTCAAGAAAAAGCCTTCACGACGTTGAAAAAGAAGTTGTGTGAAGCTCTAGTCTTAGCTTTACCCGAAGGAACCGATGATTTAGTTGTCTATAGTGACGCATCCATCACGGGGTTAGGGTGTGTATTAATGCAACGAGACAAAGTTATCGCTTACGCCTCTCGACAGCTGAAGCCTCACGAGCGGAACTATCCTACTCATGACCTTGAGCTGGCTGCTGTTGTTTTTGCTCTGAAATTGTGGCGACATTATCTGTATGGTACGAAGTGTACCCTTTATACGGATCATAAAAGCTTACAGTACGTGTTTACTCAGAAGGATATGAATGTTAGGCAACGACGGTGGATGGAGTTATTAAAGGATTATGATTGTGAGTTTAAATATCACCCAGGCAAAGCTAATGTGGTTGCTGATGCCTTGAGCCGCAAAGGATATGCGAAGAGTAAGTTATGTGCAATGATTACGAAGGTTGAGTCGAACTTAATGGAACCTATTCGATTAGCTCAAACTGAATCATTGAAGGAGGAGAATGTGAAAGAGGAGTCTATTGGGAAAAAGAAGAAAAATAGACTTGAAATGGAAAAAAATAGTCGCGGTCTTCGAACTTACAAAGGTAGAATATGGGTTCCTCTATATGGAGGCAATCGTGAGTTAGTGATGGACGAAGCTCACAAGACTAAGTATTCTGTACACCCTGGTGCCACAAAGATGCATGCGGACTTGAAGCCGATTTATTGGTGGCCCAGTATTAAAAACGATGTGATGATGTACGTACAGACATGTCTGACGTGTGCGAAGGTGAAAGCTGAACATCAAAAGCCTTACGGGAAGCTTCAGCAACTCGAGATCCCTGAGTGGAAATGGGATCGTATTACGATGGATTTTATAACCAAGCTTCAAAGAACGCCTCGTGGTCATGATATGATATGGGTTATTGTCCATCAATTAACGAAGAGTGCTCACTTTCTCCCAGTTCGTGAGACTGCTCCTATGGAGAACTTCGCTACGTTGTATATTGATGAAGTGGTTTCTAAACATGGTGTCCCGTTATCGATTGTGGCCGATCGTGATGCTCACTTTGTTTCCAAATTTTGGAAGAGTTTTCAACGGGAATTTGGTACTCAAGTTCGTCTGAGCACAACTTATCATCCGCAGACCGATGGGCAAAGTGAAAGGACTATTCAAACGCTTGAAGATATGCTCAGAGCTTGTGTGATGGATTATGGTGGTTCATGGGATAAACACCTACCTCTTGTTGAGTTTGCGTATAACAATAGTTATCACGCAAGCATTGGAATGCCACCTTTTGAGATGTTATATGGTAGAAAGTGTCGGACTCCTAGTTGTTGGTTGGAGCCCGGGGAAAAGCAATTTGCTGGACCCGAAGTAGTACAAATTACGGCCGATAAAGTTAATGTTGCAAAGAAAGCCCTGCGTGTTGCTCGTGAAAGGCAAAAGTCATATGCCGATAAGAAAAGGAGGCCGTTTGATTTTAAAGAAGGTGAAATGGTTTTACTCAAGGTGTCGCCTTGGAAAGGTGTATTACGATTTGGCAAACGAGGAAAGCTAAGCCCTAGATTCATTGGACCTTTTAAGATCATTAAAAAGGTTAATGAACAGGCATTTCAACTGGAATTACCTCCAGAACTTCATGGAATTCACAACACATTTCATGTGTGTTATCTACGTAAATGCTATGCAAATGAAGCGGATGTCATTCCACTCGAGGACGTAAGTATTGATCCAAACAAGCAGATTGTTGATGAACCTGTTGCTATAATGGGAAGGAAACAAAAGAAGTTACGACGAAAGACTATCGATCTAGTTCTCATAAAGTGGAAACACAATCACGGCGAAAGTATGACTTGGGAGACCGAGTCCGTAATGCGGGAGACCTATCCCCACCTTTTTGATGCTGAAGTGATTCCGGGGACGGAATCCTCTTAAGGGGGAGGTAATTGTAACATCCCAAAACTTAATCGTTTCTGTTGACTAACGTCGTTAGGTCAAATTCTAAGTCCGTGATATGTTATGTGGTAAAATGTGTGTTTATATGTTTATGTGCCCTATATGTGAGATTTAATTATCGTTAAAGAGTGACGATAAAGTGGACTAAATGATGTGTAAAAGGCCTTTGTAGTGTGCGAAAGTGCTTTAGTGTGTTATAGGTATCCCCAATAGGTGTTTTTAAGCGAAATAAAGTCAATATGAAGTCCAGGGACCAAGTTTGCTAAAGTTGAAAAGTTAAAAACGGGTTTGGCATGGGATTAGCCTAATCTAGGTTAATTTTGCAGACATTAATCATAATTAAAACAAATACAAAAGTTCCTTCAATTCTCTCTTGAATTCTTAAGCATAATCTTCAAGTTTTGGTCAATCAAATCGTGTGTTTTGCATTGAATCGGATTGGCTGTCATTCGTACAGGTAATCAATGATTTGTCGTCGATATTTTCAGATCTATGATGTTTTATAAAGGATTAAATCTGATTTTATAAAGGAGTTTTAATAAATTAGGGTTCATAATATGTTTAAGCAAATTAATGATCAAAACGACATCAAACGAGTTTATAATCGATCTTGATGATCAAAAGAGGTTTATATATGTCAAAAACATGTTTTGGGTGAAGCCTAAGTCGATTGATTTATGGAAAAATGAAGATTAAAGCCGTTTTATGAATTCTGGACGAAAATAGAGTTAAATTCGTTTTAAGTGTTAAATTCGTTTCTGGAATGCTAAATTCGTTTTGGAAACAAAGATTAAGTTCGTTTGAGATGTCTAAATTTGTTTTATGTGGTCTAAATTCGTTTTGGAAACAAAGATTAAGTTCGTTTGAGATGTCTAAATTTGTTTTATGTGGTCTAAATTCGTTTTGGAAACAAAGATTAAGTTCGTTTGAGATGTCTAAATTTGTTTTATGTGGTCTAAATTCGTTTGTGGATGATTAAATTCGTTTGGCAAACGAATTTAAAGTTCGTTTGTTATCAGAAAGCAGTTAAGTTCGTAAGAACAAAACTAAGTTCGTTTTCAAGTCCATTTAAGGTCCCAAATGACTTATATTTCACATATTAATGTACGATAGGTGTCGGGGTGTACTGTTAAGCACTGTTAGCTACTTGGTTGCTCGCATACACTAGTACCAGGTAAGATACACTACTTTTGTCACGCTGAGGGTGCAACATAAATGGTTTATAAACTATAACCTCCATAACGGTAATGTATAACCTATATTGTGGTTGGGTTGATATGGGAGGTATACGGGGATTAAAGATGACGATGCCTATGCCTAAAATGCTTCCCCGTAAATTCGTTATGATATGATATGTGATGATATGTTTAACGATATGATATGTTATGATGAACGGTGGTTAATGATATGATGTAATGATGATATGTGCATGTATATGTGGCTTGTTCATCTAGAACACTAGACCTTTTTAGGTTGCCATGACACGTGCACGTTTTAAGGGCCCTAACGTGAAATGATGATAGATGATGACTAGTTTAGGATAACATAAGAAACCTAAACTAAATGTGGTAAATGCTCGAGCTAATTAGATGATGAGTGTTATGCATAACCCGTGCCTGACGGTGGATATAGGTACGCTGAGGTGGTTGCTTGGGTTGCTCCTTGCAACAGTCATACGTGGCGAGTAGTTTCGGGTGGTCTGATGACCCACCTAATGTCATGAACATAACGTGCTACTCAGGGATCGACATTGTCTTTCCTTAACGACGCAGATGGACCGTCGAAAGACTTCTCCATCAAGTCGGGTGTGAGGTTTCCTTGAGGTCATATGACCGCCTGCACACAAACTCATACCCTATATGATAACGGTAACTTCGGTTACAACTTAACGGTAACTTCGGTTACAACTTAACGGTAACTTCGGTTACAACTTAACGGTAACTTCGGTTACAACTTAACGGTGACCTAGTCACAATTTAACGAGATGAATCAAAGTGACGAAATTGATTAGGCACATTTAGGGTCATGAACTCTATGCTTAAATGTGACGTGGATATGTTTATATGATGATATGTATGCCTAATTAAAATGACTTAAAGTTTTAAAAGGACGATTTAAATGGATGAAATGTTTTGCTTAAACCTGGTGTTATCTTACTTAGCTATTTATAGCTAACACTTGTTCTTTTAAATGTGTTGTTCCCCTCAGGTTAAGCAGTGAGATGACGTGTGAAGCTTTGACGAGAGATGGGTAGATGATCAAGATGGCCTTAGTCTACCCAATAGTTTCTCATAGACTTTATGATATTGTTTCCTCTTGGAACCCTATGTAATGACTGCTGTTTTGATTGCTTTATGTTGGGCAATCTTATGGATTTTCTTTTATTATTTGTACGATACGTCAGTAACACCACTATTGCTTCTCAACTGTTTTCCTTGTTGAGAGTTTTTAATAAATCGTTTCCGCATAATTGATGCCGTTAGGCAAAAGTTTTTGGAAATCCATATTTTTACGAAACGGGTGTTACAGGTATCCTCTGCAAGACTTGACTGCAGATGAAACCAAACTGAAGGAACTGCAGAGGAAGGTCTCCAATCAGTTCATTGCCTACAGAGAAAACAAGTTAAGGGAAAGGGAACAACATCTGAAGATGGGGACCCTTTTGATGCTGCAACTCTGGGTCTTTCCTTGGAAAGATATCAGAAAATTAAAGAAGATCATAGAGTGCAGAAGGCTTTGGCTGAAATGGGAGATTATGAATATGGTGTTCAGTATTCTCCTTTGGAACAAAAGCTGGACCATCTGACCTTCAAGTTATCTATTGAAGACTTAGTGAAAAATAAGAAGGCTGAGATGGATATCAAAAAGAAGGCAATTCTGGCTGAAGTTCTCAAGGTTGAGAAAGAAAAGACAAGGCCACCACCAAAGATAAAATTGATTGGACCTAGATCAACAAGAAAACATGTGCGTGATGTTGATCTCTCAACCTTCAAACCAATTTTAGAAGATGCTGCTGAAGTCCAAAGAAAACATGAAAAGGATCAGTATGAGCATTATATGAAGCATCGATCCAATTCTGCCAAGATTGTTGATATTGACATAATAAAGGAGGATGGATTGAAGTTATTTGATTTGGTTATAAAAAGAGAAGGAGGAGCATCTGAAGAGTACAATCAGGTCTCAGTTCATGAGTTTGGCATTCCTGAGCATAGAGAAATGATCCCCATTCTGAAGGCGAAGCCAAAATCTCATCTCAGTGGTGCATGGATGTCAAGAATACAACAAAAGTTGCAAGCCAAGGTAGAGATGGAGAACAGATTGTTTGGTAGAAAGGATCGGTCTCCTCTGAAGAGAAAAAGCTACTGAAGCACATTCTGGCTCAAGGCCTGCAAAGAAGTAGTGTTCTCTTTTAGATTATCATTTACTTGTAATTTTTTTTGCATTTGTAACAAACATTTCAGTTTGTATATATATATGTTACAAATTGTAGCCAATAAGTAGATGATAAGTTTAAGTTAGAAAAACAACAAGAAAAATTCTGAGACATCAATGATCTATAAGATGTACTTAGAAAATTTTTACAACTTAAACAAAACTTGCATTTCAGACTTACAAACATGTATAGATAGAAGTCTGAGATGCATGCACTATTTCAGAACAAATAGGGGGAATTTGTTTGGTCGAAAATCGACCAAGTATAATTTGTCCTAAAATAGTTGAAGCTTAGTGAAGAATACTTGTACAGGATTCTGAACCATTTCAGAATATTCACTGAGGCTTCACTTCAGTTCAGATCAACGAAAACTGAAAGCATTCATCTAAAGTCAAAGACTGAAGACTGAAGAAAGAGAATTGACGATATACCCTACACGGAGTTCCACCTCCGTACCCGAAGCAGATACGAAAACACCTTTGCACAAGTAAAAACTATTTATTTACGGAGCTCGACCTCCGATTAATATAATCACTCCGGAGCTCCCGAGGTAACAAATACCCAGCTCCGAGGAAACATATCAAGGAGATCGGATGAAGATCCTTTCCATGATTATCTAATTAAAACAATACGCTTAAACCCGAAGGTTTCGGATACGGCTCGTTAAGAGATCATCACGAATCTCCCTAAAAGATAAAATATATTCTTAAAAGAGGAAGAGATTTACCCTAATTCTCTTACCCTCCTCTCCAAGTTTCAACCCTCTATATAAAGAGGAGATATCATACGACACAAATCATCTCTTATGCATCACTTATACATAATACTATACCGATCCTTAAGGCTCGGTGACAAACCATAACATCAATCAGGCGTAAAGCGGTCGCAGCCCTATTACTAGTAGGGAATCACTTACAAAAAACCCCCAAAATCCACACACCCCTCCGGTTGTGCCATAGTGCGATTATTTGATCAAATAAATTGGCTCCATCCGTGGGACATAATCCCTCAAAGACTAATCAGCTATCGTAACCGATAGAGACATCAATTACTCACCAAGAACACCCAATTCGGGAGGATTTCAAACACCCCCCTGAGGACTGAATTTTCGGGAACAATTTTCCTTTGACATGCCAGTGTCAAGCTTCAATTCACCTGTTATTACAGGCGATTACGGTGCGGCTGCAGGCGGAAGGTCAAGTACACAAGGAGGTCTAGATAGATCCGCAACACTGGGTCAAGGTCTAAAGAGATCCGTGATCACGTCGCAGGGTCAAGGTCTAGATAGATCCACATCACCGGGTCAAGGTCTAGAGAGATCCGTGATTACGTCGCAGGGTCAAGGTCTAGATAGATCCGCAACACTGGGTCAAGGTCTAGAGAAATCTGTGGTTACATCACAAGGTCAAGGTCTAGAGAGATCCGTGATTACGTCGCAGGGTCAAGGTCTAGATAGATCTGCATCACCGGGTCAAGGTCTAGACAGATCCGCGGCCACGTCGCAAGGCCAAAGCTAGGATAGACCCGCGCCACAAGGCCAAGGTCCAGACAGACCCACACCCCACGGTCAAGGCCCGGATAGACCCACAACGACTTCTCAGAGCCAAGATGCAAATAGACCGATAATCACCCCATCCGAGGGTCGGAACAACTTCTTATTTACACCACTCCAAGGTCAGGGCCAGGGACAGAACAGGTCAAACACCACTCCGCCCAACCGAGGAACATCACGGGCCCCTGGAGATACTAATAGAGCATCGACATCAACAAAGCACGAAATAAACGATGCATACGTGCAAGCTAATTACGATGTGCTAAATACAATCATGCATCGTCTAAGAGAAACAGGTCAGATCTACAACGTTACTAGAAATCTAGAAAATGACTATGACTCGGACTCAATAGATGAATACATTGAGATGGAGACCCCCTCTGGGAGGCCAAACAAGAATCACCCTCATCAGCCAACAACTGCTCTTGCTCATTTGCTTTCTTCTTCTTCAAAATCTTTCCCCTCCAAAGCTCATTATACGTAAAACCCTCCTGATGCACTGGTAATGAAAGATAAGTCTGGCAATCATCTGAAGCAAAGACTCCCATCCTCTTATAAATAACCGTGATGAAATGTCCCAAGAGGAGGCAAAGCAAACCTTGATGGAGCACCTTCAGAAAAAAGCTTAAGTAACCATAGATCATTCTGGTAAGCCTTTTCCCAATGAGTAGATCGCTGCACCAAGAATGTCACAATCATGCGGTGGAGTAACCTCAAACGTACATTCTTTATCTTTGACACACCACTAGTGTATGTCCAAGTTTCTCCTCCCGTAATTCTTGTGAAATACTCCAAAATAGACTCTGCATCACCCAAATCGGCTCCTGTCCTATAGCCCTTCTTCAAAATAGCCTTAAGCTCCGCACTCTGTAACTCCTCTCTTGAATACATCCCACAATAATAACCAAATTCAGCAATCGACAGCTTCATCTGTTGTCCCCCACAATAAAACCATACAATCCTTTCTTCAAAAATATCCTTAACTTTTCCCAACTCCTTCTTCAGCTTCAAGGTTGAATAAAACTCCAAGCATAACTCATGGTAGGCGGGCTCACGGTTAGCAAAAACCCGCCGCCAAATATCACAATTTATGTCATGCCCTCTTGACTCACCTCCAACTCTCAAACTCATAGACAACCATCTTCTTATGTCCTCCTGTACTCCATATACCTGAGCTTGAATAGGATGTAAATATCTCGCAGGACAGATGGCATGCTTAGCAAGCTTATACAACTTGTTCTTATATATGTTCTTATGTGGCTGCTTAACACTTCCAAATGAGAGCCAAGCATGCCTCTCGTTCAGCTCACCTTTAATAAATGTAAGCGGCACCTCCATCTGTTTCTTGGAAGTTTGACTCGGGACATCAACGGCCTCACTAGATTGCCCCTCAACCATTTTCTGTTTTCCCGCGACCTTATCAGTTGCTCCCTGCATTCACAAACATGAAAGCGACCAATCGTGAGTAATAAGAATGCAAAGTTGGGAACCATATTAAACAAACGAAAATCTTGGCAGGAAAGTTCCCCCACTGCGGCGCAGTGGGCATACTTAACCCTCACTGCGGCGCAGTGGGGTAAAAAGACAAGTAAAACAGACGAATCTCACTACGGCGCAGTGAGCAACTAACCTCCTCACTGCGGCGCAGTGAGGCACAAAATCTGGGCAACAAGTTAGGGTTCATCACTGTAACACCCGTTTCGTAAAAATATGGATTTCCAAAAAAATTTCGCCTAACGGCGTTAAATCATGCGGAAACGATTTAGGAAAATACTCAACTAAGGAAAACAGTTGAGAAAACATTGGTGGTGTTACTAATAGCATCAAATCTGTAATAAAAGAAATCCATAAAATTGCCCAACATAAAGCAATCATAACATAGTCATTACATAAGTTCCATAAAGGAAATCAATAACATAAGGTCTATGCGAAGCTATTGGGTAAACTAAAGCCAGCTTGATCATCTACCCATCTCTCGCCAAAGCTTCACACGTCATCTCACTGCCTAACCTGAGGGGTGTCAACACATTAAAAGAAACAAGTGTTAGCTATAAAGCTAAGTAAGATAACACCAGGTTTAAGCAAAACATTTCATCCATTTAAATCGTCACTTTAAAGCATTACGTCATTTTAATTAGGCATTCATACCACCGTATAAACATATCCACATCACATATAAGCATAGAGTTCATAACCCTAAGTGTGCCTAATCAATTTCGTCATTTCACCTCATCTCATTAAGTTGTGACTAGATCACCGTTAAGTTGTAACCGAAGTTACCGTTTTTAAGGAAAGACAATGTCGATCCATGAGTAGCACGCTATGTTCATGACATTAGGTGGGTCATCAGGCCACCCGAAACTACTCGCCACATATGACTTGTTGCAAGGAACCACCCGAGCAACCATTTTAACATACCTATAACCACCGTCATCATAACATATCATATCGTAAACATATCATTAACCACCGTTCATCATAACATATCATATCGTAAACATATCATTAACCACCGTCATCATAACATATCATATCGTAAACATATCATTAACCACCGTTCATCATAACATATCATATCGTAAACATATCATTAACCACCGTCATCATAACATATCATATCGTAAACATATCATTAACCACCGTTATCATAACATATCATATCGTAAACATATCATTAACCACCGTCATCATAACATATCATATCGTAAACATATCATTAACCACCGTTCATCATAACATATCATATCGTAAACATATCATTAACCACCGTTCATCATAACATATCATATCGTAAACATATCATTAACCACCGTCATCATAACATATCATATCGTAAACATATCATTAACCACCGTTCATCATAACATATCATATCGTAAACATATCATTAACCACCGTTCATCATAACATATCATATCGTAAACATATCATTAACCACCGTTCATCATAACATATCATATCGTAAACATATCATTAACCACCGTTCATCATAACATATCATATCGTAAACATATCATTAACCACCGTTCATCATAACATATCATATCGTAAACATATCATTAACCACCGTTCATCATAACATATCATATCGTAAACATATCATTAACCACCGTCATCATAACATATCATATCGTAAACATATCATTAACCACCGTCATCATAACATATCATATCGTAAACATATCATTAACCACCGTCATCATAACATATCATATCGTAAACATATCATTAACCACCGTCATCATAACATATCATATCGTAAACATATCATTAACCACCGTTCATCATAACATATCATATCGTAAACATATCATTAACCACCGTTCATCATAACATATCATATCGTAAACATATCATTAACCACCGTCATCATAACATATCATATCGTAAACATATCATTAACCACCGTCATCATAACATATCATATCGTAAACATATCATTAACCACCGTCATCATAACATATCATATCGTAAACATATCATTAACCACCGTCATCATAACATATCATATCGTAAACATATCATTAACCACCGTCATCATAACATATCATATCGTAAACATATCATTAACCACCGTCATCATAACATATCATATCGTAAACATATCATTAACCACCGTTCATCATAACATATCATATCGTAAACATATCATTAACCACCGTTCATCATAACATATCATATCGTAAACATATCATTAACCACCGTCATCATAACATATCATATCGTAAACATATCATTAACCACCGTCATCATAACATATCATATCGTAAACATATCATTAACCACCGTCATCATAACATATCATATCGTAAACATATCATTAACCACCGTCATCATAACATATCATATCGTAAACATATCATTAACCACCGTCATCATAACATATCATATCGTAAACATATCATTAACCACCGTCATCATAACATATCATATCGTAAACATATCATTAACCACCGTCATCATAACATATCATATCGTAAACATATCATTAACCACCGTTCATCATAACATATCATATCGTAAACATATCATTAACCACCGTTCATCATAACATATCATATCGTAAACATATCATTAACCACCGTCATCATAACATATCATATCGTAAACATATCATTAACCACCGTCATCATAACATATCATATCGTAAACATATCATTAACCACCGTTCATCATAACATATCATATCGTAAACATATCATTAACCACCGTTCATCATAACATATCATATCGTAAACATATCATTAACCACCGTCATCATAACATATCATATCGTAAACATATCATTAACCACCGTCATCATAACATATCATATCGTAAACATATCATTAACCACCGTCATCATAACATATCATATCGTAAACATATCATTAACCACCGTCATCATAACATATCATATCGTAAACATATCATTAACCACCGTTATCATAACATATCATATCGTAAACATATCATTAACCACCGTCATCATAACATATCATATCGTAAACATATCATTAACCACCGTCATCATAACATATCATATCGTAAACATATCATTAACCACCGTCATCATAACATATCATATCGTAAACATATCATTAACCACCGTTCATCATAACATATCATATCGTAAACATATCATTAACCACCGTCATCATAACATATCATATCGTAAACATATCATTAACCACCGTTCATCATAACATATCATATCGTAAACATATCATTAACCACCGTCATCATAACATATCATATCGTAAACATATCATTAACCACCGTTCATCATAACATATCATATCGTAAACATATCATTAACCACCGTTCATCATAACATATCATATCGTAAACATATCATTAACCACCGTCATCATAACATATCATATCGTAAACATATCATTAACCACCGTCATCATAACATATCATATCGTAAACATATCATTAACCACCGTTCATCATAACATATCATATCGTAAACATATCATTAACCACCGTCATCATAACATATCATATCGTAAACATATCATTAACCACCGTCATCATAACATATCATATCGTAAACATATCATTAACCACCGTCATCATAACATATCATATCGTAAACATATCATTAACCACCGTTCATCATAACATATCATATCGTAAACATATCATTAACCATCTTTCGATCATCAAGATCGTTTATACACCCGTTAAACACCATTACGAACATCAATTAACCAAAACATCTTTTAAACTCTAATTAATTGCAAAACCCTTTTAAAATCAGTTTTGAATCAATATTAAAACATCTTTTAAACTCTAATTAATTGCAAAACCCTTTTAAAATCAGTTTTGAATCAATAATAAAACATCTTTTAAACTGAAATTAATTGCAAAACCCTTTTAAAATCAGTTTTGAATCAATAATAAAACATCTTTTAAACTGAAATTAATTGCAAAACCCTTTTAAAATCAGTTTTGAATCAATAATAAAACATCTTTTAAACTGAAATTAATTGCAAAACCCTTTTAAAATCAGTTTTGAATCAATAATAAAACATCTTTTAAACTGAAATTAATTGCAAAACCCTTTTAAAATCAGTTTTGAATCAATAATAAAACATCTTTTAAACTGAAATTAATTGCAAAACCCTTTTAAAATCAGTTTTGAATCAATAATAAAACATCTTTTAAACTGAAATTAATTGCAAAACCCTTTTAAAATCAGTTTTGAATCAATAATAAAACATCTTTTAAACTGAAATTAATTGCAAAACCCTTTTAAAATCAGTTTTGAATCAATAATAAAACATCTTTTAAACTGAAATTAATTGCAAAACCCTTTTAAAATCAGTTTTGAATCAATAATAAAACATCTTTTAAACTGAAATTAATTGCAAAACCCTTTTAAAATCAGTTTTGAATCAATAATAAAACATCTTTTAAACTGAAATTAATTGCAAAACCCTTTTAAAATCAGTTTTGAATCAATAATAAAACATCTTTTAAACTGAAATTAATTGCAAAACCCTTTTAAAATCAGTTTTGAATCAATAATAAAACATCTTTTAAACTGAAATTAATTGCAAAACCCTTTTAAAATCAGTTTTGAATCAATAATAAAACATCTTTTAAACTGAAATTAATTGCAAAACCCTTTTAAAATCAGTTTTGAATCAATAATAAAACATCTTTTAAACTGAAATTAATTGCAAAACCCTTTTAAAATCAGTTTTGAATCAATAATAAAACATCTTTTAAACTGAAATTAATTGCAAAACCCTTTTAAAATCAGTTTTGAATCAATAATAAAACATCTTTTAAACTGAAATTAATTGCAAAACCCTTTTAAAATCAGTTTTGAATCAATAATAAAACATCTTTTAAACTGAAATTAATTGCAAAACCCTTTTAAAATCAGTTTTGAATCAATAATAAAACATCTTTTAAACTGAAATTAATTGCAAAACCCTTTTAAAATCAGTTTTGAATCAATAATAAAACATCTTTTAAACTGAAATTAATTGCAAAACCCTTTTAAAATCAGTTTTGAATCAATAATAAAACATCTTTTAAACTGAAATTAATTGCAAAACCCTTTTAAAATCAGTTTTGAATCAATAATAAAACATCTTTTAAACTGAAATTAATTGCAAAACCCTTTTAAAATCAGTTTTGAATCAATAATAAAACATCTTTTAAACTGAAATTAATTGCAAAACCCTTTTAAAATCAGTTTTGAATCAATAATAAAACATCTTTTAAACTGAAATTAATTGCAAAACCCTTTTAAAATCAGTTTTGAATCAATAATAAAACATCTTTTAAACTGAAATTAATTGCAAAACCCTTTTAAAATCAGTTTTGAATCAATAATAAAACATCTTTTAAACTCTAATTAATTGCAAAACCCTTTTAAAATCAGTTTTGAATCAATAATAAAACATCTTTTGAACTGAAAATCACTTCAGCATCAAAAAGGTGGGGATAGGTCTCCCGCATTACGGACTCGGTCTCCCAAGTCATACTTTCGCCGTGATTGTGTTTCCACTTTATGAGAACTAGATCGATAGTCTTTCGTCGTAGCTTCTTTTGTTTCCTTCCCAATATAGCAACAGGTTCATCGACAATCTGCTTGTTGGGATTAATACTTACGTCCTCGAGTGGAATGACATCCGTTTCATTCGCATAGCACTTACGTAGATAACACACATGAAATGTGTTGTGAATTCCATTAAGTTCTGGAGGTAAGTCCAGCTTAAATGCCTGTTCATTAACCTTCTTAATGATCTTAAAAGGTCCAATGAATCTGGGGCTTAACTTTCCACGTTTTCCAAACCGTAATACACCTTTCCAAGGCGACACTTTGAGTAAAACCATTTCGCCTTCTTTAAAATCGAACGGCCTCCTTTTCTTATCAGCATATGACTTTTGCCTTTCGCGAGCAACACGCAAGGCTTCCTTTGCAACATTAACTTTATCGGCCGTAATTTGTACTACTTCGGGTCCAGCAAATTGCTTTTCCCCGGGCTCCAACCAACAACTAGGAGTCCGACACTTTCTACCATATAACATCTCAAAAGGTGGCATTCCAATGCTCGCATGATAACTATTGTTATACGCAAACTCAATAAGAGGTAGGTGTTTATCCCACGAACCACCATAATCCATTACACAAGCTCTGAGCATATCTTCGAGCGTTTGAATAGTCCTTTCACTTTGCCCATCGGTCTGCGGGTGATAGGCTGTGCTCAGACGAACTTGAGTACCAACTTCCCGTTGAAAACTCTTCCAAAAGTTGGAAACGAATCGAGCATCACGATCGGACACAATCGATATCGGAACACCATGTTTAGTAACCACTTCATCAATATACAACGTAGCGAAGTTCTCCATAGGAGCAGTCTCACGAACTGGGAGAAAGTGAGCACTCTTCGTTAATCGATCGACAATAACCCATATCATATCGTGACCACGAGGCGTCCTTGGAAGTTTGGTCACAAAATCCATCGTAATGTGATCCCATTTCCACTCAGGGATCTCAAGTTGCTGAAATTTCCCGTAAGGCTTTTGATGTTCAGCTTTCACTTTAGCACACGTCAAACATTTCTGTACATACATCATTACATCGTTCTTAATACTGGGCCACCAATAAATAGGCTTCAAATCTGCATGCATCTTTGTGGCACCAGGGTGTACAGAATACTTAGTTTTGTGAGCTTCATCCATTACTAACTCACGATTGCCTCCATAGAGAGGAACCCATATTCTACCTTTGTAAGTTCGAAGGCCACGACTATTTTCTTCCATTTGGAGTCTGTTCTTCTTCTTTTTCCCAATAGACTCCGCTTTCACATTATCATCCTTTAACGCTTCGATTTGAGCTAATCGAATAGGTTCCAGTAAATTCGACTCAATCTTTGTAATCATCGCACATAATCTACTCTTCGCATATCCTTTGCGGCTTAAGGCATCAGCAACCACATTAGCTTTGCCTGGGTGATATTTAATTTCACAATCGTAATCCTTTAATAACTCCATCCACCGCCGTTGTCTAACATTCATGTCCTTCTGAGTAAACACGTACTGTAAGCTCTTATGATCCGTATAAAGGGTACACTTTGTACCATACAGATAATGTCGCCACAACTTCAGAGCAAAAACAACCGCAGCCAGCTCAAGGTCATGAGTAGGATAGTTCCGCTCATGAGGCTTCAGCTGTCGAGAGGCGTAAGCGATAACTTTGTCTCGTTGCATTAGTACACACCCTAACCCCGTGATGGATGCGTCACTATAAACCACTAAATCATCTGTTCCTTCGGGTAAGGCTAAGACTGGAGCTTCACACAACTTCTTTTTCAACGTCGTGAAGGCTTTCTCTTGAGCATCAGTCCATACAAATTTCACACCTTTCTTCGTTAATTCAGTCATTGGTTTGGCAATGCGCGAGAAATCCTGAATGAAACGTCGATAATAACCAGCCAAACCGAGAAAACTCTTTATTTTTGTAGGAGACTTAGGCTGCTCCCACTTTGACACCGCTTCTATCTTTGCAGGATCCACTTTTATACCATCAGAGGAGACGACATGGCCGAGGAAATGAACTTCCTTTAGCCAGAACTCGCATTTGGAGAATTTAGCATATAGCTTTTTCTCTCTGAGGACTTGAAGGACAGCTCTCAAATGCTCTCTATGTTCCTCTTCCGACTTTGAATACACAAGAATGTCGTCGATAAAAACAATAACGAAATGATCCAAAAACGGTCGACAGACACGGTTCATCAAATCCATAAACTTCGCTGGAGCATTTGTCAAACCGAATGGCATGACAAGGAACTCATAGTGACCATAACGAGTTCGGAACGCTGTTTTGGCTACACTTTCTTCTTCAACCTTTAATTGATGATAGCCAGACCGTAAGTCAATCTTTGAAAAATAAGAAGCACCTTGAAGTTGATCGAATAAATCATCAATACGAGGGAGTGGATATTTATTCTTCACCGTTCTTTTATTCAGCTCGCGATAATCGATACACATGCGCATGGATCCGTCTTTCTTCTTTACGAAAAGGATAGGAGCACCCCATGGAGAGGAACTCGGACGAATGAAACCTTTATCTAAAAGTTCCTGAATTTGAGTCATCAGCTCCTTCATCTCTGTCGGAGCTAATCGATACGGAGCTTTGGCTACAGGAGTAGCACCAGGAATAAGGTCAATAGAAAATTCAACCTCACGATCCGGAGGAAGACCTGGAAGATCTTCAGGGAAAACATCAGGAAACTCGGAAACAACTTCGACATCAGAGACTGTAGGCTTCGCGATACGAGAATCGATGACATAAGCTAGAAAATGTGACTTAGTTTGCCGTATACAACGAAGTGCTTTCATCATCGAGATCACCTTAACATTTCCCGGCTTCTTGTCACCATAGACACAAACACCTTTTCCGTCAGGGGTAGCGATACGAACTATTTTCTTTGCACATAAGACGACAGCATCATTTTTCGACATCCAGTCCATACCGAGAACAACATCAAAACTAGGAATGGTAGCGGGTAACAGGTTAGCAGTAAACAAACGACCCTCTATTTCTAAAGGACAATCAGAGTAACCTTCCCGAATAATAGACGTTGCACCATTAGCCACTTCTACTTCTATAGGGCACCGTAAAGAACTAGTAGTCATGTCTAACTTAGGAGCAAACAGAGTAGACACAAAAGATTTGTTCGCACCAGAATCAAATAACACATTAGCAGGTTTGGAGTTAACAATAAGGGTAGCAGTAACTACCTGATCATCGTCTTTTGCCTCCTCAGCCGTCATCTGAAAAGCACGGGCTTTGGCTTTGGAAGCTTCTGCCTTCTTTCCCTCATCTTTCTTCATCTGCGGGCAGTCTGCAATACGGTGCTTGGTGTCTCCACATTTATAACATCTTGCCTTGTCAGTGCATTGATCAATGGTATGACCCTGAGTTCCACACCTATTGCACCTGCGGGTCTTTGTAGAACACTGACCAGAATGGATAGATTTGCAGCCAGGGCACCATTTTCCATCCTTGTCTGCCCTTCCCTTGTCAGAGGACGATGAAGATCCCTTAAATTTCTTACCAAAACGATTTGACCCACCAAACCTCCGCTTATTGCCAGACTTCTTCTCATCCTCTTTCTTTTCAACTTTCTTATCCGCAGCAAAATCATCATCAAGCTTTTTGGATTCTTTGATTGCTTCAGTTAGGGTCTTATGCTGCCTACAAATACCTCGATAACTTGGAGGTAAACCATCGACATAGCAGGCGACTTGATCTGCATCAGTTCTGAATAGATGACCCACAAATTTCATCTTTTCCATAAAGGAACGAGCATAATCATTGACTTTACCAATTTCAGCCGTCAAAGCACGAAACTCCTTTTCCATCTTGCGCTGTTCATGAGTCCCGATATACTCCTCAATAAACTTCTGCTTGAAGGTAGCCCATGTGATAGCAGATACCATATCTGGAGTCATCGAAATAGTAATGCTCTTCCACCAATCTCGAGCACCTTCTTTCAACATTCTACTCGCACACAACACCTTTTTATCCTCTGGACAGTCACAAGCTTCAAAGACCATCTCAGTATCATCAAGCCATTCCATGCAGCCTACTGCGTTAAGTGTTCCATTGAATTTCTGAGCTCCACACTTCTGGAAACTTTCGAACTTAAATCGAGGAGCTTGAACTACATTAGGAGGAGCCACATCAACATTAACAGGGGGAACGACAACATTATCCACTGGTAGCTCAGTGTGGTGAGAAGGCACTGAGAAATTGCCATCAGTTCCTTCAGCATTTTCGGCAAGAGCGTTGTTCAGTTGCTCCTGAGTCTGTGCTAACTAGGCCTGGAGAGTCAGCACAAGATTGTACAATTCAGCTGCATTTGGGATTTGCTCCACCTCTGCTTCGTTAACTATGGGTTGATTACCAGGAGGTGGAGGCATAGGGCCTAACGAGCCTTGTCGATTGACCTGCTGAGGATTCACTTGATTTCTATTCACGTTAGCTGCAGCAGCAGTAGCAGCAGCATTAGTAGCAACTGCACCTGGATGGACAGGTGGCGTAACGCTGGCAGTTGCTCCGTCACGTTGGATGTTGCGGTTGCGAGTGTTAACCATTTTCCTTCAATAAAATGGTGGAGTCGATAAGCGCGAAATAAAACAAAAGTTCGTTGGGATAAGGCTAAATCATATCATCGTAACATAAACATCTCGTAAGCCTTATCACACTCGCACTCATCCCAACCCATCCTACATTACATGTCATCACTAGCTAAGGCATCCTACGAGTACCTAGCATGCATATCCTAAGTTTAAGTCCAAATCCTATGGTCAATAGGCCTTGGTTCACTTAAACCTGTCTCTGATACCAAATTGTAACACCCGTTTCGTAAAAATATGGATTTCCAAAAAAATTTCGCCTAACGGCGTTAAATCATGCGGAAACGATTTAGGAAAATACTCAACTAAGGAAAACAGTTGAGAAAACATTGGTGGTGTTACTAATAGCATCAAATCTGTAATAAAAGAAATCCATAAAATTGCCCAACATAAAGCAATCATAACATAGTCATTACATAAGTTCCATAAAGGAAATCAATAACATAAGGTCTATGCGAAGCTATTGGGTAAACTAAAGCCAGCTTGATCATCTACCCATCTCTCGCCAAAGCTTCACACGTCATCTCACTGCCTAACCTGAGGGGTGTCAACACATTAAAAGAAACAAGTGTTAGCTATAAAGCTAAGTAAGATAACACCAGGTTTAAGCAAAACATTTCATCCATTTAAATCGTCACTTTAAAGCATTACGTCATTTTAATTAGGCATTCATACCACCGTATAAACATATCCACATCACATATAAGCATAGAGTTCATAACCCTAAGTGTGCCTAATCAATTTCGTCATTTCACCTCATCTCATTAAGTTGTGACTAGATCACCGTTAAGTTGTAACCGAAGTTACCGTTTTTAAGGAAAGACAATGTCGATCCATGAGTAGCACGCTATGTTCATGACATTAGGTGGGTCATCAGGCCACCCGAAACTACTCGCCACATATGACTTGTTGCAAGGAACCACCCGAGCAACCATTTTAACATACCTATAACCACCGTCAGGCATGACGTACCTATTACCACCGTAAGGCACGATGTACCTATTACCACCGTAAGGCACGATGTACCTATTACCACCGTAAGGCACGATGTACCTATTACCACCGTAAGGCACGATGTACCTATTACCACCGTAAGGCACGATGTACCTATTACCACCGTAAGGCACGATGTACCTATTACCACCGTAAGGCACGATGTACCTATTACCACCGTAAGGCACGATGTACCTATTACCACCGTAAGGCACGATGTACCTATTACCACCGTAAGGCACGATGTACCTATTACCACCGTAAGGCACGATGTACCTATTACCACCGTAAGGCACGATGTACCTATTACCACCGTAAGGCACGATGTACCTATTACCACCGTAAGGCACGATGTACCTATTACCACCGTAAGGCACGATGTACCTATTACCACCGTAAGGCACGATGTACCTATTACCACCGTAAGGCACGATGTACCTATTACCACCGTAAGGCACGATGTACCTATTACCACCGTAAGGCACGATGTACCTATTACCACCGTAAGGCACGATGTACCTATTACCACCGTAAGGCACGATGTACCTATTACCACCGTAAGGCACGATGTACCTATTACCACCGTAAGGCACGATGTACCTATTACCACCGTAAGGCACGATGTACCTATTACCACCGTAAGGCACGATGTACCTATTACCACCGTAAGGCACGATGTACCTATTACCACCGTAAGGCACGATGTACCTATTACCACCGTAAGGCACGATGTACCTATTACCACCGTAAGGCACGATGTACCTATTACCACCGTAAGGCACGATGTACCTATTACCACCGTAAGGCACAGGTTATGCATAACACTTAACATCTAATTAGCTCGAGCATTTACCACGTTTAGTTTAGGTTTCCACATTAATCCTAAACTAATCCACATCTATCATCTTTTCACGTTAGGGCCCTTAAAACGTGCACGTGTCATGGCAACCTAAAAAGGTCTAGTGTTCTAGATGAACAAGCCACATATACATGCACATAACAACATTACAACATATCATTAACCACCGTTCATCATAACATATCATATCGTAAACATATCATTAACCACCGTTCATCATAACATATCATATCGTAAACATATCATTAACCACCGTTCATCATAACATATCATATCGTAAACATATCATTAACCACCGTTCATCATAACATATCATATCGTAAACATATCATTAACCACCGTTCATCATAACATATCATATCGTAAACATATCATTAACCACCGTTCATCATAACATATCATATCGTAAACATATCATTAACCACCGTTCATCATAACATATCATATCGTAAACATATCATTAACCACCGTTCATCATAACATATCATATCGTAAACATATCATTAACCACCGTTCATCATAACATATCATATCGTAAACATATCATTAACCACCGTTCATCATAACATATCATATCGTAAACATATCATTAACCACCGTTCATCATAACATATCATATCGTAAACATATCATTAACCACCGTTCATCATAACATATCATATCGTAAACATATCATTAACCACCGTTCATCATAACATATCATATCGTAAACATATCATTAACCACCGTTCATCATAACATATCATATCGTAAACATATCATTAACCACCGTTCATCATAACATATCATATCGTAAACATATCATTAACCACCGTTCATCATAACATATCATATCGTAAACATATCATTAACCACCGTTCATCATAACATATCATATCGTAAACATATCATTAACCACCGTTCATCATAACATATCATATCGTAAACATATCATTAACCACCGTTCATCATAACATATCATATCGTAAACATATCATTAACCACCGTTCATCATAACATATCATATCGTAAACATATCATTAACCACCGTTCATCATAACATATCATATCGTAAACATATCATTAACCACCGTTCATCATAACATATCATATCGTAAACATATCATTAACCACCGTTCATCATAACATATCATATCGTAAACATATCATTAACCACCGTTCATCATAACATATCATATCGTAAACATATCATTAACCACCGTTCATCATAACAATCCCCAATTTTCCAAAACCCTAATTTCAAAATTAAAATCAATAATGGATGAACAAGATGAAAGATTTAACACCCAATTAGCTTCTATTGCCCACAAACATCAAAACCCCTAAATTAATTTGAAAGATTAAGCCCTAGAAATTGAAAATTCAAATTAAAAGAAAAATAACAATGAAACAAAAGAGAAAAACTTACACTTCTCCCCATGATGCAATGTATGAAGATAAAGATCTGGAGAAAGGATTAAAGATGGAAGAAAATAGAAGATCTTGATGGGAAATAATGGGTGGTAGTAGGTTTTTCTTTTCTAAGATGAGAGAAAGAAAGAAGAAAGAGTGAAAGTGAAAAAGTAAAAGAAAACCCTACACTTACCTGGCCTCATCTTGACTTACCCGGCCTCCCACTGCGGCGCAGTGGAGATGCTTCACTCCCACTGCGGCGCAGTGGGAGGTTTTCCACAAGTGGCAGAGGATTCTCACTGCGGCTCAGTGAGACTTTCCACCCCTCACTGCGGCTCAGTGAGAAATCTCTGGAAATTTCTTCACACTTTTTGAATATGTCAAATATGAAACAAACTTACCCGGGACTGCATCAAATCGAAACCACACCTTCACTTACTAACTAAAACAAGATTAGAACTAACTAATTCAAGGAAAGTAAAATGCGATAAAATAAACACGGGTTACCTCCCGAGAAGCGCTTAAGTTATTAACGAGTCTTTAGCTTGACTCAACCAACTTTCAAGTATTCAACTCAAACACGGGGATCTCATCAAATATCCCCTCGACCTGTTCTTCTTCCCAATATAGATTAAGACGATGACCATTGACAATGAACGACCCTTCACCGTTACGTTTAAACAACTCAACATATCCCGACGGGTACACGTGCTTAATTACAAATGGTCCAATCCATCTAGAAGTAAGTTTAGGTTGCTTTATCTTAAATTTAGACAAGAATAACAACACTTTCACCCCAACCTTAAACTCCTTCCTACGAATCCTCTTATCATGCCAAATCTTGGTCCTCTCCTTATATAGCCTCGAATTCTCATAAGCACCTAACCTAAGCTCATCAAGCTCGTGAAGTTGCAACATCCTAAGTTCACTTGCCTCCATCAAGTCCAAATTCAAGTTTCTTAAAGCTCAGTACGCCTTATGCTTTATCTCAATAGGAAGATGGCAAATTTTTCCATAGAGCAACCGGTATGTCGTGGTGTCAATCGGCGTCTTATAAGCCGTCCTAAACGCCCACAAGGCGTCATCTAACTTCTTTGACCACACCTTGGGGTTATCTCCAACAGTTTTCTCCAAAATCCTCTTCATGGCCCTATTTGTATTTTCCACTTGACCACTGGTCTGTGGATGGTACGAGGTAGAAAAATAGTGGACAACACCGTACCTCTTCATCACTTTGGCTAACTGATGGTTTGCAAAATGGGTTCCACGGTCACTAATCAAAGCTCTAGGGCCACCAAAATGACAGAACAACTGTTTCAAGAAATCAATGACTACACGCGCATCGTTCTTGGGCAAAGCCTTGGCTTAGGCCCATTTAGACACGTAGTCAACGGCGACAATAATGTACTGAAACTTATTGGACGATGGGAATGGTCCCATAAAGTCTATACCCCAGATATCAAAAACCTCACATACCTGAATACTCTGTTGAGGCATCTCATCCCATTTAGTGATGTTCCCTTGTCGCTGGCAGATGTCACAAGTCTCAACCAAAGTCTGGGCCTCCTTGAAAATTGTTGGCCAATAGAAACCTGCATCAAAAACTTTCTTACCCGTCACTGAAGGACCATAATGACCCCCTGTTGGCCCGTAGTGACACGCATCCAAAATCTCTCTAGTCTCAGCTCCAGCAACACATCTCCTAACCATACCATCTGCACAAACACGAAACAAGTATGGATTGTCCCAAAAATAATGCTTAACATCCGATATGAGCTTCTTCTTCTGCTGGGACGTGAAATCATTAGGTATCTCACCTACAACCAAATAATTAGCTATATCTGCAAACCAAGGAGCTTCATCAAAGTTAGAGATAAACATTAGAGACTCATCGGGGAAGTGATCATTGATCTCCCCATCACGAAGTTCCTCCCGGTGAGGATCTTCCAAACGACTCAAATGGTTGGCAGCCAAATTTTCATCCCCTTTCTTATCCTTTATCTCAATGTCAAATTCTTGTAACAAAAGAATCCAACGGATAAGCCTGGGTTTAGCATCCTGTTTCGAGAACAGGTACTTAAGGGCTGAATGGTCAGTGAAAACTATGGTTTTACTCAAAACAAGATATGATCTAAACTTATCAAATGCAAAGACCACTGCAAGCAACTCCTTCTCCGTCGTGGTGTAATTTTGCTGGGCGGGGTTCAAAGTTTTACTAGCAAAGTAAATGGGTTTGAAATGTTTCTCAGCCCTTTGCCCTAACACAGCTCCAACAGCATAGTCGCTTGCATCACACATCAACACGAAAGGCAAATCCCAATCTGGAGCTACCATGATAGGAGAATCAGTCAACTTCTCATTCAATACCTGAAAAGCACTCAAACAAGCATCATCAAAAACAAAAGGAACATCCTTCTCCAACAAGTGGGTCATAGGACGAGTAATCTTAGAGAAATCCTTAATAAATCGACGATAAAAACCTGCATGTCCAAGAAAACTCCTTACCCCTTTCACATTGGAAGGCGGGGGTAATTTGGCAATTACATCTATCTTAGCCCGATCAACCTCAATCCCGGTCTTGGACACTTTATGCCCTAACACAATACCCTCAGTCACCATAAAATGACACTTTTCCCAATTCAAAACAAGGTGTGCCCTCTCACACCGTTCCAACATCCTATCCAAATTACTCAAGCAAAAATGAAAAGAATCCCCAAAAACTGAAAAATCATCAATGAAAACTTCCATGGAAGTTTCAAGCATGTCCTGGAAAATAGCAATCATGAACCTTTGAAATGCCCTACACAATACCCTCAGTCACCATAAAATGACACTTTTCCCAATTCAAAACAAGGTGTGCCCTCTCACACCGTTCCAACATCCTATCCAAATTACTCAAGCAAAAATGAAAAGAATCCCCAAAAACTGAAAAATCATCAATGAAAACTTCCATGGAAGTTTCAAGCATGTCCTGGAAAATAGCAATCATGAACCTTTGAAATGCCAGCATTTCTTACACAATACCCTCAGTCACCATAAAATGACACTTTTCCCAATTCAAAACAAGGTGTGCCCTCTCACACCGTTCCAACATCCTATCCAAATTACTCAAGCAAAAATGAAAAGAATCCCCAAAAACTGAAAAATCATCAATGAAAACTTCCATGGAAGTTTCAAGCATGTCCTGGAAAATAGCAATCATGAACCTTTGAAATGCCAGCATTTCCTACACAATACCCTCAGTCACCATAAAATGACACTTTTCCCAATTCAAAACAAGGTGTGCCCTCTCACACCGTTCCAACATCCTATCCAAATTACTCAAGCAAAAATGAAAAGAATCCCCAAAAACTGAAAAATCATCAATGAAAACTTCCATGGAAGTTTCAAGCATGTCCTGGAAAATAGCAATCATGCACCTTTGAAATGCCAGCATTTCCTACACAATACCCTCAGTCACCATAAAATGACACTTTTCCCAATTCAAAACAAGGTGTGCCCTCTCACACCGTTCCAACATCCTATCCAAATTACTCAAGCAAAAATGAAAAGAATCCCCAAAAACTGAAAAATCATCAATGAAAACTTCCATGGAAGTTTCAAGCATGTCCTGGAAAATAGCAATCATGCACCTTTGAAATGCCAGCATTTGCCCTAACACAATACCCTCAGTCACCATAAAATGACACTTTTCCCAATTCAAAACAAGGTGTGCCCTCTCACACCGTTCCAACATCCTATCCAAATTACTCAAGCAAAAATGAAAAGAATCCCCAAAAACTGAAAAATCATCAATGAAAACTTCCATGGAAGTTTCAAGCATGTCCTGGAAAATAGCAATCATGAACCTTTGAAATGCCAGCATTTGCCCTAACACAATACCCTCAGTCACCATAAAATGACACTTTTCCCAATTCAAAACAAGGTGTGCCCTCTCACACCGTTCCAACATCCTATCCAAATTACTCAAGCAAAAATGAAAAGAATCCCCAAAAACTGAAAAATCATCAATGAAAACTTCCATGGAAGTTTCAAGCATGTCCTGGAAAATAGCAATCATGAACCTTTGAAATGCCAGCATTTGCCCTAACACAATACCCTCAGTCACCATAAAATGACACTTTTCCCAATTCAAAACAAGGTGTGCCCTCTCACACCGTTCCAACATCATCAAGAAAATCAATTTTATGCTGGCAGAAATTAGGACTAATACCTGGGATATCTGTGGTCTTCCAAGCAAAAGCCCGCTTATGGGCTTTAAGCACAGACAAGAGATGGTCTTCTCGTCACTCGAGAGTGAGGACGAGATAACCATTGGGAGAGAAGACTCACCTGACAGATATGCATACTCTAGATGGCCTGGAAGCGGCTTAAGCTCCAAGTCAGTAGGTGGTACATCAACAGAGTTAGGTACCCTTGAACTCCGTCAGCAACTACCTCCTCAAAAGTCTCATCCTCGGGAGGTGATTAATCCAAGCTCAGTGTCATGACCTCTGCAAACAAAGCTTCATCAGTAATTTCACCAGATCCTAAATTAGCGATCTCTTCCTCTCCAATATCTGTCTCCATGAATTCCTGAAATTCTTGATCTAATGCATCATCAATGATGTTAGAAATATAAATGTAGTAGTTGATTTGTTTTTCTTATTGTATATGTGTACTTAGAATGTAAATGTCTAAGTATGGAAGGGGCTTAGTGTAAATTAGTCATATGTATATAAACCCCTTCCATTAAGCATTTTGTAACCTTTGGACCCCATAATACAATCTAATCTTTCCCTGACATCTCTCTACTCTCTCTCTACTTTCTCTCTCTAGAAACCTCCATTAACACACACTAAAACACACACAAAAGCTCGAATTCTAAACTCTACAATTGGTATCAGAGCACAATCAGAGTTGCTGAACGATCCACAAGTTTTTTTTACAAGCTTAATTTGTGCTTAATTTCAGAATTTGAGCATTTTTTCTGAAAGGTTCATTTGCAGAGCTCACTGTTTCAGTGATTCCTGCAAATTAAGTGTGTTTCTGTCCTAAATTTGTTCACCAATCGATTTAATATCATTATATCTTCCTTCGCTATCAATTTCAGAAGCTAATTTCATCATTTGAGTAGTTTTCGATCGAGCTCTACAAATCGCATGTTCGTAAGGGTTTGAGTTCCAGTTGAAATTAGCATCTAATTTGTATAAGGATTTGTGCGCATTGATTTTCTGAACATTTTGATATAAAGTTCGAGTTCTATTTCGCAAAAATGAAGAAGATATCGAAGATTTACAATCTTCTCTGCAAATGAGGTGTTAGTTGAACGAAGAAGACAACAAATAACCGACTATTTTGTCGTGTTGTTGAGTTCTTACTTGTACTATTTGCAGAAGTCGTTGGCTAAGAGGTATTCTTATTTGTACTATTTGCAGAGCTCCTTGCTCGGCAAATAGTTGTTTTTAAGAATTTGGTCACTTACACTATTTGCAGAGAACTAAGCTCGGCACTTAGTTGTTTTTAAGAATTTGGTCACTTACACTATTTGCAGAGCATTTTGCTCGGCAAATAGTTGTTTTTGAGAATTGAGAATTCTTGAGTTGAGACTGGTGCTACTTGCATTGTTTGCAGAAGTTTAGCTCGGCAAACAAGTGTTGTTGGGTGGTGTGACTAAGTACAAGTTCTATTTGTACTATTTGCAGAGATATTTGTTCGGCAAATAGTTGAAATTGATTCTTCGACCAAGTGAATTTATAAGTTGTACTATTTGCAGAGAATTAAGCTCGGCATTTAGTTGTTTTTAAGAATTTGGTCACTTACACTATTTGCAGAGAACTAAGCTCGGCACTTAGTTGTTTTTAAGAATTTGGTCACTTACACTATTTGCAGAGAACTAAGCTCGGCACTTAGTTGTTTTTAAGAACTTGGTTACTTACACTATTTGCAGAGAACTAAGCTCGGCACTTAGTTGTTTTTAAGAATTTGGTCACTTACACTATTTGCAGAGAACTAAGCTCGGCACTTAGTTGTTTTTAAGAATTTGGTCACTTACACTATTTGCAGAGAACTAAGCTCGGCACTTAGTTGTTTTTAAGAATTTGGTCACTTACACTATTTGCAGAGGATTAAGCTCGGCACTTAGTTGTTTTTAAGAATTTGGTCACTTACACTATTTGCAGAGAACTAAGCTCGGCACTTAGTTGTTTTTAAGAATTTGGTCACTTACACTATTTGCAGAGGATTAAGCTCGGCATTTAGTTGTTTTTAAGAATTTGGTCACTTACACTATTTGCAGAGGATTAAGCTCGGCACTTAGTTGTTTTTAAGAACTTGGTTACTTACACTATTTGCAGAGAACTAAGCTCGGCACTTAGTTGTTTTTAAGAATTTGGTCACTTACACTATTTGCAGAGGATTAAGCTCGGCACTTAGTTGTTTTTAAGAACTTGGTTACTTACACTATTTGCAGAGAACTAAGCTCGGCACTTAGTTGTTTTTAAGAATTTGGTCACTTACACTATTTGCAGAGAACTAAGCTCGGCACTTAGTTGTTTTTAAGAATTTGGTCACTTACACTATTTGCAGAGAACTAAGCTCGGCACTTAGTTGTTTTTAAGAATTTGGTCACTTACACTATTTGCAGAGAACTAAGCTCGGCACTTAGTTGTTTTTAAGAATTTGGTCACTTACACTATTTGCAGAGAACTAAGCTCGGCACTTAGTTGTTTTTAAGAATTTGGTCACTTACACTATTTGCAGAGAACTAAGCTCGGCACTTAGTTGTTTTTAAGAATTTGGTCACTTACACTATTTGCAGAGAACTAAGCTCGGCACTTAGTTGTTTTTAAGAATTTGGTCACTTACACTATTTGCAGAGGATTAAGCTCGGCACTTAGTTGTTTTTAAGAATTTGGTCACTTACACTATTTGCAGAGAACTAAGCTCGGCACTTAGTTGTTTTTAAGAATTTGGTCACTTACACTATTTGCAGAGAACTAAGCTCGGCACTTAGTTGTTTTTAAGAATTTGGTCACTTACACTATTTGCAGAGAACTAAGCTCGGCACTTAGTTGTTTTTAAGAATTTGGTCACTTACACTATTTGCAGAGAACTAAGCTCGGCACTTAGTTGTTTTTAAGAATTTGGTCACTTACACTATTTGCAGAGGATTAAGCTCGGCACTTAGTTGTTTTTAAGAATTTGGTCACTTACACTATTTGCAGAGAACTAAGCTCGGCACTTAGTTGTTTTTAAGAACTTGGTTACTTACACTATTTGCAGAGAACTAAGCTCGGCACTTAGTTGTTTTTAAGAATTTGGTCACTTACACTATTTGCAGAGAACTAAGCTCGGCACTTAGTTGTTTTTAAGAACTTGGTTACTTACACTATTTGCAGAGAATTAAGCTCGGCACTTAGTTGTTTTTAAGAATTTGGTCACTTACACTATTTGCAGAGAACTAAGCTCGGCACTTAGTTGTTTTTAAGAATTTGGTCACTTACACTATTTGCAGAGAACTAAGCTCGGCACTTAGTTGTTTTTAAGAACTTGGTTCTGAAGGAAGACCACCTGTCTTATTTAGAGGATCTTATCCTCAATGGAAGAAAAGGTTTCTGAACTGGATAGACAGGCAAAAGAATGGAAAACTGCTAAGGAAATCATACAAAGAAGGTCCTGAAATTCCAAAGAACCCAGTGAATGGAGAAGTTTTACCTGAAGAGAGTTGGAACACAGATCAGAGAAACAGAGTTGAGGCTGATCAAAGTGCAATTGCCTTTCTTTACCAAGCACTTCCTGATGACATATATTGCAATGTGGATTCCTACGAAACAGGAAAAGACATTTGGGATGAGGTGGAAAAGCAGATGGAAGGATCAGATGTATCAAACACCATCAGGTTGTCTACAGTTCTGAATATGTATGAAACATTCAAACAACAGAAAGGTGAACCATTAAATGAGGTATACATCAGATTCTGCAATGTCATCAATGAGCTGAGAAAGAATGATGTTAAAAGAACCAATATGGAACTGAACATCAAATTCATCAAGAATTTGGAAGAAGAATGGCAAGTATATGGAACTCAACTCAACCAACAATCAGATTTTGCAAAGCTCACAATTCATACTCTATTTGAAAAGCTACAACTGAATGTGGAAGATGTTAAAAGAATTCAGAAGAAGAAAGAAGAGAGTGTACATTCAGATCCATTGGCTTTGGTTGCTGAAAAGAAGACTCCTAGAATGTCAAGACACAGTTTTGTTGAAGTTCAAACTGATTCTGATTTGAGTGATATGAGTGATTCTGATCTGGATGACAACCAAAAACAGATGTACAAAGAACTCGCTTATTTCACCAAGGCTTTCAAGAAGAAATTCTTCAAAAAGAAACCAACAAACAATCAGCTTAGGACTTCGTCAGTTTCTTCTTATGCTAAAAATGCAAATGCTCCTAAGTTTGATCAGAAGAAAGAGTTTGTTAGAGGTAAGAAGAAATATGAAAATCAGAGGAAGTTTGAGAAGAAGGTAATGGAGAGAAGGAATGAAGACAAGAAGTGCTATAACTGTGGCTTGACTGGACATTTTGCAATCAACTGCACCAAACCTCGATAGAAGAACTCCGAGTACTACAAGTACAAACTTTTGCTGGCAAGACAAGAGGAAAGCGGAATTGCTCTTCTCGCTGAGGATGACAAGTGGTTACATCTTTCTGACGAGGAGACAGACGAACTTGCAGCAAATGTGTGCTTCATGACAAAGATCAAGAAGTCAAAGGAGTTGGAGAAAGAAGATGAAAGTGTTTCTGAAGTCGAGGATGAGGTAATCTCTTTTCCCAAATCTGTGTTGAAATATTATATGGATATGGCTGAGACAGCAAGGAAAGACTGCAGGGAGTTGAGTAAAAAGAATCTAAAATTAAAGAAAGATTTGGAGGACAAAGAAAAAGATTTTCAAATTAAAATTGATACATTTCAGAAAGAATTTGAAAATTTGAAATCTGAAAAAGCAGCAGTCTCTTTTACTCAAAACTCCAAACTGCATCTTGAGAAACAAGAACTTGAGACCAAAGTTCTTGAACTGAGCAAGATTGTACGACAACTTCAAGTTGAGAAGACCAATGAGATGTTTCAAGCAAATGCTTTGGCTGAAGACATTGAGTCTTTGAATGTCAAGATGAAAGAATCTATCCCTGATGTGACGGAATTTGAAAATAAAATTTCTGACCTAAAATATGAATGTTGTATAAAAGATTCTCTTAAACAAAAACTTGATAAAGAAAATGATGAGTTGAAAGCTGAAATCAAGTCCTATCAAGAAAAGTTGTATAAGATAAATCGTTCATATCAACAAGTCTATTTAAACAGGCCCAGAAATTCAGAAACAATTTTCACATCAGGGTTGGGTTATAATAATCCAAAATGTTTGCTCGAAGCACAAAAAGAAGTCCCATCGTTATACAACGAATCTTATCTGAGATGTGGGATGACAGACCAATTTGTGAGACCGACCAATAGTGATTATGAGGCTGATGATTTTCTAGAAAAGGGTGCAAAAGTCTATTTTAACTATGAGTTAATGGATGAGTCATATGATTTTTTCGCTAACTCTACACACAACACAATCAAAGACAATCATGAGGCTGTCATACCGGAAATTCTTGAGTGTTTTACAGAAAAATCTTTGGAAAATCCTATACCTATTCCAAAACCTGCAATTTTGAGACCTTATGTTCCACAGATAGTTTTGGAAAAGGTAATTGAAAATCTGGAAAAGTCACTTGATGAAAAGCAATCTTTGATAGATAATCTACAACCTCAAAATCACTATGTTATTGACCCACTCAAGAATCATGAAAATGATTGTGATCACCCCGATTGTCCTGTTTGTGAAGTTATGGCCACTCCAAATCTACCAAACCAGTCTGTGTGTCAAAATGAGACAACTTCACAAACTGCATGTTCAATTGTGAAATCGTGAATGCATCTGTGCAAACTGAGAGTCAAGTTGTGCATGTTTCTGTTCAAACTGATGGTGATTTAGATGATGTTCATGATATTGATGATTATTTTTTCCCAATTACCTCTGAAATTGAGACTTTCACCAAGTTTTCTGAAGGAACTCAATCTTACTTGAATGAAATTGATGCTTTCAAACAAAAGTTTGAAAAAGAACGAAAACAGAGATTAAATGTGCTAAAAGAACTTAATGATTTAAAAGTTGAATTCCAACTTCAGAAAATAGCACTTCAATTTCATAAAGATAAAGCATCAATTTCACTCAAGCAAAGTCTAAATCCGATAAAGAAAAATGAAGTAAGTGTGAAGTTGGAAACTGATGAATTATCAACATTTTTGGAAGAAAATCTTGATTATGATCCTGACTTGAAAAACATTTTGTTCAAAAGGACGAAAAACTTGAGTTTAATCTAAAAAAGATTCCACAGTCACACTCTTCACAATCTTCATACGATAAGTTCCAAAGATCAAAGACTACCCAACAGTCAAAGACCAAACAATTACCCAAGACTGACTCAAAACCGAAGACCAGACCATTACCAAAGTGTGTATCAAAACCCAAGACCACACATTCTGAATCAATGACTTCTAGGCAACAACAGATGTACAAGGTCAAATCTAAATCTGAGTCTCAAAAAGAAGTCAAAACAAGCAGTGGTCAGAAGATTGTTACAATTGAATCTTTCTCATTAGGTAACAATCAACCTCAGCAGGTTAGGTATTCTAGTTTCCCTAGGTACTCTCAGACGAATCCTAAGTGCACTTTACATAGGGTTAGAGATACTGTTACAGGCATGACTAAATACAAAGACCAGTATGGATGGTTGTCACCTAAGAAACCTGTTAAGAACAAAGTTGACAAATTGTTTGCTAACTCAAAGAATGTTCGTGTTTCAGGTGACGTGTGCTTAACTAGTAGCAGTAGATGGATCCCTAAGGATAGATATTTGAATGCTTCTAGTAAAGTTAAGCTTGATGGGAGAACTTCTACTGTCAAACAAGTGTGGATTGTTCATAGATCGATTACATTAGATAATACTGATAAATCTAGGACTAGTCCTGCTTGTACCAAAACATGTGTATAAACTTTTACACTTCCTTGCTTGTAATTCGTATATGTGTTTTGAACATTTATGTGTGCTTATTTGTTATTTGAATAAAGTGTTTGTTTGCGTGTTATTTTGCTTAATTTTTTTTATGTGTACTTGCATGTTATCCCTCTAACCTGCAAGGACCCAATCTACATGGGTACCTAAAACATATTACCTGTCCTTGCAGGAATATCTCATTTGTGTATGGTATGTCGACTCGGGATGTTCTCGCCATATGACTGGAACCAAATCAATTCTTTCGAACTATGTTGAAAAGTTTATGGGAACTGTAAGATTCGGAAACGATCATATCGCTCCTATTCTTGGTTATAGAGACATTGTCAAAAATGGAGTCACTATCAAGAGAGTTTCCTACGTTGAAGGACTTGGACACAATCTCTTTAGTGTTGGTCAATTTTGTGACAATGATCTTCAAGTATCTTCAAGTATTATTTAGGAGATATGAATGCAAAGTGCAGACTGAAGATGGTGTGGATATTCTGACTGGAACAAGAGACAATAATTTGTTCACAATTGATCTCAACAACATCCCATCCAATTCTTCAGAGATTTGTCTTCTTTCGAAGCAACTGCACAAAACTCTTGGTTATGGCATCGCCGTCTTTCTCATCTTAACTTTCAAACAATTAATACACTCGTGGATAAACAACTTGTTGAAGGTCTTCCGGACTACAAGTATGAAAGTGAACATGTTTGTCCAGCTTGTGCAATTGGGAAGATGAAGAAAGCTTCACACAAACCAAAGAAGCACCTAAGTACAGAAGGTCCTTTGCACCTTTTTCATATGGATTTGTGTGGCCCAATGAAAGTTCAAAGTATCCATGGGAAGCGATACATTCTAGTGATTGTAGATGATTATTCTCGTTACACTTGGGTATTCTTTCTTCATGGAAAGAGTGAAACTCCGCAAGTGATTATTGATTTCATCAAGAAGACCCAAGTCAATCTCAAATCATTTGTTAGAATAGTTCGCTCAGACAATGGCACTGAATTCAAGAATTCAACAATTGATTCTTTCTTCAAGTCCATGGGTATTTCACACCAATTTTCTGCTGTCAGTACACCTCAACAGAATGGAGTAGTTGAACGTCGAAATCGAACTCTTGTTGAAGCAGCTAGAACAATGCTTGCCTATTCGAAGTTGCCACCGAATCTATGGGCTGAAGCTGTTACTACTGCTTGTTTTACTCAAAACAGATCCATAATAAACAAGAGGTTTGATAAAACTCCGTATGAGGTGATCAACAAAAGAAAGCCCAATGTGAACTTCTTACACATTTTTGGATGTGTATGTTATGTTCTCAATGATCGAGACAATCTGGGCAAATTTGAACCAAAAGGCGATGAGGCATATTTCATCGGTTATTCAAGAGAATCCATTGCATATCGTGTATATAACCGAAGAACCAAGAGAATCGAAGAGAGCATGAATGTCAAATTTAATGAACTCTCAGGAATGGTTCTTGAACAACACAGTTCAAGACCCGAACTTAAAAGTCCACAAGCTTCCGCAACAAAAACTACTTCAAATGTCAAATCATCATTCTCTACTCCAACATCACAAGATTTGGATATCTTGTTCGAAGAATTTTTCAAAGTTTCAAAAGAAGTCCCTGCACCTGAAGTGAATTCAAATGAACCATCAAGTTCAAGTTCGAAAGAGATGGATTCCAATGAGTCTTCACCATCACAAGCATCAGATGATAGTCCACCATCTGATTCTCCTCCACCTACTGATTATTCACAGATGCATACTCAACCTCATGTTATCTCTCAAGTGACAAATCCATCAACTAATCCAGAAGATTATGATCAAGATAACTTTGTTGAACCAATTGTTACTTCACTTGAACAATTGACAGAACAACATACTCCTGATTTTATTGATTCTGAAGAATCTGGTGATCCAATTGATCCAATTCCTCATACAACAAAATGGACAAGAGCTCATCCAATTTCTCAAGTCATTGGTAATCCAACAACTGGAATTCAGACAAGATCCGCTTCTGCGAATGAATGTCTGTTTGTAAATTTTCTAAGCATTGTTGAACCAAAGACAGTGAATGAAGCTCTAAGTTGTCCAGATTGGGTGAAAGCTATGCTAGAGGAACTGAATCAATTTGAACGCCTTGAGGTGTGGAAATTGGTTCCAAATCCTTACAAGAACAAGGAGCCAATTAAAACCAAGTGGATCTTCAAGAATAAAAAGGATGAAACTGGAGTTGTTGTACGCAACAAAGCACGATTGGTTGCAAAGGGATATTGCCAACAAGATGGAATTGACTATGATGAGACATTCGCACCAGTTGCACGAATTGAGGCTATTCGGATGTTTCTTGCCTATGCTGCCTACAAGAACTTCACAGTCTACCAGATGGATGTTAAAACTGCTTTCTTGAATGGAATTCTCAAAGAAGAAGTGTACGTTGAACAACCAGAAGGTTTTGTGAGTTCCAAACATCCAGACTACGTTTACAGGTTAGACAAGGCATTATATGGTCTGAAACAAGCGCCTCGTGCATGGTATGATGCTCTATCCTCTTATCTTGTGAAATCTGGTTTTAATAAAGGTTCGATTGACACTACCTTGTTTATAAAACGACAAGGAAGTGACATTATTCTAATCCAGATTTATGTTGACGACATAATTTTCGGGTCAACTAATCCTAAATACTGCAAGAATTTCTCTGCATTAATGATCAAGAAATTTGAAATGAGCATGATGGGTGAATTAAACTTTTTCCTTGGCCTTCAAGTAAAACAATTGTCAAATGGTACTTTTATCTGTCACTCTAAGTACATTTTGTACATGTTGAAAAAGTTTGATATGATGGATTGTCAAACGATTGGGACACCCATGGAAGCTCGAACAAAGATAAATGCTGACTTAAATGGAAAATCTTTTGATCAAAAGAAATATCGCAGTATGATAGGGTCACTCATGTACTTGACTGCTAGTCGCCCGGATATTATGTTCGCCACATGCATGTGTGCCAGGTACCAGGCCAATCCCAAGGAAAGTCATTTCAAGGCCGTTAAACGGAAATTCCGATACCTGAAAGGCACAGTGAACCTTGGTCTCTGGTATCCAAGGGATACCGGGTTTCAGTTAATTGCATACTCGGATGCTGACCATGCAGGTTGTAAGCTTGATCGAAAGAGTACCTCTGGGAGTGTACAGTTTCTTGGGGATAGATTAGTCAGTTGGTCTTCAAAGAAACAGAATTGTGTATCCACATCTACTGCAGAAGCTGAATACGTTGCTGCAGCAAGCTGTTGTTCACAAGTTCTTTGGATGAAGACTCAGTTAACTGATTATGGATTCCAATTCAACAGAATTCCCATTTACTGTGACTCAAAGAGTGCTATTGCCATTTCTTGCAATCCTGTACAGCACACAAAGACCAAGCACATAGATGTTCGGTACCATTTTCTTAAAGATCATGTCGAGAAAGGTAACATCGAACTCTATTTGTCCCAACAGACTACCAACTTGCAGACCTTTTCACTAAGCCTTTGGATGAAAACAGGTTCAATTTTCTGAAAACCAAGTTGGGAATGCTTGATTTACAAACTTAAATGCTTTAATGCCATGTATTCTATGTTCATTTTCTATATCAAACATTGATGTGTTTTACTTGGTATTGCATGCAATGTTTGAGGGGGAGAAAAAGGGTAGAATACATGATTTTAGGGGAAGTTTGTAAATTTAGTATAGTCTAATATGCTGTATTTGAGGGGGAGTGTGCAATGCATGAAAATGTTTGTTTATTTTTCTAATATGTTTAAAGTTTTTTTTACTAAATGTTTTTTGTTTTGTTTTGTGTGTTTGTTTTAAAATTGAAAAACCAAATATAAAATTAGAAAATATTTAAAAAGATAAAAAGATTTTTGTTTGTTGTTTATTTTTTTTGTTTTTTTTTTTGTTTTTTTTTTTGTTTTTCAATATTGTTATTTTTAATTTTAATTTTTTTTTATTTTTTTTTTTTTTTTTTTTTTTTTTTTTATTTTTTGTTTTTTTTTTTTTGTTTTTTTGTTTTTTTGTTTTTTTTTTGTTTTTTTTTTTTTTTGTTTTTTTTTTTTTTTGTTTTTTCAATATTGTTTTTTTTTTTTTTTTTTTTTTTTTTTTTTTTTTTGTTTTTTTTTTTTTTTGTTTTTTTTTTTTTGTTTTTTCAATATTGTTTTTTTTTTTTTTTTTTTTTATTTTTTCTGTTTTTTTTTTTTTTTTTTTTTTTTTTTTTTTTTTTTTTTTTTTTTTTTTTTTTTTTTTTTGTTTTTTCAATGTTGTTTTTTTTTTTTTTTTTTTTTTTTTTTTTTTTTTTTTTTTTTTTTTGTTTTTTTTATTTTTTGTTTTTAATTTTTTTTTTTTGTTTTTTTTTTTTTTTTGTTTTTTTTTTTTTTTTTTTGTTTTTGAGGTAAGATTTCTTGTTTATTTTTGATCACCAACTGTTTGATTAAATGCCAAGATGAACTTTTTGAATTCTTATGCTTGATATGATGTTTTGATTCATGTTTTGAGGATGATAAATGCATGATTAGGTACTGTACTTTTTGCTTAAATGATTAGATGCCTTAATCTGCTTGAGTGTATGATTTTTTTTGGATTTGATTGTGCATGGGCTGGGTAAACTGGTGTTTTTGATTAAAAGTACCATTTGCAGAGCATTTTGCTCGGCAAATGGGTACTTTGTTCTTGATCATCTTCAAATCATCATAAAGTTTGATTAACATGTTCTTGGTAATCTCTAACAAATTTTTTAGATCAAAAGTGCCATTTGCAGAGCTTATTGCTCGGCAAACGCTTGTTTTTATCAAAACAAATTTGTTTTTCCACCAAGTCTTAAAACAACATAATGCAGAGCATTTTGCTCGGCAAACAGTGCTTTTTGTACAAACCTTGTTCCAAGTCTTAGAACAACTGTTTGCAGAGCATTTTGCTCGGCAAACAGTGCTTTTTGTACAAACCTTGTTCCAAGTCTTAGAACAACTGTTTGCAGAGCATTTTGCTCGGCAAACAGTACAAATTGGTTTTTTAAATCTTGTCAAGACTTAAACCATCCATTTGCAGAGCTTTGAGCTCGGCAAACAAGCCATTTTAAATTCAACTGTTTGCAGAGCTCCTTGCTCGGCAAACAGGCCTTTTTTTGATTTCCAAGTCTTTCAAGCCTTAAAAACCACTGTTTGCAGAGCTCATTGCTCGGCAAACAGTGCTTTTTGTAAGTGCATGATTCGGTTGACAACAGCAACAGCGATTTGATCAGTATGTTTATGTTTTGTAATATGTAATCATAGACTTATGTTATGTTTAAACTTGTAATTTGGACTTAGATAATGTGAATGATTACATATTGATCAGAAGTTTAGTATGTTTAATGTTTACGACTTGTATGGTTATGATTATAAGTAACATACAGATACAAGTGATAAACTTGTCACGTTTTAAGTAATTAAAGTATACTTGAAAGATGACAAAAGAAACTGTATATAAACTCGTGCTACAGTAACACGAGTTTGACTAAACTCGTGCTACAGTAACACGAGTTTGTCTAAATACGTGGTCAACACGTGTTTACGTATAAAACACGCGTTTGCTAATGGGCTTTGGGCTTTAAGGTACACGGTCCATAATTAGCACGCGTTTATGAACATTTAGTATAAATACTCACACTAAACACGTAATTAATAACAATTAATTAAGAGATTACGACTAAACTCTGTCAATTAAGCAAACCCGCGCGCGTTTAAGGTCTTAGGTTGTGTTTACAACGAAAGACGATAATATTATTAACCAAACAGGTTATCACGAGAGGATTCCGCACTCTCGTCATAACTATAAGCGTTCTCGTGTACGATCAGTCCACAAGGACCTACAAGTGGTATCAAAGCCAATAGATTTTTCAATCTGAAGGTTCGAGATCGCTTTGTTTGGCTTAATTTTGCCAAAAATCGTGCAAGATTTCTAATCGGAAAACACGTGTTTGTCTTAGTAACACGTGTTTGGTTTTTAACACGCGTTTGTATTGTAAACTCGTGTTGGCCTTATCATAACACGTGTTTTGTTCTTTAACACGTGTTTGTGTTTTAAACTAGTGTTAGCTGTTCTAATCACGTGTTTGCTATTTTAACACGTGTTTGTCTTGTAAGCTCGTGCTCGTATTTAAACACGTGTTTATCTTAAACACGTGTACCTGTTCACTCTCTGTTCTAATCACGTGTTTATCTCAAACGCGTGGTACTGTTCATTTCTTTTAATTTCTTCTTTTGTCGTATTTCAATGATGTCTGGAATGCCTACAGTTTCATCAAAAGAGGCCCAATACATAAATGCATTAATTCTTCACGATCATGAAGTCGGTCGTACCAATTCACCCCCAAAATTGATTAGACTTGAAAATTTCTGGAGTTGGAAAAACGTTTTGAATCCTATATTCGCCTTACTGATTTCAATCAATGGGTGATGATTACTGAAGGATATGAGTGGCCAACTCATGAAGATGCTCTTGGAAATGAGGTCAAATACAAGATTGGGGATATGTCTGAAGTATTGAAGAAAGAATATGCCATTGAAGGGAAGGCCTTATCAAACTTAGAAATGTGCTTACCTCGGGATGCAATTCATCTTCTCGGAGAACATAAGACCTCTAAAGGTTTGTGGGATGCTTTAAATGCATACTGTGAAGGTGATGAGTTGATGAAAAAGGGAAGAATTAAGCTGCTGAACAGACAATATGAAGTCTTTAATGGATTGAAATCTGAAAGTTTAGATGATTTAATAACTCGTTTTAATCATCTGATTACTGAACTGGGATATTTTGGTGTTACTTTTACACAAAATAAACTAGTAGATAAATTTTTGGATTCTCTGCCGAACAAATGGAATGATTTTGTGCATAGTCTTCAAGAAGAGAAAGATTATGAATCTTACACCTTGGCAGAGATTGTGTCAAGAGTAAAGAACAGGGAAATGAAGCGTAAAGCAAAGGATGAGCTTTCGGTTTTTCAACAAAATCCGAGTTTATATCATGCTAACACTGATAATCTATTGTCTTCATCGTCCTCTACTTCTGGAAGTGGAACTACTGCTCTTTTATCTACTGAAACCATTCATCCTGTTATGGATTCTGATGGAATTGCGGGTTACATGGTTTATGACAATTTGGTTTATGACAATTCATCTTCAACTAAGAATAGCAGTGGATCAAGAAACAGTGGACGTACAACTGTTCGTTCTATGCCAATGAGTATGCAATCTGCTGAAGGACGTATGCAAGTATTTGCTGCTATGTGTTCTGCTCATGAGGCATTTATCAATGGCAAAATTACAGATCCCAGTTTGATTGATAAAGATTATGAACAAGTTGATCCTGATGATTTAGAGGAAATGGACTTGAGTGGCAAATGGCTATGCTCACTATAAAAGCTCGTCGTTTTATGCAACGAACTGGAAGAAATCTTGCATCTGACAAGAATAGAGGATTTGACAAGTCCAAGGTTAAGTGCTATAATTGTGACGGTTTTGGTCATTTTGCTAAGGAATGTCAAAGACCAAAGCGTTTTGATAATTCTACAGCTAATCGTCAGAATTATAATCAGGGAGGAGTCCAAGCTGGAAATCAAATTAAATCAGCCAAAGCTACAGAGCATGATGGAATGATCATTCAGGAACTTCTACAGAAAATCAAGTTCAAAATCCTGAAAATGCCATGGTGGCAAGACAAGCAGATGGTACTTATCTTTGGACAAAGGAAAATGAACCTGAAAATGCTTTGCTAGCTGAGATTTATGATGAAGTAGCTAATGTGATTGATGACGGAAGTGCTGCATTTGATTATGCTCTCTATACAAGTGAAGAGGCTGCTGCTACTGATGCTGCATTACAGGTTTCTGATGATGAAAAGAATGCAGATGAAGCAGTGAAGTTTAAAAGGGCTGATAAGCAGATAGATGAATCTTCTGATAAGACAAGCAGCCAGAGTGATAATCAATCGATGAGCTCAAGTGCAAAATTGGACAAGGCTATTTCTACTGAAGCTGATGATTTTGATATTCCTGAAGGTATGACAATATCAGACTTTGTTGCATATATGGCTGACTGCGATGATCGAGAGAAACAGGTAACTTTTTCTTATTTGACTGTTCGTCGTATTTGCTTGTTTGTTAAAGATGTGATGCAACAACATAGTATTGTCTCATCCAAGACCTTAGAGTTAACCACTAGTTATGAAACTATCAGCAAGGAACGTAGTTCATTTTTCTCTAAGAATAGTGCTTTACTTGATCAAGAACGTCAATTTAAGAGTAGGGTTAAGTCACTTGAAAATGATAATGCTGCCTTAAAAGACAAACTGAAAGAATCAATTTTTAGAGAAAATCTAGCAAATGAAAAGATAGTTTTTCTTTCTAGTGAAATCGGTAAGAAAGAGAAGGATTTGGCTGATGCTAGGGTTACCATTACTAAGCATGAGACTACTTTAGCTAAATGGAGAGGAAGTGATCTAGTAGCTTCTTTAGGTAAACCTAGACATCCTAAGGATAAAACAGGACTAGGAGCTGATTATTCTGATGTAAGACCTCCTTTTAACAACAACCTAGACCCTGTTTATCCAGATTTGGCTGAGTCTGATTCTACTAAACCTGTGCTTACTGACTATCCTAAGTCATCCGTCTCCACTGAACCTAAGCAACTCCAAATTCATTCCTAGACAACTGAGGACCAAAAACCATGATATACCAAAGCTAAGTCAGAAGTTTGTCAAGAAAGGAATTCAGACTAGTTCAATAGAGGTTAAGTATGTCACTGAACCTGAACCTAGTGTAACCAAATCATTCTCAACTTCTGAGACTAAGGCTCCTACTGTGGAAGAGATAGCAACTCAGGAGATTAAGAATATCTTGAATACCCCTCCATCCAAACCATCAGCTCAACCATCTTCTAGCAAGTCAGCACAACGATCTTGTTTTGCTTGTTTTGAAAAGGGACACGTGTATAGTTGTTGTCCCAACCGAGTTAGGAAGGCCTCTAGACAGTCAGTTTCTCCTGTCAAGCCAAATCAAAATAGAGGATTATCTCCTAATTCCCATGTTTCTTTTGAGCGAGGGAATGGTAAACAACAGAATGTGTCCAGTAGTTCTCATGGGATGGGTAATCAAACATTTGGTAAATATGTTCCACCTGTGGCTAAAAGAAATGATTCACCAAGATATATTTCTCCTAGAAATAGATCTGGTCAGTCATCACAATATGCAAAATCAGGGCATCATCGACAGAACTACAATGACCGTAACACATCTCGTGTTCCACAAGTGAATAGACCATTTTCCCCTAAAAGGTCTCAATCAAGGGTTGAGAATATACCTTTACAGCATGCTCAGCAATCATCCAAGGCACCTATTGGGAGCAATGGATTTTGGACTGAAATGCTAGTTAAGGACGAGAATGGTAACCCAAGTCTATAAAGGCTTGGGTTGTCCTTGATAACTGATCCATTTTTGTTTCATGTGCAGGGGCTACCACCAATTCCTATTAGTATTTGGTATCTTGATAGCGGTTGCTCCAGGCACATGACAGGAGACAGAAGACTTCTGTCTGAGTTTGTAAATATTAAAGATCACATGTAAATTTTGCTGGTTCCAAGGGCGGACAAATCACTGGACAAGGAGATGTCGTCGATGGAAAACTTACTTTAAAGAATGTCAATTACGTGGAAGAACTTACTCATAATCCGATGAGTGTATCACAAATTTGTGACCGAGGAAATTCAGTTTTCTTCAACGACAAAGCTGCATTCGTCTTGAAACCGGGTTTTGTTATTCCAGATGATTGGATTTTGTTGACTGCTCCTCGTAAAAGAGATATTTATGGTTTAATGTTAGGAACCAAGAATGTACAGAAGGAAGTCTGTTTGTTGTCTAAGGCAAGCGAAAGTGATTCTCTCTTATGGCATAGAAGAATGGGACATCTGCATTTCCGGAAGATGAATTACATTGTGAAAAATGATCTGGTTCAAGGTGTTCCTAAAAAGAAGTTTGAATTGGAAGATAGATGTGTTCCATGCTTGAAAGGCAAACAACGGAAAAAGCCTCACAAGCCCAAGACACAAAATTCAATTGCCGCTCCTTTTGAGTTACTGCATATGGATCTCTTTGGTCCAGTAAATGTTAGGAGTAGAGGGGGAATGTACTACTGCTTGGTTGTCACTGATGATTTCTCAAGGTTTTCATGGGTTTTCTTCTTAGCTACCAAAGATGAGACTACGGAGATTCTAATTAACTTTTTCACTGAAGCTGAGAATCTCTACAATACGAAAATCAAACGAATCAGGAGTGACAATGGCACGGAGTTTAAAAATTCGGTGATGGATGTTTTCTGTTTATCTAAAGGAATTCAACATCAATTTAGTGCTCCGTATGAACCTCAGCAAAATGGAGTTGCTGAGAGAAATAATAGGACCTTGATCGAGACTGCCAGAACTATGCTTGCTGATTCAGGGCTACCAACTATGTTTTGGGCGGAAGCTGTGAACACAGCTTGTCATGTGTTAAATCGGGTGCTAACTGTTAAAAGGTTTAATAATACTTGTTATGAACTTCTCAACAAACGAAAACCTGATTTGTCTGGATTGGAACCGTTTGGTGTTCCTTGTACTTTTCTGAAAACTTCTCCTCAACCAAAGTTTAATTCTAAAGTTGAAGAAGGTTTCTTTCTGGGATATAAACCGGGAACTCCCATTCGTCGTGTTTTCAATTCGCAGACAGGTAGAGTCGATCTTGGTACTAATGTCGTGATTGTAAGTTATAAACCTGCTACTCATGCTGGTTCTGAGTCAAGTTTTGCTTATGATAGTGTGTTTACTTCACTTAAGGGTCCAATCTCTTTTCCTGGTGTTCCTATTGATGAAAATGTTGATATTATTAGAAATCACTTGAATTATGATTCTGAGGATACTCCCGTTGCACCTATTACTGCTGATGTACCACCACCCAGAGTTGTTCCTACAACGGAGGTTGGTCAATCCAGTGGTTCAAGTGATCCAGCTAATATTCCACTACCAGATGATGACCCGCTTGACTCATCTTCTTCTTCTTCTTCTGAACCTGATGGAGAGTCTCCCACCCAAATTGTTCCGAATATGGGTGATGATTTTCCATGTCACAAAATTCCTCAACATAGAGCAACTAAAGATCATCCAGTTGAAAATATTCTTGGTGAAGCTTCTGCACCTGTCCGAACTAGAAATCAGTTAAATAAGGAGATGACTAGCTTATTTTGTGAAGTGAAGGATACAGGTTTAATTACTGAATGTTTATACTCATGTTTTATTTCACAAGAAGAACCCAAGAATGTTAAGATAGCACTTCAAGATCCATTTTGGGTTGTGGCTATGCAAGAAGAGTTGGCCCAATTTGAAAAACTTGGAGTATGGGAATTAGTTGATGTGCCTAGAGGTATCGAACCAATTGGAACTCGTTGGGTTTTTAAATGCAAACGAGATTACAAAGGGATTGTTACAAGAAATAAAGCACGTCTAGTTGTTCAGGGTTTTGCACAGCGAGAAGGTTATGACTACAATGAAACTTTTGCACCAGTTGCTCGGATTGAAGCTATAAGGCTATTTTTAGCATATGCTAGTTTCAAAGGAATAAAGGTGTATCAGTTGGATGTGAAGAGTGCCTTCTTATATGGAGAAGTTAAGGAAGAAGTGTACGTTCGTCAACCACCGGGGTTTGAAGATCCAAATTATCCAAGAAGGGCATATCGACTGGATAAGGCTCTTTATGGATTACATCAAGCTCCAAGAGTGTGGTATGAGAAGTTGTCAACACATCTGTTGACAAATGGATTTACAAGAGGATCGATAGACAGCACATTGTTTATCAAATGGCAGAAGCAAGATTACATACTTGTGCAAGTTTATGTAGATGATATCATTTTTGGTTCATCTGACATTAAGATGTGCAAGGATTTTGAAATGAGTATGAAGAAGGAATTTGAATGAGTGCTATGGGAGAATTAAAATTTTTCCTTGGACTGCAAGTTGATCAACGAAAGGATGGTTTCTTCATTCATCAGACTAAGTATGTGAATGACATCTTGGAAAGGTTTCAAATGTTAGAATCCAAGACTTATGGTACTCCTATTCAGTTGAATCATGGTCTAGGAGTTCTAATTCTAATGATACACTTGTGGATGCTACTCATTATCGGGCAATCATCGGCTCATTGATGTACTTAACTGCTTCGCGTCCAGATATCATGTTTGCTGTTTGTCTGTGTGCTAGATTTCAAGCAAATCCGAAAGAGTCACATTTAACGGCTGCAAAACGGGTCCTCAGATATTTAAAGGGTACTCAAGGACTTGGTCTATGGTATCCGTTGGGAGGAACGTTTGAGTTTGTTGCTTACACTGATTCGGATTATGGAGGTTGTAACAATGATAGGAAGTCTACAACTGGCGGATGTCAATTCTTAGGAGGGAGACTTGTATCGTGGCAATGTAAGAAGCAGACATCTGCTCAGTCTACTTGTGAGGCAGAGTACATGGCTGCTGGAAGCTGCTGTTCCCAGGTATTATGGATTCAGCAACAACTTCGAGACTACGGTATGGATTTTCTTGATACTCCTATTAAGATTGATAATACGTCAGCTATAGATATAACTAATAACCCTGTCTTGCATAAAGTCACCAAGCATATTGACATTAGACATCATTTTTTGCGTGACTGTGCCCAAAAGAAGTTGATTCATTTGGAAAAAGTTATAACTGATGATAATCTAGCTGATCTGTATACTAAAGCATTTGATAAAACTCGCTTTGAAAGCTGATTCTTCTCAATGGTATGAAGAATGCTGATTCTTATTAGCTCTCTCAAAGAACTATTTTTCTTGTATATTTTATTTTATTTTACTTGTGCCTAGTCTAAGTCTGTAAATAGCTAGAGTCATGAAAATACAAAAAGAATGTCTATTTCAAGTTTGTATATAATTAGTGTCATCAAAAAAAAAAAAAAAAAAAAAAAAAGGGAAAAATGAGAAAAACAAAAAGAAAATAATGGAGTTTTAAGTTGATGCTCTAACGATTAGAAGTGAGGATATTTTAGCCTTTAAGCTTGCTTAATTGTAATATAACTGCTTAGTTCAGTGACTACTTCTAAGGATGTATCGGTAGACACAAAGTACCGAAGGTTTCCCTGAATATTAAATGTTTAATAACCGTATTTGTGGGTAACACGTCAGCATATGGCCTTGAATATGGACTTTTCAAGTGAATGTGCCATCCTTAAAACTTGAGAAAGATTTAGCATTTGGTTTGCGATTGGATGTGTTTGTAAACCATAGGGGGGATTCGCATGCATTCGTGTATGTCAATCTAAACAGAACAAAATGGGTTTTAGCTTCTAAAGCAACTATTAAAAACATCATGATCTCGATTGGCTAAAACAAAGTACCGAAGAATAAAGAAATAATGAAGAATAGTCAAGAAATATCATCGAAAATTCTGAAGTATCAAATTGCTGCACATCAATGAAGTTAATTTCAAAGAAGCAATGAAGAATAGCCAATTCGAATCATGCACTATACATCAAATGTGTTTGTTCTGACCCTTGATCGAAAGATCATTAACCATGGTGACTTCAAAAGTTGTAACGCTTATAAACACATCTTGTTAAGGACTTTAATGCTCTGTCGATCTTAAGTGTATGTTTGACTGTGGGATACACATCTACATTAATAATAATGTGACATGAGTAACTTACTAGGTTACATGGTGACTGTCCTTGGCCCAAGTAATACGAAAGTGTCACAAATCAAAGGAAACTGGAAGTACCGAGTGTTTAAGAGGACAACTATACCGGTAATCGTTGTCGAGTCACTGTTCATAACTAATAATAAGAGCACTATTTCTCACCTGCAGGCTTATGTAATTGCTAATCTGATCTAATCCGCAGAAACTTAGAATTTCTTGTAAATAAATAATGAGGTTTAAATTTAAAGTTTATTTTGTTTTTTAAATTTTCATTTCTGTATTTCAATCTTATGTGTCAAGTAGTTGTGTCAAAACTAGTTCTTATTGCACGAGAGAGTTAATAATCATCACATGATTCTATTGTTCAGCTATATGGTCCTTAACTGGATTATATGAGTTTTTATTGCTTGCAGTATCATGTTAAAAGGTTGTTTTCTGATATGGACATTAATTTGTTTAAGTTTAAGAAAATGATCTTTCTGAATTTTGTTGCTTTGGAAAAGTCAAAATATAGTCAAGATTAGTTTGATATATTTTTGAGATTTCAATTTGTTTTTGGTGAAAGTGCCTTAGGACCGATCGATTCAAGAATTTGTTGTTTTTGATGAAAAGATATGCTTGACAATGATCTTTGACTGACCATAAGTTTTCATTTCGATATTTTCTTTGCATGCTTAAAATAATGTTATCTGTTGATTTTGATGCATTGATGAGTTTCCTTTAAGTGTGCAGGTCTTTCGATATTGGAATTGTGTGTTTTTCCAAAGTTGTTAACAAGTATCTGACTTGGTATCATTCGTTAAGGGGGAGTTTGTTTTTGCAGACTTTCGATTGCTAATGATTATCTGTGATTGAATTGAGTCCAAATCAAGTCCTGGTATCAATGTTTTAAATGTCCGTTACTTTATGGTTTTATACATCACATTAACTTGTTGTGTAAGTTTACCAAAGTTTACGTAATGGTTTTTCAGTTGATACAGGTATATCGTACAGTCAAGATTCTCAGGTTTGATTGTTAAAATTTTATCTGCTAATGATGACTTGGTTTTCAGGGGGTTCAATCATTGAGTTTTTTTTTCATACAGGTTATCTTTATCCTGTGTGTGTTGGCTGGTTATTCAGGTTTGATGGTAAAGGGTATGAAAATTCTCTAAGTGTTGATTGAAAATGTGGTTGATTGTACAGGTAACACGCGTTTACATCATGTGCTAATCTACTCCACGCGTTTGGATTTGACCACGCGTTTGGAGTTTTCCTATCACGTGTTTGATTGCCTACAGCGTGTTTGGATTTGACCACGTGTTTGATCTTTGTTCACGCGTTTGACCTTAAGTTAAACACGTGGTTGACCAGGTTTGACCACGCGTTTGGGTCATGGGTATATATATACCTTGCTCAAACTCGTTTCATTTTTACCTTTTTCAATTTTAACATAATTATTTTCACCCGAGTTTTACCCCCAACACGCGTTTACATTAAATTCGTTCCATATTCTCATTGATCGGTTATTGTTCATCTCGATAAACTCATTTTTTGTGATCTTGTTCGTGATTCTTATACAGGTATTGCTTATTGCTTATTGTTTTTTCGTATTTGCTGCCATGAATAGTATCACGAGTTAAGCTTATTGTTGAAGAAGATGAACAGTGTCACGAGTTTGATACTTACGCGTGTTTAGAACTTTTTTATGTCAAACTTTTGTTTACACGCGTTTGATAAATATCGTGATTAACTAACTTTGTTTACACGCGTTTGGTAAATAGTATGATAAACTGACCTTGTTCCACGCGTTTACCATTTGTCACCACGTGTTTACCCTTTGTAACGAGTTTACTTTTGTTTGCACGCGTTTACCATTGTTCACACGTGTTTACCATTGTAACACGCGTTTGAAGACTTGTACATGTGTTTAAGTCTTTTTGGCATACTACACGCGTTTACCCTATATCACGCGTTTACCATTGATCACACGCGTTTACCATTGTAACACGCGTTTGAAGAATGTGTACACGCGTTTGAGACTTTAACACGTGTTTACAACCAGATTCAAAACTTCCTAAGTTTTATTGTGCAGATTTATTATTGCTAAATTTTTGTTATTGCACTGTTGTTTTTGCTTTACAGAAATGGCTGGAAATCCGAGGAACTTTTTCTCCACTCACAATCAGTTGATTGATTTGACAAGAGATAGAAGGAATGTGGAGTTTACTGGATTGCTTCGGTATTTGGAACGATCACGCCTTCATTTCGTGCTTACTCATAATCCTGTATTATATCAAGGTTATTTGCATCATTTTTGGAACAATGCGTCGGTCAGGGTGGTTCAAGCGCAGCGTGCACAAGGGGATAGAGCTGCTGTACCTAGGAGTGTTAGGTTTCAGACCACGGTGGCTAATCAGACTTTTTCATTCTCTGCTGCTGATTTGAGAGAAATATTACATTTGGGGACTGTTGCAGAAGAGAATGGTCCGATAGAGTTTGAAGAGACCTTGATCAGGGGATGTTTTGGAAGGATGGGTCATGCAACACCTGGTGCTAAATGGCCGATTGCGAAGGCTGGTTTTTATGGCCAATGGAGATTTTTGGCGCATGTTTTGATAGTGGCAATTAGTAATCGACATGCAGGGTTCGACCAGTTAAACAAACAAGTTGGGTCGCAGATGGTGGCTTTGACGTTGAATAGGCCATATTCATTCTCGAGCTATTTTTTTGATATTTTGAAGACTCAAATTACTCAGACTGGGGCGCAGAGGTTCATGATGTTGCCAAGGATTACGATGGCAATCATTAATCACTTTCTACCGAATCTGCCAGTCTTGGAGGATATATATGACATTGTTTCTCCACCAACTCGGATTTGGTCTATGATGTTAAAGATTAAGGAGAATTATCCGAATCCTCAGAATGTGCCGTTGTTTGGACATTTGATCAACCCTAACTATCGTGCTCCGGCTGTTGGATGGGAAGATGAAAATGAGGTTGAAGAAGGAGGAAATAATGATGCACCACCTCCACCACCACCACAACCTCAAGTTCAAGTTCCACGTGTGGCTCCACGTCAAAGACAACGACAACGACGGGTTCGTCCACGGGTTCAACCACAGGCTCAGCCTGAAGTTAGACAAGTACAGGCTGCTGATGAAGAGGCTCAGGCAGCTAATGAAGCGTTGGAAGATTTGTTGGATCAGGCAGCAGGTGCTAATCCCGAAGTAGGTGAAGCGTTTGTACAGGCTGCTTTGGATCCCGATGATGTCATTGCACAAGTTGATAACTTCCAATCGTTGGATAATCTGGAGTTGTTCGTAGAGTCTAATGCTGAGAGAGATCAGGAGCTGGATCGTTTGTTGGAGGATGTTGATGATCAACTAAATTATGTTAGGGCTGATGTTGATCAGGCAAGTGTTTCTTCGTCTGTTGAGAGAGGGTTGAAAAGGGTTCGTACTGAAGTGGAAAGTGAACCAGAGGAGGAGGAGACTGAGGAGGAGACTCCTTTGATTAGACGCAGGAAAGCGCCTCGATCGGGAAAGGTTCTACCGGCTCATTTGGCTGCAGCAATTGAGACTTATAGACAGCAAGAAGAGTCTGAGCAGAATGAGGAGACGGAAGGATCACTTCCTGAGCGAGATGAGGCTTCGGTTGCTGTAACTCAATCTGAATCTGTTCAAGTCTCAGTTACTCAACCTGAATCTGTTCCAGTATCAGTTCCTCAAGTGACACAAAGTGCTTCGTTTCGACCTGTTGTACCTATAAGCACAGTGTTTACTACTCTTCTACGTCCATTACAACCGCCTATGATTGGTCGACCTCCAGTTTTTGAAGCCAGACCAACAGTTGCACCTCCGCATATCATGACGACTCAACTTAAGGTGAATCATTTGGAGACACGTGTTATGTCGTTAGAAGCTCAAATGAAATCTATGCAAGGGTTGGTTGGGAAGTTGGTTGCTGAGTTGGAAGATGAAAAGCGTCAAAGTGCAGAACTCAGGGAACAGCTTCGTCAGTTAATGGCTCAAGGGGGAGATAGTTGTAGGGAAATGGAGTTGAAGAGGAAAGAAGATGAGGATGATGATGAGGATGCCAATGCTGATGGTGAGCCAAGAACTGAAGCTCATGCAGAAGCAGCAACTCAGGGGGAGACACCATTCCAAACAGAGTCAGAGATTGCTGGTACAGTTGGTGCTAGTACATCTGGGACTCAGAAAGACTCAGGCAAAGCTGTGATGATGGCTCCGGATGTAGTTATTGATGATGATTCCAATTCAGGTAACTCAAATTCTGATTCTACTACCAATAAGTCTTCAGAGTCAGAGTTGCACCCATTAATAGTGCATAGACTAGAGAAGAGATTGGGATATGATTCACAAGCTCATTTGAGAGCTATGGCGGATTTTATGGATCCTGATGATTATCATGATCCAGGATCATATAAGGATCAAGTAAAAGAGCAATTAGGGTTAACCAGTACATCTTCAGAGTCAGAATCGGATTCGTCAGATTCAGATTTTGTTTTTGAACCTTAAGAGATTAATAATCTGTGTATTTTAGATGTAAATGAGATAAACATTATAAGATAAATATTGGTGTATTCAATTGTTACATTATATTTATGATATAGTTTATTTTATTTATGCTATCTTTTGTGTCTTAATGTTGTTTGTCTTTGCATATTTGAAATATTTAAATTTTTAAATTTCAGATAAGCTTCAAAAGATAGATGTAGGTACATCTGAGGTCCGAAATGATGATTCTGAGAATGAAGAAAGTTTGGAGGAAGGTGAAATGAATCTACCTGATTTGGACTGGGATAATGTTTTTCAAGATGATGATGTTATGCAACAACAAGTTCCATATGATCAACAAGAGATTCAAGCTGAGCGAGTGTTTATTCCAAGTTCAAGAACTCTACACTTTACGGTTTTTACCAAAGTTGGAGATGATGAAGATGGAATTACGCTAAGCTGGAATATTGAAGATTCGAAGGAATTTGATGTGACAGAATATCCAGTGCCAAGTAGGGATGAAGATCACCTACATCAAATTGATAGAAAGATACCGGCAAGAGGATTTGTAGGAGAAGTTATGAAACCATCAGTCTTCTGGGATTTTATTAGTGATCGAGATGCTCATACGTATGTCACTACTATTCTGAGTTGGTTTTTCGATGATGAGCTAAAACTGTTTATTATTAAGAGAGATGATGGTTGTCAGTATTTAAAGCCGAGGAAAAGATATTTTGAGAGCCTTAGTGAATCCGATTTAATGGATTTAGGAAGGAAAAGGCTGGTTAATCCAAGTGGAAATGGATATGCAACTTACTGGAGTAAGAAGTTGCAAGATGATTACAGGAAACGATTTTATGATGATTTTGATAAAACCAGTTTGTTCATAATGCCAAGATCTTTGAAGAAAGTTACGAAGGATGATGGAACTATTGAATTCGTTCAACGATCGATCAAGTGTGTATTGAAGGTTCCGGTCAAGAAATGGCCTCAAGATGTTTTGAGTACACTTGATCATTGGGAGATTCATAGGGACACTGGTGAAGCATTGATGTATGAAGATAAAGATAAGAGAGTTATTTTGCTACGTGTATTTGATCCTATGCAGATTGTAAATCTTTCCAGAGATGATCAGAGAAGGTTATACGACACTGAATGTCTATTTATCCCTTCATGGACCACTGAGGAAAGCCGATATAGGAAGATCTTGCGTATTTGCTTACATGCTAATATTCATGCAAATAGCAGAAGATTGTTATTTGATGGATAGTGTTTTTACAAGACTGAATAAATCGTGTAGCTGATGTCAAGGGGGAGACTGTAAGTGCATGATTCGGTTGACAACAGCAACAGCGATTTGATCAGTATGTTTATGTTTTGTAATATGTAATCATAGACTTATGTTATGTTTAAACTTGTAATTTGGACTTAGATAATGTGAATGATTACATATTGATCAGAAGTTTAGTATGTTTAATGTTTACGACTTGTATGGTTATGATTATAAGTAACATACAGATACAAGTGATAAACTTGTCACGTTTTAAGTAATTAAAGTATACTTGAAAGATGACAAAAGAAACTGTATATAAACTCGTGCTACAGTAACACGAGTTTGACTAAACTCGTGCTACAGTAACACGAGTTTGTCTAAATACGTGGTCAACACGTGTTTACGTACAAAACACGCGTTTGCTAATGGGCTTTGGGCTTTAAGGTATACGGTCCATAATTAGCACGCGTTTATGAACATTTAGTATAAATACTCACACTAAACACGTAATTAATAACAATTAATTAAGAGATTACGACTAAACTCTGTCAATTAAGCAAACCCGCGCGCGTTTAAGGTCTTAGGTTGTGTTTACAACGAAAGACGATAATATTAATTAACCAAACAGGTTATCACGAGAGGATTCCGCACTCTCGTCATAACTATAAGCGTTCTCGTGTACGATCAGTCCACAAGGACCTACAAGTGATTTATGGTACTGCAGTTTGTGATTCAAGCTACAGAGTTTCTTATTTTTGTGAGAGCTGATTGATTTGATGCTGATTGTTGGAAATTCAACTTCTCTATTATATGCCGGTTAAGCAAGTCGAGGAATGTCTCGAGCAAAGTTCCAAGCAGGAAGAAGATTGCATATGTTTAATTCGGAGATGGTTACTGTTGAGGGGGAGAACTACAATGAGATGTGTTAGGTTAGTTGGTTGTCACAGAGATACAGAGATTTTGGAGTTTGAAGATCAGAGTGTTGTGTCAGAAGATCGAGTCTCACAAAAGAAGACCCGGTATCATTAGTTAAGGGGGAGTTTGCTTTTGCAGGTTTTCGATTGCTAATGATTATCGGGAATGAATTGAGTGCATCGGTCAAGGGGGAGACTGTAAGTGCACGTTCTGGTGCACAATTTGTGTCCGATGCATCTCAATTAAAGGGCTGTTACTTTACAGAGATTTTCCAGACAACTGGACAAACTCGTGTGAACAGTACCACGAGTTTGGACAAACTCGTGTGAACAGTACCACGAGTTTGGACAAACTCGTGTGAACAGTACCACGAGTTTGGACAAACTCGTGTGAACAGTACCACGAGTTTGGACAAACTCGTGTGAACAGTACCACGAGTTTGGACAAACTCGTGTGAACAGTACCACGAGTTTGGACAAACTCGTGTGAACAGTACCACGAGTTTGGACAAACTCGTGTGAACAGTACCACGAGTTTGGACAAACTCGTGTGAACAGTACCACGAGTTTGGACAAACTCGTGTGAACAGTACCACGAGTTTGGACAAACTCGTGTGAACAGTACCACGAGTTTGGACAAACTCGTGTGAACAGTACCACGAGTTTGGACAAACTCGTGTGAACAGTACCACGAGTTTGGACAAACTCGTGTGAACAGTACCACGAGTTTGGACAAACTCGTGTGAACAGTACCACGAGTTTGGACAAACTCGTGTGAACAGTACCACGAGTTTGGACAAACTCGTGTGAACAGTACCACGAGTTTGGACAAACTCGTGTGAACAGTACCACGAGTTTGGACAAACTCGTGTGAACAGTACCACGAGTTTGGACAAACTCGTGTGAACAGTACCACGAGTTTGGACAAACTCGTGTGAACAGTACCACGAGTTTGGACAAACTCGTGTGAACAGTACCACGAGTTTGGACAAACTCGTGTGAACAGTACCACGAGTTTGGACAAACTCGTGTGAACAGTACCACGAGTTTGGACAAACTCGTGTGAACAGTACCACGAGTTTGGACAAACTCGTGTGAACAGTACCACGAGTTTGGACAAACTCGTGTGAACAGTACCACGAGTTTGGACAAACTCGTGTGAACAGTACCACGAGTTTGGACAAACTCGTGTGAACAGTACCACGAGTTTGGACAAACTCGTGTGAACAGTACCACGAGTTTGGACAAACTCGTGTGAACAGTACCACGAGTTTGGACAAACTCGTGTGAACAGTACCACGAGTTTGGACAAACTCGTGTGAACAGTACCACGAGTTTGGACAAACTCGTGTGAACAGTACCACGAGTTTGGACAAACTCGTGTGAACAGTACCACGAGTTTGGACAAACTCGTGTGAACAGTACCACGAGTTTGGACAAACTCGTGTGAACAGTACCACGAGTTTGGACAAACTCGTGTGAACAGTACCACGAGTTTGGACAAACTCGTGTGAACAGTACCACGAGTTTGGACAAACTCGTGTGAACAGTACCACGAGTTTGGACAAACTCGTGTGAACAGTACCACGAGTTTGGACAAACTCGTGTGAACAGTACCACGAGTTTGGACAAACTCGTGTGAACAGTACCACGAGTTTGGACAAACTCGTGTGAACAGTACCACGAGTTTGGACAAACTCGTGTGAACAGTACCACGAGTTTGGACAAACTCGTGTGAACAGTACCACGAGTTTGGACAAACTCGTGTGAACAGTACCACGAGTTTGGACAAACTCGTGTGAACAGTACCACGAGTTTGGACAAACTCGTGTGAACAGTACCACGAGTTTGGACAAACTCGTGTGAACAGTACCACGAGTTTGGACAAACTCGTGTGAACAGTACCACGAGTTTGGACAAACTCGTGTGAACAGTACCACGAGTTTGGACAAACTCGTGTGAACAGTACCACGAGTTTGGACAAACTCGTGTGAACAGTACCACGAGTTTGGACAAACTCGTGTGAACAGTACCACGAGTTTGGACAAACTCGTGTGAACAGTACCACGAGTTTGGACAAACTCGTGTGAACAGTACCACGAGTTTGGACAAACTCGTGTGAACAGTACCACGAGTTTGGACAAACTCGTGTGAACAGTACCACGAGTTTGGACAAACTCGTGTGAACAGTACCACGAGTTTGGACAAACTCGTGTGAACAGTACCACGAGTTTGGACAAACTCGTGTGAACAGTACCACGAGTTTGGACAAACTCGTGTGAACAGTACCACGAGTTTGGACAAACTCGTGTGAACAGTACCACGAGTTTGGACAAACTCGTGTGAACAGTACCACGAGTTTGGACAAACTCGTGTGAACAGTAACACGAGTTTGTAATCATTCGACTAATGATAAAGGAATTCTTTCTATATCTCCTGTTCATATTTGTTAAATTCGTGTTCATTTATGTGTTTTCATTCAATTACCTCAATCACGATTATGTTTGGATTCCGCACTTACATAGTCGTAGGAATCGCGAATCGATCGATCACAGGAACTTTCAGTGCTTTTTGTCCAAAATTTTTACAAGTTTCTAAAACCAACTGTTTGCAGAGCATTTTGCTCGGCAAACAGTACAAAGTGAAAATTTTCACCAAGTTTCTAAAACCAACTGTTTGCAGAGCATTTTGCTCGGCAAACAGTACGAAGTGAAAAATTTTCACCAAGTTTCTAAAACCAACTGTTTGCAGAGCATTTTGCTCGGCAAACAGTACAAAATGAAAAAAATTTAAACAAACTTTTAAATTCAACTGTTTGCAGAGCATTTTGCTCGGCAAACAGTACAATTTGAAATTTTTCACATTGAAATGTTTCTTTAATCAATTGACAACATTTTTGTTGTTCAATTATAGAAAATTTCATACATTTCAAAGGAGTTGGACTGAACTGCTCATTTGCAGAGCTTTGAGCTCTGCATTTACATGTTTCAACTCCAAAACAAATCAAATTTTTGCCAAAACCAATTTTTGGTCCTTGTCAATTTCTGGATTTATTTTTCAAAATTTGCTATTTGCAGAGGTTTTTGCTCTGCAAATAGTACAAATTAGAATTTCAAAAGTTTTTTTTCTATTTTTTTTATATTTTTTTTTTTTTTTTATTATTTTTTTTATTTTATTTTTTTTTTTTTTTTTTCTTTTTTTTTTGTTTGATATTTATTTGTATATGTGTATTGTGTATGATATATAGTATTTCATAAGTGTTTAGAGTGAGAGGCAAGGTATCGAACGCCTTTGTGTACTACCTTGTTTTCTTATCTTCTGATACTTATGTGATTCTATATATTGTCATGTTTTGTATATATATTTGAGTGAGATGCAAGGTATCGAACGCCTTTGTGTACTACTTTGTTCTCTCATTTTTAAGATATATGCAAAACATTATCTGTGAAATAAATGTGTTTCTTAAAAGTTGGTATATTTTGTTATTTTTCTGTTCTTAACATGTATTTTCTGGTCAAAAACTTTGGTCGGTTTGTATTAAACAGAAAAATAATAAAGTATCAAGATGGCAATGTTCAGAGAAGGAGATTCAATGAAAATGCAAGCCAATCAAGCATTACATATTCCATTTGCTTGCAAATTTCCGATAATTCCAGAGATTCTCAGTCATCATCCACTGAATAATGCAGTGACTGGAGGTGCAATTGTACCTGAGAAGTATGTATTTGAGCTGTGGCAATCTATTGAATATGTACGAGGAAGTAAAAGGCACAACACAGCAGACTACTTCAAATTTTCACTAGAATCAGAAACTGAAATCTTCAACTGTAGATTAACTCTGGATGAATTTAGAACAATCATTGGATTTCCTGTTCTAGAAGAATACGAAGAACTCCCATCTGTTGAAGAAATGTTGGCAGGAGTTCATTCGTTGGGTTATGCAGGAGATTTGACAACAATGAGAGATTTTCGAAGAAGTAATGTAGCAACTCTCTGGCATACGATGTACAATATTCTTTCAACCTGCTTGATGCCGTCACAGAAAGGAATTGATCTGATGACAAAAGATTCATTGGCAATCTATTATGCAGTCACTCACAATGTGCAGTGTGACTTTGCGACTATAATCTGGAAAAAGCTGATTCAAGTTGTTAAGGGAAAGGATAAACAAGACAGAAAGTATATTCCATTTATCAGATTTTTCACATTGGTTATCGAAGATGCTCTTGATAACAGAGAAGAAATCCCAAAATTGGAAAATAACTTTAAATGTGTGATTGCCTTGTATAAATCAAATCTGAGAGGCACAAGTTGTGAAACCGTAAGACCTTTTCCGATTCCACCATTTTTGATAAACCTGGTTCCTGCTCAGAGTCCTCACCTTAGGGATTATCTCGAGTGGTTAGTCTCAGCTATGGGGTCTGAAAGCCGACAGACTCCTTCCCAAGCTGAGCATAGGTCGCCAAGTGAGGGTCCTAGTTCGTCAAAAAGAAAAAGAGGGGTTAGTGATGAAGGGGCCTCTGAGCTTAGGAAAAGAAAGTCAAGGAGGGTTATATTTGAGCAAAATGTTGCTTCACCTGAACCTATTTCTTCACCTGTTTCTCAACCTACACCATCAACACAATCTACACCAACCGGTCACCTTTCACAATCTTCACCTTCGTAATCGACACCTTTACCATCCGTTGTTTCACCGAATCCACCAATTCTAACACCACCTCGATCAATTGCTTCAGTACTACCTGATGAACCAACTCCACCACCAGGTAGACGACTTAAAATGTCTGCTAGAAGTGTCCTAAAGCAAACTTCAAAGAAGAAGAAATCAAAAAGAAAACATAAGTCGTCTAGATCTGCAAGACAACGACTAGAATCTTCTTCAGCAGATGTGAATGACCAACCTGGTGCCTCAGCGGAGTTTGATGTTGAACAAGCAACAAGAATTGTGCATATTGTTGAATCTGATGTTGAGACTGCGCATGTGAGCACTGGAGATGATGTTGTGCTGGAGGAACAAGGCAGGAATGAGGGAGGAGTTGAAAATACCAGAGAGGATGTGCGGTCCGGGTTAGGACAAGGGCAAAAAGAAAACGATGGCCCTCCATTAGTTGAAACCAATGTGTCTAGCCGGGTTGTTTACCCTAGGGTAGAAATCGGGAACTGCCCATTCTCGTTTGCACCAACCTCTCCCAGCCATTCTGACTCCTCACAACAGGAGTTAGTCTCAGAAATACACGGGGATAAGTCACGCTCACCACACTCTCCTCATTTGGAGGATGAGAGTGTTGAAATTAGAGAGGACCAGCCCCACCTCTCGCCTTCAGTTCTTGCACAAGAGTCTAGATCCCCTAGGGACACTGATTCACAAGCCCAGTTGAGTACTGGTACCGGAACAAGCGGAGAGGGACCCACTTTGTGTGACCCTTAAGGACAGCTTGGAAATCCTGCCTTAGCTACCATCACGCCAGCTTTAGCCGCAGGTAACATTCCTCAGACCAAGACTGGGGAGCAGTATGAACGCCGTAGTGACACTGCTGTTCCTCAGGATCAACCTAAGACTGTATTAACGGGCATTCTCAGTGACCCCGGTGTTGTTAGTAGTGTTGCCCAACAACAAGTCCAGGACAGTGATTTATCACAGTCTAGGACACCAATTGATTCGGGTTGCAAAGCCCATGAATCTGAAACTGCTGGTGAGGGTACAACCCGAGGATCCGCAGGAAATCCTGAATCAGCATCGCTGCATTTAGGTCACACCACAAGTGTGCCAACAACCTCCGGGTTGGATCCTCCACATCTAACACCAACACAAAGAACACCAACACCAACTGAAATTCCATCAACATCAACAAATCAACCAACCAAAGATTCTGCATGTGAGGTTTTATTGAATATATTAAGATCGGAGGGTGATTTGTTGACTGTTACGGAAAGAGGAGTATTGAATGCCTTGGAAGTTAGAGAAAGGGAACTTGCAACTGACAGACGAGTCAAAGCTTTACAAGAACAAGTTCACAGACAAAAGGCTGAGAATGATGCTAAACTAGCTGAATTTGAGTTAAGATTGATAGCTTTAGAATCTTGCCGACCGGCCTCGGTTCCTTCTCGTCGGGATAATCCTGATTCTGATGATCACCCCGAGGGGGAGAACCAAGGAGAAGGTCAAACGAACATTGATAATACTTCGGCAAGAGTTGAAGGAAATGTTGGAGATGTGGTGATGGAAGAAAGAGCCGAGGGTGTGAATGCTGAAAATGTTGAGAATGTTGAGAATGATTCTTTGAATGATGAGATTAGAAGAAGGTTAGTTGAAGTTTTTGGTGATAATTCTGATGTAGAAAGTGAAGAAGAAGTTGAAAATATTGAGGTCAATGAAGAAGAAGGTTTTGTTATTGAAGAGGATTTAGTTGAATATGCTGAAGGAGAAGCTGATCTAGAGGCCATAAAAGATAATGTTATATTGGATGAGCCAGAGATAGTTGAGACTCCTGTAAACGTAGAAGCTGCAGAGGAACCTATGTTTGAAGAATTTGCAGATCTTGATTACTTTGAAACAGGTCCTTCAAGCAGAGTTGAAGTTGGAGAATCATCTGCTCGTGCTAGCTCAGCTCCACAGCATTATAATTTTGATGAATTCAACAATTTTGATGATCTTAGAAAGACTCCAGAAGCTGCAGTTCAAAACTTTCAGAAATCTACTTACAAACAGGTTTTGAGAGAGGCAATCATATCCGAGGAAGTTCTTCCTGATTACTTTCCAACTGATTTAACTGAAGAACAATTAAGATTTATTAATCGGGGATACTTCTTGAGGGATAGGGAAAGAATGGTTGCTCTCGGCATCAAACCTAAAGAAGCAGCTAAGAAATCAAGATATCTGGAGGAAAGGGCTTACCCTATATTTTGTGGAGCAACTAAGGTCACTAAAACCAAGAGACCAGAGCTTGACTCAATGTACAAGTTTAAGGAAGCCAGACAAATTGAAGAATACACAGAGCTTCTTAAACTTACAAAACAATATAATCCAAAGTTGCTGGAAGAACAGAGAAACCACAAGATATTGGTGTTGATCAGGGTGATTTTGATTAAAAGAGTTACTATCTCTATTCCATGTTTTCACGTCAAAAGAGATAATAACAAGATCTACAGATTTACAGAGGCCCAATTTAAACTTTTGCCAGTAGATGACATTATCTTCCTCTACAACCATTTCCTGAATGCAATGCAAAGATACCATGAAGATGTGATTGCTTTTGATGCTGTAAAAAGATACATGTCAAGTTACATTCAATATGCTTCATTGGAAGATTTTCAAATAGGGTTTGAAGTTGTGAAGAGGAAGATAAATGTTCCATATCCAGATCAGAGTCTTTACACTGAAGACATTGAAAAGCTCAGTATTGGTCATGTCATTGAAGAATCATCTTTTGGGGTTGTCTTTCTAAATAGCCGAAAGAAGAAGATTTTCATTCGTATGGATGAACTTGCTTCTTATTCTGATGGAACATTGGAGTTTTGTAAAAATGTGTTGCTGTGTTTGAAGGAAGATGAGCAAGATGAAAATAAAAGGGAAGTGTTTGATAAAGTAATCTCCAAAATCAATCAAAGGCTTGAATACCGAGACAGCATTCGAATGATGAGAGAAGCAAAGAATGTTCAGAAGTCGAAGTATGTTGTTCGTCGGAAAGGAGGTTGCTGGATCAAGTACGAGCCAAGTAATTTTCCCGGGCCACATAACATTCCTCCAAGAAATTTTGAGGCAAATATGATTGTTCCAGATGACAGACCCGAAGGAGAAAACTGGTTCTGGCATCCAAACAAAGACTGACCAAATATGAGAGCTTGAAGATAAACAAAGACTGACCAAATATGAGAGCTTGAAGATAAACAAAGACTGGATATTTTTGACAAATCACTACTAAAGGGAAGATTGTTAGAAATATAAATGTAGTAGTTGATTTGTTTTTCTTATTGTATATGTGTACTTAGAATGTAAATGTCTAAGTATGGAAGGGGCTTAGTGTAAATTAGTCATATGTATATAAACCCCTTCCATTAAGCATTTTGTAACCTTTGGACCCCATAATACAATCTAATCTTTCCCTGACATCTCTCTACTCTCTCTCTACTTTCTCTCTCTAGAAACCTCCATTAACACACACTAAAACACACACAAAAGCTCGAATTCTAAACTCTACAAATGACATCAATCCTGAAACAAGTCTCATCATTAGAATATGAATGCTTGATAGACTTTTCAACATTAAACACAATCCTATCAGTTCTTACGCCCAAAGAGATTTCCTTGTCTTTTACACGGATGATAGCATCTGCGGTATTAAGGAATGGGCGTCCTATAATAAGATGGACCTTCGTATCTTCCTCCATCTCGAGGATAACGAAGTCAACTAGAAAAACAATATGGCCAACTCTGACGCTAATGTTCTCAGTAATCCCGATGGGATACTGAAATGAATGGTCAGCAAGTCTTATACTCAGGCGAGTAGGGCGAAGGACTCCCAAGGACAACTTGGCATAAACCGAGTAAGGCATCAAATTGATGCTAGCCCCTAAATCATCTAAGGCTTTACAAATAATAGTTCTAGTAGAGCAAGTGATAAGGTAACTCCCTGGGTCTTCAAGCTTTGGTGGAATGCGGTTTTGCAAGATAGCAGAACATTCAGCATTAAGAAAAGTAGCCTTTGTCTCCTCAAATTTCCCTTTGTCTGTCACAAGCTCGTTAATGAACTTGGCATAATTGGGCATCCCCTGAATAAGATCAACTAAAGGAACATTAATATGAACATTTTTGATCATGTCCACAAACTTGTTATATTGCTCCTTCAGCTTTGCTTTCCTGAACCTCTGTGGAAATGGTATATTTGGCTTGTATGGTTTAACCTCTGAAACCACAGCCGGTTTTGGTGGAGTGACCGGAGTCTTCACGGTCGGATCCTCCTCTATCTCTATCTCTTCATCAACATCAGCATCATCACTCCTGTTATCCTGCACATTTGAAACAACAACATTAGGCATAGGAGGTGGGTTATAAGACCTACCAGTACGAGTGGTGATGGCTTTGGCTTGCTCATTACGCACTGGATGTGGAGTGTATATCTGTCCCGAATTAAACTGAGGCCTAGGATTCTGCTGTGTGTTGCTAGGAAGAGTCCCCATGGGCCTAGCAAGAGCTGCCATCTTACTTTCGAGATCCTTGGAGTTAGCACCCTGATTTTTCATGTTGATCTCCACCTTCCCGTTTATCTGATCTAACCTTTCACTCAAAGCCTTAGTATCATCCCTGATCATTTGAATACTAGTTTTTGTTTCAACTTGATTACTAGCCAACTGCTTCATCATCTCCCTCAACTCGGCATTAGGATCGGCATTAGAAGAAGAAGAACCTGATCCTTTTCCTTGCTGAGTTTGTTGTTGTGGCTGATTCTGATAATTATCTCTTTGCCACCTGTTACCTGAAAAACGAGGAGCATTAGCCTGAAAAGAAGAGTTATAAGAAGAATTACCTGAAGGCCGGTTCTGGAAACCGGTGTTGCGGTGGAAATTCCCTTGGGGTTGATTCTGAACATAGTTCACATCTTCGGGTGCCCGATTTGGACACTCATCAGAATAGTGCATATCACCACAATGATCACACCCATCGGCTAAGACCTTAACATCCCTCTCAAGTGCTCCAAACTTAGTCTCTTGAGCAGTAAAGCTCCTATCCATGCGCTCAGATAGCGCCTTAATCTCTCCAATAACCGCCGAATCGTTACTAGCTTCAGCCTTAGCAACTCTCCCTTGGTTAGTGCCCTTCTTCATCTTCCTTTCATTCTTCAAGAACCTTTCATCATCCATAGTTGAGTTATCCTTTGCCATGTCTTCCAAGATCTGATAACCTTCGTTGGGTGTAATGTTATTGAAACTACCCCCAAAAGCATATCCCAATTCTCGTTTAGTCTTCTTATCTAACCCATCAAAGAAAAGCTCCACATATTGTTCCCTAGTCAAATTGTCACCTGGACAATTTCTCAACATTTCCTTGAAACGAACCCAAGCATCTACAACATCTTCTCCATCATCTTGTTCAAAACACCTAATCATATTCTCCAACCTTCTTTGAGTTCTGAGTGAATAAAACTCACCAATAAAAGCCTCCTTAAGTTGGTCCCAAGTAGTGATTGAATTCTTTGGAAGATCATTGAACCAATCAAGTGCTTCTCCGGTGATTGAGATGGGAAATGTCTCAAGTTTCACGGCATTCATTTGATTTTGACCATATTGATAAAGCCGAGCCAACTTTTCAAACCTATCCAAGTGTTGGTAAGGATCCCATTTCCTTTTTCCATCAAATTGTTGCTCTTCTATACTCTTGAGATGATTTCCTTTCAAATTGAAGGTGTGATCAATGGTCGGAGGTCTAATGGCAGAGCCACGGCTGGTTGGAATAGTACGAACCCTCTCGCCATAGCGAGTGTCATTTGGATCCCTTGGTTGTTCGTCACCCATCTCCTCTTGCTTAACATATAAATTGAAGAATTCGTCTAAATAAAACCTGTTAGGACCAGTTCACCTGGTAAACTGGCCAGTCTCCAGTTGCACCTGGAGATCCAGTGAAACTGGAGACCTAGATGATTTGTCAAAAAATATATTGAAGTCCAGTTGCACCGTACAGTCAACGCAACTGAAGACTTCCTCCAGTTAAGAACTGACCAAGTTGAAGAATCATTCCAGTTGAAGTCGAAGACAACAAATGGAAGACAGAGAATGGAAATGGCAGCGAAGCCCAGTTGACATTCTAGTCAGTTACAAACTGGAGACCATCAGTGGAAAGCTCTTACAAAGCTTTACACTGATTACGAGGAATTGACTTTTATGCCTTATGTACCTTTACCCGGATAATAAGACTCATCTTATTATTTAAGTAATAAAAGTACATAAAGGTGGTTGATTAAAGTTGCTTTATCATGCGACTTTACACTGCTTTTTAAGGAATTAAATGTTATTCCTTAAATGCTCTCAACCACATTTGTACGGCTAAAGTTAACATCCCAATGTTAACTTTGCCTATAAATACAAGTCATTGCACAACAAGAATAAGGAAATAAATCACATAAGTTGAATACTTCACACTTTGCATACCTGCAATATTCTTGGTGAACTTGTGCAATATTCTCTCAATCGCTAAAAGGAACATTTCACAACTCTAAGTGTTTCGATTGTCTTGAGAAATTCCGAGTGTAGATCAATTGTATTTCATAGGTTGTTAGGATATTTACATTCTTGTATTATCTTGGTTCCGCATCAACCTTGTAATTTATTTAACATCAATAAATAAATTACACATTGAAAATTACATATTGTCTCATCAAGTTATCTTACAAGTATTTTGTATTATTGCATTGTTCTTTACTTATTGTCATTTATATAAGTGATGTAACAACCCTACTTTTTAAATATTATATATGAGCTAGTTATGTTGCCGTTGATCTCGCAAGCCATAGTTATACTTGAAGCTAGTAGATAATGCCCCTAAATTAGCAATCTAAAGTTATTGTTAGTGTTAAGCTCAATTTAATAAAATACCATCGAACAAAATTTTTAATTAATATTCAATCAAATTATAAATAATAATATAAGTCTCACAAGTTGAGATAACACTCAAGAACTCTTATAAATGTCAACAAAATGTATCATCAAGCCAACTAAATGATAATTGGATATAAAAATGCCATGAACATGATAAAAATATTTATAACCCATAAAGCATATAAAAGTGTTTAAATACTAATAAGTAAAGATATATATATGCTTAGAAATGAATACGAGTTTATAGATAAATGCTTATGCAACAAATTAAAACACCAAAAATGTACACATACATATATGTATACACGACACATACATATATGTACACTAGACTAACTAATCAACTTATATTAAAACACCAAAAATGTACACATACATATATGTATACACGACACATACATATATGTACACTAGACTAACTAATCAACTTATATAAACAAATAACTACATATTACACTTATAAAATAAATACCCATCTAATATATACATACACATACATACTTACACTATAATTAACAAAAAAAAAAAATATAGAAAACCCTTCCCATGCCCTAATGAGGCCGGCCCCCCCCCCTTCACACTACACACACACAAATTCAAAATACATACTCTTCATTCACTCCCTTGGAACTCACCACTTTTCTCACAACTCTTCACTCTTCTCACACACTCTCTTATTCTCTCAAGACAAACTCTCTCCTCCCTCCTCTCTTCTTCTTACCTACGGCCAAAAGGGAGCAAGAAAAGGGAAAGCTTAAATCAAATTAACACTTACTAATAATAAAGGTTTAAGTTAGGTTGATAAAGGGTTAATCCAAGGCATATTCAAGGGTTGTTCTAGGCTTATATTCAAGGTATTATAGGGGTTTGAAGGTCACGAAAATCTGCCCTATTTCATCATCCAAAATCAAGTTCAAGAGGGTATAATCTTCATCCTTTTTACTAGATCTAATCTCGTTTTTGTTTATATTCAAAGGTTTTATCAAAAACTCATACTTTCTTCTTGTTTTCTTTGTAATATACACTTAATGAGGGCAAAGTTGATAGGATCTTTCTTTCCATGCTCATGCATGTCGAATCTAATAAGAAAGATCCAAGGATTCAACAAGTTTAAGACCCAAAAGTGTGGTTATAGATTCGTAGCTTTTAAAGTGACTTTCTTGTTGATAGATCTATATGTTTTTGTATATTTTTGAAGAGTATATTCTGAGATTTTTCATATAAAAGATGTTTTTGTATTGTTGAAAGTTAGATCTATAAAAGTTGATAGTAAAAAGTGTTGATTCGAATGCATATATGCTAGATTTAAGAAAGTTGGATCTTTTGTTGGATTATGAGATGGATATGGACTTGTTATAAGTGAAAAATATGTTAATATGAATGTTAATATTCTGGAAAAATTGGTAAAATATCAAAGGTATAAAGATTGAATCAAAGCATGTTAAAATAAGCTAGAAATCACAAACCGAAAACACGCAAAAATGCATTTTGAGCACACACATGCACCATAATCTTATGACCAAGAAAATATGATAAACCTACTGGAAAAATGTTGGAATAAAAGCACAAAACTCAGATCTATTGGTCCATGACAACAATAAGCTCAAAAATCACCTTTTCGGGTCAAATAATCACTAACCGAAAGCACTAAATTGCACATATCACACCACCACCACTCTCACGATTTTGGACACCAAAATATGATGAACTTTCTGGAAATAATGAAACAAGAATGAAAATCCATTTTGAAGCACTTTAATTGCTCAAGAAATGAGGCTAAAATCACTATTTCGGTAAACGATTTTTAATCATAAAACCCTCAAAATGAGCAAGACACAAGAGAGGTTGAATTGATATGATTTTGTATGGATAAAAGTTGCCTAAAAGGCCTGAGATTTTTGTCCAAAATGTTTAGTGGTGATTTCTATGAATTTTCATGAATTATTGAATTTAAATAGTAATTAAAAGACATAAAAATCCATAAATAAATTATGTAAATCAAGAATGAAGTTAAATCAACTTAACCATTGATAAAAATAATTAAAACCTACTGGGGAAAAATGGTCAAAAGACAAGAGACATGTGTTACATAATTTTGAAATAAATAATTTAGTAAAAACAATTAATTAAGTATTATCATTAAAATAAAGGAAAAATGCACAAATAAAAGTATAAAACATAAAATTATAAATTAAAGAGCATCTATATCAGTAGATAATTCAAATGAAATTATTCATAATTTATAAAGACAATTATGACACTTAAAAGTATTTTTAAGAATTTATTTAGCAAATAAATCAATAAAGTGAATAAATAAATAATTAAATATTATTAAATTAAATATATATTTACAAACCAGAAAATATACTTAAAATATTTATATTATGAGACCACTAATGTCAAATATCATTACTAAGCAAAGTGTGCAATGGAAATCATATAAATCCAAGCCAAACTACCGAAATTCCAATAAACGTACAAAAAACGTATAATGAGAAAACGACTCTTACCACCAAATCTCTTATACCCAAACAATGAGAACATCATAATGCACTTAAATTCCATAATCTAATAACAACCAAAGATGGGCAAGTCTACTAGTATACATCTCATGATCTAGCTCACTAGTTCATGTCACGCGAACTTACGCCGCGATTATATACGTTATGGTTTAGGCTTGCTTGAGGCGCAACAAATCTAAACGGAGGAATCACATTTGATCAGCCCCCTCTCACTCTCTAATCAAGTGAGTCATAGCCCCCTTTCAAACTCTTTTATGTGTTTACTTTCGGGGTGAAAAGCATGTCTAATTAAAATGGCTTTATCTTATGAAATGATTCTTTGAAACAATGATAATGATGTGGGAATTATGTTGTATGTTCAACATGTTATATGTTATATGATGAGCTTGAGTACTGTCAAACTGTGGTCCCCTGTACACTACTATTAACTCATTTGAGGCCTGTAGTTAGAGGGTTGCGCAACTAGGACTTGTCCCCTCATCCACTATTATAGGTAACGGTGGGATGTTTGGTCTGCCTTGGTGGCCACCTTCATCGCCAGTCTGGCCTCGCGGTGCTCTAACTACTATATATTTACAAACCAGAAAATATACTTAAAATATTTATATTATGAGACCACTAATGTCAAATATCATTACTAAGCAAAGTGTGCAATGGAAATCATATAAATCCAAGCCAAACTACCGAAATTCCAATAAACGTACAAAAAACGTATAATGAGAAAACGACTCTTACCACCAAATCTCTTATACCCAAACAATGAGAACATCATAATGCACTTAAATTCCATAATCTAATAACAACCAAAGATGGGCAAGTCTACTAGTATACATCTCATGATCTAGCTCACTAGTTCATGTCACGCGAACTTACGCCGCGATTATATACGTTATGGTTTAGGCTTGCTTGAGGCGCAACAAATCTAAACGGAGGAATCACATTTGATCAGCCCCCTCTCACTCTCTAATCAAGTGAGTCATAGCCCCCTTTCAAACTCTTTTATGTGTTTACTTTCGGGGTGAAAAGCATGTCTAATTAAAATGGCTTTATCTTATGAAATGATTCTTTGAAACAATGATAATGATGTGGGAATTATGTTGTATGTTCAACATGTTATATGTTATATGATGAGCTTGAGTACTGTCAAACTGTGGTCCCCTGTACACTACTATTAACTCATTTGAGGCCTGTAGTTAGAGGGTTGCGCAACTAGGACTTGTCCCCTCATCCACTATTATAGGTAACGGTGGGATGTTTGGTCTGCCTTGGTGGCCACCTTCATCGCCAGTCTGGCCTCGCGGTGCTCTAACTACTATATATTTATGGGCGTCTCCATGGCACGACCCTTGGTTATCTTTATGCACGTGATTGACAGCATGTGCTTATCATTATCTTATCATTTGGGACATTATATCTGATTATTGGGACATAACTGGTCTTAGTAGTGGCTCAAGCATATACTCATCGAATTATGTCATGGTAGTCTTACCATTGACCCAGAGGTATTGTTACTATATTATGGATGGAAATTATCGATTGAACATACGGTTTGGGTATGGACAGCATGATGAAATTCTTGGAAATTTTTATGACCTATTCTTTCTTGAATTGGATTAATATATGTGTGTTGTTAGCATAATCCTATGAACTCACTCAACTCTCGTAGTTGACACTTTTCCTTCATGCTTTTCAGGTCTAGGACAGTAAGGTAGCTTTTTGGACCGCTCCATGGTTGATGTGTTATTTGTTGCATCTTGGACTAGGATCGCAAACATTTGAACCTTTATTTATGAATTTGGTTATGTAATGGTTATTAAACGTCAACTTGAACATGTAATCCTTTTTATTTGAATGGCATCTGAAACTTGATGTTGATGTTTTATACTTAAATCTTTTGTACCATGTCGTTCTGTGGCATCTCGTGTTTCCGCTATAGTCGGGGTGTTACAGAAAAATGGTATCAGAGATCAAGGTTATAGAGAATTTTTGCTATAACCTACGTATTTTCCAACCGAGTCGAATATTTCTTAAACAATTGAGTCGATCATAAAGTATTCTTGTTTTACTTATACATAGCCTGATCAACTATGCCTAACTAAAAATTTAATATGGAATGATCGAAATGATTGTCTAAGAGATATTCAAAATGAGTCTTTTGAAAATAAGCTTTAAAAACGATTCTTGGTGCAAAAGATACATAACCAAATCCAATGTTTGCATTACCTATTAGAACCCTTAGTTGATACCCCCACTTGGCTAGCATTACTTTGTCCATTTAGATATAATACATGAGAGCTATGCACAAGTTGAATTCTAGTCATTACTTAATTATAAATGGTTATGTCGGTCGTGCGAGTTGGGTTGGTCGTCGGTTGTGAATGGTCATGTCGTCGTTCGGTTGTAAGGTTGGTCGTCGGTTGTGAATGGTCATGTCGTCGTTCGGTTGTTAAGCTTGTGAGTCGTTGGTCGTGATGATTGGTTGCTTGTCGAATGGTTAAGGTCGTCTCATGGTCCGTCAAGTCGTCTTGCTGTCCGTAAGTTGCCATATGGGTCGTCAATGGTCAAGTCGGTCGTCCATGGTCGTCTAAGCGTCGAGTCAAGTCGTCATCTCACGCCTTTGTGAAACTTGTGTAGGAACGTCATGTCACGAGCAAGCAGAGCTTCCGGATCAGCCCCTGGACCGAGGAACTTGTACGGGTTTGTGGACTACTTGGAAGAGGAAGTAAGGTAGCTTTTTGGACCGCTCCATGGTTGATGTGTTATTTGTTGCATCTTGGACTAGGATCGCAAACATTTGAACCTTTATTTATGAATTTGGTTATGTAATGGTTATTAAACGTCAACTTGAACATGTAATCCTTTTTATTTGAATGGCATCTGAAACTTGATGTTGATGTTTTATACTTAAATCTTTTGTACCATGTCGTTCTGTGGCATCTCGTGTTTCCGCTATAGTCGGGGTGTTACAGAAAAATGGTATCAGAGATCAAGGTTATAGAGAATTTTTGCTATAACCTACGTATTTTCCAACCGAGTCGAATATTTCTTAAACAATTGAGTCGATCATAAAGTATTCTTGTTTTACTTATACATAGCCTGATCAACTATGCCTAACTAAAAATTTAATATGGAATGATCGAAATGATTGTCTAAGAGATATTCAAAATGAGTCTTTTGAAAATAAGCTTTAAAAACGATTCTTGGTGCAAAAGATACATAACCAAATCCAATGTTTGCATTACCTATTAGAACCCTTAGTTGATACCCCCACTTGGCTAGCATTACTTTGTCCATTTAGATATAATACATGAGAGCTATGCACAAGTTGAATTCTAGTCATTACTTAATTATAAATGGTTATGTCGGTCGTGCGAGTTGGGTTGGTCGTCGGTTGTGAATGGTCATGTCGTCGTTCGGTTGTTAAGCTTGTGAGTCGTTGGTCGTGATGATTGGTTGCTTGTCGAATGGTTAAGGTCGTCTCATGGTCCGTCAAGTCGTCTTGCTGTCCGTAAGTTGCCATATGGGTCGTCAATGGTCAAGTCGGTCGTCCATGGTCGTCTAAGCGTCGAGTCAAGTCGTCATCTCACGCCTTTGTGAAACTTGTGTAGGAACGTCATGTCACGAGCAAGCAGAGCTTCCGGATCAGCCCCTGGACCGAGGAACTTGTACGGGTTTGTGGACTACTTGGAAGAGGAAGAAGGTAGACACCTCGAGCAAGAGCAACCACCCCAACCGCTTCAAGAAGAAGACGAAGAAGAGACCGATCCATCGGAAGCCCCATCGGACGATGATAATGTTAGAAGTGTTGTCCCTAGCCAACCTGAACGCCGCTCACCCTCGCCACCACCATCACCACCTGCCCCTAGAGCACCCACTCCGCCGAGGCAAGATGCACCTATGAACCTAAGCGATGGGCGATTTCCAGCCCAAGACCCCTACTTTCAGCCGCGTCTTCCTCGTGATCATCCCTGGTACCATCTTGGACATAGGCGTCAAGGAGAGGAGCCACACCGCCCAGTCTATGGAGTACCCCCTCCACCTCCTATTGGTATGACTCGTGAAGAAAGGGAGAGGGTGTGGGGGATAGCAAACGGGTTAAGGGATGCTAGAGTAAGAGTAAGGACTCAAGAGGTGATGATGGAAAGGGCTTTAGGAGTTATGGATCGAACAGGAGATTATGCGAGCTTGGCGATATCAGAAGTTCGACGAATCAATGAAGTGATATTCATTATGGGATGTGTGCTTACAGCTTTTTGCACTCTCGTGATAGCTCTCATGCTTAGGAAGTAAACCTAAGAGTTGCTTTATTTATGAACTTATTTGATGTATGAACGTTTGTACTTTGTTTCCTTTTCTTGAACTTTCTATCTTTTGTGTGACGATGATCACCTAGTATTTGGCATGTAGCAATTTTGTGAACTCATATTGAATGGTATGTATGTACGCTTGATGCCCCCCTATGGTTACATAATGTTCTATCCTTGTGGCAATAAAGTTATCTCGATTATAAAAGTTATAGTTACAGCAGGAAATCAGTTCTGACCACTTTTAGTAGAACGGCCATATCTGGAGTTCTATTTCGTCTTTTGACCTGATTCCAATTGGAGGTGAAACTTAACTCATAGGGCTACGTTTCATATTTTATGAGTTTTGCCCAGATCGTCCATCTTAAGCCACTTTTACGTGCTCCAAGTTCGTACACAGATTCTGTATTTCTCTTAATTAACCTAGAAAGCATGGTTGATTGATTTTAGAAATTACCTAACCATTTATTTACTCATAATGACAAGTGAGCCGTAATTATAAAAAGGAATAGGAGTCGGGATATACGTATACATATGTGTGCAAACGAACCCTCTATGCACTAAATAACTTTAGATATACTCGTGTGAGATCAAGAAGTCGTGATTCGAGTTGATGTCATATGATTCAATAAATGAATGACTAAACTATATTATCCTTTGTAGAAACATGGCACCACGAAGGACCGGCGGAGAAACAAGCGAAGAAGCCCAGCGAAGAGCCGAATTAGCTGAGCTTATCTCCCAGCAAATCAATGCCGCCATGCCAAACATTGCCACCCAAATTGCGGAGAATGTGACCGCTACACTCAACACGGCTAGAAGGCAAGATAGAGGAGAGAATGCTATTGACAGGAACGCCTACAAGGCCTTCACGTCCTGCAACCCCAAGGAGTTTCATGGGACAGAAGGTCCTGTTGGATTGCTTACTTGGTTCCAAAGCATGGAAGCCAATTTGAACATCATTGATTGTGCGCCAGCGGACCGTGTTAAGTTTGCTGCTAGTAAGCTTCAAGGAAGAGCTCTTACTTGGTGGAATCTCCAAGCAACTACTAGGGGTCCTGCAGCAGTGAATGCTCTGACTTGGGAACAGTTTAAAGATGAGTTGAAGCGTGAGTATTGTCCACGAGAGGAGGTGCAAAAACTGGAGATGGAATTCTGGAACCATGCCATGAGAGGACTGGAATTGGAGGCCTATGTGATCCGCTTTCATGAGTTGAGCGTGTTGGTGCCAGAGATGGTGACCCCTGTGGCTAAGAAGGTGGAGAGATTTATCTATGGATTGACACCTGAAGTTAGGTTGATGGTCACTGCAGCAAGTCCTACCACTCTTGAGCAGGCTATAAGCTTGGCAACCAGGCTGGTGAACGACCTGGTTAGGCGTGGGAAGTACACGAGAGGTGAATCAAGTTCAAGACAGGGTGGAGGAAATCGGTTTGGCGATCGAAAAGGGAATGGACCGGATAAGAGGCAAAAGATTGTGAGAAACTATGGGGTTGTGGACGCTAACCCCAATCCAAATCGTGGCATGCCTCCAAGGTGTAACCGATGTGGTTATAGCCACTTGGGTGAATGCAAGCGTTGCACGACTTGCAACCGCATGGGTCACCTTGCTGCTTACTGCCGGAGCGGGCCAAGGAATGAAGGACCACGAGGGGGATGTCACGAATGTGGAAGTGCAGATCATTGGAGAAATGCTTGCCCTAGGTTGAGGAGAGCACAGGGAAACCGTGGAAATGGAAATGGTAACCGCGGCAACTTCAGGAATGTTGGGAATCGCGGGAACCAAGCAAACCGAGGAAACAATGGAAACCAAGTCAACCGGGGAAATATCGGGAATCAAGCTAATATTGGGAATCAAGGCAACAACGTTAACCAAGGAAACCGTGGGAATCAAGGAGGTCAAGCCCGAGGAAGGGTGTATGCCATGGGAGCAAATGAGGCACGTGATGACCCTAATGTCATCGTAGGTACGTTTCCAATAAATAATGTTTATGCATCCATGTTGTTTGATTCTGGAGCTGAAAGAAGTTTTATTTCCTTTGAATTTAAAGAATTGATTGCTAAGAAACCTAGTGAACTAGAGGAAACTTATTTGATGTATGAACGTTTGTACTTTGTTTCCTTTTCTTGAACTTTCTATCTTTTGTGTGACGATGATCACCTAGTATTTGGCATGTAGCAATTTTGTGAACTCATATTGAATGGTATGTATGTACGCTTGATGCCCCCCTATGGTTACATAATGTTCTATCCTTGTGGCAATAAAGTTATCTCGATTATAAAAGTTATAGTTACAGCAGGAAGTCCTACCACTCTTGAGCAGGCTATAAGCTTGGCAACCAGGCTGGTGAACGACCTGGTTAGGCGTGGGAAGTACACGAGAGGTGAATCAAGTTCAAGACAGGGTGGAGGAAATCGGTTTGGCGATCGAAAAGGGAATGGACCGGATAAGAGGCAAAAGATTGTGAGAAACTATGGGGTTGTGGACGCTAACCCCAATCCAAATCGTGGCATGCCTCCAAGGTGTAACCGATGTGGTTATAGCCACTTGGGTGAATGCAAGCGTTGCACGACTTGCAACCGCATGGGTCACCTTGCTGCTTACTGCCGGAGCGGGCCAAGGAATGAAGGACCACGAGGGGGATGTCACGAATGTGGAAGTGCAGATCATTGGAGAAATGCTTGCCCTAGGTTGAGGAGAGCACAGGGAAACCGTGGAAATGGAAATGGTAACCGCGGCAACTTCAGGAATGTTGGGAATCGCGGGAACCAAGCAAACCGAGGAAACAATGGAAACCAAGTCAACCGGGGAAATATCGGGAATCAAGCTAATATTGGGAATCAAGGCAACAACGTTAACCAAGGAAACCGTGGGAATCAAGGAGGTCAAGCCCGAGGAAGGGTGTATGCCATGGGAGCAAATGAGGCACGTGATGACCCTAATGTCATCGTAGGTACGTTCCCAATAAATAATGTTTATGCATCCATGTTGTTTGATTCTGGAGCTGAAAGAAGTTTTATTTCCTTTGAATTTAAAGAATTGATTGCTAAGAAACCTAGTGAACTAGAGGAAACTTATTATGTTGAATATGCTAATGGAAACGAGTATAAGGCTAAGGAAATTATTGCTGATTGTAAGTTAACTTTGGATGAGAAGGACTATAGTATAGACTTGATTCCCATAGAAATAGGAAGTTTTGATGTGATAGTAGGAATGGATTGGTTGTCAAAAATGCGTGCTGAAATAATTTGTCACGAAAAGGTCATTAAGATTCCTTTAGATAACGACGAGGTGCTAATAGTTCAGGGCCATAAGGCGGGAGTCCAACCCAAGATAGTGTCGTCCATGAAGGTGAGGAAGTACCTACGGAAGGAATATCACACATACTTGGCACAAGTAGTGGATAAGCGAGTGAAAGATAAGGACCCCCTCAAGGTAGCTGTGGTTAGAGATTTTCTAGATGTGTTTCCGGACGAACTACCTGGACTTCCCCCAGCGAGACAAGTAGAGTTTACTATCGATTTAGTTCCCGGGGCAGCCCCCGTGGCTAAGGCACCATATAGACTAGCGCCCTCCGAAATGCGAGAACTCTCGGAACAACTGCAAGAATTGCTTGATAAAGGTTTAATCCAACCTAGTTCTTCACCCTGGGGTGCGCCGATTCTCTTTGTCAAGAAGAAGGATGGATCTTTGAGAATGTGCATCGACTATAGAGAGTTGAATAAATTGACGATCAAGAATAGGTACCCGCTGCCGCGAATAGACGATTTGTTCGACCAATTGCAAGGAGCGTCGCATTTTTCAAAAATTGACCTTAGGTCCGGCTATCATCAGTTGAAAGTACGAGAAGAAGATGTACCTAAAACGGCTTTCAGAACTCGCTATGGACACTATGAGTTCCTAGTGATGCCCTTTGGTCTCACAAATGCGCCAGCCGTTTTCATGGACCTAATGAATAGGATCTGCAGGCCATACTTGGATAAGTTCGTCATAGTGTTCATCGATGACATTCTGATATACTCTAGAAGCAAGGAGGAGCACGAGAGGCACCTGAGGATAATCTTGCAGCTACTTAGGGATGAGAAGGACTATAGTATAGACTTGATTCCCATAGAAATAGGAAGTTTTGATGTGATAGTAGGAATGGATTGGTTGTCAAAAATGCGTGCTGAAATAATTTGTCACGAAAAGGTCATTAAGATTCCTTTAGATAACGACGAGGTGCTAATAGTTCAGGGCCATAAGGCGGGAGTCCAACCCAAGATAGTGTCGTCCATGAAGGTGAGGAAGTACCTACGGAAGGAATATCACACATACTTGGCACAAGTAGTGGATAAGCGAGTGAAAGATAAGGACCCCCTCAAGGTAGCTGTGGTTAGAGATTTTCTAGATGTGTTTCCGGACGAACTACCTGGACTTCCCCCAGCGAGACAAGTAGAGTTTACTATCGATTTAGTTCCCGGGGCAGCCCCCGTGGCTAAGGCACCATATAGACTAGCGCCCTCCGAAATGCGAGAACTCTCGGAACAACTGCAAGAATTGCTTGATAAAGGTTTAATCCAACCTAGTTCTTCACCCTGGGGTGCGCCGATTCTCTTTGTCAAGAAGAAGGATGGATCTTTGAGAATGTGCATCGACTATAGAGAGTTGAATAAATTGACGATCAAGAATAGGTACCCGCTGCCGCGAATAGACGATTTGTTCGACCAATTGCAAGGAGCGTCGCATTTTTCAAAAATTGACCTTAGGTCCGGCTATCATCAGTTGAAAGTACGAGAAGAAGATGTACCTAAAACGGCTTTCAGAACTCGCTATGGACACTATGAGTTCCTAGTGATGCCCTTTGGTCTTACAAATGCGCCAGCCGTTTTCATGGACCTAATGAATAGGATCTGCAGGCCATACTTGGATAAGTTCGTCATAGTGTTCATCGATGACATTCTGATATACTCTAGAAGCAAGGAGGAGCACGAGAGGCACCTGAGGATAATCTTGCAGCTACTTAGGGATGAGAAGCTATATGCGAAGTTTTCTAAGTGTGAATTTTGGCTCCGTCAAGTCCAATTTCTGGGACACGTTGTGAACGAAGAAGGGATTCATGTAGATCCGTCTAAGATAGAGGCAATCAAGAAATGGGAGACACCCAAGACACCAACGGAAGTGCGTAGCTTCCTAGGTTTGGCGGGTTATTATAGGAGGTTCATTCAGGGATTTTCTAAGATTGCGGTACCTTTAACCCAACTGACCCAAAAGTCAAGGGAATTCGAATGGGGTGAAGAACAAGAGCAAGCGTTTCAAACGCTTAAGAACATGTTGTGTGAAGCACCAATACTAGCATTGCCGGATGGAATGGAAGGATTTGTAGTATATTGTGATGCGTCGAATAAAGGGCTAGGGTGCGTACTAATGCAAAGAGACAAGGTTATTGCGTACGCATCCAGACAATTAAAGCCACATGAGAAGAATTACTCAACACACGATTTGGAGCTAGGAGCCGTAGTGTTTGCCTTGAAGATATGGCGACATTATCTTTATGGAACCAAGTGCACCATATTTACTGATCACAAGAGCTTACAACACATCTTCGATCAGAAAATGTTAAACATGAGGCAAAGAAGGTGGATGGAGCTACTTAACGATTACGAGTGCGAAATTAAGTACCACCCAGGGAAGGCGAATGTTGTTGCTGACGCCCTTAGTAGGAAGGTGAGCACTAGGGTGTCGAGGACTAGAATTTATCACTTACAGGTGAAAATGTCTCTAAGGGACAGATTCTTAGAAGACCAAGCAAAAGCTTTTGAAGGGAAGAACATTGAAGAAGAGGCATTGAGTGGAGTAGAAACAAGATTCGACAGGGATGATGAAGGCATCTTGTATTTCAAGGGAAGAGCTTGGGTCCCAAATATCAACGGGCTGAGAGAGGTGCTAATGAATGAAGCTCACAATTCAAAATACTCGATTCATCCAGGAGCGGACAAGATGTACCAAGGTCTAAAAAGGGATTTTTGGTGGCCTGGGATGAAAAGTGATGTAGCACTATATGTGAGCCGATGCATGACTTGTGCGATGGTTAAAGCTGAGCACCAAAAGCCAGCTGGACTTTTAAAGCAGCCGGAAATACCCGAATGGAAGTGGGAGCAAATAGCAATGGACCTAGTAACGAAATTGCCTCGGACAAAGAAAGGTCATGATGCCATATGGGTGATTGTTGATCGCCTTACGAAATCAGCCCATTTCATCCCCATCAAAGAAGATTGGAACACTGAGCGTTTAGCACGTTTGTACGTTGAAAAGATTGTGACATTGCATGGTGTACCTCTGTCCATAATATCCGACAGGGATGGTAGGTTTACCTCACGTTTCTGGGGTCTTGTGCAAGAAGCAATGGGCACTACGTTAGCACTAAGCACGGCTTACCACCCACAAACGGATGGGCAAAGTGAGCGTACAATACAAACATTGGAGGATATGCTAAGAGCTTGCGCATTAGAATTTAGTGGAAGTTGGGATGAACACTTGCCATACGCAGAATTTACTTACAACAATAGTTATCACTCTAGCATACAGTGTGCGCCGTTTGAAGCTCTCTACGGGCGTAAATGTAGATCACCCATGTGTTGGATAGAGGCGGGTGAAAGGAGCCTAACTACCGTTGATTTTGTCCAAGAAACAACGGACAAAGTGGCAATTATTAAAGAAAAGCTTAAAGCCGCGAGAGACCGGCAAAAGAGTTATGCGGACAAGAGGAGGAAGCCCCTAGAATTTGAAGTTGGCGACAAAGTACTATTAAAGGTGTCGCCATGGAAGGGAACCGTAAGGTTCGGCAAAAGAGGAAAGTTGAGCCCCCGATACATCGGGCCATTTGAAATTGTTTCTAGAATAGGCCCCGTAGCCTACAAGTTGAAACTACCCCAGGAATTGGGAGATGTTCATGACACATTCCATGTGTCAAACTTGAAGAAATGTGTGGCGGATGATTCGAAAGTGGTTCCACTTGAAGAAATGTGTGGCGGATGATTCGAAAGTGGTTCCACTTGAAGAACTACGTGTGGAGGATAAGCTCCAATTTCGTGAGGAGCCAATAGAAGTTCTCGATCGCGATGAGAAACGTCTAAAGAGGAGCAAGATCCCCATTGTCAAAGTTAGATGGGATACGAAACGCGGACCAGAGTTTACCTGGGAGCGCGAGGACTTTATACGCGAAAAATATCCGCACTTACTCCCTAAGCAAATTCAAATTCCGAGACGGAATTCTTCTAAGGGGGTAAGGATGTAACAACCCTACTTTTTAAATATTATATATGAGCTAGTTATGTTGCCGTTGATCTCGCAAGCCATAGTTATACTTGAAGCTAGTAGATAATGCCCCTAAATTAGCAATCTAAAGTTATTGTTAGTGTTAAGCTCAATTTAATAAAATACCATCGAACAAAATTTTTAATTAATATTCAATCAAATTATAAATAATAATATAAGTCTCACAAGTTGAGATAACACTCAAGAACTCTTATAAATGTCAACAAAATGTATCATCAAGCCAACTAAATGATAATTGGATATAAAAATGCCATGAACATGATAAAAATATTTATAACCCATAAAGCATATAAAAGTGTTTAAATACTAATAAGTAAAGATATATATATGCTTAGAAATGAATACGAGTTTATAGATAAATGCTTATGCAACAAATTAAAACACCAAAAATGTACACATACATATATGTACACTAGACTAACTAATCAACTTATATAAACAAATAACTACATATTACACTTATAAAATAAATACCCATCTAATATATACATACACATACATACTTACACTATAATTAACAAAAAAAAAAAAAAAAAAAAAAAAAAAAAAAAAAAAAAAAAAAAAAAAAAAAAAAAAAAAAAAAAAAAAAAAAAAAAAAAAAAAAAAAAAAAAAAAAAAAAAAAAAAAAAAAAAAAAAAAAAAAAAAAAAAAAAAAAAAAAAAAAAAAAAAAAAAAAAAAAAAAAAAAAAAAAAAAAAAAAAAAAAAAAAAAAAAAAAAAAAAAAAAAAAAAAAAAAAAAAAAAAAAAAAAAAAAAAAAAAAAAAAAAAAAAAAAAAAAAAAAAAAAAAAAAAAAAAAAAAAAAAAAAAAAAAAAAAAAAAAAAAAAAAAAAAAAAAAAAAAAAAAAAAAAAAAAAAAAAAAAAAAAAAAAAAAAAAAAAAAAAAAAAAAAAAAAAAAAAAAAAAAAAAAAAAAAAAAAAAAAAAAAAAAAAAAAAAAAAAAAAAAAAAAAAAAAAAAAAAAAAAAAAAAAAAAAAAAAAAAAAAAAAAAAAAAAAAAAAAAAAAAAAAAAAAAAAAAAAAAAAAAAAAAAAAAAAAAAAAAAAAAAAAAAAAAAAAAAAAAAAAAAAAAAAAAAAAAAAAAAAAAAAAAAAAAAAAAAAAAAAAAAAAAAAAAAAAAAAAAAAAAAAAAAAAAAAAAAAAAAAAAAAAAAAAAAAAAAAAAAAAAAAAAAAAAAAAAAAAAAAAAAAAAAAAAAAAAAAAAAAAAAAAAAAAAAAAAAAAAAAAAAAAAAAAAAAAAAAAAAAAAAAAAAAAAAAAAAAAAAAAAAAAAAAAAAAAAAAAAAAAAAAAAAAAAAAAAAAAAAAAAAAAAAAAAAAAAAAAAAAAAAAAAAAAAAAAAAAAAAAAAAAAAAAAAAAAAAAAAAAAAAAAAAAAAAAAAAAAAAAAAAAAAAAAAAAAAAAAAAAAAAAAAAAAAAAAAAAAAAAAAAAAAAAAAAAAAAAAAAAAAAAAAAAAAAAAAAAAAAAAAAAAAAAAAAAAAAAAAAAAAAAAAAAAAAAAAAAAAAAAAAAAAAAAAAAAAAAAAAAAAAAAAAAAAAAAAAAAAAAAAAAAAAAAAAAAAAAAAAAAAAAAAAAAAAAAAAAAAAAAAAAAAAAAAAAAAAAAAAAAAAAAAAAAAAAAAAAAAAAAAAAAAAAAAAAAAAAAAAAAAAAAAAAAAAAAAAAAAAAAAAAAAAAAAAAAAAAAAAAAAAAAAAAAAAAAAAAAAAAAAAAAAAAAAAAAAAAAAAAAAAAAAAAAAAAAAAAAAAAAAAAAAAAAAAAAAAAAAAAAAAAAAAAAAAAAAAAAAAAAAAAAAAAAAAAAAAAAAAAAAAAAAAAAAAAAAAAAAAAAAAAAAAAAAAAAAAAAAAAAAAAAAAAAAAAAAAAAAAAAAAAAAAAAAAAAAAAAAAAAAAAAAAAAAAAAAAAAAAAAAAAAAAAAAAAAAAAAAAAAAAAAAAAAAAAAAAAAAAAAAAAAAAAAAAAAAAAAAAAAAAAAAAAAAAAAAAAAAAAAAAAAAAAAAAAAAAAAAAAAAAAAAAAAAAAAAAAAAAAAAAAAAAAAAAAAAAAAAAAAAAAAAAAAAAAAAAAAAAAAAAAAAAAAAAAAAAAAAAAAAAAAAAAAAAAAAAAAAAAAAAAAAAAAAAAAAAAAAAAAAAAAAAAAAAAAAAAAAAAAAAAAAAAAAAAAAAAAAAAAAAAAAAAAAAAAAAAAAAAAAAAAAAAAAAAAAAAAAAAAAAAAAAAAAAAAAAAAAAAAAAAAAAAAAAAAAAAAACTTAATGAGGGCAAAGTTGATAGGATCTTTCTTTCCATGCTCATGCATGTCGAATCTAATAAGAAAGATCCAAGGATTCAACAAGTTTAAGACCCAAAAGTGTGGTTATAGATTCGTAGCTTTTAAAGTGACTTTCTTGTTGATAGATCTATATGTTTTTGTATATTTTTGAAGAGTATATTCTGAGATTTTTCATATAAAAGATGTTTTTGTATTGTTGAAAGTTAGATCTATAAAAGTTGATAGTAAAAAGTGTTGATTCGAATGCATATATGCTAGATTTAAGAAAGTTGGATCTTTTGTTGGATTATGAGATGGATATGGACTTGTTATAAGTGAAAAATATGTTAATATGAATGTTAATATTCTGGAAAAATTGGTAAAATATCAAAGGTATAAAGATTGAATCAAAGCATGTTAAAATAAGCTAGAAATCACAAACCGAAAACACGCAAAAATGCATTTTGAGCACACACATGCACCATAATCTTATGACCAAGAAAATATGATAAACCTACTGGAAAAATGTTGGAATAAAAGCACAAAACTCAGATCTATTGGTCCATGACAACAATAAGCTCAAAAATCACCTTTTCGGGTCAAATAATCACTAACCGAAAGCACTAAATTGCACATATCACACCACCACCACTCTCACGATTTTGGACACCAAAATATGATGAACTTTCTGGAAATAATGAAACAAGAATGAAAATCCATTTTGAAGCACTTTAATTGCTCAAGAAATGAGGCTAAAATCACTATTTCGGTAAACGATTTTTAATCATAAAACCCTCAAAATGAGCAAGACACAAGAGAGGTTGAATTGATATGATTTTGTATGGATAAAAGTTGCCTAAAAGGCCTGAGATTTTTCATATAAAAGATGTTTTTGTATTGTTGAAAGTTAGATCTATAAAAGTTGATAGTAAAAAGTGTTGATTCGAATGCATATATGCTAGATTTAAGAAAGTTGGATCTTTTGTTGGATTATGAGATGGATATGGACTTGTTATAAGTGAAAAATATGTTAATATGAATGTTAATATTCTGGAAAAATTGGTAAAATATCAAAGGTATAAAGATTGAATCAAAGCATGTTAAAATAAGCTAGAAATCACAAACCGAAAACACGCAAAAATGCATTTTGAGCACACACATGCACCATAATCTTATGACCAAGAAAATATGATAAACCTACTGGAAAAATGTTGGAATAAAAGCACAAAACTCAGATCTATTGGTCCATGACAACAATAAGCTCAAAAATCACCTTTTCGGGTCAAATAATCACTAACCGAAAGCACTAAATTGCACATATCACACCACCACCACTCTCACGATTTTGGACACCAAAATATGATGAACTTTCTGGAAATAATGAAACAAGAATGAAAATCCATTTTGAAGCACTTTAATTGCTCAAGAAATGAGGCTAAAATCACTATTTCGGTAAACGATTTTTAATCATAAAACCCTCAAAATGAGCAAGACACAAGAGAGGTTGAATTGATATGATTTTGTATGGATAAAAGTTGCCTAAAAGGCCTGAGATTTTTGTCCAAAATGTTTAGTGGTGATTTCTATGAATTTTCATGAATTATTGAATTTAAATAGTAATTAAAAGACATAAAAATCCATAAATAAATTATGTAAATCAAGAATGAAGTTAAATCAACTTAACCATTGATAAAAATAATTAAAACCTACTGGGGAAAAATGGTCAAAAGACAAGAGACATGTGTTACATAATTTTGAAATAAATAATTTAGTAAAAACAATTAATTAAGTATTATCATTAAAATAAAGGAAAAATGCACAAATAAAAGTATAAAACATAAAATTATAAATTAAAGAGCATCTATATCAGTAGATAATTCAAATGAAATTATTCATAATTTATAAAGACAATTATGACACTTAAAAGTATTTTTAAGAATTTATTTAGCAAATAAATCAATAAAGTGAATAAATAAATAATTAAATATTATTAAATTAAATATATATTTACAAACCAGAAAATATACTTAAAATATTTATATTATGAGACCACTAATGTCAAATATCATTACTAAGCAAAGTGTGCAATGGAAATCATATAAATCCAAGCCAAACTACCGAAATTCCAATAAACGTACAAAAAACGTATAATGAGAAAACGACTCTTACCACCAAATCTCTTATACCCAAACAATGAGAACATCATAATGCACTTAAATTCCATAATCTAATAACAACCAAAGATGGGCAAGTCTACTAGTATACATCTCATGATCTAGCTCACTAGTTCATGTCACGCGAACTTACGCCGCGATTATATACGTTATGGTTTAGGCTTGCTTGAGGCGCAACAAATCTAAACGGAGGAATCACATTTGATCAGCCCCCTCTCACTCTCTAATCAAGTGAGTCATAGCCCCCTTTCAAACTCTTTTATGTGTTTACTTTCGGGGTGAAAAGCATGTCTAATTAAAATGGCTTTATCTTATGAAATGATTCTTTGAAACAATGATAATGATGTGGGAATTATGTTGTATGTTCAACATGTTATATGTTATATGATGAGCTTGAGTACTGTCAAACTGTGGTCCCCTGTACACTACTATTAACTCATTTGAGGCCTGTAGTTAGAGGGTTGCGCAACTAGGACTTGTCCCCTCATCCACTATTATAGGTAACGGTGGGATGTTTGGTCTGCCTTGGTGGCCACCTTCATCGCCAGTCTGGCCTCGCGGTGCTCTAACTACTATATATTTATGGGCGTCTCCATGGCACGACCCTTGGTTATCTTTATGCACGTGATTGACAGCATGTGCTTATCATTATCTTATCATTTGGGACATTATATCTGATTATTGGGACATAACTGGTCTTAGTAGTGGCTCAAGCATATACTCATCGAATTATGTCATGGTAGTCTTACCATTGACCCAGAGGTATTGTTACTATATTATGGATGGAAATTATCGATTGAACATACGGTTTGGGTATGGACAGCATGATGAAATTCTTGGAAATTTTTATGACCTATTCTTTCTTGAATTGGATTAATATATGTGTGTTGTTAGCATAATCCTATGAACTCACTCAACTCTCGTAGTTGACACTTTTCCTTCATGCTTTTCAGGTCTAGGACAGTAAGGTAGCTTTTTGGACCGCTCCATGGTTGATGTGTTATTTGTTGCATCTTGGACTAGGATCGCAAACATTTGAACCTTTATTTATGAATTTGGTTATGTAATGGTTATTAAACGTCAACTTGAACATGTAATCCTTTTTATTTGAATGGCATCTGAAACTTGATGTTGATGTTTTATACTTAAATCTTTTGTACCATGTCGTTCTGTGGCATCTCGTGTTTCCGCTATAGTCGGGGTGTTACATAATCCTATGAACTCACTCAACTCTCGTAGTTGACACTTTTCCTTCATGCTTTTCAGGTCTAGGACAGTAAGGTAGCTTTTTGGACCGCTCCATGGTTGATGTGTTATTTGTTGCATCTTGGACTAGGATCGCAAACATTTGAACCTTTATTTATGAATTTGGTTATGTAATGGTTATTAAACGTCAACTTGAACATGTAATCCTTTTTATTTGAATGGCATCTGAAACTTGATGTTGATGTTTTATACTTAAATCTTTTGTACCATGTCGTTCTGTGGCATCTCGTGTTTCCGCTATAGTCGGGGTGTTACAATAATCCTATGTACTCACTCAACTCTCGTAGTTGACACTTTTCTTCATGCTTTTCAGGTCTAGGACAGAGTTTTGTTCGATATTGCTCAAGGAACCATATTTAACAAGGATTGGAAAGTGGTGATGATTGCACCAAGAAAAGGAAATGTGTACATCATGGATATGGAACCAGCTCCAAAAGAGCAGTGCTTCTATACCAAGGCTGATAAAGACACCAACTGGCTGTGGCATAAAAGACTATCCCATCTTAATTTCAAAAATATCAACAAGTTGTCTCGCAAACAACTGGTTGATGGGATACCTCAGATTTCTTTCAATAAAGAAAAGCCATGTCCAGGGTGTGAGATGGGCAAGCAGAAAAGGGCCAGTTTCAAAACCAGGCAAAACTTTAGCATCACTGAACCTCTTCACATGCTACATATGGATCTCTTTGGTCCAGTGAATGTTCAAACTAGAGCTGGAAAGAAGTACACTCTAGTTGTGGTCGATGAATTCACCAGATACTGCTGGGTGATATTCATCAGATCCAAAAGTGATGCACCTGCTGAAATCATCTCTCTCATCAAGAGAATTGAACTCAAGTATACTCGAAAAGTCTGTCAGTTGCGAAGTGATAATGGTACTGAATTTCGAAATAAGGTACTTGAAACATTTTGCAATGACACTGGCATCTCTCAAAACTTCTCATCAGCACACTCTCCAGAGCAGAATGGAGTTGTGGAAAGAAAGAATCGCACACTGATAGAAGCAGCCAGAAGTATGCTATCTGAATCAGGTCTTCCCACCAGTTTCTGGGCTGAAGCAGTTGCAACTGCTTGTCACACCCAAAACCGGTCAGTCTACATCAAGAGACATAAGAAGACTGCCTATGAAGTACTCAGGAATCGTAAACCAAATATTGGATACTTTCATGTATTTGGTTGTCCAGTTTATATTTTAAACGATTCCAGTCAGCTTGGAAAGTTTGATACAAAAGCTGATGAAGGTGTATTTTTAGGCTATTCAGATATTCGAAAGGCCTTTAGAGTTTATAATTATAGACTCCAACAGGTTCATGAGACAATTCATGTCACATTCGACGAATCAACTGAAGCAATCAACAAGAGCCTGGTATGATACTTTAACTAAACATCTTCTTAAAAATGGCTTTCAAAGAGGTGCAATAGATAATACCTTGTTTATCTTGAATGAAAGAGGTAATATCTTATTCGTACAAATTTATGTTGATGACATTATATTTGGTTCAACTGATGATGCAATGTGTAAAAAGTTTTCTAAAATCATGTCATCTGAGTATGAGATGAGTTTAATGGGTGAATTAACATTTTTCTTAGGTCTTCAGATTAAGCAAACTGAAAATGGAATTTTCATAAACCAAGGAAAATATGTCAGAGATTTGTTAAGAAAATACAAATATGATTCAATCCCATCGAAAAACATACCTATTGCAGCACCATTGAATTTGGACTCTGACCCAACTGGCAAACTAGTTAACATAACTGACTATAGAGGTATGGTTGGTTCACTGATGTACTTAACTGCCAGTCGACCAGATATAATGTTTGCAACATGTTTATGTGCCAGGTTTTAGTCTAACCCTAAAGAATCACACTTGCACGCTGTAAAGCATATCTTTAGATACCTGAAAGGGTGTCCTAATCTTGGTCTTTGGTACCCCAAAGGCTCAGGGTTAGATCTAATGGGTTATTCAGATTCTGATCATGCAGGTTGTAAGATAGATAGAAAATCAACAACTGGTGGTTGTCATTTCCTTGGAGGAAAACTGGTAAGTTGGACCAGCAAGAAGCAGACTTCAGTCTCTATGTCCACTTCTGAGGCAGAGTACATTTCTGCGGCCAGTTGCTGTGCCCAGATTCTCTGGATCAAGAACCAGTTACTAGATTATGGTCAGAAGTATACCAAGACCCCAATCTTTTGTAACAACACCAGTGCTATTGCTATATCTCACAACCCAGTGATGCACTCAAAAACAAAGAATATTGAGATCAGGTATCATTTCATTCGAGATCACGTTATGAAAGGAAACATTGAAATTCATTTCATCCCCACTGACAAACAGTTAGCTGATGTTTTTACTAAACCTCTCGATGAGAAAACCTTTAAACATCTCATCAGCGAACTGGGAATGTTAAATCCTTAAATCTGGAGATTTCTTTGTTATTGAACGTGTCAGTGACACTGATGAAGTTCTCCAGTTGAGGAGGTCCAGATAATCTTTGCTCGTCAGGCTATCGAACGCCGTTGTGATACTATCTTGGCACTAATTGATTTCTGGATCATCATTTTAGGGGGAAAGACTCAAAATAATTTTCTGACTAAAATTCGTTTTTGTTTGAAAATGGCAACTGGAGAACTCTTCAGTTGGAAACTGGCAACTGGAGAACTCTTCAGTTGGAAACTGGCACTGGACTGATCCTCCAGTGACCAGGTTCAGTCTTGTCTTGTTTTTATAACGTTAGAAATACTTGGTCAATATTTGTGACACGTGATGGTACTCGAGTGTTTTAAACCACTTTGTATTGTGATCTGACGTGTTTAAAGCTATTTTAGTACTTGACAACTGTTTGTATTGGGAAAATAAAAAGTGAGTGGGCGCGTGGGTAAGATAAGCCGTCGTAGCATTTAATGTTGACATGGCAAATTATTATTTTATTTCAAAATTCAAACTCAATTTGTGAAAATATCTACAAAAAGGATTATGTTTAATAAAATATAATCTTTGGTATTTCATTGGGATCTTGAATCCATTATAAATACCCTTATTTACTCCGAACTCATTTACTTCTTTCTCTTACATTCTTTCATTTACTTCCCAATCATCAAAATTGCTTCATTTTTCTCTCTGCTTCACAAATCAAGAACCCTAAATCCCAAATTTCATTTTCATTTTTCTATGGCACCTAGATCATCCCATTCAAGAGATGTAAATCTCTTGACTGTTCCATATGCTCCTTCACCAGATGTCAAACCGGCATCTGGTGCTCCTAGTAATGCTTCGGTCATCAAACTAAATCCTAATAATCCGATGGCAAGCTTACGAGGATCTCAAGGGTCCAATACCCTTATTGGTAGAATCCAAAAATTTTTGAAGGATTCTCCAATAGGACCCTCATTCTCTCTAAACCCACGCAAGTTGTTTCACAACTACTTGTGTGAGTTTTGGTACACTGCCAGTCTTTCTTCTGATTGTTCCTCCATCAGTTTCACATTAAAGGATGGAACAATCCAGTGTACCTTGTCCACTGACGTATTGAGGGATGCCTTACACCTCAATTACTGGAGAGAGGGTGAATCTCCAGTTGTCTTGCCCCCTAATATAAATTTTCGTCAAGTACTCCTAGAAATGGGACATAAGGAGTGTTTGGACAATGAGGTTTTGAAGACAAAGGGTGCGATGACCATGAAGGGTCTTACACCTTCATGGAGGTATTTTTTCATCCACCTGGTGGAGAGTATGGGTGGGAGTTCTAGTGGTCTTGACCAGATTAACTCCTCACAAGCAGAAATGGCTTACTGCTTGTGGAATGGATTGAGAGTGGACTTTGCAGATATTCTGTTTAGAAGCCTAGTTCAAAAGCTGAAGGGCACCAGGGGTGTGTGTATCCCTTTTTCAAGGTTCCTCTCTCTCTGTTTTAAACATATTCTGGGTAGAGAAGCATATTTAAGTACAGATTCACCGTACACTGCTCCAGATATGTTAAGGAATTTAGACTCTCTGGTATCTGAAGCTGGAGAGGTCGAAATTCCAGAACGAATGCAACTGGCATTCGCTTCAACTGATGCACCTATTGAAGGTGAGTCAGAAAGGCAACTGGGCGGGCCTCAAAATAATGAGGGACCCTCCAGTTTGTCTAATGTTGTGGTTGAGGATAGAGCAACCATAACTGAAGCAACTCCAATTACATCTATCCCTGGTGAAGATACTTCAGTATCTGATCCACCAACAGATGCACCCATCCAGGAAACTGGGGAAGGTCATCTGGAGACTGACCCTTCTGGTCAGCCCTCAGTTACATTCATGGATCTGGACATGAATGTTAATGACGAGGAAATCCTTATAGAATCTTCGGATTCTGAAGGTACTGAAACAGACCTGGAGAATTTTGACTCTGCTGTACCAGATCAAAACCCTTCATCTCCAGTCTCGCTTCCAGACGCATCAATTTCACTTTCACCACCACAAGAAAATGTGCCTACTGATATATCTTTCCAAACTTATACCGCTCCTTCACCAACTGGGCAATTCTCATTTGCTCGAGAAATGCCACCCCCACCGACGCCGTTGTTCACACCTGAGCATTCTCAGCATGAACAACACATTGATTTTCCAGTCCTTTCTTCTACCACCACTCCTATTATCTCTTCAACTGCTGGCATGTCAATTGGGGAGACTTCTTTAAGTTTGCCTCCTCCAGTTGCTCCAGTAGTAACTGCTTCTGGTCCAGTGACACCTTCTCCTTCGTCACTGGACATTCAAGTTGTCTCATTACAAGCCGATCTCCAAAACCTTCTTACCAGGGTGGAGGAGATTCAAAAGACACTTGACAAAAACACCAAGTCCTTCTCCGGATACCACAAGGATCACTTGACAAACATCAAAGTGGTTGATCTGGGGATTAACAAATTTTCATCAAATGAAGACTTGGTGTTTAAAAAGCTAAATGAGTTGGTCACTGGCTGCAATAATCTGGCTGGTACTTTGAAAGAAGCCTTTGACCTTACTCAGTCCAAGGTTACAACCTCAATCTCCAATCTGCTTGCCAACACTGTAAGAACATCTGAAGTAGCTTTGAGGGAGATTGAAAGGCAGGTGAAGGAACTGATTGAAAAACCTGGCCTAGATGTAACTGAACTTGGACAGCAGTTGATGACTTCAGTTGGTCAGAAGATAGAGGATACGCTGGGTGCTAGAGAAACACAATTGGTTGAAAGGGTGATGTCTGAGATCACCAAGCTGGCCACTCCTCAGGTTGATCTGGCCCCACTCACCAGTGAGATCAACCAGTTGAGAGGCAGCATTGAGAATTTGAACACCCAGGTATCTCTACATACTCAATCTTTAGATAAACTGACAACTGAAGTAGAGAATTTGAAGAAGAAGGATGATGAAGTGAAGGAAAAGGTTGTCTCTGGTTTGGATGAAGACTCCAAGATCTTAAACGAATTGAAAATGTTAAGAAGGTTGTGAAGAAGGTATTGAATCCACCAAGAAGGATTCCACAACCAAGAAGATCACTGTCAAGAGATGCTGACCTTAGCACATTTGTTGAACCAACTGGCGAGGTTTCTAATGAAGACATCAAGTCCGCTGTACTGGCTGCTAGTGCTGGGAGTATAAAAATAACAAATGAATCTGAAACAAGAAGCTATTACTCCCAGATCATGTCAACCAGAAGACATAGTGGTACTATCAATGGTGTTAATGTAACAATCAAGCCAGGCACCAAAGTCTTTCATGTTGAAGTTAGTTATACCAGAGGGCCACTGGTTAAAACTGACAATCCTGGTGCAATGCAGTATGGGTTTAGTGAATGGGTGGAAATGGTGAATGTGTTGGATAAGGGAAAAGGTTTAGCTGGTGATGCATCTGCCCAGCCGGCCACTGATGTAATGTTAGAAACTGGCAATGCTGATATACTTCCTCCAGTTTCAGATAGTGATAGCAGAAGACTGGCTAGACTTGGCAATGATATCAAAGAAAGAAAGAAGATGAAACAAAGAAACCAAGTTGAAGCCAGGGCACATCTTGCACAGATCCAGTTGCTTGATATGAGTGATGCCAATCTTTTGGGTATCACTAAGGAGGAGTATGCCAGGGTTAAGAATGATCCCAGGATAGTTGACCAGTTGAAAGAAATGCTGGATGTAGAACTGGACAGACACTATCCTGAGGATGAAGCTGAATTCGATGCCAGAAGCTTGAACATTTCAGTGGAGAAGGCTAAGGAGAATAGGGCCAGTGGGATTCTTAAACGAATTGCAAATGTTAAGAAGGTTGTGAAGAAGGTATTGAATCCACCAAGAAGGATTCCACAACCAAGAAGATCACTGTCAAGAGATGCTGACCTTAGCACATTTGTTGAACCAACTGGCGAGGTTTCTAATGAAGACATCAAGTCCGCTGTACTGGCTGCTAGTGCTGGGAGTATAAAAATAACAAATGAATCTGAAACAAGAAGCTATTACTCCCAGATCATGTCAACCAGAAGACATAGTGGTACTATCAATGGTGTTAATGTAACAATCAAGCCAGGCACCAAAGTCTTTCATGTTGAAGTTAGTTATACCAGAGGGCCACTGGTTAAAACTGACAATCCTGGTGCAATGCAGTATGGGTTTAGTGAATGGGTGGAAATGGTGAATGTGTTGGATGCAAAGGCACAAAAGAATAGGTTTGAGAAAGCATGGGTGAACTTCTTAAGGGGAAAGATTCAGCACAAAGAAAATCTGGAGCAAAAGCTGAATATTGACCCTGAAGACTCACAACCTATCTCTTCAGTGTCCAAGAGAAGAAGAACTGGCGAAGGGCCATCTCATTAAGTTCTTTTTCCAGTTATCTACTTGTATTTTATTTTACATTCTGTAACTTGTATAAATTTCATTTCCTTGTATAAATGAAGTTACCAGTTTGTAACCACAAGGTAGATAATAGATTAAAATCTAACAAACCTAAAAGAAAAACCTAAGGCATTTATTGATCTATAAAAATGCCTTGGAAACTTAGATAGATTTAAATCGAACAAGTCCTTCCAGTTCACACTTGTACAGATACAAGGACTGAAAAAGACTTGCCTATATTTCTAGACAAATAGGGAGAATTTGTTAGGACCAGTTCACCTGGTAAACTGGCCAGTCTCTAGTTGCACCTGGAGACCCAGTGAAACTGTCCAGTGAAACTGTCCAGTGAAACTGGAGACCTAGATGATTTGTCGAGAAATATATTGAAGTCCAGTTGCACCGTACAGTCAACGCAACTGAAGACTTCCTCCAGTTGAGAACTGACCAAGTTGAAGAATCATTCCAGTTGAAGTCGAAGACAACAAATGGAAGATAGAGAATGGCAATGGCAGCGAAGCCCAGTTGACATTCTAGTCAGTTACAAACTGGAGACCATCAGTGGAAAGCTCTTACAAAGCTTTACACTGATTACGAGGAATTGACTTTTATGCTTTATGTACCTTTACCCGGATAATAAGACTCATCTTATTATTTAAGTAATAAAAGGTACATAAAGGTGGTTGATTAAAGTTGCTTTATCATGCGACTTTACACTGCTTTTTAAGGAATTAAATGTTATTCCTTAAATGCTCTCAACCACATTTGTACGGCTAAAGTTAACATCCCAATGTTAACTTTGCCTATAAATACAAGTCATTGGACAACAAGAATAAGGAAGTAAATCACATAAGTTGAATACTTCACACTTTGCATACCTGCAATATTCTTGGTGAACTTGTGCAATATTCTCTCAATCGCTAAAAGGAACATTTCACAACTCTAAGTGTTTCGATTGTCTTGAGAAATTCCGAGTGTAGATCAATTGTATTTCATAGGTTGTTAGGATATTTACATTCTTGTATTATCTTGGTTCCGCATCAACCTTGTAATTTATTTAACATCAATAAATAAATTACATATTGTCTCATCAAGTTATCTTACAAGTATTTTGTATTATTGCATTGTTCTTTACTTATTGTCATTTATATAAGTAATCTATCTAGAACTTGGTATATACACACTGCAACTGGTCGTCTCCAGTTCAGTGCATATATTGCAAAGTAACTCCACCATCGACATAGAGGTGTCTTCAGGTAGTGCCATCTATTGAGTTGGGACTCACAAAACCCTTCCTCGTCCGAATCAGGAGTGGATTTAGCTATAGGTGAAAATGGTGATGGTATTGGTGTTGTAGGATCAGTGAAGTTAAACCGACACCCTCTTGGTCTTCTCGGAGTAGACAAAGGACTATTCAAAGGGAGACCCGAAGAACGTAAGTTCATCAACTAAAACAATACCTGCAAACACACAACTAACACAAACACGTCAAATGCACCTGTGATAAGAAAAGAAAACTAAACTAATAAAACAAGTAACTTTCTCACGTGTGAGAAAGGATCAAACCACTAAATTAACAACTAAATCGGCACACAATCCCCGGCAGCGGCGCCAAAAACTTGATGTGCAAAATCGAGTTTGTAAAATTTATAAACAAGTACCCACTAAAACCGACTACTACACACTTTCAGGCAGTGGACCTGATCGCATATAGTATAGTAAGTAGTAAGTCCGAGATCGTTAGCAGGGATTGGTTTTGAAATAATTGTTTGCTAAAGTAGTTTTAGAAAAAGAATGGAACCGTAGCCGAATTGCTACCTAACTTTGACAATTTGAAATTAAAGAAATTGAAATGATAAGACAATTAAAAGTAAAGAAAGTTCAGACAATATAAATAAAGATCATCCACTTCAAATCCACTTGACTTCAGCTATGATTGCACACATTAAAAATCAAATTCTTTAGAGTTAACAAGATAATCGTGAAAGGATAAAAATGCTCGCGCGGTACCCACCAACCGCTCGCAAATCACCCAAACACCTAAGTTGCTAGTTTAATTACCCAAGCCGGTACCACCAATGCCTAGAAAATCTCCCCAACAATTAGTTTGCTTGATTATCCAATTACCAATTATGCCTATGTGAATGAAAACGTGGTACCACCAACCATTTCTAAACATGTTTACCGATTACTTCCTATTATAGATTTGACATTCACCGTCATACCATGAACCGGTGACAACCGACCATAGACAATCGAATTGAAACGATAAACATATTCACTTAGTACCACTAACGATGAACACATAAACCATCAACATCAAAAGAATAAATCACAAGGAATTAATTGATAAAGATCACGACACAATGATAATTGAATCAACTCTTGAATTAAAATATTGCAATCATATCATTCGTCAAGTTTCATCAAAGTAGATGATTAAGTATCTAGCCACTCATGCTAAATTGAAATTCATAAAAGAAATTGAAAGAGAACATATTGTACCAATGATTGTTGAATTTAAATTGCAAGACAGAAAATTAGATACGATCTAGATGAGTGTTCTTGAATCTTCAATGAATCCAATGATGGAATCTGAGATGATCCTTAAAAGAATTCGTGGTAGAACAGCTCTTAGAAAGAAAACTTGATAATTTGGGAAATAGGGTTTTTTTTCTATTTATATATCCTCCCAAAATCTGATGCAAAGAGGATGAAACCCTGAATTTCCCGTGCACTCACTGCGGCGCAGTGACCTTGGCAACTCCCTCCCACTGCGGCGCAGTGGGGCAACATCCCTCCCACTGCGGCGCAGTGGGGCAACATCCCTCCCACTGCGGCGCAATTGAAACTTGCTGAAATTTTTGGTTCTTCTTTATTAACAGCTTTCGAACACTCGGATCAACATCTTGGCCTAAAATCGTCAGAAAATGCACCAAATGGACGCACAACCTGCTAAGAACCTGAAAGCACTAACAAACACCATAAACGCGCCAAATGCATACAAAATTGACTCAAAACACATACGAAAAAGGCCAATAATGATGTGGGCGATCTATATAAATTGGTCACATCAACAATATTTTTTTAAAGCATAGTAATCACCAATTGAAATAACACGAGTTTACTATTCAATAGATTTAAAAATAAAACCAAGTTCAATAGAAATAAATTTCAACATCCTATATATCACTATCGGTGAATTCATCATCATTACCATCAACTTCAAAGTCTGGAAATTTTTCTCTCATGAATTTTTCCATTTTCTCATATTTACGTATATTCCGTTCGTGTTCACTAACCTTTTTTCTCAATTCTTCCATCTCAGCTGAGTTTTGTTCAGACGTTGAGTCAGCTTGTTGTGATGATTCAGGTAACTCTTTCATCCAATAATCTTTTTTCCTCATCACAAGCCCAACACCCACCTCCCATCCTGATTGTATTGTCTTCTTCCGACCACAGACACTTTTTATGGCTTGTCTCTCAATCTCGTGCTCCATATCAGTAGTAATAAGGGTTCCTTCATCTTTTAATTTATCAAGAGCCATCTGTTTATGCTTACAAATATTTTCCTACCATCATGGAATGTATGGAAACAAGATTAAACCATAGTTGAACCCAATATCATTTTTTAGTAAAAAATGTCATAATCAAATGCTTTTAAAAAAAATGCTTACATATTCCCTACGTGCATCATCATTTAGCCATCCGTCTCTGTTCCCGTCCTTCGGTTCTTTATAATGCAACTCATAATAAACCTTGAGCGGGCTAGGCGGCGTTTGGGTCTCCGTATTTGTCTGAAACCATATCTTATTAATATAACTAATAAAGATAATGTATCCAAGTTTAATTGTGAAACTAAACACCGATTGGTAATATGCACATATCGATTGTCCATTTATTATTTTACAGCCTTGTTTAATCAGAAATAATACAACAAACATGAAGATTTAATTCACTGAAGTTCAGATCAAGAAACATAAAAAATTCTAACTAGACATTGTTTTCTTGCAAAAACGTGATTTTAAAATCAACTCAAACAAGCACAGCTCATTAACCAAACATTCAAATCACAAACATTTAATTTGCAAACAAATTGCTAAAAGTGTTTCATTTATAGACCAAACGAGTTGTACTACTCAAAGAAAAACCAGATAGATCAACTAAGTGACAATACTATAAGAACCAAATGATATCAGCATGCAGAAAATACACCTAAACCGGGCAATACAAGAAACTAAATCAAGCAGCAATCTTAGCTTCATTACATTACTGGCAAACTAAACTTCACCCTAACAGACTAACCCCGAAAAAAAGTACCAATATGAATTAATAGCAAATTTCAAAAGACAACACAAACTAGCAATACACTTTTTCATGTAGGCACAAACATGTACAATTTAAATGATAGTAAATTGGTTCAATGAAAAGTGTAGACCTTACCATTGAGTGTACAAGATTGGCTATCGAACGAGAGCCCCCCCTGCTTATATTAACCTTTTTTTGTCTGTTACCTTCCATCTTATCACTATAATTCTAGAAAATCAAAAATTGAAAATGTATCATGGTTTGTAAAATGAAAAAAAAAAAGAAAAAAAAAGTTAACGCATATGTATTTTGATTTGTAAAATAAAGTTAGCACACTCACCCGGGTTTTTTCCAGCTCCCAATATTTGCACATGTGATTCCAGTTATCTGGATGACAGCCAGGTTTAATATTTTTTCTTGCCAATTCAGGATTGTTTTTCCCTCCAACACTCTTCCAGTGCCTACTCAATTCACCTCGGTAGCGTTTCCAATGTTCACGTAGTCGAGCATCCACCTAGTCCATAAATTTCAAATCTGTTCGTAACAACTCGAACTTTCCCTGGATTTCATACATATCTTAGTAGTAGAACTGAAATTGCAACGAGTAACAAAATATAAAACTTTACATTCAAATTGAAAATATATACAACTTACTTGTAATTTTTCATACATCAAAGTTTTGTGATCTTGCGGAATTGAGTCCCATCTATGATACTCCATTGAACAAACATTGCGAATAATAATTCCACATTCAGTCGCAAATTTTGTTGCTGAGGGCCCAACGAAGGCCTTTGTGCCTTTAGCCATTTCCAAGGAAACTTTGGTACCATTAGGCAAACAACCTAAAGTCTTTATTAACTTTTTGTTTGTATTTTGCTTGCGTTTTTTGGGTTCATTAATAGATTCTTCAGGAGGTTGACCAGCAACTTCTTGTACATTTGGTTGTACAGGTGCGACTCGATCATTATTTGGTTCTTCATCAGGGGCAGACTCTGCATTGCTTGCTTCTCCAACAAGTGGGTCTTCAGCAATAACAGTACGAGAAATAGGTGCCTCTATAGAAACTAATTGAAATAGCCAAAGAGCAAAACTGTAAGATGATAGATTCTTATAGAAATTTACATGTATAAAATTAAACTCGTGAAACCTATTAGAATGTGGTGGACGAGTAAGATATACTAATTGCATGTTCCATCTAAGTTCTTATGAACTGCATACATGATTATGTAAATACAGTGAATCAGAATTAAAAATCAAAATTATTTACAATTCTGTTCGTATTTTTTTACCTACTGGTTCATCAAAATTCACACTTCAAATCACATAAAATCACAATTATTTGTACACCAATAGATTCGTGGTTGTTGAAAACATAATCCTGTCAAGTTTCAAGTTCCAATTCAATCTAATTCTCGAGATTGAATTTTGTGTTTTTGGCGCGAATTTGAGGGATTTGAATCTGTTGTGTTTTGTGTTGAATTTTGTTCATAAATTGGTTGCGGACGTGAATACAATCAGTTTGCAAAGTGATTTCGTGATTTAATTCCCAGTAATTCAAAAGATATTGAAGTTTTTTTTTGTCATTAATGGAGTTTTTGGTTAAAACTGATATTCTAATGAAGAAGATGACACAAAGACGATCTTCACTAGGACGATCTTCCCAAGATCGTCTTAGTATTTGAAAGCTCGTTTTTCATTCTTGTGTTCTTGACAAGTGTGTTGTGAAGTATTTGTTTCTGGCTAATTAATCCGAAAGAATTGGTTTGGTCAATTCAAATACTTATAAGTTTTGGGAAAGAAACCTAAGACGATCTTCACCAAGATCGTCCCATTTCTTCGAAACCTAAGACGATCTTCACCAAGATCGTCCCATTTCTTCGAAACCTAAGACGATCTTCACCAAGATCGTCCCATTTCCACTGAACTCAAGACGATCTTCAACCAAGATCGTTCCAGTTCCTTGAATCATTTCAATCCAAATTCATTTCAATTCAAGATCGTTTTATCCAAAATCATTTAGTTCAAAGTCATTTCATTTCAAGATCGTTTCAATTTCAAGACTTAACCAAATTTCATCAAAATCCTAGAACGATCTCACCTAGGACGATCTCACCTAGGACGATCTTGCTCAAGACGATCTTCACCAAGATCGTCCCATTTCTTCGAAACCTAAGACGATCTTCACCAAGATCGTCCCATTTCCACTGAACTCAAGACGATCTTCAACCAAGATCGTTCCAGTTCCTTGAATCATTTCAATCCAAATTCATTTCAATTCAAGATCATTTTATCCAAAATCATTTAGTTCAAAGTCATTTCATTTCAAGACCGTTTCATTTCAAGATCGTTTCAATTTCAAGACTTAACCAAATTTCATCAAAATCCTAGAACGATCTCACCTAGGACGATCTCACCTAGGACGATCTTGCTCAAGACGATCTCACACAAGACGATCTCACCCAGGACAATCTTCTCAAGATCGTTTCATTTTCTGTTCTTATTTCAATCCAATCTTTCAAATCAAATCAATCTCAAATGGCTTCTCGTGAAGCATTGGCATTGGGTTCAGATACAAGACCTCCAGTTCTCTACCGTGGTTCCTATGGACTATGGAAGAAAAGATTTATGGACTATGTGGAAAGTCAAACAAATGGTCATATGATGAAAGATTCCATCCTTAATGGACTTGCCATTCATCGCCATCCCACTACTGATGCAATAATTCTAACTCCTGATCTTTTGAATGCTGAACAAAAAGATCGAACAGCTGCAGATAACAGAGCTAGGTCATGCTTATACAAAGCTCTACCGGATGAAATCTATGGCTCTGTTGATTCTTATGATACGGCCAATGAGATATGGGATGAGGTGGCTAGACAGATGGAAGGAGCTGACGTGACTTCGACGATAAGATTGACCAATATTTTGACTGAGTTTGACAACTTCGCGAAATTGCCTAATGAAACTCTTGAAGCTGTCTACTACAGATTCTGCAATGTCATAAATGAGCTGAGGAAGAACAATGTCAAGAAAACAGAGATTGAGCTAAACATCAAATTCATCAAAGCTCTTGGTCCAGAATGGGAAGATTTTGGAACACAGATCAAGCAACATCAAAATCTGACCAAGTTCACCATTCATACTCTTTATGAATCTTTCAAACTCAATGAAAACCAAGTCCTAAACAAAGCTTCATCAAACAAAATGCCAGAAGTTGTATCTTCTGATCCTTTGGCATTGATAGTTGAGAAGAAGATTTCTGAAGCTCTTAACAGGCAAATGGTAGTTGTTTCTTCGTCTGATGAGGAGAGAGATGATCTGATGGCTACAAGAGATGGTGTTTCAGATGAACTATATCAAGCTCTTGCCGCGGTAACAAAGCATTTCAAGAGGAAATTTTACAAAGCGAGGCCAACAAACAACAATCTCCGCACTTCTTCTACAAGTGCATTTCCCAAGAAGGAACACTATCATCCAAGGAGTAATGAGCAAAGTGAAGCTAATGGATCAAGGTATGGTAAAAAGAAGGAAATTTATGAGAAACAAGTTGTTGAGAAAGGTAAGGCATCAGACAAAAAGTGCTACAATTGTGGTATTCCTGGACATTTTGCTGTTGATTGCAAACAACCTCGAAAGCGGAACTATGAGTATTACAAGCAAAAGATGCTGTTAGCCAAACAAGTCGAAGCAGGACATGCATTGCTAGCTGAAGATGACAAATGGCTGTTACTCACAGATGATGAAGATCAAGATCTCTCTGCTAATGTTTGCTATATGGCAAGGTTGGCCAAGAACAAAGTATTTAAAGAAGAAAGCACTGATGATGAATACCCAGATGATGAGGAAAATCTCGACTCTACTTTTTCTTTGATTAAGGACAAAGAGTCATGTAGATTAGCTTTATCAGATTTAACAACTCATATCAATTCTTTAGCCAACAAAAACAAAAAGTTGAAAAATAGCATTTCATTTTCTAAAAGTGAATTTTCAAAACTTCTTGAAGAACATTCAAAATTACTTTTTGAACATGATGTTATTAAACAAGATTTTCAAGCTTACAAAGATAAGATGTTGGTTAAAGAATGTGAGTTGAATGTCTCTCCTGATTCTAAGTTATTACAAAAATGTCAAAATCTTGAAAAGACCATTCATGATCTTGAAAAGGCCAATCAAGATCTTGAAATTCAAAAGACCAATGAATGGCTTCGGCAAATGCAAGACAAATGGATGTTGATATTCTTAATAAAAAGCTCCAAGAAGCTAAACCAAACAATGTTGAATTCGAAAGGAAGATTTCTGATTTAAATCATAATTGTTTTCTAAAAGGCATTGAGATTGAGAATCTTGAAAAACAAGTTGAGGAATTTAAAAAGAATATACTTTTCTATCAAGAAAAGTTATATAAAGTTGAACAAAATCCTCTCTTGAATTTCACTGCCTATTTCAACAAGTCAAAAATTGACAAAATAGAATTTCTTCTAGGGTTGGGATTTGAGAATATCACACCATTACAAAAAGCCAAAGAGGAAATTGAACCCTTGTATGATGAAAAATTCCTACGACTTGGTATGATACAACAATTTATTCGTCCATTGGATGACGAAGTTGAGACTGATGAAGTTGAGAGAATACCAAAACAAGAATTTTTGGTTAATTATGATGCAATAAATGATTCATACAAAACAAAAGAATCTTCAATTTTCAAATTGGAAGAAATTGAATCAAATTTTCAAAACCAAGAATCTATCTGTACTCCACCTAAACCAACTAAAATGTATTTTCCAACCACATTTTTGGAAAAACAAATAGAAGGTTTACAACAAAAGGTAGAATCTCAACAAAAAGTTATTGATCATCTCAAGTCTCAAAGTCCGAATTCAGAGGATAAATGTATTGTTGTTGATACTAAGAAAGTTTGTGAGATTGCTTCTACTCAAACTGACCAAAGTGCTTTAGTAGACAATTCTACCCAAACTTCTTGTGATTCATCTACCAATACCTATACCCAGACCTTGACTGATTTTCTTAGATGTACTTGTCAAAATACTGCTACATTTATAGCTGAGGATTATGTGCAATCTGATTTTTCTAATGAAGAACTTGCACATAGTTTAGTTTTGATATGGTACTTCTATAGGTTTTTCACATGCAACAATGTTGATGAGTTAGTTGTTCACCCTAAGCCTAGTGCTAGTATAGGTGTTGATACCTCTACTCAATTTTTTTGTGAAACCAGAGATGTGTCAGTTCAAGTTGACCTAATTTCTGAGACTAACCATGATGTGAAGTTGGACACCAAGATTCCTGATTTTTTAAAAGATTTCACGAAAGATGATTTTGATAAATTCATGAAGGGAGAATATGTTTTTGATTCAGAAACTGAGAAAAAGATTGAATCTACCAAAATCAAAGTGAAAACAAAAGTGGAATCTTAAAAACCATTGTCCAAAGCTCCAACTTCATATTACTCAAAGAAACGAGTTAAGACCAAACTCGTCAAGACTGAACCAAAGACCATTAAGGTAGAAACCTTTATTGCTACCCCTGTGAAACATATCAAAAAGGAAAAAGCTGAGACCCCACACAGGACAAAGTACACCAAAGTGAAACTTCCGAAAGACTATCCTAATGTTTCTCAATCTAGCTCTCAATCTAGTTCTATACCTAAGGTGTCTAAGTCTAGCACAGTTTCGCTAACTAAGGATGCATCAAATGGTACAACTAGATATAGGGATAGATATGGATGGTTCTCTCATGATAAACCAAAGAAGCAAGAAGTTTTCTCACCTCCAAAAGATTCCAAAAAGATGAAAGTGTTTAAAACTTCTAGTTCTAATCTTCTTAAATTCAATTCAACAGGTGGAAAAAGCATAACTAGTGGTGCTAGATGGGTTGCTAATACTTTAGTACCTAAGTTCACTAGTAACCAAAAGGATGTTGAGAAAAAGAAGAAAAGAAAGAGGAGAAAGAATGTTAATAGGAGGAAGGGTGTTGTTGAAGCATGTTGATGTGACAACAGCAACTTAGATTTGATTATGTCTTATTCATCTATATGTAATTGATAGATTATAGACTTTGTATTTTAATAATGATTGATTACATGTTTTGGTGTTATTTATATGTTTATATATGATGTTTGTTATGTATATCATACAAGTACAAACATAATATATGTTAGGTTCTTGTACATAAAGTACTTGGAAAATAACAAGACATAGATATTGATGGTAAGTTGTACTAACGAAGATGATCTTCGTTAGGAACGAACGAAGATGATCTTCGTTTAATGGGCTGGGCTGCTAAGTTCGTAAGAACAAAGCCCAGCAGGCCCAATATCAATTGTGAACATATATAAACGATTGGAAAACCTAAATTGAGTATTCCAGTCGATATATCACACACACCAAGCGACTAAGTTCGTTGCTAAGCTATAGCAAACGAATATAGTTCATATAGGGCTTATTATATTGATATAATTAGCAATATAAACGATAACTAATCAAACTAGTTATCTCGTGAGGATTCCGCACTCACGACATAACAATAGACGATCTCGAGAGCGATCCGTAGCTATCGAGGGACTCACAAGTGGTATCAGAGCCATTCGATATCTTATCGAAGGGTTGAGATCGTTTGTTTGATTGTTAGATTCTCAAAAAATAGCCTCCCGAACACTTTCTGTCGTTAAGTTCGTTTGCCTTACGAACTTAGCGAAACGAAGTTATTCAAAGAAGTTAGCAAACGAATTTAACTTAAATTCGTTCGAAATTCATCAAACGAAAATAGACTACGAAGTTACTTTCATTTTTGTTTTTGAATTTTCTTCAAACAAATTTTGTTTACGAATTTAATCTAAATTCGTTCAAATCTTATCTTCGTTCGAATCCCTGTCTACGAACTTAGTTATCTTCGTTCAGAATTTTCGTCCACGAAATTAAGCTATTTTCGTTGTGACTCAGTTCTACGAATTTATTCTAAATTCGTTCAAATCTTATCTTCGTTAGAACAGTATATTCGTTCAAATCTTATCTTCGTTTGAACAGTATTTTTCATTATGGCTTCTTCATCATCAACCAACAATGCTGTTGCCCAATATCTCAATTCTCTAGTTTATCATGATCATCTGGTAGGACGTACTAATTCTCCACCAAAATTAGTCTCATTAGCTGACTTTTGGGCGTGGAGAGGTCGATTTGAAGATTTCATTCAACGAGAAGACTTGAATATGTGGATCATGATCACTGAAGGTTATGAATGGCCCACTCTTACTGTGAATGGAGTTACTTCTACATACAAGGTGGGAGAATTAACGGGCGAAGAAAAGGCTAACTACGCCATTGAAGTAAAGGCTCTTTCCACACTTCGTATGTGCATTCCTCAAGAGTTGGTGCACTTGTTTCCAAAACAAGAATACAAGACTTCAAAGCAATTGTTCGATGCTATTGAAGCTCATTGTGAAGGTGATCCATTATTGAAGCAAAATAGAATTAAAATGCTTAAGAAACAATTTGATTGATTCAATGCCACAAAGAATGAACAAGTTGAGGATCTTATTTTGAGATATCAACATCTTCTTGCTGAATTAGCATATTTTGATCTTAGATACACTCCTACTGAGATAGTGGATAAATTCTTAGATGGTTTGCCGAAAGCTTACAGAGAATTTCGTCATGGATTACAAGAAAGAGCTGATTATGCTTCTCTTCGAATAGATGGAGTTATATCCACTCTAAGAAACAGAGAAATGAAGGATAAGGCAAAAGATCTTCAAGACAACTTCACACAAGATCCATCTCTCTATCATGCCACTATGAAAAATCCAACAGCTGATGTTAATGCTTTTTTTTCTGGAGTTGGTACTACTGGTGAGACAGACGATTGTGGTGCACAAATGGATGGAGATGATTCTTTCGGATTCATGGCTACTGATGCTGGTAACAAGGGAAAAAGGGCTAATGACGATGCAAAGACTGGAAATATGAAATTCAGAAACATTTCATCTTCTTCTGCAGGTTACAAATCCATGCCTATGAATATGAAATCAGCTGAGGGTAGGATGAATGTTTTTGCTGCAATGTGTGCTGCACATGAAGCTTTTGTTGCAGGAAGAATCACAGATCCAGCACTTATTGATGAAGATTACGATCAGATAGATCCAGATGATGTTGAAGAAATGGATCTGAAATGGCAATTGGCAATGATCACCAGGAGAGTACAAAAGTTTATGAATAGAACAGGCAGACAGCTTACAGGAGGTACTCAAGGATTTGACAAGTCAAAGGTGAAATGCTATAACTGCGAAGGTTTTGGACATTTTGCCAGAGAATGTCAACGGCCTAAGAAAGAGGCAAATGTTACTCCTGCACGTCAAGATAGAGGTGGCAATCGTCCGTTCAATCAAAATCCTACTAGAGCTCTTTTGTTGACTGATGATTCTACTGCTAATGTCACTGGAAATGACAAGGCTATAGTATCTGTTCAACCAGATGGTTCTTATGTTTGGAATCTTCCACATGATGAGAACAATAATGCTTATTTGGCCGAAATTCTTGATGATATGGCTCAAATAGTTGATTCTCCAGATGATTTCATGGACACCACAGTCTACCACAGTGAAGAGCAATTGTATGAAAATACTAAAAGTTCGAATGTGGAATCTGCTGCTGCTGGTGTATATGATACTGATTCCGAATCTGACAATGAGTTAGAAGAAGTCAAGAACCTTGATGAAGTGAAAGCTACTGAAGAGGTGAAAGCAGCTGAGGTTAAAGATGATTCTGCCACCGAAAAGGTTGAAAAGACAATTGAGGAGCAGATGCAAGATTTCGAGATTCCGGCTGGCATGACTGTGGATGACTTTGTTGCTTACATGGCAGATTGCAAAGAGGCAGACCAACAGGTATCTTGTTCTTTACATACTATTGTTCATGTTTGCAAAATTGTTAATCGCATGTTTGATGAACTTGAACAAAAGAATGAACAAATCAAGAAAAACAAGTAAGTCAGTGGACACTAGTGCTAATCATGAATCTGTAAGTATCGATAATAAGGTAGATACAAACAAAAAGTTCAAGGTCCTCTCTTGCTTTGCTTGTCATGAAAAGGGTCATGTTTATAGTGTATGTCCAAATAGACCTCGAAGATCAGGTTCTCCTTCAAAGACTTCCACTTCAGAAGGAAAAAGGGGGTTGGGTAATAATAAACAGGTTTATGAGTCTAAAGTTCAATCTTCTCCAAAACTGTTTACTATACCTCAACGACGTGAATCTCCACTGAAAGGTTCCTCAGGAAATGTTCATAGGATTTCAAATCGTTTTCAAACACCTCCACGACTTGATCGTTCTGTTCCTAAAAGTCAAAATTCATTCTATGACCAAATTCATTCGAGTGTTCGATCTTCTTATGGCCCTCATTCTCCTAGAACCTCTCCGACGAGAGGTCAGAAGTCTTTTCCTGTGAGAAGACAAGATGAGAATCATGTTCCACCCACGGCTTCTAGCAATGGGTATTGGACTGAACTGATTCTAAGGGATGAGAAGGGACGACCCAAACCTCAGAAGGTTTGGGTCCCCAATGAAAACTAATTTTCCTCATTTTATGTGCAGGGAGTTCCTAGGAAACCAATCCATTTATGGTATCTTGACAGTGGATGCTCCAGGCACATGACAGGGGACAGGAAACTCTTGTCCAATTTTACTGGTATAAATGGGTCGTATGTTTGTTTTGCTGGATCCAAGGGCGGCAACATCACCGGTCAGGGAGATGTCGTCAATGGACAACTTACTCTAGAAAGAGTAAACTATGTGGAACAACTTACTCATAATCTAATGAGTGTCTCTCAGATCTGTGACAAAGGCAACAATGTTCATTTCACAGAAAAGGAGGCATTCATCTTGAAGCCGGGTTTTGTTATTCCAGAAGAATGGATTATGCTCAGAGCTCCTAGGAAGAGAGACATCTATGGTTTAGTTTTAGGTGTTGATAATCCAACGGAGCCCCTCTGTTTGTTGAGCAAAGCAAATGAGTCTGAATCTCTCCTCTGGCATCGAAGAATGGGACATATCAACTTTCGGAAGATGAATGAACTTGTTAATCTTGGTTTAGTTGATAATCCAACGGAGCCCCTCTGTTTGTTGAGCAAAGCAAATGAGTCTGAATCTCTCCTCTGGCATCGAAGAATGGGACATATCAACTTTCGGAAGATGAATGAAAGCTACTGAAGAGGTGAAAGCAGCTGAGGTTAAAGATGATTCTGCCACCGAAAAGGTTGAAAAGACAATTGAGGAGCAGATGCAAGATTTCGAGATTCCGGCTGGCATGACTGTGGATGACTTTGTTGCTTACATGGCAGATTGCAAAGAGGCAGACCAACAGGTATCTTGTTCTTTACATACTATTGTTCATGTTTGCAAAATTGTTAATCGCATGTTTGATGAACTTGAACAAAAGAATGAACAAATCAAGAAATTAGAATCTGTTGTCAATACTGCTCATGATGAAAGAGATAAATTAACTAAAAAGGGTCATGTTTATAGTGTATGTCCAAATAGACCTCGAAGATCAGGTTCTCCTTCAAAGACTTCCACTTCAGAAGGAAAAAGGGGGTTGGGTAATAATAAACAGGTTTATGAGTCTAAAGTTCAATCTTCTCCAAAACTGTTTACTATACCTCAACGACGTGAATCTCCACTGAAAGGTTCCTCAGGAAATGTTCATAGGATTTCAAATCGTTTTCAAACACCTCCACGACTTGATCGTTCTGTTCCTAAAAGTCAAAATTCATTCTATGACCAAATTCATTCGAGTGTTCGATCTTCTTATGGCCCTCATTCTCCTAGATCCTCTCCGACGAGAGGTCAGAAGTCTTTTCCTGTGAGAAGACAAGATGAGAATCATGTTCCACCCACGGCTTCTAGCAATGGGTATTGGACTGAACTGATTCTAAGGGATGAGAAGGGACGACCCAAACCTCAGAAGGTTTGGGTCCCCAATGAAAACTAATTTTCCTCATTTTATGTGCAGGGAGTTCCTAGGAAACCAATCCATTTATGGTATCTTGACAGTGGATGCTCCAGGCACATGACAGGGGACAGGAAACTCTTGTCCAATTTTACTGGTATAAATGGGTCGTATGTTTGTTTTGCTGGATCCAAGGGCGGCAACATCACCGGTCAGGGAGATGTCGTCAATGGACAACTTACTCTAGAAAGAGTAAACTATGTGGAACAACTTACTCATAATCTAATGAGTGTCTCTCAGATCTGTGACAAAGGCAACAATGTTCATTTCACAGAAAAGGAGGCATTCATCTTGAAGCCGGGTTTTGTTATTCCAGAAGAATGGATTATGCTCAGAGCTCCTAGGAAGAGAGACATCTATGGTTTAGTTTTAGGTGTTGATAATCCAACGGAGCCCCTCTGTTTGTTGAGCAAAGCAAATGAGTCTGAATCTCTCCTCTGGCATCGAAGAATGGGACATATCAACTTTCGGAAGATGAATGAACTTGTTAATCTTGGTTTAGTTGAGGGTGTTCCAGTTAAGAAGTTTGGGATGGAAGATAAATGTGTACCATGTTTGAAAGGAAAGCAACACAAGAATCCTCATAAATCAAAGGTGCACAACACTATATCCAAACCATTTGAACTACTTCATATGGATCTCTTTGGTCCTGTGAACGCAAGAAGCATTGGAGGGATGTACTACTGCTTGGTGATCACTGATGATTACTCAAGGTACTCATGGGTATTTTTCTTGAAGACAAAGGACGAGACCGCAAACCGGTTTATGGATTTTGTTAGACAAGTTGAGAATGTCCATGAAGTTAAAGTTAAGAGAATCAGGAGTGACAATGGCACTGAGTTCAAGAACAATACTCTTACGGTTTTTTGCTTGACGAAGGGTATTCAACATCAATTTAGTGCACCGTATGAGCCACAGCAGAATGGAGTAGCGGAAAGGAAAAACAGGACTTTGATAGAAACAGCCAGGACGATGCTTGCTGATTCAGGGCTTCCTATCACTTTCTGGGGGGAGGCAGTGAATACAGCTTGTCACATTTTAAATCGGGTTTTAACAGTTAAACGGTTCAAGAAAACTTGTTATGAACTTTTGCACAACAAAAAGCCCAATTTTCAAAATGTTGAGCCATTTGGTGTCCCTTGTACTTTTCTTAAGGTACTTCCTCAGGGTAAATTTGATCCCAAATCAGAGGAGGGTTTCTTCTTAGGTTATGTACCTAGTACACCAATTCGGCGTGTGTACAATCAAAAAACTGGCAAAGTAAATTTTGGTACAAATGTTGTAATTGTCAGTCATAAACCTGCTGTACACATTGGTCCTGCTAATGACTTCGATTATGATGGTGTCTTCACCTCTTTTCGTGGTCCTGTTTCTTTTACAGGTGTTCCGATTGTGGAAGATGTAGTTACTCTTCATGATCCACTTGAAGGCGGACCGGTTCCTATCTCTTCTCCTGTTTCTTCATCATATGTTAAGCCTGCTTCTAAATCTGGAGAGTCAAGTGGGACCAAAGAAGCAGACTCTACTTTAGATACTGCTCCTAAAAATCTTACTGATCCTTTACATATACCGCTACCTGATGATCCTTTCTATGATACTGATGACACGGAAGGTGAAAATCAGGAAGAGCCTAAAACTCCAGAACATCATGTCCAGACTAACTTGGGGAATGATCTTACAGTTGACACGGTTTCTCAAACAAGAGTCAACAAGGATCATCCAGTAGAGCAAATCATTGGTGATGCTTCTGCCTCTGTTCGTACGAGGAATCAGAATAGGAACAATCTGTCAAGTATGTTTGCTGAAGTTAAGGATTCTGGGGCAATTACTTGGTACTTGTACTTTTGCTTCATCTCTCAGGTTGAGCCTAAAAATGTTGGAATGGCTCTTAAAGATCCGTCATGGGTTGAGGCAATGCAAGAAGAATTGGCTCAGTTTAGGAAGCTTGATGTATGGAAGTTAGTTGACTTACCTCATGGTGAATCTCCTTTGTCTACGCGATGGGTTTTTCGTTGTAAAAAGGATGACAAAGGTGTTGTCACTCGCAATAAGGCTCGATTGGTTGTTAGAGGATTTGAGCAACAAGAAGGTTTTGATTACGATGAGACTTTTGCACCTGTAGCTAGACTAGAAGCTATTCAATTATTTCTGGCATTTGCTAGTTATCAAGGTATAAAGGTGTATCAACTTGACGTAAAGAGTGCCTTTTTGTATGGAGAAATTAGAGAAGAAGTGTATGTGGATCAACCTCAGGGGTTTGAGGATCCAGATTTCCCCAATAGAGTATATCGTCTTGATAAGGCTCTATATGGTTTACATCAGGCTCCTCGATCATGGTATGAAAAACTGTCTACTCATCTGCATGAAAATGGTTTTACTCGAGGTTCTATTGACAGCACGTTGTTCATCAAATGGAAAGGAAAGGACTACTTGCTTGTACAGGTTTACGTTGATGATATCATTTTTGGTTCATCTGATAAGACCATGTGCAAGGAGTTTGAGAAGAGCATGAAGGCTAAGTTCGAAATGAGTGCTAAGGGGAATTAACCTTCTTCCTTGGATTACAGGTGGATCAACTGAAGGATGGGTTCTTTATTCATCAGAGCAAGTATGTTCAGGATCTTCTCACAAGGTTTCGAATGACCGATGCTAAAGATGCAATTACTCCCATTCAGACTAATCATGGGTTGTGTCCTGATAAGACTAATGATCCAGAAGTCGATGCAACTCAATATCGGGCTATTATTGGTTCCTTGATGTATCTGACGGCTTCACGTCCAGACATTACCTTTGCTGTTTGTATGTGTGCTAGATATCAGGCTAATCCGAAAGAGTCACATATGAAAGCTGCGAAAAGGATTCTTCGTTATGTGAAGGCCAAGCCTCGTCTAGGGCTTTGGTATCCCATGCATGGTTCCTTTGAATTCAAAGCTTATACTGATTCGGATTATGGTGGCTGCAGTTCGGATAGGAAATCAACGTCAGGTGGATGTCAACTTTTAGGGGGGAGAATTATATCATGGCAGTGCAAAAAGCAGACATCTGTTGCACAGTCTACCTGTGAAGCAGAGTACATAGCTGCTGGTCAATGCTGTTCTCAGGTACTTTGGATACAGCAACAATTGCGCGACTATGGTATGGATATCTCAGACTCTCCTATTTGTATTGATAATAAGTCTGCCATAGATATTACTAAGAATCTGAAAAACTTTAAAGTCACCAAGCACATAGATATAAAGCATCATTTTTGCGTGACTGTTTTGAGAAAAAGCTTATTCATTTAGAAAAGGTTGTTACTGATGATAACCTTGCTGATCTTTATACTAAAGCTTTTGATAGACCTCGTCATGAGTTGTTATATCAACTCAATGGTATGAAGAATGCCGAGTAGTTTCTCTCAAAGAACTTAAATTTTTCGGTTTTGTGTCTTTGTAGTTTAAGTCGTACATAGATAGAGTCAAAAATACAAAAAGAGTTGTCTTAGTATAAGTCTGTATATATCTAGTGTCAGAAAATAAAAAAATAAAAAAAATAAAATAAAATAAAATAAAATAAAATAGAAAATCCAAAAATATTATAAATAAAGTAAGGTTACTGCACTACCTGATTAGACGTGACGATACTTTAGCTTTTAAGCCTACTTAATTGTACTTTAAAATGCTTAGTTCAGTGATACCATTATATGATGTATCGATAGGCACAAAGTACCAAGGTTTCCTTATAATCTGAACTTAACTGTATACAATGTTCTTATGGGAAACGTATTCAGATATATGGCTGAGAATACTTGTTCTTAAAATAGACAAGTCCTTAATTCTTATGAAAGATCTTGCATTGTAATTAGGTATATTTGGTCTTTATATAGAAGGTCTCGGGTACATATATGTGTATGTATTGCTTTTTCGGATGTATATTTGTGACAAGATATGCAAATATCAAAATAAATCTGTTGAAAGTATGAAGCTAATGTGGCCTTTGAGATTCGAACAAGTAAGTACTTGGGGTGTCTTTGTATACCTAGCCTACCTAAAGTTTTCAACTTGGGATAGGTTGTCAGAAAGTTCGCTACACGGGTCTCATAGAAAGTCACGGGTTTTCATAAGTGCTTTAAAGTAAATTAATGTCACAAATATGCAAGTACTTGGCATTATGCAATGTTAAGTATATTTCCGTACGTGAGTCAAGTTATGTCGCTTTACGCATGAGGAATCACCGACCTGTCACCGCTGACTTGATTCTTAAAGACTTTCTCACTTTAATCACCAAATGTCTTAATCTTAGTGCTTGTTTCGATTGTGAGAGTGTATCTGAATATGGGGCACATAAGTTCGCCAACTAAAATTGTGGCATGAGTAACTTACTAGGTTACATGGTGACTGTCCTTGGCTCAAGTAATACGAAAGTGCCACAAACCAAAAAGGAGACTGGAAGTACCGAGTGTTTAAGAGGACAAACATATTGGTAATCGTTTTTGGATCACTGTTCATAACTAATAATAAGAGAATTATTTCTCGCAGTTAGGCTTATGTAAATGCTAATCTGATCTGATCAGCAGTACCCTACTCACATGTGAATAATGAATACATTTAGATAACTATTGTGTATAGTATAGTTTATTATTCTGTAATTTTTATTCTAAGTTATTTTTCTATTTTTATTGAGTCAAAATAAGTATTTTCATAAGTTCTTATTGCACGAGAGATTCTACTTAAATTCTGTTGAGTATATGTTTTGCTGAATTCATTCATTTGAATTCTTGATGAGGTTATGCGATTTGTACAAAAGAAGATTTTCTGATATGGACATTAATTTGTTTAAGTTTAGAAAATGATCTTTTAAAACTTTGTGACAAGTCAATGTTATTTGAAATCTCACAAGTTTCAGTTTTTACAAGTTATGAATTTAATTAATAACTTGGTGACATTTTAGGGTTTGACAATGGAATGACCTACCTTGATCTTATGATAAAATCTTGATTAGTTCATAATTGTTTATCCTAATTTTGTGTGTTTTAGCTTAACTTTTCTGCATTATTATGCCCTTGCTTTTAATGCGTTAATGAGTTTGTGGTAAGTGTGCAGTGTTCAGGTTAAGAAGATAGAGTTGGAGTGCTGATTTTTGTTGCAATACAGTGTTATTCATACTGATGATATCATGGAGATAAGATTTTTGGTGTGAAATGACTATATTGTGATGCAAATATGAGCACGTGAAGAAAGAATACATGAATCTGGTTTTTAAGAGTATTTATTTACTTTACATTTCATGTATTTAGTGAAAATAATCAGTGTTGATACGTGTTTCTTTTAAATTCTCGTACCTTAACTTATGACATGAATTCGGAAACTTTATAAAATTCTTCATTGGATTTTTGGACTATTCATTGTTTGTTAGTTATGTAGACGGCATCTTATATGGGACTTAAGTGTTTCAAGCTGGTTTGCTGTCAAGCATCTCAATGATTGGTGAAATGCTTTCCGTATCATGGTCGTGGTTGGTAACGATGTTAATTTGTTCATTGATTATTTTCAGGTTTGTTAATGGTTGATTTTAGATCATGGGGTTTTGTTTTTATTCAAGATTATAATGTTTGTAAAATACTTACATTATGATAATGGTTTTAGATGGTGGTACTTTTTGGTACAAGGCATGAACAAGTTGTTTTTAACGAGTTGTTGCTATGTACAGGATTAGGTCAAAGGGGTCGCATAGTGGACAGTTTCGTGATGACGAATCTTGAAAAATTTTCTAAAGTACAAACTTGTTCTTACGAAGATAGTGATTAACTTCGTTCTGACTTGTTCCTACGAAGATAATGATTAACTTCGTTTGGAATTGTACTCAGAGAAATGGAACTTATTTTGTTACCATCTAAATTCGTTTCAATAGGTTATAAACGAAGATGACTTCTATCTTCGTTCCAATTGAGTTTACGAAGGTTAAATTCGTTCCACTTATATTCGACCGATCCTTTTACCCGACCCATTTTGACCCATCTTTTACCCATCCATATATATATCCAACCTTAATTCGTTTTTTTCTCTTTTTTATTCCCAAACGACTTTAAGCTGCTTAACCCCAATATATTCATCAATCAAATACTTTGATTTCAGTTGATTTTCGACTTATTATTTCGATTTTTGTTGAAATAAGTATTTCAGGTATCTAATCTAGCATTGTCATTCACATTTCCTCAACTTTTAATTCTAGTTTTTGCCCAATTTCTACATGAACTCATTCGGTTTTTAAAATATAATTTGAATTCTAGGGTTTAATTTCGTTCTTGATTTTAAATCCATTGGATTCTTAATTCGTTTACAAAATCGATATGGGTTATGTTCTTTTTAAGTGTTATGATTGTTTTGTAACTAATTTCGGGCAAAACAAGGGTTAATCAATGTTATTGAAATCGACTTATTTGATTTTGGAACCACAGACCGTTCAGAATGACTACGAACTTAGATGATGATAAACGAACTTAGACTTTTTCCTTCAACGAACTTAGAAGTTCTAGTGACAAACGAATTTATTTATGCTTCAAAAGCTATCTTCGTTCATTGTTACCAACGAACTTAACATCTATTTTCGTTTGATGTTATCCAACGAATTTAAGTCTATCTTCGTTCATTCTTAACCAACGAATTTAAAGTCTATCTTCGTTCATTCATAACTAACGAATTTAAAGTCTAAATTCGTACATTCTTCACTTACGAATTTAAAGACTAATTTCGTATTTTTTTTTTTTAACTTATGAAATTAGTGATTAAGTTTCTTTAACCTGCAATTCATTTAATCTTATAATTGTTTTTACATTTTGATTTGTTTTTGCAGAAATGGCTCTTGCTCCACGACAGTTCTTTAAGAAGCACAATTTGGCCTTAAATCTGGACCCCGATCAGCATAATTCTGAACGCTACCATGAAATGTTTGATTTTATTGCTCGTTCTAGGCTGTCTTTTGCATTCTGTGATTCACCAAGATTGGTTAGGCAGTATATTGATGACTTCTGGAGGACTGCTCATCAAGTAATGGTTAATGGTCGTAGCGTTGTTCGAGCAACTGTCCAAGGAATCACCTTTGATTTTAATGCTGAAATACTTCGTGAAATTCTGCACTTGGGTGATGAATCAGACGCACCAGTAGAATTGGCTTATGATTTTGACCTTATTCGTAGGTGTTTTCAACGAATGGGTTTTGTTGGTCAAATAAAGCTTCCATTTGATAAGAGTGGTTTTCAAGGACGTTGGAGATACCTGGCTTATGTTTTGTTAGTAAGTCTGAGCAATCGTAAGGCCGGATTTGATCAACTTTCTGCTACGATTTCTTCACAGATGATTGCTTTGGTTTATAATCGACCTTATCAGTTTTCAACATACTTCTTTCATGAGTTTCTGGGTCAAATCAATGCTAAACCGAGAAATAGGTTTCTTTTATATCCTCGTTTTGTTATGGCGATTGTTCGACATTTCTGTCCGAACTTGGTATTTGATCAAGGTCATCGCTATGTACCACATGCTTGGCCTTTACGTCTCTTTGCTGATTTAGATGCCAATACTCGAAATGCGGCTGGTCTAAATAATCCACCATTGTTTGGTCACTTGATTAATCCAAATTATCGCTCTCGTTTTGAGGATGATATGTTAGTGGATGATGAAGTTAATTTCTGATCATGAGGATGAAGAAAGTTCAGATGATAGCTCGGATAGCGATTCTGATGATTCAGACAGTGCGAATGATGGTGATGATGATGTAGTTGAAGCTGACACAGATGAATACGATAGTGTCGCTGCTGATTCGGGTAATGAGCAACGAACGAAGATGGCTCATGATGTACCTGCTGCTTCAGGAAGTGATAATTCATATCATTTTTCTAGAGAAGATGTACAAGGTGCTTTACGACGAGAGCGTCGGAGTAAGGCGTGTCATTCTTCCCCAGTCCTTTCTGCAACGAGTCAATCTGTTCATGAAGAAAATCTGAATGAGGGTGTTGGTGCTGAACAAGAAGATGTATCTGATTTTCAAGAACAATTGGAACTTGGAGATATAGCATCAAGTCCAGTACATGAAGGTACAAGTAATGTTGGATCGAAGAGGACACTGGATGCTCCTCTAACTTATCGCAGAACTAAGCGTGCAAGAATTTCTGAGGATACTTCAGCACCTGCAGCTGCTGCTGATATTCCTGCTGTCTCAACAGCATCAGTTCCTACTGTTCCTATTGTTGCTGGCAGTGTACCATTACGTCCACTTTTGCCTCCTGCCAGATTAATATTACCAAGAGTGCCTACTTTTCCTCCTATTCCTTCGGATTACTCCCTCGTTAGGCGAATAGATGTTCTTCAGACTCGTGTTGATACTTTGGAGTCTGATTTTACGAATGTTCAAGGTGCTTTGACCTTTTTAATCAACTGGGTCAAGAATCAAGGGGGAGATGTTCCTGAAGAAATTTGCAGATTAGCAGCAGCTCAGCCAAGACGTCAGAATGATGATGATGATGCTGATGATGCTGGAAATAGAAGTGATTCTCGCCCAGTTTCTGACAAAGGAAAAGGGGTTGAGACTCAGGGGGAGACAGAAAGAGAGACTACCCAGACTGGTACTTCTGGTGCGGGTGGTTCAAGTGCTCCTCGAGAGGCTGAAGTTATTGAAGCACTTGATTCAAGTAATTCTTCGAAATCGGTTGATTATTTAAGTGATGATCAAGTTGAAGCTGAAACTGAACGATTAAAGCGTGAAGTTAAGGCAAAATTTGGACATGACTATAATACCGAAGAAAATGCTTTTCATTCTGTATTTGATAACTTATTAGATAAACAGCAAGAAGCAGAAAATGAAAGAGAAAAAGAATTACAGATTCAAAGGCAAACAGCCTTGGAATCTGATTCTGATTCTGATTCAACTTATGATTTTGATAAAGATTGATAAAGTGTATATTAGGTTGTATGTAATAAGTTTACGACATGTAAATGTAATTTATCTTATTTCAATGCAATTATATTTCATCTTTATTATTATTATTATCATGATTATTCATTGTATTCCGGTGTTCATTTTGTGTAATCTTAATAGATGATACAGATGATACAGAATTACTCTTCGATGATGATGAACTTGAGGAGGGTGAGCTTGTTCCTGAACCGGATATGAATATCTTCAAGAAACCTTATGGGTTTGATGATGTTTGGGATTCAGCTCCTGAAGACCCATCAGTGGAAGAAAGAAAAGAGTTGGAGATAAAAAGGAAAGAGGTTAAGGAAAGAATGCTTCAAACTTCAATTAGTAGCTCCGCTAAAGTTTTAAACTTCGTGGTATATGCTAGGATTGATGATGCATTGATTCCTTTTCACTGGGAAATCAATTTGACAAGACCTTTTAATCCAAATAATTATCCTGTACCTCTCAGAGAAGATGATCCATTACATGAGATTGATAGACTTGTGCCTGGTCAAAGAATCAATGATTATATAGTCACATGGGATACCTTGAAACCCATCATGTATTGGACTCATATCTCAGATAAAGATGCTGCAAGATATAAGACAATAATCTGGAGTTGGTTTTATGATGAAGAACTGAAGCTGTTTGTTCTTAAAAGACCAGAAGGATGTCAATATCTAGCATGGCGTGAGAGACATTTCAGAAGTTTGTGTGAAGAAGACTTACATGAACTAGGAAATAACAGGATTATCAATCCAAGTGGTTATGGTCTTGCAGATGTGGTTAGTAAAAATCTTCATGAAGATTTCAAGTTGAGGTCGAATATGAAAAACTCTGAAAAACCAAATTTTCATATTGAACCAAGACGAAAGAAGAAGGTGGTGAAGCCAGATAAAAGTGTTGAGTATATTCAACGTGATATCAAATGTATGATCAAGGTCCCTGCCAAGAAATGGGCACAAGATGTCTTGGATAAACTGGATAATTGGGAGATTGATCGAAATTCTGGTGAAGCTAAGATGTATGCAGACTCAAAGAGGAAGATTTTGTTGAGAAGGATGTATGATCCAATGCAGTTGGTGAATTTCTCAAGAAATGATCAGAGAAAATTGTACGATACTGAATGCTCATTTTTACCATTCTGGAAGAATGAAGAAGATAAATATCGTAAGATTCTCCAAGTTTGCTTACATGAAAATATCCATGCAAATAGCAAACGATTGTTATTTGATGGATGATGAAGATTTTTTTGAAGACTGAAGAAATCGAAGATGCTGCTGTCAAGGGGGAGTTTGTTGAAGCATGTTGATGTGACAACAGCAACTTAGATTTGATTATGTCTTATTCATCTATATGTAATTGATAGATTATAGACTTTGTGTTTTAATAATGATTGATTACATGTTTTGGTGTTATTTATATGTTTATATATGATGTTTGTTATGTATATCATACAAGTACAAACATAATATATGTTAGGTTCTTGTACATAAGTACTTGGAAAATAACAAGACATAGATATTGATGGTAAGTTGTACTAATGAAGATGATCTTCGTTAGGAACGAACGAAGATGATCTTCGTTTGATGGGCTGGGCTGCTAAGTTCGTAAGAACAAAGCCCAGCAGGCCCAATATCAATTGTGAACATATATAAACGATTGGAAAACCTAAATTGAGTATTCCAGTCGATATATCACACACACCAAGCGACTAAGTTCGTTGCTAAGCTATAGCAAACAAATATAGTTCATATAGGGCTTATTATATTGATATAATTAGCAATATAAACGATAACTAATCAAATTAGTTATCTCGTGAGGATTCCGCACTCACGACATAACAATAGACGATCTCGAGAGCGATCCGTAGCTATCGAGGGACTCACAGGTGTTCATGTTAATCAAAACAATTTTTCTTTGTCAAATAATGTTGAAAATACCAAGGCAAGACCTTGTGAGCTTGTAAACAATCTTAATTCTCGTACTTGTGTATCTAATGATGATACTTGTAGACATGTTACTTTTAATTCTCATGTGAATGTTCGTACTTTTTATTCAAATGTGTTTGTTGATAATGTGCTTGTCAATGCTTATGTTGATTCAAAAACATGTTTGAATGCGATTCCTAAGTTATATACCCTGCCTGTTTTAACTAACCATAAAGGACCCGTCTTCAAGTGGGTACCTAAAAACGGTTAAATTTCTTTGACTGCAGGAAATAACCATCTGTGTTTGGATACTCGATTCCGGGTGTTCGAAGCACATGACTGGAAATAAATCTTTACTCAAGAATTTTGTTGAAAGATTCATGGGAACGGTTCGCTTTGGAAACAACAATTTCGCTCCTATCTTAGGTTATGGAGACATTGAAAGAAATGGAATTATCATCAAGAAAGTTCACTATGTTGAAGGATTAAGTCACAACTTGTTCAGTGTTGGACAATTCTGTGATAACAATCTTCAAGTTCTGTTTCGAAAATCTCTTTGCAAAATCCAAACTCTAGATGGAGTTGATATTCTTTGTGGTGACCGTGATGATAATCTTTTTACCGTCAATCTCGATGATAATCAACCAACCGATAATATTTGTCTCATTTCAAAGGCTACTTCAAAGAATTCTTGGTTATGGCATAGAAGGCTGTCGCATCTGAATTTTCAAACCATCAATATTTTGGTCAACAAGCATCTTGTTAAAGGCTTACCTGACTATAAGTATGAAAGTGAGCATGTTTGTCCTTCTTGTGCTGTTGGGAAGATTAAGAGAGCTTCTCATAAACCGAAGAAATCTCCAAATTCTTTAGCACCTCTTCATTTGCTTCACATGGATCTTTGTGGGCCGATGAAAGTACAAAGCCGAAATGGGAAGAAATACATCTTGGTTATTGTTGATGATTATTCAAGATATACTTGGGTCAAGTTCCTTGCATCCAAAGATGAAACAACTCAGATGTTGATAGATTTCATCACTAATACTCAAGTAAATCTTCAACTTCCAGTTCGTTACATCCGTTCGGATAACGGAACTGAGTTCAAGAATGCTGTTTTTGATGAATTCTGCAAATCCAAAGGTATTACTCATCAATTCTCAGCAGTTCGCACCCCACAACAAAACGGTGTTGTTGAAAGGAGAAATCGATCGCTGGTGGAAGCAGCAAGGACAATGCTTGCTTATTCCAAATTGCCATCCAATATGTGGGCTGAAGCTGTTGACACTGCATGTCACACTCAGAATCGGTCCATTATCAATCAGCGTTTCGAAAAGACTCCTTATGAGGTTATTAACAAACGCAAACCCAACATCAACTACTTTCATATATTTGGGTGTGTTTGTTATACTTTGAATGATCGGGAGAATCTTGGAAAGTTCGAGAAGAAAGGTGATGAAGGATATTTTGTTGGTTATTCCAAAACATCAATTGCCTATCGAATCTATAATCGTCGAACCAACACTATTCAAGAAACAATGAATGTTTGGTTTGATGAGATGTCAGGCATGATTTTTGAGCAAGAAAGTGTGCTACCAACAAGTAACGATCCAAATGCTTCAAGTACTTCTACAAGGAATTCTACCTTAGCTTCTAAATTCAAGAAGTTTCCAACTCCAACAAGTGATGAATTAGATATTCTTTTTGAAGAATTCTATAATTCAAAACCGATTCATGATCAAGAACCTCAGGTCATCGTTGAACCAATTCAAAACAATGAACCTCTTCATAACAACGATCCAGTTCCTGACAACATTCATGAATCTTCATCAAGTTCTTCAGAGCAAGAATTCTCTTCTACTGATACTTCTCCACCATCCTCTTCTGATAATGCTTCTCAAGTGAATGTTCAAGAACCACCTTCTCGATTAACTCAGACAACAAATCCATTAAACACTCCAAATGTGTATGTACCACTTGATTTTGATCATCCAGCTTATGAGGAAAGAGTTATACCAAGTTATGACTCCATCTCTCAACAAAACTCAAGTTTTAATGATGGTGAAGTTGATCTTCAACAACAAGATCCTCTTCCTCATGCTCACAAGTGGACACGTATGCAGAAAGACCATCCTACTGATCAAATAATTGGAGATCCACAAGCAGGAGTAACTACTCGTACCTCAGTAAATGAGTGTCTTGTTGCACTTTCTCTTAGCAACATCGAACCCAAAACCGTATCTGAAGCTCTTCGTGATCCAGAGTGGGTTAAGGCAATGCAAGATGAACTCGCGCAATTTGAAAGACTGAAGGTATGGAGATTAGTTCCAAATCCTAGAAAAGATGATCCAATAGGAACAAAGTGGATATTCAAAAACAAAAAGGATGAGAATGGAGTGGTAGTAAGGAATAAAGCTCGACTTGTTGCAAAGGGTTATTGCCAACAACCTGGTGTTGACTTCGACGAAACTTTTGCTCCAGTAGCAAGAATGGAGGCCATTCGGATATTCTTAGCTTATGCCGCATTCAGAAACTTTACTGTGTTTCAAATGGATGTGAAGACTGCTTTCTTGAATGGTGACCTCAAAGAAGAAGTTTACGTTGATCAACCAGAAGGTTTTGTTGATCCTCAAAGGCCAAACCATGTCTACAGGTTAGACAAGGCTCTCTACGGTCTTAAGCAAGCACCCCGAGCATGGTATGATTCTTTAACTACTTTCTTACTAAGAGGTGGCTTTACCAAAGGCACAATTGACCCTACCTTGTTCATTCGCAAACAAGGTAAGCACGTTCTACTTGTTCAAATATATGTTGATGACATTATCTTTGGGTCGACCAGTCAAACATTTTGCCGAAACTTTTCATCTCTTATGGTTAATCATTTTGAAATGAGTATGATTGGGGAAATGAATTACTTTTTGGGTCTTCAAATCAAACAGTTACCAACTGGTATTTTTATATCACAAGGTAAATACATAAATGACATGTTGAAAAAGTTTGATATGACTTCATGTTCTTCAATATCTACCCCAATGGCTGCTCGAACAAACATAAATGCTGACACAAATGGGAAACCATTTGACCAAAAGAGATATCGAAGTATGATTGGTTCGTTGTTGTACCTAACAGCATCTCGACCAGATATAATGTTTGCAACATGTATGTGTGCTAGATATCAAGCTGCTCCAACTGATTTACATTATCAAGCTGTGAAACGAATCTTTCGTTATCTGAAGGGGACACCCGATTTAGGTCTCTGGTATCCAAGGGATACTGGATTCAATCTAACTGCATATTCAGATGCAGATCATGCAGGTTGTAAACTTGATCGCAAGAGCACTTCCGGTACTCTACAATTTTTAGGCGATAAAATTGTGAGTTGGTCTTCCAAGAAACAGAATTGTGTGTCTCTATCAACGGCTGAAGCAGAATATGTGGCTGCGGCTAGTTGTTGTGCTCAAGTTTTATGGATGAAGACACAACTAACTGATTATGGTCTGAAATTTGATCATATCCCTATCTATTGTGATTCTCAGAGTGCCATTGCCATTGCAGTCAACTCAGTAAACCACTCTCGCTCAAAGCATATTGATGTTAGATATCATTTTCTCAAAGATCATATTGAGAAAGGTGACATCGAGCTCTACTTTGTGGGTACTGATTTTCAACTTGCAGATTTGTTCACAAAACCATTGGATGAAAAGAGGTTTAACTTTCTCATCTCCAAGCTTGGTATGTTAAATCTTAAACCTTAAACTCTTTTTCCATTTGAAGGAATTCTTGACACATTCCAGAAAACCAAAATACAAAATTGCATATTTTCAAAAATAAACAAAAAGATTTTTATTTTCTGTGGCTTGCATATACTATGTATGCAACCCGTTCTTAAATGATATATTTATTTGTAGAGTGTTTTTACATTCTAAGCTTTTGTTATTATACATACAAATTGATATAAGATAACAAGGAATCGAACGCCTTTGTGTACTCCCTTGTTGTCTCATCTTGAACAATTGATTGGATTTTCATTTGCTTAAATGTTTTAATTGCCTCCAACTTGTTGTTGTAAGATGCGAAGGATTGAACGCCTTTGTGTACTCCCTTGTTGTCTCATCTTGAACAATTGATTGGATTTTCATTTGCTTAAATGTTTTAATTGCCTCCAACTTGTTGTTGTAAGATGCGAAGGATTGAACGCCTTTGTGTACTCCCTTGTTGTCTCATCTTGAACAATTGATTGGATTTTCATTTGCTTAAATGTTTTAATTGCCTCCAACTTGTTGTTGTAAGATGCGAAGGATTGAACGCCTTTGTGTACTCCCTTGTTGTCTCATCTTGAACAATTGATTGGATTTTCATTTGCTTAAATGTTTTAATTGCCTCCAACTTGTTGTTGTAAGATGCGAAGGATTGAACGCCTTTGTGTACTCCCTAGCTGTCTTACTATCAACATTGTTGTTGAAGCAAAACTTTATGTTTTTCAAATCAAAATCTTGTTCACTTTAGACTCTCAAAGTTTTTTTTTTCAAAAATATCACAACAAAGATTTTACTACTTTTGATCTCACAAAACCAATTTTTGCTCCACCTTTCTATGGAAAACTTTTTGATCTATTCTTGCATAGATTAAGGAGGAGTTTGTGATTTCAAACACTTTCAAAACTTCAAATGTGTGCCAAATTTTTTTTCACACATTTGATGTTTTTCCAATGATTTTTAATCAAATGGAGTTCGGTGATTAGTTTGCACATGAGTGATAAGTAATTCTCAAAATTTACTCCATGAATTTCATCATCGCCGATGAATTCTAACCCCGGAGTATTCACTTCTTTCATTAGATAGTGAGGGTATTTTGAGTGATGTTGTTTTCGTGCAAATAGGATGGAGGGAGTAAAGTTGAAAAGTGAGAGGGTAAGGTGATATGATGTGAGAAAGGGCTAAAAGAAACAAAAGCCCTCCCCAAACTTCTCAAAAAGCCGGGTAAACACGTCCCTATCGGATTTCATTTGTTGATTTCTCGATATTGAAAAAGGGCGACATTCTGCTCCAGTCCCCGACTTCATTTTGATCACGATGTGTCTAGAGCTATCTTGTTTGGTCATTAATTTGATCATCATTCATTTGTATTAGAACACATTCGAGTCATATCTTTGTGATATAGCCGGAACATTCGTAGTGATATCTCAATTGATATTCCACGATGATCGAATGGAAATCCTACCAATGCTAACATCTTTTCCAACGTTGAACGTAGGTCTCATGATTACATTTATGTGATTATTGAGTTAACAAGAAGTCTAAGTGACCTCGGTTTTCCCTAAAAAGTCTTTAAGGATAAAATTGTGGTTATCAAATGCTTCGGTAGTGTTAACCATGATTTATATTCTTTGAAGCAATCTCGTGGTTGCAAAGCCGCAGACTGAACTATGTTAGAGAATTGTTTTGTGCATATCTCAATGATACATAGGAAATCCGAAAAATGTTATACATTTCAATCGGTCATTTCATTAATCCTTTCGATTTTTGAACATGCTAACGGATCATTCTTACGGTTTCATTTCTCACGGAGATTTCCACATTTCTATTGACTCTTCATTTGGAAGATGTTGATATTGAAAAAGGGCGACATTCTGCTCCAGTCCCCGACTTCATTTTGATCACGATGTGTCTAGAGCTATCTTGTTTGGTCATTAATTTGATCATCATTCATTTGTATTAGAACACATTCGAGTCATATCTTTGTGATATAGCCGGAACATTCGTAGTGATATCTCAATTGATATTCCACGATGATCGAATGGAAATCCTACCAATGCTAACATCTTTTCCAACGTTGAACGTAGGTCTCATGATTACATTTATGTGATTATTGAGTTAACAAGAAGTCTAAGTGACCTCGGTTTTCCCTAAAAAGTCTTTAAGGATAAAATTGTGGTTATCAAATGCTTCGGTAGTGTTAACCATGATTTATATTCTTTGAAGCAATCTCGTGGTTGCAAAGCCGCAGACTGAACTATGTTAGAGAATTGTTTTGTGCATATCTCAATGATACATAGGAAATCCGAAAAATGTTATACATTTCAATCGGTCATTTCATTAATCCTTTCGATTTTTGAACATGCTAACGGATCATTCTTATCCGGTTTCATTTCTCATCACACAAACACAGAAAACACCAACACCATGATATAACGTTTGTACCAACAACTTCGATCTTACATTTTAGTCACCCCTAGGATTTCTTGGGTTGGGCTAATGGTTTGGGTTGATGTTTTGATGGTTGCAATTTCTTTATGGTTTCTTTTGACATTTAATCAATCAAATGTGTACATAATGACATTGGTTCCCAATGATGTCATTATGAGGGGGAGAAAATATTATGATTGATTCACTAATTGATAAGGAAACAAGGAGAAAAGTTTGTGTTTGGTTGTTTCAATTGGGTTTAGGCTTATCAAAGTTTGTGTATAGGGGGAGAAAATATTATGATTGATTCACTAATTGATAAGGAAACAAGGAGAAAAGTTTGTGTTTGGTTGTTTCAATTGGGTTTAGGCTTATCAAAGTTTGTGTATAGGGGGAGAAAATTATTCATGATGTGACAATAGTTTCAGATTTTCACTAGACTTTAGGTGATTGAAATTTTGATTTTAAAAAAGGGGGAATCTGAATTGACGTCAAAGATAAGAATGAAACCGAAGATGAAAAGATTTTCACTCAAGATGCTTCAAAAGTTCAAAGATGCTCCAAAATGTTTATAATCATGGATTGAGGGGGAGCATGATTACTTCGTAAGAATTTCATCCAAATCTCATTCAATTGCTTACTCTCCAAAGTGTTCGAATTGATATGACAAAGATCAAAGCTTCAAAAAGGATCAGAGATTGGTTAGAAGATTCAAGTCAAAGAAGTAAAAGCTTTAACAGAGTCTTCATCAAACACACTTCATTCAAAGATCTTCAAGTCATACAACAACATTTTGTTCAAGAAACTCCAATGCATACATCAAGGGGGAGAGTTCATATTCATGAAACTTTATTCCAAGAAGATGAAATTCATTCAAGAATTAAAACTGAAGAATCGAAAAGTTGAATTTCACTCAAGAATCGAAGATTGAAACATTCGAAACCAAGATTCATACCTTCCGCATTTCAAAAGACAACTCTGATTCATGATTCAACAATTCTCGAAGATTCAAGTCAAAGAAGTAAAAGCTTTAACAGAGTCTTCATCAAACACACTTCATTCAAAGATCTTCAAGTCATACAACAACATTTTGTTCAAGAAACTCCAATGCATACATCAAGGGGGAGAGTTCATATTCATGAAACTTTATTCCAAGAAGATGAAATTCATTCAAGAATTAAAACTGAAGAATCGAAAAGTTGAATTTCACTCAAGAATCGAAGATTGAAACATTCGAAACCAAGATTCATACCTTCCGCATTTCAAAAGACAACTCTGATTCATGATTCAACAATTCTCGAAGATTCAAGTCAAAGAAGTAAAAGCTTTAACAGAGTCTTCATCAAACACACTTCATTCAATGTATAACAAATGATAACAATAATTTGACTTTTTTAGTAGACTACCAGTCCACCCATTAAGATGTTGGTAGAACTTGGTTTTTAAAATGATGGAATGGTGAAATAGAATTGAAAATAAAAAGCTACAGATCTGCTTCACTCCAAAGCTTTCATATTACTAGAATAATTAAGTCAAAAAATACAAGAAGATATTGGACTGACAAAAGAATTCACTTTAAATACTTACACCGACTAGTCTAATTTTATAATAAAAGTAATACAACTAATTGAAAGAATTTAGAAAAAAGAAAAAGGAATCTTACCACTAGGTGTAGTCTTTGGCAAACGGGTAATGCGCTTACGAGCGGGTTTTTTTGCTACTGGGCTTCCATCAAGAATGGGGCAGTCTGCTTGAGCTCTCTTTCTTGTAAGAGGCGTAACCATCATAAGCACCATAAATATCCACATTCTGCTGTTTATATCTCAACTAAAAATAAATAATTAGTACACAACAATAATAGGGCCATGCATTGTGACAATAGATGGAAAAAGATCTGCAACTAAATCCTTACTCACAAGCCAGAGGTATCATTCTACATGATCACAGTTTGATATATAGATTTACCCTCTTAAATTTCATTTTTAATCATATGTCGATCAGTTTCCATTTTAGGGGTAACATCAAATCATATATAGGAGCCCAGATTCATTTTTTTCTTTGAGTCTGTGTACTCATAAAACATGTGCGACTAGCAAGGACATGTATTCCATTTTACAGAAATACAGAATGAAGTAAAAACCCACATTCTCATCATAACAAGAGTAATTAAAATAAAATCATAACAAGGTTTTTAATCAACTAAATAACTGTGAGTCATAACTTTTTAATAATTACTATTATCATCATAATAAGAGTAATTAAAATAAAATCATAACAAGGTTTTTAATCAACTAAATAACTGTGAGTCATAACTTTTTAATAATTACTATTATCATCATAATAAGAGTAATTAAAATAAAATCATAACAAGGTTTTTAATCAACTAAATAACTGTGAGTCATAACTTTTTAATAATTACTATTATCATCATAATAAGAGTAATTAAAATAAAATCATAACAAGGTTTTTAATCAACTAAATAACTGTGAGTCATAACTTTTTAATAATTACTATTATCATCATAATAAGAGTAATTAAATAAAATCATAACAAGGTTAATCGACACACTAACAAATTAAACACAATAAAATTGTTGTAAAAGTGAAGAAGAAACTACCGTAATCTTCAAATTAATTCTGAATAGCGGTTGAAAGAAAGATGGTTGAAGGATGAATTGTGGTGAAATAAAATAACAAATCAAGGGTTCTTCTATGTGAATGACCGAGAATAAAGAGGAAATCCCGAAATCCATGGATGCTAATTGATTGAGATCTTTTAATTTTTAGGATTCCCTCTTGGTTTTCCCTCTCAATTTTTTAGGGTTCCCTCTCAATTTTTTTCCGACTTGGTGTTCGTAGAAAAGTAAATCGTACCCAGCTTTCCTTATGCATATGCCTCTCAATTATTTTTTTAAAGATAGATAATAGTATATGGCCTTATTATTATATTATATATATATATATATATATATATATATATATATATATATATATATATATATATATATATATATATATATATATATATATATATATATATATATATATATATATATATATATATATATATATATATATATATATATATATATATATATATATATATATATATATATATATATATATATATATATATATATATATATATATATATATATATATATATATATATATATATATATATATATATATATATATATATATATATATATATATATATATATATATATATATATATATATATATATATATATATATATATATATATATATATATATATATATATATATATATATATATATATATATATATATATATATATATATATA
>CM067167.1:284648584-284738584 GCA_034093135.1 Erigeron breviscapus
CCTGCGTATGGTTACCTGTCTGGATGGACCACGAGTGGATACAAGGCATGTCCAGTATGTAACAATGATGCCTGCAGTATACGTATACGGGATAAAATAGCATACGTGGGTAATAGGCGATTTCTTCCAACCAGTCACTCATGGAGGAATTCACGAGACTTTAATGGGAAGATAGAGACTAGGGATGCACCTAAACCTGTCAGCGGAGATGATTGCTTACGACAGTTGGAACATATGAATATTCATCAACATGGTAAACATCCTGCTCATGTAGGAACAAAAAGAAAACGGAACACAGAGGATTTAAATTGGTCAAAGAAAAGTATCTTTTTCGAACTCCCGTATTGGTCTAAGTTGCTAATCCGTCACAACATTGATGTGATGCATGTTGAAAAAAATGTGTGTGAAAACGTGTTAGGAACACTATTAGACATAGATGGAAAGACGAAAGACACATACAAAGCTCGAATGGATTTGGCAGAAATGAATATACGTAAAGAGCTTCACTTAGTAAGAAATAACGATCGCCTGCTTAAACCACACGCTTCTTATGTTTTAACTCGAGAGGAAAGAAAACAATTTTGTAATCTAGTCAAGTCTGTGCGTTTTACAGATGGATTTGCAGGTAATTTAGAAAAAAATGTGATTGTTGACCAAGGAAAGATACATGGGCTTAAATCACATGATTGCCACATTTTACTACAACGCATAATTCCTATTGCAATTCGTCCTTTTATGACAAAACAGATTGGTAGTCAAAGCTTTGCATTGGATATTTTTAGATTAAAAGGGCGAGGGGTTGGGAAGAAAGAAGTTCGTGTCCTTCCTGGTGATCTTTTGAAAAAAGCAACATGGTTCGTCTACAACAATTGTGAAGAAATTCAACCGTACTTGGAGTAAGTTTTTTTCTAATCATTTGTTGTTGATAGTTGGTGCTAAAGTTCATATGTCAATAAATTTATAGTTTGGAAAATGATTAATCCTCCTAAAATTAGCCTAAAAATCCTCTTAAAACCATATGAATGTGACAAGTGGATTTCACTTAATCTCTTCCTAATCTTACCCCTTGAATTTCCACATGTGTTCATCCAATGAACTAGGATGATTTTTAGACTTATGGATTAGGAGGATTAATCATTTCCCTTATAGTTTATATTCACTTGGCAGAGAACACTTACATTCATTACAAAGTCAACATCCTGAATTGTCAGATTTTTCCAAGATGCAACAAGCGACATTCCCGAATTGGTTTGCAAAACGGGTACCAATGACACTCACTTTTAATTAACTTACTTTGTGATATTGTATAGCAATATACTAATATTATATATAAGAATTCGTAAATTTAATTTGTTTGTTGATATATGTCTTCTCGCTTTTTTATTATATTATTGTTTACATTCTGATCATATACATACTTGAATTACTTTCACCATGTTACAAATTTGATATCAGGCTAACGAGGTGTATACCCTAGATCCATCCCAAATTAATGAGGAGTTATATGCGGTGTCTTGCCTTCCAGATCACCGAGTTTCATGTTACAAGGGATACATAGTGAACGGAATTAAATATATAGTTAAGTCGACAGATGACTACAGGCGGACACAAAATTGTGGAGTTACTGTCCAAGGAGTTCATAATGATATTGAAGACGACTATTATGGATATATTGATGAGGTAATTGAATTGTCATTTATAAAAGATTATCGTGTTATATTATTCAAATGCACATGGTTTGACAGTGATCGTAAAAGAAAGCACGTGGTATATGAACCTCACTTCATAAGCATAAACACCTCCCGACATGTTTTTAAGGAAGATCCTTTCATTTTAGCAAATCAAGCCAAACAAGTATTTTATGTCAATGATCCACTTAAACCAAATTCACAATGGAAAGTGATTGAAAGGATTAACCACAGACACTTTTGGGATATTCCAGAAGACAATAATGCAGAGAATTTGTTAGAAGATGCCAACCTTCTTCGTGAAGACATTCCAGAAGAAACGGTTCAAAATGTTGATGTTGGGCTAAAGTTCATATGTCAATAAATTTATAGTTTGGAAAATGATTAATCCTCCTAAAATTAGCCTAAAAATCCTCTTAAAACCATATGAATGTGACAAGTGGATTTCACTTAATCTCTTCCTAATCTTACCCCTTGAATTTCCACATGTGTTCATCCAATGAACTAGGATGATTTTTAGACTTATGGATTAGGAGGATTAATCATTTCCCTTATAGTTTATATTCACTTGGCAGAGAACACTTACATTCATTACAAAGTCAACATCCTGAATTGTCAGATTTTTCCAAGATGCAACAAGCGACATTCCCGAATTGGTTTGCAAAACGGGTACCAATGACACTCACTTTTAATTAACTTACTTTGTGATATTGTATAGCAATATACTAATATTATATATAAGAATTCGTAAATTTAATTTGTTTGTTGATATATGTCTTCTCGCTTTTTTATTATATTATTGTTTACCTATTATTAATTTAATTTGTTTGTTGATATATGTCTATTCTTATGTTTGTATTATATTATTGTTTACCTATTATTGTTTACATTCTGATCATATACATACTTGAATTACTTTCACCATGTTACAAATTTGATATCAGGCTAACGAGGTGTATACCCTAGATCCATCCCAAATTAATGAGGAGTTATATGCGGTGTCTTGCCTTCCAGATCACCGAGTTTCATGTTACAAGGGATACATAGTGAACGGAATTAAATATATAGTTAAGTCGACAGATGACTACAGGCGGACACAAAATTGTGGAGTTACTGTCCAAGGAGTTCATAATGATATTGAAGACGACTATTATGGATATATTGATGAGGTAATTGAATTGTCATTTATAAAAGATTATCGTGTTATATTATTCAAATGCACATGGTTTGACAGTGATCGTAAAAGAAAGCACGTGGTATATGAACCTCACTTCATAAGCATAAACACCTCCCGACATGTTTTTAAGGAAGATCCTTTCATTTTAGCAAATCAAGCCAAACAAGTATTTTATGTCAATGATCCACTTAAACCAAATTCACAATGGAAAGTGATTGAAAGGATTAACCACAGACACTTTTGGGATATTCCAGAAGACAATAATGCAGAGAATTTGTTAGAAGATGCCAACCTTCTTCGTGAAGACATTCCAGAAGAAACGGTTCAAAATGTTGATGTTGGGCGTTCTCATGATACTGGAAATGATTTTATCAATGATGAGACAGATGATTCTGATCACGATATGGAAGATTTTGATTCGGATTCAAATCTAGATGATCTAGACAGGAATGAGATAGACAATAATATCTCGAATCTTGAGATTGAAAGTGGTGAGTCGGACGGTGATGATTAGGTAACCTTATTAAGATAAATCGTTATTTATTTATTTTTTGTTTAACTACTTGTTTTATTCTTGTACTATACTAATATACCATGTAACTAGGCTAAAGTTAAAGCTTGTGGTGGGTGCTGAAGTGAGAGTGTTCTGTAACTTTTTTGGTGGTTATGTACCTATTCCAAAGACCCGCCCTCAGATCAGCACCAGAGTTTAGCCATCAAATTATTTTGGAGACTTATTGCAACGAAGGTTCCAACATTTATAGTAAATTATTTTTGTCGAAGATTACGATTTGTTTTCATTTCGAATAAGGACGTATTCAAGTCGTTCTAACTGAGTAGATACTTGATGCTTTGGATTAGTATGTTCTTGTGTATTTTTTGATTATTTTTTAGCTATGTTAATGGGTACAAGCGTCATTATGAGTATAATGTTAATAGGTAATTGATAGCTATTCTGCCTACTTAATGTAATTCTTTTTCCAAATTCATTGTTTCACTCTTAGCTCGTTCATTTTTTGTTTTTTATTTTCATTAGTATTGATCAAATCTAATATGTTGATTAGAAGAATATATTGCGTGCTTTACATTTCTGGTCTTCTTTATTCAGCCATCTTAACTTTCGTATAAATAACCATATAGAAAATGCATGGAAATTCTATTGTGAAGTACTAGCACTGGTTAAAGAGTTTAGGGATTATTACCTATGGATGTAACTAACTATGATATAATGTCTATGTTATGTAAATATCTCGTAAAATGTCTATGTAATATAATGAGCTTTCAAATCCTGTTTATTAGATGTACCCGGGTATATATGGCAATCAGATAAGATGACACGTGTAAGTTTTTGATTGGTCAGGTACATCGATTTGAAAGTTCGTTACACGATATAGACATTTTACAAGATCTTTACATAACATAAATATTTGTTCATAGTTATTTACATCCATATGTAATAATCTCAAGAGTTTAAGCAACTTACTTCTTATTTTCGTCACAAGTCAATATAAATTTCTAACTTTGTTAATTTCAACGTTCATTGAATCTGGGTTCATAAAAAATGGTTCATAAAATCTGAGTTCATAATATAGAAATGGTTTATAAAAAATAACTCATGAAGTTTGGGATCCAAGAAAATGTTTTGTAGAAAATTGTTCAAACAGATTAACAAATAACAATTAATATTAACTTGAATTTAAGGCTATATACGAAGAGAGAATATTAACTTAAATTGTTCTTTAAACCTCGACGGAACGACTCAATGAAATATGGGTCAATCCATTTTTTTTTGTCATTCCCGGTCCTCTAGTCGGACCATGTATTAAAGGTTTAATAGGGACTAAAGTTCAATTACCAATAAAATACCCTTTTTTAAGACTTTTCATTGTGTAAACATTACAAAATTGAAATATAGTCTTAAATATATTGTCCATGTATCTTAGGATTTAGTTGGGACTAAAACTGAGACGCTAACAAATTTCTGTAACTGAATTTTAGTCTTAAATATATTGCCCATGAATAAGCGTTTAGTTGTGACTGAAATTTAGTCACTAACAAATTTTCGTCTAAAACTTTTTATTGCGTATAATTTTTTGTAACTGAAATATAGTCTTAAATATATTGCCCATGAATAAGGGTTTAGTTGGGACTCAAATTCAGTTACTAACAAATTTCCCTCTAGAACTTTTTGTTGTGCAAATATTTTTGTAACTGAAATTTAGTCTTAAATATTTTCCCATGAATTAAGCCTTTAGTTGTGACTGAAATTTAGTCACTAACAAGTTTCTCTCTAAAACTTTTTATTGCATAAAGTTTTTTGTTACTGAAATATAGTCTTAAATATGTTGCCCATAAATAAGGGTTTAGTTGGGACTGAAATTCAGTTACTAACAAATTTCCCTCCAAAACGTTTTATTTCACAAACTTGTTTGTAACTGAAGTTTAGTCTTAATTATGTTGTCCTTGTATTATGAGTTAAGTTGAGACTGAAAATCAGTCACCAACAAATTTCCCTCCAAAATGTTTTAGTGTGCTGATATATTTGTAACTGAAATTTAGTCTCAAATATAGTGTCGATGAATTAAGGACTGATTTTTAGTTGCAACAATCAGTCCATAAAAATTCAGTCTTTAAAAGTATCAGTAATTGATTTTTCAGTTTCTGATACTATGTATTCGAGACTGATGTATCAGTCTCTAAAAATTCAGTCCCTGAAGACCACTTTTTTTGTAGTGGATGGTTTGTAGGCAATTCCCTACCGGTAATAGGGCGATGGCCGCTTTACGCCTATTTTTATGTTGAGTATTATCACCGGTCTTAGGAGGCCGATGTAATGTTGTATGTGAATGGTGTGTTGAGGGTGATTGAAGATGATGTGTGCCGTATGATATCTCCTTTTTATATAGAGGGTAGAAAACTTGGAAAGGAGGGTAAGAGAATTAGGGTAAATCTTTTCCTCTTTTGAGGATATCTTTTACCTTTTATGGAGATTTGTGATGATCTCTTTACAAACCGTGTCCGGGGTCGTCAGACCTTAAGTATATTATTTTACTCGGATAATCATAGGAAGAATCTATATCCGATCTTCTTGATATGTTTTCTCTCGGAGCTGGGTATTTGTTACCTCGGGAGCTCCGGAATGATTATGTTGAACGGAGGTTGAGCTCCGTTCTGGGTATATAGATAAGTAATTTTACCTGTACGAAGGTGTCTTCGTATCTGCTTCGGGTACGGAGCTAAAGCTCCGTATAGGGTATATCATCAAGCCCCCAGTCTAACTGGAGAGGCTGTCTTCAGGGTGTCCGGTTAGACTTCAAAAATGTGCTCCGTGTCGCAACTTTCCCATTCAATTAGCCAGTTAATTATTTGACCGTCATTATCTATACTTGTTTTAATTACGGCTTATCCCATCAAGTGGCAACTTGTTGGCCCAAAACCCAAGGTAACTTTTCACTGGTTGGTACCCGTGATTATTACCTATATAAGTACCAACTTATTGCCAAAAAAGGGCTTTTTGCCTTTGCTTTTACTATTACTCCGAGAAATCTTTTTCGCTGCTTCCTCGTTGATCGTCACCAGGTAAATTCCTTGTCCTCCTTTGTTTTTTTCTTTTACTCCATAGTAGTTTAGATGACGAAGAGAGGATTAAGGACCATTACGAATGCACTAGATCGTTCTGCTTATCAGGACTTTGTATCCGCCTATTTCGCCCGAAACCCTAACTTAGTTCGATTTCTGGAAAGAGGGCAGTCTATCTGTGATTCGCCTGTCGGTTTTGTTGGCCTGTATGTGAAAGCATTCTCTCTTGGTAACCTTAGGATCCCCTTTTCTTCCTTCTTCCTGACCGTCTTGGATTATTATCAATGCCATATCTCCACTGTTCATCCCACTTGCATAGCGAAGATCATAGCTTTCCAGGTTCTTTGTAGTGCCAATCATATAGAGCCTTCCGTTGGTTTATTTAACTGTTTTTACAAGCTGAAAGAATCTGGTGACTGGGTTACTATGTCGAAAAATTGTGATCACGAGCTATTTGTCGCTGGGGGTACAGAGGTTAGGGATTGGAAGGATTTGTTTGTTTTTGTTGATCGCTCATTGGTTCCTCCTGAGCGTAGCGGTTTGTTAGATACTGATAGGTTGAGATATAATCTATAGGTGTCCCTAGTATTCGTGGTGTAAGGCAGTCTGATGTCGATCGCTTGTCTTCTTATGGCATTAAGCTGCATGTATATCCGAAGGCTGTGTTGTTTAGGTCCCGTGTTGATTCATTTTGGGAACATGGTGTTAAGGATTTCACCATTGAATGTGGTGGCCGGGGTAGGTTATCGTTTCCTTTGCTTGTTCTTCTTCTTTGTTTACCAAATATTGCAGTTATTGATTCGAGTTGTCTTCATTTGCAGAGATGTCTTTTAAGCAGTTGATTGATAGGCAACCTGCGTTGTCCAGCCTTGTTTTCAAACCGGTGGCTCTTACTCCTCCTTCGACCCCATCTTCTATCATCCAGGGGGGTCCCTCTTCAGAGGTGTTGGCTGAGATACCCATTCCTTTGGCTCAGGAACGAGTTATTGAAGAGCAGGTTATGGTGGACATATCTGATGGCATTGGTGAAGATGTGGAGGATGTTGCTCAGGAGAACACTGTTGCTAGCCGACTGAAGAAGAGGAAGAAATCATCCAAAAATGTTGTGATTGCCCGACCTAAGAATACCAGAAGTTTGGAAGTGCCTAAGAAGTCTACTTGTAAGCTCCTCTTTGCTTTCCCTTGTTTGTTTCTTTATTATTATTGATTTCCTGTTTTGTTTGTAGCCTTCGACCCTTTAGGGGAGAGATGCTGCTTCATGTCATCGCTCTATCCAGAGCATCGCTCCTTCCGGATTGGTCAATGAGTTGATGAATATGGAGATCCCGGATCTTTCTGCCTTTTTTAACCGCTCAATCTTCTGTAGTGCTGTTGTTGGGAGTGCTCTGGATGCAAGATTGCGAGAGGTTTCTGAGGAGTCCGGCCCATCGAAGGAACAGTATGAGAAGCTGATGACAGAAAAGCATGCTCTTGAGGTGAAGGCAACTGAACTGGAGGTGGACTGTGGGGCTCTTTATTCGGAGTTGGTTACTGTGCGTCGGGCTGTGCAGAGAGTCGTTGCTGAGAAGGGGAAGGAGGTGGAGGCTCTTACAGGTCAGATTCGAGAAAAGGATGAACTGCTGAAAGGAACGCAGGATGCGCTTGCAGAGCGTTCTGGGAAGTATGGGAGGCTGATTGCTGAGGTTATTCCCGATGTGTAAAAGTCGTTCCTGCATGGTCCTGAAGTCGGTACCTTGCTATCGAAGGTCTGTAATGAAAGCAGAGTTGATGCGGAAGCGGGATTGATGTGTGCTTTAGTTGAGGAAGGTATTGTTGATCTAGAGGGCCGCATCGTTCCTGAAGACACAGCTGAGCGTCTTGATTCGGCTTTGGACGAACTGGCCAGTTTTGACTCTGCTTATCTTCGCAAGCTAACCTCTGATCCCGATGCCTCTCCTTCTGATTTGCTATAGGTTGTTCCATGACTATCCTTGTAATTTTTGGAACTTGTTGGTGGATTGTGGTACTTCAGACAATATTTTTGTTGTGGTGGGCCTTCGTGCCTTTGAACAATTTGATGGATACTTGACCGGCCTCCCTTCATGTTGGGGGAGGTCTCTGTATATATTCTTTTAAAACCTGCAATTTATTATATTAACCTTACCCTTGACTTCTTCATTATAATGAGTCCATCTTTGAGTGGTTTTTTGGTCGTTCCCTTTTTATTGGGGAGGCTCTTTTTGTTGCTCCATGAATGTCTTAATGGGCGTCCCCTTGAACATTTACATGAAGTCTTTTTTGTTTAAGTTTTACGCGCGTTTAGAATATATTGATCGATCTTAAAAATGTGTTGAAAGCTTTATTTTATTGAAAAATAATTGGCAGGAGGACATTACATAGTAAAGTTCCTAGCTGCTAGCTTTCTTTCATGGGACTTATCCGGTAGCTAATCGGACTTATCCCTTTGTTGTTTTAGGGAATTCACTTTTTAGCGGAGGTCTTTCTGGGCCTCCGTCTTTTTCCCTGGGTTTCTGATGATATACCATATACGGAGCTCTACCTCCGTACAAAAGATTGGATACGAAGGACCCTTCGTAAGCAGCGAAGGTACTAATAAATTATACCAAGCAGACGTTTCCGTAGCCAAAGCTACGATACATACCTCCGTAATTCCGGAGCTCCTAAGGATGATCACAAACAATAACGAACGGATATACACAAATCCATTCCATGCTTATTCGATCTCCCGATAAGGGAATGATATCAAATATTCCTATAAACTAGGACACGATTTAAGAGTCCTAGATATGTCTTCTATACTTAGAAGATATCACAAAGAGAGGAAGAGATTTACCCTAATCTTTATCTTCCTCTCCAAGACTTTACCCTCTCTATAAATAGAGGAGGAATTGCACGACACACATAACAACAACAACCATATTCGATCTCCGAATACATAAATAAACCCTAAGTCATACAAATCGACTTAGCTCACCATACAAAGGCGTAAAGCGGCCTTCAGCCCTCTGACCGGAAGGGAATCGCCAACCTACACCTCCAAAACCCCCACTCATACCTTCGGTTGAGCCATAGTGCGATTATTTGATCAATCAAATTGGCGCCATCTGTGGGACACCTACTCTAAAAACTGAATCCAACCACGATCAAAACAAGAAGCATTATGTCAGAAATTAATCCCCTTCCGAAACCATACAAGTCAGATACCGCCTGTGACCGAGGAAAAGACGGTGATGAAACCTTCTTGGTCGAGAAGATTAGCTCCCCAGACGAGCATGAAAACGAAAGCAGCCACCAATTGCAAGATGACCAGATGGCCAGGTCAGCCGGCCTGCCAAATAATGGCATCAAGCAAGGCAGCAAACGGCATCCTCGATGTGAAAGAGGGTAGCACCGAAAGAAGTCCATCCCCAGATCCGAAGGAGAACAATGTACCGCACCTTGTGTACACCGCACTAAGTGACCCACCGCCGGTGGCACAAGAGCTTCAGAAAGAAGATAGAGACCAGGCTCAGAATAGCAGAGACGGTCCCATAACAGCAGACAAGGGCAGACAGAAGTCAGCCGGAAAGGATCTGGGCAGAAAGAAGGAAATAGAAGACAAAAAAGAAGATCCCAGAATGACAAAAAGTCTGACACAAGCATACCCGCTATACCCGATTTATCAAGGGACCTCCATCGGGACAGTAGCGGCGGGTGCCATGCAGACAATGTCTGGACTAGGGACGTACCTATCGCCGGGAACACATCCATCGTGCTATTACGGAGGATATTTTTACCCATATGGAGGGCCACAGATCCAGTACCTGGGAATGCCACCCTTTGGGGTAAACTATCCAGAAAATATGCAGGCATCATGGTATTACCCTTATGGTATTATGACCCCCCAGCATTTTAAGGCAAGCCCAACAACCGGAGCCGAAGGGGACAAGGTTGAAGAAAAAGAGGCAGAGCCTAAATACGAAGGGTCGTGCCTACAATTCGTAAGAGATTTACGCCAATATGTACCTCCGGTGAAGATACTGGAAATCTAAGTACTGCCCTGGTACGATGGTACCTCCGATATTGATGAGTTCCTCAGGAATATCGACGAAGCGGCAAAGATAGAAGGATGGAGTAGCCCGGCGACCTGTCATGTCATCCTCTACCTCCTGCATGGAAAAACAAGGAGATGGCTCGAAAGCCTACCCGAAGAAAGTATACACGATATCAAAGATTTCAAAATCAAGTTAAGAGAGGAATTTGGCCCTCACTCATGGGCACATGATATAAAACAGGAGGAGAACGAAGAAGCAGAAGATTTTCTGAAGCGATACGGAGACAGCACTCGGAACCTGGCGCGTATATCAGAAGAAGAAAGGATATCTGGAGCCATACATGGACTCCGATCAAAGGAATTAATACGGCATCTATGCCTCAGCAAGCCAAAAAGCTATACAGAACTGGTGGATACGTTCCATGAGTGGAAAAGTGCAGAAGAAATAGCAGAGAAAGCCATGGCTAAGTGGAAAACGATGATAAAGAAGAATGGGAAGCCAACCGAGGCAACTAAGGACGTAGCAATCGATGAATCCTACCCTGCGTACAGTAGGACCAACAGCTACAAAAGAACAATTAGCAACCTCCGGAAAACTCCATCGGAAATCCTGTCGTTCGAGGAGATAGCAAAAACATTTGTTAGACCACTACCGCTATCCGGAAGAGGAACCGGAAATTTAGACAAATTCTGTTGCTTCCACAACGGATATGGGCATAGTACGGATTATTGTAGAGAGTTGTTAAGGCAGATAGACAACGCAACAAGAGAAAACAAGCTAACACATCTGGTAAAGAGGAGCACACCAAGATTCGAAGAAGCAGAACCAGATGAGCACCGGAGGAGAATACTATCAAATACCTTGATCCGAAAAGGACCACAACACTACCACTTCGGTGAGTTGGATGACAAGGTATCGATAGACCCCGTGCTAATAAGAGTGAATATAGGCAGTGTATGCCTGAAGAACACACATGTGGATACAGGAAGTAGACGAGACATAATCTACGAGAAAAGTTTCCTCCGACTACCAAAGAAACTGCGAGAAACAATTATGCCACTAGACACGGAAGTAGTAGGGTTTGCCAGTGAGCGCATCCGCCCTTTGGGAGAAATATGGATGGATGCCACCATTGGAGGATTCCCCTGGCGAAGAACCGCAAAAATTTTGGCAGTCGTAATAAAGGCAAACTCGCCCTATGACATGCTTCTGGGCAGAGAAGGAATGAGGAAATTCCACATGATAGCATCCACGATACACGGTTGCGTTCAGTACAAATCTCACGGAGGAATGCAAACACTGCTCTCTTCATTCACCAAGGATACAAAAGGTGGGAGCTCCGTGCCATGGTACAAACGCAACAGAAGAATAATCCAAAAAGGACCCAGAGGACAACTGGAAGACGCGGCAGAAGGATCCTTCAAAGCAGAAAGTGCAGAAAGCTCCGGGAAAACGGGGGAAGCAGACATGAGCACACAAAAGACTCCGAAAGGCATTAAGACCGGTTGGAGCATAATTTGCCCTCGGGATAAGCCAAATTAACGGAGCAAACAGGGCAGCATAAAAGTAGCAGCTAGGAAAAATACAAAATTTTGTAACTTCCTCCTGCCATGTACTTACAAGCTCCCAAATAAATAAACGATCGTAATAATATCATAAATGCGCATAAAAAATTCTTAATTTTGAATTGTTAAGGGGACGCCCATAAGACTTTTCAAACACTAATCATGAGGTAATAACCCATGAAACTAATGCATAAGCCATTCCTTCCTTATGATTGAAGTGCATAAGCATTAGTGCATAAGACATTCTCTTAAGAGTGTATAAGCACAACAGAACAATAAATGTCACTCTCCCAATGGAGAATGTGAATGATAAAGCTCTGCATAAAGCGAAGCAATGGCGGCAAAAAAAAAAAAGGGGGGGAGAAGAGCAAGTCATTTACAATTCAAATGTCCAAGGCATCAAAAAATATGTACAAAGTGCAGAGGATCAAACAGTTTACATCCCTTGAGGCCTAATGTTATAAAGATCAGTCACCGAAGCATCAGGATTTGAAGAAATTCGCTGGATATAAGGAAAAGAAATTATCCTTAAGGCCTCCTCGGCAGCAACGATCCTCTCCTCAGTACCAAGAAGCCTCTCCCTATTCCCAGCCAGGACAACCTGTCCATGACTCTCCATACTGAAAAGCAGTAAAGCTCTTGAATCAGCCCGGTTAGCCTCGATTAGCTCATCCAGACTCTGATCAAACTCAGGACTCGCCATCAACATCCGGAAGACATGGGGAATGACGCCAGAAATAACCTGACGCATGGAGTTCCTTGAATCTTCCAACTCCAACTCCAATCTATTGATCACTACAGCAGGCCCGGCAGAAACAAGAGCCGAAATTCTCTCATGAGCAGCATCCAAACTTTGCGTAGCAAGGGACAAAGCTTCCTGTGAGTCGGCAAGCTCCCTCCGCAAAGAATCAACCAAAGAAGAATCACTACCGGCAGACGGAGCAGCCCTCAGAGAAGCCAACTCCGCCCTGTGCTTCTGCAGATTCTCCTCCAGATAGTGCACTCTGGCACTGCTAGCCGAACCAATCATACCGGTAGTGAAAAGAGCCTGGTTCGTCATCTCAGCAAGTCTCTGAGCAGACATGGTATCCAACATGGTCCTAAGGTGATCAGGAACCAGCATATCCAGACTCATTCGGCAAAGCTGAGGATCAGGCAAATCACTCTGAAGAGGAACCCCTGATAAAATTACGAAGAATTGCAATAAGTAATATGCAAAGGGGAACAGCGATTGAAACATCTACGTAATATCTAGCCACTTACCAATTGTGTCCCCCGCTCCAGCTGTGGAAGCTCTAACTCCAGTTGTAGTAGCTCCAGTTTCATCAACTGGCTCTTTCCCAGGCCTCCGTCCGGGATCAGAAGTCCCAGCTAAACAAGGAAAAGGCATACAAATCAGATCTATGATGACACAGATAATATAGTCAGGGAGAAACATATACCTTGACCAGCATCAGAAACTGGAGCAGTAGTAGTAACAGCAACTTGATCTCTTATGAGAGAAGAATCAAGGATAATGATAGAAGGACCTGCAGCCATAGGGTCCGTTGAAGCAGATGGGCCATCCCTCACCCTTTGCCTCTTCGGAGGAGGCTCAGAAACATCAACACCAGCAAAAAGGGGACTCTCCCCATCCGAAGGAGACAAAGACCTCCTACCAACAACCATGCCTCGAGGATTCATAGTCACAACCTCTCTGAGTGTCAGTGTCAACTCTGCAAAAACAACGTAAAGATATCAAAAGAAAGCAACGCAATGCAATTGGCAGAAAAAAGCAGCAAAAAAGAAGGGTACCTTCACAACGCCATATCAAGACAGGCTGATCAGGGTAACCCTCCCATGACATGGTAATCCCAGCAAGATATAGAATCACAGAAGGAAAAGTAACCAACCCAAATGGAGACCTACGCACCTGACGAATCAACTCATTGTCAAGAGAATCCCAAGCACGCTCATTATCTTCAAACGTTAACCTTGGCACCAACCTATTCCTATCCAATATACCCCTAAACAGCGGGTCAACATATTCCTAACTGAAAAACAAAAACCCAGGCCTCCAATTCAACATATCAGAATCCCCTATGTCAAAAAATAACCTATCGGGCCTCTCCTCAACCATGACCCAACCGTCACGTACACCAAATTTGAAAAAATACCCAAACAAACTGATCCTGGGCTCTATATCGAATGCACGACAAATAATGATAAAAGACATTATCATAGTAATCGATAAGGGGTGCACCATGGATAGATACAGATTATGGTAATCAAGTAACCCTAATAACCAAGGGGATAGGGGAAACCTAAGATTACCACCAGAGAAGGGAGCGGTATACATACCTACGAATCCAGGAGGTGCATCAAGAATTGATTCTGATCGCCCCGGAACCCTAGTTTCTGGGTCATCACGGCGGTAGAAGCATTGGCGGAACCACGCGACATTGTCATCATTCATCTCCGAATACGTGGTGCTAATGACACGGAAGTGATTACGATCCATAGTGACGAAGAAGATCGAACGAGGGATATTATGTTGATGATGAAAAGGAAGTGTAAAAAGTAAACAGAATTGGAAAAGAAAATCTCCGGAGCCGTCGAAATTAAATAGGGGGCAGAATAGATGGTTTGAAAAACCGGCGCATAACCCACTAAAACCGTCGATTGGTTTTCTCTTCGGGATAAGCGCGCATGAATTAAAACTTCTGATGGGATATATACGCGGCACGGTGAAATGTCGAAATTACCCTTAAATCGAGCTCCGGGGAAGATACGACGCATTCTGAAAATAAAACACCAAAGCTCTTTTGAAGCCCGGTTACGAAGGTACACTTTTATTTTATTCTATTTTTTCAGAATATTTTTGAAGTCTAATGCGATACTCTACAGATAGACTCTCCCATCAGACTGGGGGCTTGATGATATACCATATACGGAGCTCTACCTCCGTACAAAAGATTGGATACGAAGGACCCTTCGTAAGTAGCGAAGGTACCAATAAACTATACCAAGCAGATGTTTCCGTAGCCAAAGCTACGATACATACCTCCGTAATTCCGGAGCTCCTAAGGATGATCACAAACAATAACGAACGGATATACACAAATCCATTCCATGCTTATTCGATCTCCCGATAAGGGAATGATATCAAATATTCCTATAAACTAGGACACGAGTTAAAAGTCCTAGATATGTTTTCTATACTTAGAAGATATCACAAAGAGAGGAAGAGATTTACCCTAATCTTTATCTTCCTCTCCAAGACTTTACCCTCTCTATAAATAGAGGAGGAATTGCACGACACACATAACAACAGCAACCATATTCGATCTCCGAATACATAAATAAACCCTAAGTCATACAAATCGACTTAGATCACCATACAAAGGCGTAAAGCGGCCTTTGGCCCTCTGACCGGAAGGGAGTCGCCAACCTACACCTCCAAAACCCCCACTCATACCTTCGGTTGAGCCATAGTGCGATTATTTGATCAATCAGTTTCTAAATGTGTTATTCTTCCGGACCCCTCTATTCCTTTTGCGTGTCCTCCTTTTGAACTTTGTTTCTTCTGGGGGCCGTATCTTCTTTTCTGGAGACATGGATATCCTTTGCTCGTTTGTTGAGCTTCGGTTTCTCCCATGTGTCGTGCGTTCGGTGATTGAGTTGGACAGCAATGTTGCTATCCCCGACTCACTTTGGAATTTTATTTGTGAGTGGATTGTTGATGCTATGATCCCGAACTTCCGCATTGCCTCTCTCCCAAGTATTGCGTTGTTGTCAGAGTCTGCTGATATGACCATGAAGGTAATTCTTTCTGTCTTTCACTTTGGGTATTTCCCTATCGTTACTTCTGCTCGCAGTTCTCCAATTGGCCATGTTCGCTCCCCTGCGAACCCTGTTAGTGGTTTTTCCACTTTTCTCAGCTTTTCTCTGACACTTCTCGGTAACTTGGAAAAGTATTTTTCGTAGAGGATATCACATTCACTTCCTCCGTCTATCTGAACATTCCTCATTCTGACCCCCGCGATATCGGCTTCGATGACAATCGGTCCGTTAGAGGGTATTATATCCCTGATTGGCGGGAATTGATAATTCTGCTCCTGTGGGTGAGCTCTGTGCACCTCGGAGCGTATCATGAGGATCTGTGCTGGTGGTGTTTTTTCTTTTTTTTCCGTTTCATTCTTTATTCTTGTCGCTTGGCGGATTCCTTTGACAAGGTGGTCCAACTTTCCTGATTCCACAACTTCTTCTATGGCCTTTCTCAAATTTCTGCAGTTATTTGTGTCATGGCCATGGTCCCTGTGATATTCACAGTATTTATCCATGTTCTTCTTTTTGGTCATGAGTTTGGTTGGGATTGGGAAAGTGGACGCAACTCGCTCTGTGGCCAGAATCTGTCTCAGGATTTTTGTGAGACTGGACAGGATGTCAATCCCACTTTCTCTGTCTCTGCCTGCCCACTGGTTGTCGTCTCGGGCATACCGGGGGAACCTTCCGTTACCTCCGTACTCCTTCCTTTTTCTTCCTGGGGAGTAATCGACGTTCGTTGTTTCCCTTGCGTCCAACCAGATATGGGCCTTGTCAGTTAAGCCATCATAAGTTTCAGGTAAGTCAGTGCTTAAATGCTCAATAAGGTCTATTGTGCGGAGCCCATGGATGAGTCCTGAAATCCTTTGGCTTTCTGGTAATCCCCGTACTTGTTGGGTTTCGTTAGTATACCTAACGATAAAGTCTCTCATTTTTTCACCTTCTTTTTGCTTAATGTTGTGCACAGAGATGTGGGTTTTTCTGTGCTTCTTCTGCATACTAAACTGAGACCTAAATTTATTCTTGAGTACTTCAAAGCTATCGATGTTGTTCTTGTGTAGTCCATCAATCCATTCCCGAGCATCGTCCGTTAGTAGGTAGGAAAATGTGTGGCACGTAGTTGGCATATCCCATATTTGGATTAAAGCTGCTCCGACGAACTTCTTTAAGAAGTCGTCTGGGTCACTTTTTTCCATCATAATACCCCAAGTGTAGTGGGTATTTCATCTTTCTTGGTAATGGGTGACTTTGTATAGCTGCGGAAAAGGGGCTATCAGTGTTCACCAAGTGGGATAGGTCAACCGGCTCAGGGTCTTCCCATTCATACGAATCGTAATCCGGAGGGACTATGTTCCTTCTAGGGCATGGAAACCTTTGTAGGTTTCCTCTTGGTCTATCTTGGTCGTGCTGAGGTGCCTAGTTATCCTCCGGACCTCTGTCAGACCCGGATATATACCTTCCCCGTGGCCCCCGGAGGGCTGTCTCTTCGTTACTGGTCGCTACGTTTCTTCCTTCTTCTATTCGTATGCCAGTTGCTCTTGTCGCGGGAGTTGTGACTGCTTGAATTCGCCTCCTTTGTTGTGATGGTGCCCTTCCATTTATTCTCCCCGGAGGGGCCTTCATCTCGATGTACTCATCGATTGAGTCTGAATCGTACTCATTTTCCAGGTTCCTGGTGATGTTGCGAATTTGACCTGCTTCTCTTAGACGGTTCATGATTGCGCTTAGGGTGTCGTAATTGGCTTGCACATATGCATCGTTTATTTCATGCTCTGCCAACGTTAACGCCCTATTGGCATTCCCGTGGGCCTGTGGTGTCCTTCGGTTCGAGGGGCGAAGCCCATCCTTTTCTGTCCCTGGAGAGGTGTGAGTACAAATTCGCTCCGGTCTAGAAGTGGCGTTGATGTAGGCCTATGTAAACCTTGATCTGGTGGTGTTACTGTTGACCTACTTGCATTCTGACCCTGAGGGGTTATCACAGATCTGAATAGGCCTTGACCCTGGGGTGTCGTTATAGGTCGATCTGGGCCTTGGCTCTGTGGGACGGGTCTTTCTGAGGTCTGGCCAAGCGACGTTGTTACGGATCTGTCCGAACCTTGGCCCTGCGGTGTTACCACGGATCTGTCCTGACCCTGACCCTGCGGTGTTACCACGGATCTGTCCTGACCCTGACCCTGCGGTGTTACCACGGATCTGTCCTGACCCTGACCCTGCGGTGTTACCACGGATCTGTCCTGACCCTGACCCTGCGGTGTTACCACGGATCTGTCCTGACCCTGACCCTGCGGTGTTACCACGGATCTGTCCTGACCCTGACCCTGCGGTGTTACCACGGATCTGTCCTGACCCTGACCCTGCGGTGTTACCACGGATCTGTCCTGACCCTGACCCTGCGGTGTTACCACGGATCTGTCCTGACCCTGACCCTGCGGTGTTACCACGGATCTGTCCTGACCCTGACCCTGCGGTGTTACCACGGATCTGTCCTGACCCTGACCCTGCGGTGTTACCACGGATCTGTCCTGACCCTGACCCTGCGGTGTTACCACGGATCTGTCCTGACCCTGACCCTGCGGTGTTACCACGGATCTGTCCTGACCCTGACCCTGCGGTGTTACCACGGATCTGTCCTGACCCTGACCCTGCGGTGTTACCACGGATCTGTCCTGACCCTGACCCTGCGGTGTTACCACGGATCTGTCCTGACCCTGACCCTGCGGTGTTACCACGGATCTGTCCTGACCCTGACCCTGCGGTGTTACCACGGATCTGTCCTGACCCTGACCCTGCGGTGTTACCACGGATCTGTCCTGACCCTGACCCTGCGGTGTTACCACGGATCTGTCCTGACCCTGACCCTGCGGTGTTACCACGGATCTGTCCTGACCCTGACCCTGCGGTGTTACCACGGATCTGTCCTGACCCTGACCCTGCGGTGTTACCACGGATCTGTCCTGACCCTGACCCTGCGGTGTTACCACGGATCTGTCCTGACCCTGACCCTGCGGTGTTACCACGGATCTGTCCTGACCCTGACCCTGCGGTGTTACCACGGATCTGTCCTGACCCTGACCCTGCGGTGTTACCACGGATCTGTCCTGACCCTGACCCTGCGGTGTTACCACGGATCTGTCCTGACCCTGACCCTGCGGTGTTACCACGGATCTGTCCTGACCCTGACCCTGCGGTGTTACCACGGATCTGTCCTGACCCTGACCCTGCGGTGTTACCACGGATCTGTCCTGACCCTGACCCTGCGGTGTTACCACGGATCTGTCCTGACCCTGACCCTGCGGTGTTACCACGGATCTGTCCTGACCCTGACCCTGCGGTGTTACCACGGATCTGTCCTGACCCTGACCCTGCGGTGTTACCACGGATCTGTCCTGACCCTGACCCTGCGGTGTTACCACGGATCTGTCCTGACCCTGACCCTGCGGTGTTACCACGGATCTGTCCTGACCCTGACCCTGCGGTGTTACCACGGATCTGTCCTGACCCTGACCCTGCGGTGTTACCACGGATCTGTCCTGACCCTGACCCTGCGGTGTTACCACGGATCTGTCCTGACCCTGACCCTGCGGTGTTACCACGGATCTGTCCTGGTCGTGACCATGAGGTTCGGGCCTATCCAAGACTCCTCGCGCATTTGATGTTTCGCCTACAGCCGTGCTATGGCCACCTGTCGTGATAATAGGTGGACGATAGTTTGACCCAGGCGTGTCGAAGGAAAATTGCTCCTGGAAATTTAACCCTCTTGGGGGTGTGTTGGGTGTTCGTGGGGAGTAATTGATGTCTCTGTCGGCCATGGTAATTGATTATTCTGATCGTGAGTGGGATCGCTGTGTTTTTTTTTATTAAGGATGGCGTCCCACGGATGGCGCCAATTTGATTGATCAATTAATCGCACTATGGCACAACCGAGGGTATGTGTAAGTTTGGGTGATGGTTTGTAGGTGATTCCCTACCGGTAATAGGGCGATGGCCTCTTTACGCCTATTTTTATGTTGAGTATTATCACCGGTCTTCGGAGGCCGATTGTATGTGAATGGTGTGTTGAGGGTGATTGAAGATGATATGTGTCGTATGATATCTCCTTTTTATATAGAGGGTAGAAAACTTGGAAAGGAGGGTAAGAGAATTAGGGTAAATCTCTTCCTCTTTTGAGGATATCTTTTACCTTTTAAGGAGATATGTGATGATCTCTTTACAAACCGTGTCCGAGGTCATTGGACCTTAAGTATATTATTTTACTCGGATAATCATAGGAAGAATCTATATCCGATCTTCTTGATATGTTTTCTCTCGGAGCTGGGTATTTGTTACCTCGGGAGCTCCGGAATGATTATGTTGAACGGAGGTTGAGCTCCGTTCTGGGTATATAGATAAGTAATTTTACCTGTACGAAGGTATCTTCGTATCTGCTTCGGGTACGGAGCTAAAGCTCCGTATAGGGTATATCATCACATAGGTAAAAACTATTTATTTACGGAGCTCGACCTCCGATTAATATAATCACTCCGGAGCTCCCGAGGTAACAAATACCCAGCTCCGAGGAAACATATCAAGGAGATTGGATGAAGATCCTTTCCATGATTATCTAATTAAAACAATACGCTTAAACCCGAAGGTTCCGGATACGGCTCGTTAAGAGATCATCACGAATCTCCCTAAAAGATAAAATATATTCTTAAAAGAGGAAGAGATTTACCCTAATTCTCTTACCCTTCTCTCCAAGTTTCTACCCTCTATATAAAGAGGAGATATCATACGGCACAAATCATCTCTTACGCATCACTCATACATAATACTATACCGATCCTCAAGGCTCGGTGACAAACCATAACATCAATCAGGCGTAAAGCGGCCGCAGCCCTATTACCAGTAGGGAATCGCCTACAAAACACCCCCAAAATCCATACACCCCTCCGGTTGTGCCATAGTACGATTATTTGATCAAACAAGAATCATCTCAGAAGCAGATCTCAAAGAAGATTCTACCTGATTGAAGACTGAAGCATCTCAGTGTAAAAGTACTTACAACACTTTTACACTGATTACGAGGAAGCCTTTTGGCTTTACCAACCTTTACCCGGTTAATAGCTTTATCTATGTAAAAGTACAAGGTTGAGTAAAAGGTTGGGAATAAAGTGTGAAATGTCACATCAAATGACTTTCACACTTAACCTTAAAAATACGCATGTTAAGGAATTAACTTTAATTCCTTAAATGCTCCCAACCATATTTGTACTGCCTGATCCACATCAGCATGAACCGTACCTATAAATATAAGGCTTCTCACAATTTGCAAAGTGCTCGAAACTTTGACATTGCAACTTGTGAGATATACTCTAAGTAATTCTTAAGAGTATTTCCAAGTTATTTAGATCACTTGTATTTCAAGGTTGTTTAGATACTTCACTAGGGTGATATCTTTGTTCCGCAACAACCTTTGTATTTTGTTTATATCAATGAATAAAGTACATTAAAAAGTACATCGTGTCTCAATGTCACATACTTGAATTATACATATTATTTATATAGTTTCAGCACTTCAGTTTCTTGCAATTTACTTTCAGTCATTTACATTTATTGTTTAATCCATATCTGGATCGACATTCTAAACTGGTCTTATTCCAGATTAGAATTGCTTGCCAGTCTGGTAACCCATCACTTTGGGACTTACAATGGGGACTGAGAGGTACAGTTGGTACATAAGGTCCTTCATTTAAAATTTTCATCATGTACCTCTCAATGCCATTTATATGTAATATCATCCTAGCCTTTCACGTTCCAAATTCATCACTGTTTCCATTGAATTTTGGGACAGGAGTGTTTGAATAATGCACATTCACGTGTGAAGGTGTAGGAGGAGGAGGAGGAGGTGAGGGATTAGTATTGATAACAGGAGGGTCTTGTCCAATTAGTGGTGGACCCGACCCTTGACCCGTTTGATTTACTTTGGGGGTAGCCATCAAAAACAGATCTAAGCAAATATGTTAGCCTTATGCTCTGATACCACTTGTAAGTCCAAAACTTGATGGTACTTCCGAAAACACCTCTATGTTAATGTAAATCAAACAATTATATCTCTAAATAAGACTTTCTTATTTAGAGACAAGAATACTAGAAATGGACCAGTATTACTTAATTTAAATGCAAGAATATAAATAAAGTAATACATGACTTAAAGCAAATAAATAAATAAATGGTAGAACATAATGTAATTTTCAAGTGTATTTTATTTATTGATGTTAAATAAAATACAAGATTGTTGCGAAACCAAGATAATACAAATATGTAAATATCCTAACAATCTATGAATTACAAGTGATCTATACTTAGTAAATATTCTCCTTGGATTGAAACACTTAAAGTTGTAAAGTATTCCTTTTTGCGATCAAGAGTATTTTACTAAGTTCACCAAAAATGTAAAAGTCAATTTTGGCCAAGGAATGACTTGGTATTTATAGGCAAATAAATCCATCAGTGGATTTATTTCTGTACAAATGTAGTTGGGTGCATTTAAGGAATTAAAAGTTTCCTTAAATGCTTGTTTAAAGTATAAGGATAAAGTCATTGATGTGACTTGTCTTACTTTAAATCAACCACCTTTACACACATGTGTACTTTTATAATAGACAAATGGATTGTCCGGATAAAAGCGTGTAAAGGTAAAAAGTCATTCCTCGTAATCAGTGTTCAGATTTGTAAGTTCTGGAACACTGAAAAATGCTCCAGTCTTCGATCAGTTAAGACTGCTACTGGGGCCCGCCATTTAGTCAGTCTTCTTCTTCAGACTTCAGTCTTCGACTTTAGTGAGAATGTATTCAATGGAGTAGATCTTGACTGGAGTAAAGTCCACTGAACTGAAATCTGGATCCATCCAGATTTCCTGTACAAGTAAGACGTTCACTGGTCTTCAATTATTTCTGAACAAATCTTCATATGGCTCCAGATGACTGGACCATTCTAGTGAGATCTGGAGCAAGTCCAGTGAAACTTGGACTAACAAGTATCCTGATCCTATAATTAATATCACGTGCATAATACCTTACTAACTAAGATCAGATAATAAATAAAACATTATTGCAATATAAACAATTTTCAAGATTAAATCAGGATCCTAGTGGTGAAAATCTCACCCCAAACACTATCCTTGAACATATAAATATTTTCTCCGAGTTATTGCCACACAAAAAAAAAAACAAACGGTGGCAACATATTGGGCGTCTTTAACCATATAGAGGGCTTTGAAATAGCCCATATTACCCTATATTCATGTATTCAAATAATAAATGACGCATTATATTCCAGTAAATCCAAATGGAATTTACTAAGATATTTGAGGGGGAAAATTGGTTATCATTTAAAAACCATATTTATGAATAATATCGAATATCTTTGAATTATTTCACATAATCATGACCAAAAAATTGTCTATGAATGGCAAAAACCTATATCCTTTGGGTTATATAATTTAAATCCTATCGAATCATACATGGTGCATATCAAAAAAAAATGTTAGATAAGGATACATTTCATACATGGCATGATCGAATACTAACATAATGATCATACATATCCCCCCTTACAATTGTTCTCTTAAATAGAACCAAATTTGTCTCACTTTAAAATTATTGGTTGGGCTTTATATGTACCAATACCACATTGCACCAAAATGAGACCAAAAGGATGACTGACATTTATTAGGGTTTTATTCCCATCAATTTGTTAAATATTTATAACCATCAACTAATGACATATTTACAGCAATTTATGCTGATTGTCAACTTGATGAGAAAGTATTCCGAGTCTTAGGGGAAGAGAATAATATAGAAAGACTGATAACACAAGAAATAACTTAAGAATGCATCATAAATGTCAAATCAATATAAATATGAAGTCCATAAGATTATAATTTTGCAAATAATAGAAAATGAATTACAAGATACATTCACATATACAAATAGAGTGACAAAGTCACGTATACCAACATCAAATGCACTTGCTCTAATTAAAGTGGGAGGCCAATTGACCCCAGAGACAAAAACACACAAAGTAGAAAAGAGCAAAATAAAATAGTTAGTTGAAAATTCCCAAATAATATAAATGAAACCTCAATAGAGGTAAATATCAAATAAGAGACATACAAGATACCAGAGGTAAATAAAGTCCCTGATAAATTACATGTTCCAAATGAATATGAGATCTCAATAAATTCTTTACATAATTATACACTTTTGGAACAGGAATACAACACGTGTTCACAATACCTTTACTCCTTTATAAAACAAATTACCCCTCCTCCTTTTTCAACTTTCTATCTTTAAAAAACCCAAAATACCCTTAACTTTCAACACATTCTCAACCCACACACTACATCTACCCAAAATATCCCTAAAATATTTTCCAACTCTATCTATTCAAACTATCACTCTCATTTATTCACTAATTTAAATATTTCCACCTAATATACCTATAATACTATTAATGAAATTATTTACAATACATCTCTTAACTCTTAAAATAACTACACTACCTCTTTTACATCAATTACTTTTACATTAATAACCACGCCATTATCGCCACCACTGCCACTACCACCACCCGTCGCCGCCGCATTGCGCGGGTACCCTTCTCGTATATTTATATATAATATATATATATATAAGAAAAGTACATATTATATATATATATATATATAATATATATATATATATATATATTATATATATATATATATATATTATATATATATATTACAATATAATTTCTATGCTATAGCAACAAACGAAATAAACAAAAGATGATTACTCTGGAAGAATGCATACACATAGATGATTAGCCAAAATGGCAAGAAGCCATAAATGCGAACTATTTTTCAGACCTATAGGTCATACACCCATAGACGTTAAACCAATTGGTAATTAATGGGTGATTAAATTTAAAGAAATTGAAAATGAGATTGTATGATATAAGGCACGAATTGTAACACCCGTTATTTTAAAACCTGGATTTTCAAAAACTTTTGCCTAACGGCGTTTAGAAATGCGGAAAGAGGACCTTTAAAACATAACTAATCCTTAATGGATAGTTCATTTATAAAAAGTGGTGTTACAGCGTCCATATCATCAAAACAGTATAAGATAATCCAGATTTGGCACCAACATGAATGCCAACATAAATATTACATGAGTCTTAATAAAAGTAGCCAACATCATTATGGCTAAAAATGAATGTCTAAGCGGGGAAACTAAATGTCTTCTTCATAGCAACTACCCGCCTCACCAAGCTAAATCTTTCACTAGCTCAAACCTGCTAAACCTTAGGGAACAATGTTTTTTCAAAAGAGCAAGTGTTAGCTTTAAAAGCGAAGTAAGATAACCTGAGTTTATGAAAACATTGCCAATTCATTATATATTAACAAAAACTTTTCATAATTGTTCATATCACATAATCGTTGTAACACGTTAAGATCACCACATTTCTATGGTGTCTATCATATCATACATTAGCAAGATCATATCATCAACTTCAAAGCAACATACATAAATTACCACATTAGGATTCATTGTAGTCTTAATTGTGCCTATCATCATAATACTTTACTTTTCGTCTTTCTTTACTTTACTTTCTTTCTTTACTTTTCTTTTGCCTAGACATAGGCTATGTGACATAAGCCAAACATACTTAGGGATGTGGGGTTGTGTGTAGGCGGCCATAAGACCTTACATGGGATCCTCACACCCGACTTGATGGGTAGACCTTACGGTGGTCCATCGTCGTCGTTAAGGAAAGACAAAGTTAATCCAACTGAGTATACCGTTTAAACTTTGCGCGTGTAGTGGTTAGTTACTCCACCCGGATACACTCAAACATAACTATGCCACGGGGAGGTATCTAGATTCCCACACCACGTGACCACATACACACTAGCTCCGAAGAACTGGCATGGGTTAAGCTTAACACAACTTTACTTATGCTCGAGACTTCTTTATTATATTAGCTTAGGCTACAATTTCACCTGAACTAATCACATACATCTTTCTTTACTTTATATTAGCTTAGGCTACACTTTCACCTAAACTAATCACATACATATTTCTTTACTTTAGCTCCCTTAATCGTGCACGTGTCATGGAAAACCTATAGAAGTCTAGTGACTAGGTGTTCAAGCCATGCAATTAATCATATGACACACATACATGAACATATCGTCATCACATATTAGCATCACATCATCATATCATAATAGATCTATATCAACGTATAATTCATAACATCATATCGTTACTTCATAGTGACATCCTATTGTCATGTCTATAAGCATCATATCATCTTAACATGAGTGCAACACATTGTCATATCATTTCATTATAATATTGCCATAACATTGCGTTACCGTGTCAACAATTGCATTATAGCTTCATACGTTTATTTCATCATAGCATCTTATCGTATTATCATCATATCGTCTTATTTTTACATCATATACATTTGAGCTTATCATTAACTTTATTCCATCATGACATCATTTCATAACATAAACGTATTATCATTTCATCATAGCATGCATAAGCTTACCATTCATCATCAATGGTAATCATAAACAATCCCATAATAACCTCCGATACATTCCCAAATACATACAAGCATACAAACATTCATTTGGGGAAGTTAACTTATGAAAACTATGTTTTGTTTTCCCTCATGTGATAAAAGATGTTATCTTACCTTGTAACAAGCACAACGAGCAATACACAATGTTAATGTGTCTTGTTTGTATTCCCGACTACCTATAGCAAACATGTAACCAATATGTAACATAATCGGGGCTCCGAAGAAACTCCCTAAGTTCCCTATACCATAAGGTGACCTATGCATAAGGTCTATGGGTCAAACGAGCATGAAAACAGACCTAAACGACCACCAGACATGAATATGCGCCGCATGGCTCTTCCATGCGCCGCATAAACCAAGTCAGGAAGTTCCAGACCCAATATATGCGCCGCATGGAATCCCCATGCGCCGCATATCGGGGCTCAATCAGCAAACCTAATTTTGAACTTGCTCTAAAGGATTCCCATTCGATCCCAAACCCTTAACCCGACCTGGAGACATAAAATTGACCTCTTTTAAGGCACAATTGATGACCTCAAACCACCAATTGATTCTTTAATCCATTACAAACATTAATAACTTATTTGATCACCCGAATGACATGAAATCCGTAAACGTTTTGCAATTAAATCATACCCAACCCCTCTTGGCCAGGAACGAATGGACAATCCTAATGAAAAGACTCATCAATTGATCAAGTGATCATGCTTTACCTATAGGAAAGATTAATGGATCGAAAACTAGAAGAAATCATCATCGAATTGCTTCTAAATCACACAAACTTGAGGAGAGGCTCTAGGGTTCTTGAGGGAGAATTGTTTTGAGATTATAATCTGATTATGGGGTTTATGGGACGTGATATGGCCCTAAATCTGCTGGACCATCTTTCCAAAACTTAACATCTAGACCCTTGGACTTTCTATCTTTTACTTAATGTTCATTAAACTCTTACGGGAACACTTTACATCACTTTAACTCTATCGGGAATCCATGTCACTATTATTAATCACTTTACTAACATGTTACTTCATCATGAGATGTATTAAACTCTTCACTTGAACATATTTAATGAAATTAATCATTAACACATAGGTACATTAATCATATATAATGACCGTAATCATTATCACATAGCACATATATATCTTTAAACATAAAATCCTAACGGAAGGAAAACGTTGACTAACGACTTGGTCAGCATAAAAAAGTTTGGGATGTTACAATTACCTCCCCCTTAAGAGGATTCCGTCCTCAGAATCATATCTACCACAAGTAGGTAAGTAACACATCCATATCTTTAACTTCATCCTATCTTTTCAGGATTTCCTTGAGTTGTACCTTAACTTAACATAGCTAAACTCATTTAGTTTCTTACGTAGTCTTTTCTACTTTTACTTTACCACTTCAACCGTTTTGCCATTTCTTGCGTTCGATCTTTAAATGAATCCAAGTAATCACCTCATTTCTTCAACTTTCATAAGTAGTACACACCTTACGTTCGGCGGAGACTATTTATTTGGCGTATAAGACCTTCCGGCACATATCCTTATTAACTTGCTACTATAACTTACATGATTCATTGAACAAAGGGTCGTCTCGCCATACCCTTCGTTGCAAATAGAATCCTTCCTTAGAGACTTATGGCTAAATCATATTACTCACATTGTTCATAATGATCTTTCTTTGCTCATCACAAAACCCTTTTGGACGATTTTGAGCTAGTCAAAACACTCCTTTAACAATTCTAACTTTATGAACTGTTATCTTCATGTTCTTTGGCTCCACCACTTTCCTTTCAACAACATGTCGTATCATGAAATGACACCCAACGCCTACATCATAGTTGTCATTATATGTGAACTCAACAATTGTAAGTGAAAATCCAAATGCACCATCGCACGATCATATGATTTTCCCAAGTTTCTAAATCGTTCTTTCTCTTCCCCATCAACCTGGGAGTGATAGGCATCACTGGAGTACACCATTTCCTTCATACTTCGCTGAAACTCCTTCAAAATTTATTTACATAATGGTCGTCTCGATTCGAAAAATTCGACCAATAACTTCCACACTTTAAGAAAACTTCTTTAACGTACATATTTTATATCTTATCCAATGATACGGTCTAACGGTTCAACAATGGTCAACCTGCCTACATCAATGGCTCATATCATGTCATTTAACTTCCTAAGCAACTTTGTTACTTAATCCGTGATGACGTGACCCCCTTTCTTCCATTAGAGGATCATTAAATGCTTAATTGTTCCATAAAACTTTTGACACTAGTCACACATTGTTAGAGAGATTTAACGACACTTTGCTTCATAATAGGTCGTAATACATTTCTGTCGGCATCCAAATGAGTAAATTTCCATGGTTCATGAGCCTTCTCAAGTACAACTTTTGGTTATCCCGTTCTTAGGTACCGAAATCTTACTTTTAGACGTATGGTTTCATGATTGTTCATCTCGACCTTTCTGACTCCGCTCCCGATCTACAACATTTTCTTCTCAAGAAACATTATCTTGGGCTAACTCGTCATAGTCAAGTACTCACCATAACCTTGCAGCCACAGACTTAACCAATCAATGGAACTTTGTTCCTTTCAACTCTACGCGTCATCTTCTACTTTAACTTTTTACTCATTTTGGCGAATTAAAACTTAAGCTTTTTCTTATAGAAAATCGTAATAACATTCTTTAATGAAGCATGATGTTCTCCGTCATACTTTGGAATAGGTAAAAACGTCATCACTAAACGTAATGATCGAACGATCTAGAGAAAACTTTAGACTTGATTCCTTAGGTTCATGACACGGTAAGGACATTCGTTAACATGAAGGTATTTCAAGAAACTCATTAGGGTCATAATGAGTGTAAAAATAACTTTAGTAGGACTTTCATCATCGACTTCAACATATGGTAGTGAGACCGTAACTCTATCTTAGAGAAAGAAATACATCTCACAACCGAAAACGTTAACTCCTTCCTATTAATGAGAACGAAACGGAAGGTGCCTTTGCATAGAAGTAGCACTATATATAAAATCAATAGAGAACTTAACCTCTAGGTTATCGAAAACGTTTCAAAACTACAAATGACCTTGACTTTTGAAATATAAACTTTGCCTTGCGAGAGTAAACCACTTAGGCGAGAATCATGGTCAATTCGGGATCAAATGTTCTTAAAACTATTTTTATTTTTATTGGAAACTGACTTCATCGTTATACCTTTTAACTTTTCTTAAGAGAAAACTCCTCATCTATAGAAGCACTCATTTGTAGGATTTCGTGAGATTATAGGATATCAACTTCAGCATCATGTCACATCGGCTAAAGCAATAGGCAATAGGAATGCTAGAAAGATTCGCATGCTAATTCGTAATACATTCATGCCATCTATGGAAGATTCTCCAACTATAAATACTCGTCGTAATCATCATGTACCTTCTCGTAACGAAACTAAAACTAAACAAGTCGTAAACACAAAACAGACCAAAATATGCGCCACATGAGTGAAATATGCGCCGCATATTTCATATTTTTCGAAGTCAGGGGATTTCATGCGTTTCAGACTTGCGCCGCATAATCTGGAAACTCAGAATATGCGTCGCACACTGCTTTTGTGCGCCGCATATCGGCTATGATCAGGAAAGCTAATTTCAGACGTAATCTATATGGTTTCCTTACAATCAAGCAAAACTTTAACACTATACTACTTGAATGTTCCTATCATTATAGCATGGTGTCGATATAATGAAAGTGCTTCCTGATTAGGGGTTCAATCACCTTTAGTATTAACCCCTCCACTTGCTTCAGCTTCATCATCCTTTAATCATAGATGCGTGTCTACTCTTCTCGTGGTTACATATACTATCATCCAGTAATTCCATCATTCCCATCTTCACTTCATTTGGATCAACACAGACACAGTCGCACAAGCACACACACGTCGTGATACATTTATAATTACGTTCACGACGGGAATTATAACTGTATCCTTCCATACGTGTGCCCGGTAACCCTTCTGTGCATTACCTATTTCTATTCCTTCAAGTGTACATCTTCAACTTTACTCGTCAAACCTCATGTCCATGTACGCTAAGCTAGTGGGCTTAACAACATTAACTGTTAATCACTTCACTTCCCACATACCTTCAAACTTCATTTACCTTTGTGTACATCATAATCATAAAAATTTAACCGGCTATAACTTTTCACCGTTCTTCACACATATCCATATACTAATTCCTGAAATTTCATGAGGAGGAATTTGCCACTTTACCTCCAAGAACCGTTATCATAGTAGGGGAAGATTTAACAACGGAATAAGCGAGAATTAGAAGAATCAATAGCTACTTGAAATAATCATATAATAATACATGAAACACATAATGAGCCTTAATTCTACTCTCTCACTCAACCCAACCCAACCTACAAGCATTTTATCTTACGGTTGAAGCACAAGTACTAAAACCTATCATATTTCATCTTACGGTTTAAGTCCAAGTCCTATGGTCAATAGTCATTGGTTCACTTAAACCATTTCTCTGATACCACCATGTAACACCCGTTATTTTAAAACCTGGATTTTCAAAAACTTTTGCCTAACGGCGTTTAGAAATGCGGAAAGAGGACCTTTAAAACATAACTAATCCTTAATGGATAGTTCATTTATAAAAAGTGATGTTACAGCGTCCATATCATCAAAACAGTATAAGATAATCCAGATTTGGCACCAACATGAATGCCAACATAAATATTACATGAGTCTTAATAAAAGTAGCCAACATCATTATGGCTAAAAATGAATGTCTAAGCGGGGAATCTAAATGTCTTTTTCATAGCAACTACCCGCCTCACCAAGCTAAATCTTTCACTAGCTCAAACCTGCTAAACCTGAGGGAACAATGTTTTTTCAAAAGAGCAAGTGTTAGCTTTTAAAGCTAAGTAAGATAACCTGAGTTTATGAAAACATTGCCAATTCATTATATATTAACAAAAACCTTTCATAATTGTTAATATCACATAATCGTTGTAACACGTTAAGATCACCACATTTCTATGGTGTCTATCATATCATACATTAGCAAGATCATATCATCAGCTTTAAAGCAACATACATAAATTACCACATTAGGATTCATCGTAGTCTTAATTGTGCCTATCATCATAATACTTTACTTTTCGTCTTTCTGTACTTTATATTGGTTTAGGCTACACTTTCACCTAAACTAATCACATACATCTTTCTTTACTTTTCTTTTGCCTAGACATAGGCTATGTGACATAAGCCATACATACTTAGGGATGTGGGGTTGTGTGTAGGCGGCCATAAGACCTTACATGGGATCCTCACACCCGACTTGATGGGTAGACCTTACGGTGGTCCATCGTCGTCGTTAAGGAAAGACAAAGTCAATCCAACTGAGTATACCGTTTAAACTTTGCGCGTGTAGTGGTTAGTTACTCCACCCGGATACACTCAAACATAACTATGCCACGGGGAGGTATCTAGATTCCCACACCACGTGACCACATACACACTAGCTCCGAAGAACTGGCATGGGTTAAGCTTAACACAACTTTACTTATGCTCAAGACTTCTTTATTATATTAGCTTAGGCTACACTTTCACCTAAACTAATCACATACATCTTTCTTTACTTTATATTAGTTTAGGCTACACTTTCACCTAAACTAATCACATACATCTTTCTTTACTTTAGGGCCCTTAATCGTGCACGTGTCATGGCAAACCTATAGAAGTCTAATGACTAGGTGTTCAAGCCATGCAATTAATCTTATGACACACATACATCAACATATCGTCATCACATATTAGCATCACATCATCATATCATAATAGATCCATATCAACGTATAATTCATAACATCATATCGTTACTTCATAGTGACATCCTATTGTCATGTCATATAAGCATCATATCATCTTAACATGTGTGAAACACATTGTCATATCATTTCATTATCATATTGCCATAACATTGCGTTACCGTGTCAACAATTGCATTATAGCTTCATACGTTTATTTCTTCATAGCATCTTATCGTATTATCATCATATCGTCTTAATTTTACATCATATACATTTGAGCTTATCATTAACTTTATTCCATCATGACATCATTTCATAACATAAACATATTATCATTTCATCATAGCATGCATAAGCTTACCATTCATCATCAATGGTAATTATAAACAATCCCATAATAACCTCCCATACATTCCCAAATACATACAAGCATACAAACATTCATTTGGGGAAGTTAACTTATGAAAACTATGTTTTGTTGTCCCTCATGTGATAAAAGATGTTATCTTACCTTGTGACGAGCACAACGAGCAATACACAATGTTAATGTATCTTGTTTGTATTCCCGACTATTTATAGCAAACATGTAACCAATATGTAACATAATCGGGGCTCCAAAGAAACTCCCTAAGTTCCCTATATCATAAGGTGACCTATGCATAAGGTCTATGGGTCAAACGAGCATGAAAACAGACCTAAACGACCACCAGACATGAATATGCGCCGCATGGCTCTTCCATGCGCCGCATAAACCAAGTCAGGAAGTTCCAGACCCAATATATGCGTCGCATGGAATCCCCATGCGCCACATATCGGGGCTTTATCAGCAAACCTAATTTTGAACTTGATCTAAAGGATTCCCATTCGATCCCAAACCCTTAACCCGACCTGGAGACATAAAATTGACCTCTTTTAAGACACAATTGATGACTTCAAACCATCAATTGATTCTTTAATCCATTACAAACTTTAATCACTTATTTGATCACCCGAACGACATGAAATCCGTAAACGTTTTGCAATTAAATCATACCCAACCCCTCTTGGCCAGGAACGAATGGACAATCCTAATGAAAAGACTCATCAATTGATCAAGTGATCATGCTTTACCTATAGGAAAGATTAATGGATCGAAAACTAGAAGAAATCATCATCGAATTGCTTCTAAATCACACAAACTTGAGGAGAGGCTCTAGGGTTCTTGAGGGAGAATTGTTTTGAGATTATAATCTGATTATGGGGTTTATGGGACGTGATATGGCCCTAAATCTGCTGGACCATCTTTCCAAAACTTAACATCTAGACCCTTGGACTTTCTATCTTTTACTTAATGCTCATTAAACTCTTACGGGAACATGTTACATCACTTTAACTCTATCGGGAATCCATGTCACTATTATTAATCACTTAACTAACATGTTACTTCATCATGAGATGTATTAAACTCTTCACTTGAACATATTTAATGAAATTAATCATTAACACATAGGCACATTAATCATATATAATGACTGTAATCATTATCACATAGCACATATATATCTTAAACATCCTAACAGAAGGAAAACGTTGACTAACGACTTGGTCAATGGTCAGCATAAAAAAAGTTTGGGATGTTACACGAATAGTTGCACAAAGTTTCTCTTAAATACCAGGAATAAATTCTGAGGAAACGTATTGCCCCGTAATAGATGCAACAACATTTAAATTTTCAACCGGCCTTACAATCTCAAAGACTTCATATGAAACTACTGGATGTCATTATTATATACGGGGTCTGAAAAGAAAAAAGATGAGGGACATCCATATGAATATCCCTAAAGGTACAATCAACATCACAAGATATATATGTTATAAAAGATCATTATATGGTCTTAAACAATCTAGTCGAACACGGTACAATCAACTCATTGAATATCTCGTAAATGTACCCTTAGACTTGAGATATATAAGCATGCCTTGAAAGTGTGTAGGCTCATGTTTTGATTCAGTTCGAACATGTCTTCTTAATCGGCAGTAGTATGACTGTTTTAGGTGTGAGTTGAAACATGAAAGAGGTGTATGCAGCCAATAAAGCCATCATCGGGAGATTTGTTTAGTATATATGTTGACAATATCAACATCATTGGATCTCCTAAAGAGATACAAAAAAAACCTCCTATATTATAAAAAGAAGAGTTTGAAATTAAAGATTTGAGTATGACAAAATCATGACTAGGTCTACCATTCAAGTATCTACGCAATGTGACATTTGTCTAAATCAAATTACATCAAAAGGATGTTAGTACATTTTAATACATTTAAATGTACCAATGGTAGTCCGAACACTACATCCACATAAGGATCTTTATGGTCCACAAGAATAAGAAAAAGAAGTTATGAAGACAACGTTGTTGCCTCCACAACTCATATTTGAGAAAGCTACATCAAAGGAGAAAGAACAAAGTCCATCTACCCGAAGTTCTTCTCAACATATGATCTACAAACAGAAAGAGAGATAAACATACAACATTTCCGGTCAAGGGAGGACGTGGCTGGCTATTAACAAAGTAATTAGCTAGAAGCAGTTTCATGCAGTTGTCACACAAGACCAGGCTTCAAGATTAAAAGACATTTGATTAATTCAGGGGGAGCATTATACACGTTGCACTCTTTTTCCTTTACTAAGTTTTATCCCATTGGGTTTTCTTAGTAAGGTTTTTATTGAGCCAACATAACTAATAATGGATGGTGATATATATTTGAGGAGTGTCATATACAAAATTACAAATATATATACACACATTTATTTACCCATCCTAGACCTAGTAAATGAGAATCACTATATCTTCCCCCTCACACTCATCTCCTCCGTGATTTACTACATCTCTGATTTCATGCCTTATTTACAAGATATGATTGTAACCTCCTTGTATTATATATAGCTATAAGCTATTCCATTGGTCATTGTGATGAATTACAAATATATTGAATATATTGTGAATGATACTACTGCCGCATCTCTTTGTTCCCTCCATATTCGTTTATCTTCATCGTTATAACTCATTATTGTTAATCCAACATCATAATATTTATAACACCTATTAATTTATTAATTGTATTTTCTTTATTCACTTAGTCAAACTTCTTTTTTATACAATTATTATCTTAATTAATTATTAACTTAATGTGTTATAAATTATAACCAAAAGAAATAATAATTTTTTTTAATTCAACAGAACATTAATTTTTATACTCAATTTGTTTTTTGGTTAAGGTTTTATCTTTGTTAACATTTTTTTTTAACACTCAATAATTCACCCCTATAAATGTAGGAAGTGAGATTCGAACCGTGGTAGAATACGAAAAAGTCAAAAGCTTTACCAATGGGTCACCAACCCTATTATATTATCATTTTCTTACACAAATGTTTGGTTTGAAATCAACGTCATCATTACACCATGCACACTATGTATTGTCGCTGTCCTCGCATTGTACGGGTAGCTATCTATTATTATATGATATATATATATACTTAAAATCTTAATTTATTTACCCTTTTAACACAAGGTGTTACACAGTGATGGTGTGATAGTAATTTGGTGAGGATGGTTCAAGTGAAAATTGCATATCTTCGAGAGAGTTTGATGTATTTCTTAAAATACAGTACGAAACTAACAATATTGGGTTACTCTAGTTGTTAATAATTAGCTGAAAGATGTACTAGAACCAAGATATATGAACACTTTGAGATAAGTATGGAGCCGTATAATTTAAAAGTTTTAATGTCATTTGATGGAAAGAAATTTTAAAAAATTATATTTATGTAACATGAAAAAAAAAATCAAAATTTATTATATTAAAATCATTAGAATCTTGGAACCAAATGCCACTTATATCTTTTCTTTTTATGGTCAGATGTCATTTCATCAGTTCAAGTAACATAAGCAGTAATCGGTGTCCAATTGGTAGATTTTTGTGTATATATATGTATATACGAGATGGGTACCCGCGCAATGCAGCGGCGGTGGCGGCAACGGGTGGTGGCGGCGGCAACGGGTGGTTGGTGGTGGCGGTGGTGGTAACGATGTGGTTATTAATCTAAAAGTAATTGATGTAAATGGTAGTGTAGTTATTTTATGGTTAAGGTAGTATTATAGAGATATTAGGTAAAAATATTTAAATTAATGAATAAAGCAAAGGGATAGTTTAGATAAATATGGTTGGAAATTATTTTAGGGATATTTTGAGTAGATTTATTGTGTGAGTTGAGAATGTGTTGAAAATTAAGAGTATATTTGGGTATTTTATAGATAGAAAGTTGAAAAGAAGAGAAGGGTAGTTTGTTTTATATAATGGAGTATAGATATATATCAATTTTATTGGAAATCAAAGAAACCCATCAATTCAATTATGATATAGAATAAGAAGTTAATTAATGTCCCCAATTGACAAAATCTACCAGCATTGGATGACAAAATTATAGAAACATCGTACAACAATGTAAAGCCGTCCAATGATTGATTAAATTAACGTAACCCATTAATTAATTAAACTACGTAGATAATAGAGCACTTGGAAATCCCTTTATTACTTAGAAATATAATAACAAATGTCTACCACATTCTTTCCTACTCCAATTAAAAGCAATGGAAAAAGGTGCATACATCTTGTTATTGGTAATCTGATGACGAAAAAAAGAAGGTTGCTACTTAGATAAAAGCTTAGCCAATGTCTCCCACCACCCCTTATAATACATATCTTTGATCATCTCAGTAGCTAGATAACTTCCTCACTAAGTATATACTAGAATATATATATATATATATATATATATATATATATATTATATATATATATATATTCATCACTCGATCCCTTCTATTGCTTATTTTCATAATTAGAATGAACCCGATGCATATAGATTTGGGGTCAGCGGTGGTAGCAGTGGCTATGTTCATACTATTGTCACCGGGGTTGCTATTCCAGATGCCAGCACGGACCAGGGTGATAGAGTTTGGAAACATGTACACAAGTGCCATATCCATTCTTATCCATGCTGTTCTGTATTTTGCCATTTATACCATCTTGGTTGTAACTATCGGTATTCATATACATACTTAATTCATCATTAACTCATGCTTTTCTTCGTATATATTTGTATATATGTAACTATAGGGGAAAGATAATTATAGTACATGTACTTTTTATAGTACATGTGTAAGTTAACTTACTTCCTTCTTCTTCCTTCTTCCTTCCATCTCCACCACCACCACCACCACCATGATCATCTCCCACCACCACCATGATCCTCCGGCGACGGCAACCATCTCCGGCGAGACTTACACATGTGTAAGTACAACTTTTTTAGCATTTTAGGGTTTAAAATTTCTAGGTTTTTTCCTTCACGAGACAACCACCACCAGCCACCATCATCTCCGACCACCCCAACCACGGCGCCGGCGCCGGCAACAAGGGCTTCGCCCATACCGTAGCAAACCGTCGCCATCTCTTGGATCGCCGCCCATCAAATCCATACGATTCTCATATGCGTCCCTTGACGGTCAGTTTAGAACGGATAAGGGCCTCTGGCCCGTACCGTATCCACCCGAAAACGAACCTGATTCTCGCCGGAAAGTTAACTTACACATGTGTAAGTTAACTTACACATGTGTAAGTCTCGCCGGAAGATCATGGTGGTGGTCGGAGATGATCATGGTGATGGTTGGCGGCGGCAGTCTCGCCGGAGAAGAAGGAAGAAGAAGGGAGTAAGTTAACTTACACATATCCTTTTTTTCCCCTTGTACTACAAATAACCCACCCCTGTAACTATATGTGTATTTGTGATAGATATATATAGATACAGATCTTGTTTTCATTGATATTACTCGTATTAGTTTTTTAATTCAAACATTAGTATCTAATGTATAGTAAGCTACTGCTTGATTATACCTTTTGAAATATGGTTATGATTATGTGCGTAGTGATCAAATTCATGGTCTTGGTTATATGTTTCACGTACACTCTGATAGATATATTGAATGTGTAATCTATATTTAACTTCTTTTATCGGCTAATTTGTTTTTGTCATAGTATTGCAAGTGTGATTGGTACAATTAATTCTATATATAACGTACATAAAAATACCCATCTATCAACATTTTTAAAGTTGCTTGACAACATTTTTAAAGTTGCTTGACGACATTTTTAAAGTTGCTTGACAACATTTTTAAAGTTGCTTGACAACATTTTTAAAGTTGCTTGACAACATTTTTAAAGTTGCTTGACAACATTTTTAAAGTTGCTTGACAACATTTTTAAAGTTGCTTGACAACATTTTTAAAGTTGCTTGACAACATTTTTAAAGTTGCTTGACAACATTTTTAAAGTTGCTTGACAACATTTTTAAAGTTGCTTGACAACATTTTTAAAGTTGCTTGACAACATTTTTAAAGTTGCTTGACAACATTTTTAAAGTTGCTTGACAACATTTTTAAAGTTGCTTGACAACATTTTTAAAGTTGCTTGACAACATTTTTAAAGTTGCTTGACAACATTTTTAAAGTTGCTTGACAACATTTTTAAAGTTGCTTGACAACATTTTTAAAGTTGCTTGACAACATTTTTAAAGTTGCTTGACAACATTTTTAAAGTTGCTTGACAACATTTTTAAAGTTGCTTGACAACATTTTTAAAGTTGCTTGACAACATTTTTAAAGTTGCTTGACAACATTTTTAAAGTTGCTTGACAACATTTTTAAAGTTGCTTGACAACATTTTTAAAGTTGCTTGACAACATTTTTAAAGTTGCTTGACAACATTTTTAAAGTTGCTTGACAACATTTTTAAAGTTGCTTGACAACATTTTTAAAGTTGCTTGACAACATTTTTAAAGTTGCTTGACAACATTTTTAAAGTTGCTTGACAACATTTTTAAAGTTGCTTGACAACATTTTTAAAGTTGCTTGACAACATTTTTAAAGTTGCTTGACAACATTTTTAAAGTTGCTTGACAACATTTTTAAAGTTGCTTGACAACATTTTTAAAGTTGCTTGACAACATTTTTAAAGTTGCTTGACAACATTTTTAAAGTTGCTTGACAACATTTTTAAAGTTGCTTGACAACATTTTTAAAGTTGCTTGACAACATTTTTAAAGTTGCTTGACAACATTTTTAAAGTTGCTTGACAACATTTTTAAAGTTGCTTGACAACATTTTTAAAGTTGCTTGACAACATTTTTAAAGTTGCTTGACAACATTTTTAAAGTTGCTTGACAACATTTTTAAAGTTGCTTGACAACATTTTTAAAGTTGCTTGACAACATTTTTAAAGTTGCTTGACAACATTTTTAAAGTTGCTTGACAACATTTTTAAAGTTGCTTGACAACATTTTTAAAGTTGCTTGACAACATTTTTAAAGTTGCTTGACAACATTTTTAAAGTTGCTTGACAACATTTTTAAAGTTGCTTGACAACATTTTTAAAGTTGCTTGACAACATTTTTAAAGTTGCTTGACAACATTTTTAAAGTTGCTTGACAACATTTTTAAAGTTGCTTGACAACATTTTTAAAGTTGCTTGACAACATTTTTAAAGTTGCTTGACAACATTTTTAAAGTTGCTTGACAACATTTTTAAAGTTGCTTGACAACATTTTTAAAGTTGCTTGACAACATTTTTAAAGTTGCTTGACAACATTTTTAAAGTTGCTTGACAACATTTTTAAAGTTGCTTGACAACATTTTTAAAGTTGCTTGACAACATTTTTAAAGTTGCTTGACAACATTTTTAAAGTTGCTTGACAACATTTTTAAAGTTGCTTGACAACATTTTTAAAGTTGCTTGACAACATTTTTAAAGTTGCTTGACAACATTTTTAAAGTTGCTTGACAACATTTTTAAAGTTGCTTGACAACTTTTTAAAGTTGCTTGACACTTGTTTAAAGTGCTTTGCTTGATTATATACTTAATTTAAATTGCTTGATTATATACTTAATTTTTCCCCCCCCCCCCCCCCCCCCCCCCCCCCCCCCCCCCCCCCCCCCCCCCCCCCCCCCCCCCCCCCCCCCCCCCCCCCCCCCCCCCCCCCCCCCCCCCCCCCCCCCCCCCCCCCCCCCCCCCCCCCCCCCCCCCCCCCCCCCCCCCCCCCCCCCCCCCCCCCCCCCCCCCCCCCCCCCCCCCCCCCCCCCCCCCCCCCCCCCCCCCCCCCCCCCCCCCCCCCCCCCCCCCCCCCCCCCCCCCCCCCCCCCCCCCCCCCCCCCCCCCCCCCCCCCCCCCCCCCCCCCCCCCCCCCCCCCCCCCCCCCCCCCCCCCCCCCCCCCCCCCCCCCCCCCCCCCCCCCCCCCCCCCCCCCCCCCCCCCCCCCCCCCCCCCCCCCCCCCCCCCCCCCCCCCCCCCCCCCCCCCCCCCCCCCCCCCCCCCCCCCCCCCCCCCCCCCCCCCCCCCCCCCCCCCCCCCCCCCCCCCCCCCCCCCCCCCCCCCCCCCCCCCCCCCCCCCCCCCCCCCCCCCCCCCCCCCCCCCCCCCCCCCCCCCCCCCCCCCCCCCCCCCCCCCCCCCCCCCCCCCCCCCCCCCCCCCCCCCCCCCCCCCCCCCCCCCCCCCCCCCCCCCCCCCCCCCCCCCCCCCCCCCCCCCCCCCCCCCCCCCCCCCCCCCCCCCCCCCCCCCCCCCCCCCCCCCCCCCCCCCCCCCCCCCCCCCCCCCCCCCCCCCCCCCCCCCCCCCCCCCCCCCCCCCCCCCCCCCCCCCCCCCCCCCCCCCCCCCCCCCCCCCCCCCCCCCCCCCCCCCCCCCCCCCCCCCCCCCCCCCCCCCCCCCCCCCCCCCCCCCCCCCCCCCCCCCCCCCCCCCCCCCCCCCCCCCCCCCCCCCCCCCCCCCCCCCCCCCCCCCCCCCCCCCCCCCCCCCCCCCCCCCCCCCCCCCCCCCCCCCCCCCCCCCCCCCCCCCCCCCCCCCCCCCCCCCCCCCCCCCCCCCCCCCCCCCCCCCCCCCCCCCCCCCCCCCCCCCCCCCCCCCCCCCCCCCCCCCCCCCCCCCCCCCCCCCCCCCCCCCCCCCCCCCCCCCCCCCCCCCCCCCCCCCCCCCCCCCCCCCCCCCCCCCCCCCCCCCCCCCCCCCCCCCCCCCCCCCCCCCCCCCCCCCCCCCCCCCCCCCCCCCCCCCCCCCCCCCCCCCCCCCCCCCCCCCCCCCCCCCCCCCCCCCCCCCCCCCCCCCCCCCCCCCCCCCCCCCCCCCCCCCCCCCCCCCCCCCCCCCCCCCCCCCCCCCCCCCCCCCCCCCCCCCCCCCCCCCCCCCCCCCCCCCCCCCCCCCCCCCCCCCCCCCCCCCCCCCCCCCCCCCCCCCCCCCCCCCCCCCCCCCCCCCCCCCCCCCCCCCCCCCCCCCCCCCCCCCCCCCCCCCCCCCCCCCCCCCCCCCCCCCCCCCCCCCCCCCCCCCCCCCCCCCCCCCCCCCCCCCCCCCCCCCCCCCCCCCCCCCCCCCCCCCCCCCCCCCCCCCCCCCCCCCCCCCCCCCCCCCCCCCCCCCCCCCCCCCCCCCCCCCCCCCCCCCCCCCCCCCCCCCCCCCCCCCCCCCCCCCCCCCCCCCCCCCCCCCCCCCCCCCCCCCCCCCCCCCCCCCCCCCCCCCCCCCCCCCCCCCCCCCCCCCCCCCCCCCCCCCCCCCCCCCCCCCCCCCCCCCCCCCCCCCCCCCCCCCCCCCCCCCCCCCCCCCCCCCCCCCCCCCCCCCCCCCCCCCCCCCCCCCCCCCCCCCCCCCCCCCCCCCCCCCCCCCCCCCCCCCCCCCCCCCCCCCCCCCCCCCCCCCCCCCCCCCCCCCCCCCCCCCCCCCCCCCCCCCCCCCCCCCCCCCCCCCCCCCCCCCCCCCCCCCCCCCCCCCCCCCCCCCCCCCCCCCCCCCCCCCCCCCCCCCCCCCCCCCCCCCCCCCCCCCCCCCCCCCCCCCCCCCCCCCCCCCCCCCCCCCCCCCCCCCCCCCCCCCCCCCCCCCCCCCCCCCCCCCCCCAATTCATCACTCCATCCTAAATCAATCATCTTGTTATGGGAACCCGAAATCAATAGCAATCATGCTTTATGCTGTTACAGGTTCCACAGGACGATCTGGATTCCCCGGTACGTTATTATATGGATCGAATCATGTTTTATTCCAACATGTGGTATCAGAGACAAGTTAAATCGATTCCCCAGTGATTTGATCCGTTTTCGTGCCCTAACTCGCGAACAACTGATAAGCAGAAAATTATCTTCGTGCTTACGTCATCACGAAGTTAACTTATCTTCGTGATGACATCATCACGAATTTAGCTTATCTTCGCATTTACTGTTTCACGAACTTAAACTATCTTCGTACCATGCTTATTTTTCATGGATTACTGATTAACTTAATTGATTATCAAGTTCGTGCTTATGTTTTACCTTAAAGTTTAAATGGAAAAAATGACCCTTATTTACGGAAAATAATTTTTTCTGAGGCGTTTTTACCACAGCTCGACCCCAGCCAGGGGCTCTGCCCCTTGGACCCCGCTTTCCAGGGGCGCTGCCCCCGGACCCCCGTAATGTGTGGGGGCTTCGCACTAATGTACATGGTTTCATCATTTGCGCCCAAAGGTCAAATGTGATTCTCATGTTGCGCTCTTTTCTCTTTTGCATAATTAACACTTAGTATATTAATTCTGCCCAAAGGTGATTTAATATGTTTTGTGTAGCAAAGGGATTCTTTTCATGCCTAAGATACACGATTCTTAATTTTGTGCCCAAAGGTCAAATGTGATTCTCATGTTGCGCTCTTTTCTCTTTTGCATAATTAACACTTAGTATATTAATTCTGCCCAAAGGTGATGTAACATCTAAGTAGAGCCTTACTTTAGCTTATTGTTTTGGTGTTTACAATAGGCTTACTTATCACTAGCTTCATTACTATAATGGTCATAGTCTTATTACTCTAAGGAACAGTACTAATAGGCCTACTTATTTTAGTCATTACTTTAGTTCCATTACTTTTAGAGACATTACTTAGGCTGCCATAGATAACTTATCATCTCTCTATTACTATTGGGCCTACTTATTTTAGTCATTACTTTAGTTCCATTACTTTTAGAGACATTACTTAGGCTGCCATAGATAACTTATCATCTCTCTATTACTATTGGGCCTACTTATTTTAGGCATTACTTTAGTTCCATTACTTTTAGAGACATTACTTAGGCTGCCATAGATAACTTATCATCTCTCTATTACTATTGGGCCTACTTATTTTAGTCATTACTTTAGTTCCATTACTTTTAGAGACATTACTTAGGCTGCCATAGATAACTTATCATCTCTCTATTACTATTGGGCCTACTTATTTTAGTCATTACTTTAGTTCCATTACTTTTAGAGACATTACTTAGGCTGCCATAGATAACTTATCATCTCTCTATTACTATTGGGCCTACTTATTTTAGGCATTACTTTAGTTCCATTACTTTTAGAGACATTACTTAGGCTGCCATAGATAACTTATCATCTCTCTATTACTATTGGGCCTACTTATTTAGGCATTACTTTAGAAGAGATTACTTAGGCTGCCTTAGATAACTTATCATCTCTCTATTACTATTGGGCCTACTTATTTTAGTCATTACTTTAGTTCCATTACTTTTAGAGACATTACTTAGGCTGCCATAGATAACTTATCATCTCTCTATTACTATTGGGCCTACTTATTTTAGTCATTACTTTAGTTCCATTACTTTTAGAGACATTACTTAGGCTGCCATAGATAACTTATCATCTCTCTATTACTATTGGGCCTACTTATTTTAGGCATTACTTTAGTTCCATTACTTTAGAGACATTACTTAGGCTGCCATAGATAACTTATCATCTCTCTATTACTATTGGGCCTACTTATTTTAGGCATTACTTTAGAAGAGATTACTTAGGCTGCCTTATATAACTTATCATCTCTCTATTACTAATTAAGCCTACTTATTCTAGGCATTACTTTAGAAGAGATTACTTAGGCTGCCTTATATAACTTATCATCTCTCTATTACTAATTAAGCCTACTTATTCTAGGCATTACTTTAGGAGAGATTACCTCGTCTGCCTTACACAGCTAATAATGTCACTATTACTATTGGGCCTACTTAGTTTTAGGCATTACTTTAATAATCTTCTATTGCTTGTATCATAAATTAATATCCTCCTTATTTCCACTTTAGTACCTAACTTAGGCATTGAGCCACTTATTGATGCAAACTTTGCTTTATGAAAGGATTAATTACTCTAATTCTGTAGATGATAGACCTTGACTATGTCATTCACCATAATGAACCCACTGCTTTACTGCTAACTCTTCTGCAGCTCAGAAAGCGAATTTTTAAGTGGGATAGGGCGAATCACTTGTCAATAATGATGGTCAGGAACTTCATCAATCATAGTATCTGAGGGAATGTATAAGGCGTTTGCAAGTAGCTTAAATACAAAAGAAATAGCAGTGCTTGTGAACACATAATGTAAATGACTGGCATGACTCATAAGCTTAAGAGTCCTAAAAAATGGAAGTCTATGACAATTTTCTTTTGCATTTTAATGACCTCATTGCTTGCTCATTTCGACTCCTTCAAAATTAATTTTAGCGCTATGAAGGATAAATGGTTGATGAGTGAACTAATAGCAATGTGTGTGCAAGAAAATGGTCGCCTTAAGTTGGGCCAACCTTAAGTTGTTCATCTTAGTACCACTGCTAATTCCATTAAAAGGAAAGATAAAAACAGTAATAAAAACTGCAAATAAAGTTCAAAGGCTAATCATGGTGCTACTACCTCTATCATTAAGTCCTTGACGAGCAATCCTAACTGCAAATTATGATTGTGCCCAGATTGCCCTAAAATCAAGGAGTAGCTAGCTAAGAAAGGTAACTTAATTTTTTGTAATATTTGATTCTTTTATGTTTGATGTACTTATTAATACATGTGTGAGTGAATCTAGTTCTATACAAGGATTCCATGCAATCTAGAAACTATCAAATGACCAGAGAAAGCCTAGAGTTGGAAGGGTTGATCTCTTATATGTCGAAACCATGGAGACTTATGATTTACATATAAATACTGGAAAGTGTATTAGACTAGAAGATACCTTATGTGTATCGAGAATTTCTCGAAACCTTGTATCTGTTTTTTTTTAGTCTAAGACCTTGAAGGTTATGTAATAATTCATGGTTATGACGAGATTGCCATTACTCATAATAATGCATTACGTGGTCCTAGTTTCTTGAATGGAATGTTGTATAAGTTATAACTAGATCATAATTTCTCACAGTCTTTGTTGTCTCCTGATATTGATGACATAACTAAAACAAAGACAAAATCACCTAAATAATTAGAGAATTCCTCCATAATGTGGCATAAATATCTTAGCCACATATCACGAGTTCGCGTGATACGACTCATAAAGGATGAAATATTACATTCTCTTGACTTTAGTGATTTTGAAACATGTATTTACTGCCTCTAAGGTGAGATGGCTAAAGGGAATAAGAAAGGAGCTACTAAAAGTTCCAACTTGTTGGAAATAATTCACTCTGACGTTAAGTGGCCCCTATCCCGCATTCATTTCAGGACATGCATCATTTATTACATTCATTAACGATTATTCACGTTATATGCACCTAAATCTGATCTGAACCCTTAGAGACTTTTATTGATCTTAAACCTTTGGTTTAAAACAAACTTGATCGTAAAAATAAAAGTTGTGAGATCAGATAAAGAAGGTAAGTATTATGGTAGACATACTGATATTGGTGAAGCTCATGGTCTTTTTCCATAACTTTTTAAAGGAACAAGACATAAGTAACCAATACACCATGTCAGGTTCTCCTCAACAAAATGTTATGTTGTTAAAAGGAGAAATAGAACCTTAATGAACATGGTGAAGAGTATGCCTTTTCAACACTAACTTACCAACTTTCCTTTGGACTAAGGCCTTAAAACAGCTTTTCATATACTCAATAAAAGTTCCATTAGAATCTGTCCCTAAGAGTCCTGGACAGGAAGGAATCTGAGTCTAAAATATATGAAAGTATGAGGCTGTCATGCCGAAGCATAAGTCTGTAACCCTAACTTAAAGAAACTGGATCCTAAATCCCTTACATGTTTCTTTATCGGTTATTAGTTTTACTGTCTTTTCTACACTACTAGCATTATTGACACGCATCATGCCACGTTTCTCAAAGACTAAGAGATCAGTGGGAGTAAATTTACAATCCTTGTTTTGCACATGGATGATATTCTTGCAAGTAACAACTTGGATATGTTGCATGAGTCGAAGCGTTTACTTTTTCGCAGAATGTCGACATAAAAGATCTCCGTGATGCCTCTTATGTTATAGGTATCGAAGTACATCGAGATAGGCGTAATGATGTTCTGGTTCTTTCTCAAAAGACTTATATTGAACACATCTTAGAACGCCATAACATGCAGCACTACACACCCACTATAACTCTAGTAGTAAAAGGAGACGTATGTGATTGTTTCCAAAGTCCAATCATTGAGATAAAATAGGAGCAAATGAGGATGATACCTTACTTATAAGTAGTTGGGAGCATTATGTACGCTCAGGTCTGTACTCATCCAGATATCGCTTATATCGCCGGTATGCTTGGGAGTTACTTATCTAATCCCGAATTAGCACACTGGAAAGCGGCTAAAAAAGGTTCTACGATATCTGCTAAGGACCAAAGACTACATATTAACTTATAGAAGAAGTGACAACTTAGAAGTAGTAGGATGTTCTGATTCCGATAAGAAATCTACTTCTAGATATATATTTATGATTAGCTGGCAGACTTAACTTTTTGACGGAGTCATAAGTAGAAACTGACTGCAACGTCTACCATGATGTCTGAACGTTTATAATTTCATGTCATGGGATGTTGTTAAAAGGAGAAATAGAACCTTAATGAACATGGTGAAGAGTATGCCTTTTCAACACTAACTTACCAACTTTCCTTTGGACTAAGGCCTTAAAACAGCTTTTCATATACTCAATAAAAGTTCCATTAGAATCTGTCCCTAAGAGTCCTGGACAGGAAGGAATCTGAGTCTAAAATATATGAAAGTATGAGGCTGTCATGCCGAAGCATAAGTCTGTAACCCTAACTTAAAGAAACTGGATCCTAAATCCCTTACATGTTTCTTTATCGGTTATTAGTTTTACTGTCTTTTCTACACTACTAGCATTATTGACACGCATCATGCCACGTTTCTCAAAGACTAAGAGATCAGTGGGAGTAAATTTACAATCCTTGTTTTGCACATGGATGATATTCTTGCAAGTAACAACTTGGATATGTTGCATGAGTCGAAGCGTTTACTTTTTCGCAGAATGTCGACATAAAAGATCTCCGTGATGCCTCTTATGTTATAGGTATCGAAGTACATCGAGATAGGCGTAATGATGTTCTGGTTCTTTCTCAAAAGACTTATATTGAACACATCTTAGAACGCCATAACATGCAGCACTACACACCCACTATAACTCTAGTAGTAAAAGGAGACGTATGTGATTGTTTCCAAAGTCCAATCATTGAGATAAAATAGGAGCAAATGAGGATGATACCTTACTTATAAGTAGTTGGGAGCATTATGTACGCTCAGGTCTGTACTCATCCAGATATCGCTTATATCGCCGGTATGCTTGGGAGTTACTTATCTAATCCCGAATTAGCACACTGGAAAGCGGCTAAAAAAGGTTCTACGATATCTGCTAAGGACCAAAGACTACATATTAACTTATAGAAGAAGTGACAACTTAGAAGTAGTAGGATGTTCTGATTCCGATAAGAAATCTACTTCTAGATATATATTTATGATTAGCTGGCAGACTTAACTTTTTGACGGAGTCATAAGTAGAAACTGACTGCAACGTCTACCATGATGTCTGAACGTTTATAATTTCATGTCATGGGATGTTGTTAAAGAACTTAGTCAGTGGACTCGAAAATCGTCAACTTTATTTATAGACCATTGAAGCTTTACTGTGATAACTCAGCTACCGTAACTTGCTTGAACAGTAACAGTTCAACTGGCGCTGAGATGTATCTCGATACAAAGTTTCTGTTTGTATGTAAACGGATTGGGGAAAATGTTCTTTGTATTGAGTACATAAGTACACATAATATGCTACTGGATCCAATGACCGAAGGTCTTCCTCCTAAAATCTTCGTAGGACACGTGTCGAAGATGAGGCTTAATAAAAGACCCATTATGATAGCATGTTGTACTTGTTGGTCATTATTATTATTATGTTAATGAAAATTTTCCTCCTTATTCAGATTTTGTTTGTCTATTAGTTACACTTCGAGCTCATAATAGTGTAAAGACATTATATAACAAAATTTGTCTTAGTCAATTGATCATTGCTTATTAGTTTTAAATTTGAGTCATAGTTTGACTAGTGGGGGTCCTGAGTTGATGTTCTTCTCTACGACTGTACTTATTGGCTATGATTTCGGTTTAAAACAAAATGAGTATTATCCCGGCCGGACTTATTAAATGCTCATAGATAAATGATCGCTTGGTCAAGTGGGAGAATGTTGGAACCACGTTAGTGTGACCGTCACTGATCATCTATCCTTCCTGATATGATAATTGACGATAACTGAAATCCCTATGTCTAGTAAATATTCGATGGACGTATTTACTCTTAGAGACGTATTATAGGGTTTCCCATTAGGTGATTGGACTTAAGAGGACTAATGAGGCACGAATTAAACACCAGAGGGACTAAATGTAAAAATATGCTCCTTATATAAATGGAGAGTAATTAACCTAATTTAAGGTTAATCAACTCATAATTTCACAGCCTCCCCAAAACAAATTCGTCCTTATTCCTCTGAAGAATTCATCAATCAAGAATTCATCACTCCATCCTAAATCAATCATCTTGTTATGGGAACCCGAAATCAATAGCAATCATGCTTTATGCTGTTACAGGTTCCACAGGACGATCTGGATTCCCCGGTACGTTATTATATGGATCGAATCATGTTTTATTCCAACATTGACTAGTATGGACTCAAATTTGGACGAGTGATCGATCAGCCTGTATTGAAAAAGACCATATTTTTTTTTTTTTTTTTTTTTTTTTTTTTTTTTTTTTTTTTTTTTTTTTTTTTTTTTTTTTTTTTTTTTTTTTTTTTTTTTTTTTTTTTTTTTTTTTTTTTTTTTTTTTTTTTTTTTTTTTTTTTTTTTTTTTTTTTTTTTTTTTTTTTTTTTTTTTTTTTTTTTTTTTTTTTTTTTTTTTTTTTTTTTTTTTTTTTTTTTTTTTTTTTTTTTTTTTTTTTTTTTTTTTTTTTTTTTTTTTTTTTTTTTTTTTTTTTTTTTTTTTTTTTTTTTTTTTTTTTTTTTTTTTTTTTTTTTTTTTTTTTTTTTTTTTTTTTTTTTTTTTTTTTTTTTTTTTTTTTTTTTTTTTTTTTTTTTTTTTTTTTTTTTTTTTTTTTTTTTTTTTTTTTTTTTTTTTTTTTTTTTTTTTTTTTTTTTTTTTTTTTTTTTTTTTTTTTTTTTTTTTTTTTTTTTTTTTTTTTTTTTTTTTTTTTTTTTTTTTTTTTTTTTTTTTTTTTTTTTTTTTTTTTTTTTTTTTTTTTTTTTTTTTTTTTTTTTTTTTTTTTTTTTTTTTTTTTTTTTTTTTTTTTTTTTTTTTTTTTTTTTTTTTTTTTTTTTTTTTTTTTTTTTTTTTTTTTTTTTTTTTTTTTTTTTTTTTTTTTTTTTTGGACAGGTTTGTTTGATTTTGGTTTTTGATTTGTGTTTGTGTTTTTGTTTTTTGTTTTTTTTTTTTTTTTTTTTTTTTTTTTTTCTATCCTTCCTAATATGATAATTGACGATAACTGAAATCCCTATGTCTAGTAAATATTCGATGGACGTATTTACTCTTAAAGACGTATTATAGGGTTTCCCATTAGGTGATTGGACTTAAGAGGACTAATGAGGCACGAATTAAACACCAGAGGGACTAAATGTAAAAATATGCTCCTTATATAAATGGAGAGTAATTAACCTAATTTAAGGTTAATCAACTCATAATTTCACAGCCTCCCCAAAACAAATTCGTCCTTATTCCTCTGAAGAATTCATCAATCAAGAATTCATCACTCCATCCTAAATCAATCATCTTGTTATGGGAACCCGAAATCAATAGCAATCATGCTTTATGCTGTTACAGGTTCCACAGGACGATCTGGATTCCCCGGTACGTTATTATATGGATCGAATCATGTTTTATTCCAACATTGACTAGTATGGACTCAAATTTGGACGAGTGATCGATCAGCCTGTATTGAAAAAGACCATATTTTTTTAAAAATTGTTTTTGACTCATCATGATCCGGCGCATGTAACCCGAGTTTTTTTACAACCTCTATAGCGATACAAATTAATTTGATCGACTGTGATGACGAGGGTTGATAGTGATACTTGGTACGTAGTGGGTTTTGAAGATAAGTTCCTTTTTCTTTCTAAAAACACGCTAATCAGAATCTTTAATTAGGAATTCTAAAAGTAGCCAAGTTAGTAGATACAATTATTATATGGTATTTTAAATATCCATTCATTTATATTGGGAACAAACTATTAAAGTCCGATGTAAACAATGGGAATACCTTTAATAACCATATATGGTTATCGGTTTTTCTCTCTCTCGACAGATGGTGGTTTATCAAATTAAGTGGGTTGCAAGGTTAACAAAATCGTGTGTCCGGGTTTTTTAATTCCGGATTATGAGGCTGTTTGGTAAAGGGTTTTTAGGAGCTTAAAAGTTCGAGTTTTTAAAAATAAATCTTTTTAAATGGTAGTTTTCCCCTGTTTAGATATGTATTTGAAATAAAAACGTTTAGCCTCAAAAAGCTCTTAAAGATCTTTGATATAAAAACTTGTGTAAAAAATGTTTGAAATAAAAACTCCAGCTATTAACCCTATCTCCAATCTTTAGCTCCAACTAGAGGTGGCAAAATGTACGGGTCGGATCGGGTTGGGTGACGGGTCAAATCGGGTCCGGGTCAATATGGGTCGTTTTGAAAATGGATCAATTGGGTCCGGGTCAAATCGGGTTCGGGTCAAAATGGACCCGGGTCAATACGGGTCAATTAAAAAAAAAAAAAAAAAAAAAAAAAAAAAAAAAAAAAAAAAAAAAAAAAAAAAAAAAAAAAAAAAAAAAAAAAAAAAAAAAAAAAAAAAAAAAAAAAAAAAAAAAAAAAAAAAAAAAAAAAAAAAAAAAAAAAAAAAAAAAAAAAAAAAAAAAAAAAAAAAAAAAAAAAAAAAAAAAAAAAAAAAAAAAAAAAAAAAAAAAAAAAAAAAAAAAAAAAAAAAAAAAAAAAAAAAAAAAAAAAAAAAAAAAAAAAAAAAAAAAAAAAAAAAAAAAAAAAAAAAAAAAAAAAAAAAAAAAAAAAAAAAAAAAAAAAAAAAAAAAAAAAAAAAAAAAAAAAAAAAAAAAAAAAAAAAAAAAAAAAAAAAAAAAAAAAAAAAAAAAAAAAAAAAAAAAAAAAAAAAAAAAAAAAAAAAAAAAAAAAAAAAAAAAAAAAAAAAAAAAAAAAAAAAAAAAAAAAAAAAAAAAAAAAAAAAAAAAAAAAAAAAAAAAAAAAAAAAAAAAAAAAAAAAAAAAAAAAAAAAAAAAAAAAAAAAAAAAAAAAAAAAAAAAAAAAAAAAAAAAAAAAAAAAAAAAAAAAAAAAAAAAAAAAAAAAAAAAAAAAAAAAAAAAAAAAAAAAAAAAAAAAAAAAAAAAAAAAAAAAAAAAAAAAAAAAAAAAAAAAAAAAAAAAAAAAAAAAAAAAAAAAAAAAAAAAAAAAAAAAAAAAAAAAAAAAAAAAAAAAAAAAAAAAAAAAAAAAAAAAAAAAAAAAAAAAAAAAAAAAAAAAAAAAAAAAAAAAAAAAAAAAAAAAAAAAAAAAAAAAAAAAAAAAAAAAAAAAAAAAAAAAAAAAAAAAAAAAAAAAAAAAAAAAAAAAAAAAAAAAAAAAAAAAAAAAAAAAAAAAAAAAAAAAAAAAAAAAAAAAAAAAAAAAAAAAAAAAAAAAAAAAAAAAAAAAAAAAAAAAAAAAAAAAAAAAAAAAAAAAAAAAAAAAAAAAAAAAAAAAAAAAAAAAAAAAAAAAAAAAAAAAAAAAAAAAAAAAAAAAAAAAAAAAAAAAAAAAAAAAAAAAAAAAAAAAAAAAAAAAAAAAAAAAAAAAAAAAAAAAAAAAAAAAAAAAAAAAAAAAAAAAAAAAAAAAAAAAAAAAAAAAAAAAAAAAAAAAAAAAAAAAAAAAAAAAAAAAAAAAAAAAAAAAAAAAAAAAAAAAAAAAAAAAAAAAAAAAAAAAAAAAAAAAAAAAAAAAAAAAAAAAAAAAAAAAAAAAAAAAAAAAAAAAAAAAAAAAAAAAAAAAAAAAAAAAAAAAAAAAAAAAAAAAAAAAAAAAAAAAAAAAAAAAAAAAAAAAAAAAAAAAAAAAAAAAAAAAAAAAAAAAAAAAAAAAAAAAAAAAAAAAAAAAAAAAAAAAAAAAAAAAAAAAAAAAAAAAAAAAAAAAAAAAAAAAAAAAAAAAAAAAAAAAAAAAAAAAAAAAAAAAAAAAAAAAAAAAAAAAAAAAAAAAAAAAAAAAAAAAAAAAAAAAAAAAAAAAAAAAAAAAAAAAAAAAAAAAAAAAAAAAAAAAAAAAAAAAAAAAAAAAAAAAAAAAAAAAAAAAAAAAAAAAAAAAAAAAAAAAAAAAAAAAAAAAAAAAAAAAAAAAAAAAAAAAAAAAAAAAAAAAAAAAAAAAAAAAAAAAAAAAAAAAAAAAAAAAAAAAAAAAAAAAAAAAAAAAAAAAAAAAAAAAAAAAAAAAAAAAAAAAAAAAAAAAAAAAAAATAAAAGATCGCCCAAAATCACCCAATTGATTATGAATATTACCCAAACTAACCCGATTTTTTAAGTTTGAGTTAAGATTGCCGGCTCTAGCTCCAAGTCTTTCTCTCTCTAACGCTCTCTTTCTCTCTGCCCTCTCTCCTCTCCAACGGCTCATTCTCCCTAGATCCAAATCTAGATCCGAGATTGAGGCTGTGATTGTGATTGAGAGGTTGAGATTGAGAGTTTGAGATCGAGAGGATTCCGGTTAAGCTTCCACTCCGGTGGATCTAACCCTATTTTTCACCCCGGGCCGGAGGTCCCTTCCACTTCGGTGGATCTGGAAGCAGCCTCTCTACCTTTGAGTAGGGGTAAGGTCTATCTACATCATACCTCCCCCATAGCCCGGCTTATGTCGGGATTGGGTACCTTGTTGTTGTTGTTCCAATCTTTAGCTCCAAAGCTTTACTCACAGCTCCATCTTTAACCTTAACATACCCATCTGCACCTTTAGTCCCACATTACAAAACTTATTAATGATGGAACGTCAGGAGGTGATGGTGCCATACTCCTGGTATCACAAACCCGGACTTCAAATTGTCCGAAAAACAACGTTGTACACCAACATAAGATACTTATTTGCGCAATTAATCGTAAAAATCATACTACAAATGGAAACTTGTAGATTAAAAAACAAATAAAATATATAGCCCACTTATTCTAAGATTGACCAAAAAGAAATGTTAAAACCAAAAAATTCGAAAAAAATATATTGTCACCTGCCGACTTAAGATTGAAAACTATAAAAGAAAAAAAAAGCAAGCCCCTAAATACCTTTGGTTAAAAATATTTATAAAGAAACTAAACGAAATATAAAAACAACAACCGCTATCAAAAATCATATGATCCGTCTCAACCACCAAATTGTAACTTAGAAACCGTTAAAAATATATTATTCGAATATTCAAACAAACTAATCTAAGCTTTTAATAGTTAATTCTGGTTTTAAAAACACTCACACACGTACAAGTATTAAACAGCTAGTAATTTGTTTGGTGAAGACGATTCTTCAAATTTTGGCATCCAATTAAACAAAACTAAAAATATATATTCCTATCATAAGTCATAACATGAAGAAAGAAGTATATTAGCTTCAAATAAATGATAATAATAATAATAATAATAATAATAATAATAATAATAATAATAATAATAATAATAAAACAATAATAATGATAATAATGATAATAATAATAATAATAATAATAATAATAATAATAATAATAATAATAATAATAATAATAATAATAATAATAATAATAATAATGAAGATGAATAATAATAATAATAATAATAATAATAATAATAATAATAATAATAATAATAATAATAATAATAATAATAATAATAATAATAATAATAATAATAATAATAATAATAATAATAATAATAATAATAATAATAATAATAATAATAATAATAATAATAATAATAATAATAATAATAATAATAATAATAATAATAATAATAATAATAATAATAATAATAATAATAATAATAATAATAATAATAATAATAATAATAATAATAATAATAATAATAATAATAATAATAATAATAATAATAATAATAATAATAATAATAATAATAATAATAATAATAATAATAATAATAATAATAATAATAATAATAATAATAATAATAATAATAATAATAATAATAATAATAATAATAATAATAATAATAATAATAATAATAATAATAATAATAATAATAATAATAATAATAATAATAATAATAATAATAATAATAATAATAATAATAATAATAATAATAATAATAATAATAATAATAATAATAATAATAATAATAATAATAATAATAATAATAATAATAATAATAATAATAATAATAATAATAATAATAATAATAATAATAATAATAATAATAATAATAATAATAATAATAATAATAATAATAATAATAATAATAATAATAATAATAATAATAATAATAATAATAATAATAATAATAATAATAATAATAATAATAATAATAATAATAATAATAATAATAATAATAAAAAAAAAATAAAAAAAAAAAATAATAATAATAACAATAAAATAAAAAAAAAAAAAATTAAAACAAATTAAATAAAAAAAAAAAAAAAAAAAAAAAAAAAAAAAAAAAAAAAAAAAAAAAAAAAAAAAAAAAAAAAAAAAAAAAAAAAAAAAAAAAAAAAAAAAAAAAAAAAAAAAAAAAAAAAAAAAAAAAAAAAAAAAAAAAAAAAAAAAAAAAAAAAAAAAAAAAAAAAAAAAAAAAAAAAAAAAAAAAAAAAAAAAAAAAAAAAAAAAAAAAAAAAAAAAAAAAAAAAAAAAAAAAAAAAAAAAAAAAAAAAAAAAAAAAAAAAAAAAAAAAAAAAAAAAAAAAAAAAAAAAAAAAAAAAAAAAAAAAAAAAAAAAAAAAAAAAAAAAAAAAAAAAAAAAAAAAAAAAAAAAAAAAAAAAAAAAAAAAAAAAAAAAAAAAAAAAAAAAAAAAAAAAAAAAAAAAAAAAAAAAAAAAAAAAAAAAAAAAAAAAAAAAAAAAAAAAAAAAAAAAAAAAAAAAAAAAAAAAAAAAAAAAAAAAAAAAAAAAAAAAAAAAAAAAAAAAAAAAAAAAAAAAAAAAAAAAAAAAAAAAAAAAAAAAAAAAAAAAAAAAAAAAAAAAAAAAAAAAAAAAAAAAAAAAAAAAAAAAAAAAAAAAAAAAAAAAAAAAAAAAAAAAAAAAAAAAAAAAAAAAAAAAAAAAAAAAAAAAAAAAAAAAAAAAAAAAAAAAAAAAAAAAAAAAAAAAAAAAAAAAAAAAAAAAAAAAAAAAAAAAAAAAAAAAAAAAAAAAAAAAAAAAAAAAAAAAAAAAAAAAAAAAAAAAAAAAAAAAAAAAAAAAAAAAAAAAAAAAAAAAAAAAAAAAAAAAAAAAAAAAAAAAAAAAAAAAAAAAAAAAAAAAAAAAAAAAAAAAAAAAAAAAAAAAAAAAAAAAAAAAAAAAAAAAAAAAAAAAAAAAAAAAAAAAAAAAAAAAAAAAAAAAAAAAAAAAAAAAAAAAAAAAAAAAAAAAAAAAAAAAAAAAAAAAAAAAAAAAAAAAAAAAAAAAAAAAAAAAAAAAAAAAAAAAAAAAAAAAAAAAAAAAAAAAAAAAAAAAAAAAAAAAAAAAAAAAAAAAAAAAAAAAAAAAAAAAAAAAAAAAAAAAAAAAAAAAAAAAAAAAAAAAAAAAAAAAAAAAAAAAAAAAAAAAAAAAAAAAAAAAAAAAAAAAAAAAAAAAAAAAAAAAAAAAAAAAAAAAAAAAAAAAAAAAAAAAAAAAAAAAAAAAAAAAAAAAAAAAAAAAAAAAAAAAAAAAAAAAAAAAAAAAAAAAAAAAAAAAAAAAAAAAAAAAAAAAAAAAAAAAAAAAAAAAAAAAAAAAAAAAAAAAAAAAAAAAAAAAAAAAAAAAAAAAAAAAAAAAAAAAAAAAAAAAAAAAAAAAAAAAAAAAAAAAAAAAAAAAAAAAAAAAAAAAAAAAAAAAAAAAAAAAAAAAAAAAAAAAAAAAAAAAAAAAAAAAAAAAAAAAAAAAAAAAAAAAAAAAAAAAAAAAAAAAAAAAAAAAAAAAAAAAAAAAAAAAAAAAAAAAAAAAAAAAAAAAAAAAAAAAAAAAAAAAAAAAAAAAAAAAAAAAAAAAAAAAAAAAAAAAAAAAAAAAAAAAAAAAAAAAAAAAAAAAAAAAAAAAAAAAAAAAAAAAAAAAAAAAAAAAAAAAAAAAAAAAAAAAAAAAAAAAAAAAAAAAAAAAAAAAAAAAAAAAAAAAAAAAAAAAAAAAAAAAAAAAAAAAAAAAAAAAAAAAAAAAAAAAAAAAAAAAAAAAAAAAAAAAAAAAAAAAAAAAAAAAAAAAAAAAAAAAAAAAAAAAAAAAAAAAAAAAAAAAAAAAAAAAAAAAAAAAAAAAAAAAAAAAAAAAAAAAAAAAAAAAAAAAAAAAAAAAAAAAAAAAAAAAAAAAAAAAAAAAAAAAAAAAAAAAAAAAAAAAAAAAAAAAAAAAAAAAAAAAAAAAAAAAAAAAAAAAAAAAAAAAAAAAAAAAAAAAAAAAAAAAAAAAAAAAAAAAAAAAAAAAAAAAAAAAAAAAAAAAAAAAAAAAAAAAAAAAAAAAAAAAAAAAAAAAAAAAAAAAAAAAAAAAAAAAAAAAAAAAAAAAAAAAAAAAAAAAAAAAAAAAAAAAAAAAAAAAAAAAAAAAAAAAAAAAAAAAAAAAAAAAAAAAAAAAAAAAAAAAAAAAAAAAAAAAAAAAAAAAAAAAAAAAAAAAAAAAAAAAAAAAAAAAAAAAAAAAAAAAAAAAAAAAAAAAAAAAAAAAAAAAAAAAAAAAAAAAAAAAAAAAAAAAAAAAAAAAAAAAAAAAAAAAAAAAAAAAAAAAAAAAAAAAAAAAAAAAAAAAAAAAAAAAAAAAAAAAAAAAAAAAAAAAAAAAAAAAAAAAAAAAAAAAAAAAAAAAAAAAAAAAAAAAAAAAAAAAAAAAAAAAAAAAAAAAAAAAAAAAAAAAAAAAAAAAAAAAAAAAAAAAAAAAAAAAAAAAAAAAAAAAAAAAAAAAAAAAAAAAAAAAAAAAAAAAAAAAAAAAAAAAAAAAAAAAAAAAAAAAAAAAAAAAAAAAAAAAAAAAAAAAAAAAAAAAAAAAAAAAAAAAAAAAAAAAAAAAAAAAAAAAAAAAAAAAAAAAAAAAAAAAAAAAAAAAAAAAAAAAAAAAAAAAAAAAAAAAAAAAAAAAAAAAAAAAAAAAAAAAAAAAAAAAAAAAAAAAAAAAAAAAAAAAAAAAAAAAAAAAAAAAAAAAAATAAAAAGGTAAACAACTAAAAGGATAAGCTAAACGCTTAGTGAATGCATACACATACAATCATAAACAAGTTACCATACAAAAGTGCATCAATGATAGCCTATCATTTGATAGTCATTTCATCCATATCAATCATAATGCTAGTAGGACTTTACCCACCTACTAGTCTTACAATAAATTGGTTAGTAGGAATTTACCCACCTACTAGCTCTTACAACAAATTGGTTAGTAGGAATTTACCCACCTACTAGCTCTTACAACAAATTGGTTAGTAGGAATTTACCCACCTACTAGCTCTTACAACAAATTGGTTAGTAGGAATTTACCCACCTACTAGCTCTTACAACAAATTGGTTAGTAGGAATTTACCCACCTACTAGCTCTTACAACAAATTGGTTAGTAGGAATTTACCCACCTACTAGCTCTTACAACAAATTGGTTAGTAGGAATTTACCCACCTACTAACTCTTAATCACAATTTGGCTAATAGGAATTTACCCACCTACTAGCTCTTACAACAAATTGGTTAGTAGGAATTTACCCACCTACTAACTCTTAATCACAATTTGGCTAATAGGAATTTACCCACCTACTAACTCTTAATCACAATTTGGCTAATAGGAATTTACCCACCTACTAGCTCTTACAACAAATTGGTTAGTAGGAATTTACCCACCTACTAACTCTTACAACAAATTGGTTAGTAGGAATTTACCCACCTACTAGCTCTTACAACAAATTGGTTAGTAGGAATTTACCCACCTACTAGCTCTTACAACAAATTGGTTAGTAGGAATTTACCCACCTACTAGCTCTTACAACAAATTGGTTAGTAGGAATTTACCCACCTACTAGCTCTTACAACAAATTGGTTAGTAGGAATTTACCCACCTACTAGCTCTTACAACAAATTGGTTAGTAGGAATTTACCCACCTACTAGCTCTTACAACAAATTGGTTAGTAGGAATTTACCCACCTACTAGCTCTTACAACAAATTGGTTAGTAGGAATTTACCCACCTACTAGCTCTTACAACAAATTGGTTAGTAGGAATTTACCCACCTACTAGCTCTTACAACAAATTGGTTAGTAGGAATTTACCCACCTACTAGCTCTTACAACAAATTGGTTAGTAGGAATTTACCCACCTACTAGCTCTTACAACAAATTGGTTAGTAGGAATTTACCCACCTACTAGCTCTTACAACAAATTGGTTAGTAGGAATTTACCCACCTACTAGCTCTTACAACAAATTGGTTAGTAGGAATTTACCCACCTACTAGCTCTTACAACAAATTGGTTAGTAGGAATTTACCCACCTACTAGCTCTTACAACAAATTGGTTAGTAGGAATTTACCCACCTACTAGCTCTTACAACAAATTGGTTAGTAGGAATTTACCCACCTACTAGCTCTTACAACAAATTGGTTAGTAGGAATTTACCCACCTACTAGCTCTTACAACAAATTGGTTAGTAGGAATTTACCCACCTACTAGCTCTTACAACAAATTGGTTAGTAGGAATTTACCCACCTACTAGCTCTTACAACAAATTGGTTAGTAGGAATTTACCCACCTACTAGCTCTTACAACAAATTGGTTAGTAGGAATTTACCCACCTACTAGCTCTTACAACAAATTGGTTAGTAGGAATTTACCCACCTACTAGCTCTTACAACAAATTGGTTAGTAGGAATTTACCCACCTACTAGCTCTTACAACAAATTGGTTAGTAGGAATTTACCCACCTACTAGCTCTTACAACAAATTGGTTAGTAGGAATTTACCCACCTACTAGCTCTTACAACAAATTGGTTAGTAGGAATTTACCCACCTACTAGCTCTTACAACAAATTGGTTAGTAGGAATTTACCCACCTACTAACTCTTACAACAAATTGGTTAGTAGGAATTTACCCACCTACTACTCTTTTAACATGATTCCAGTGGCCAAGTTTACATGACACATATACCTACCTTTTATCTTTAGTGACCAATATGTGAATTGTCTTCAAAGGTGACTTCTGGTCGTTTTAAAAACCAAAACTGCTGCTGTTAAACAGCTTTGACCTTACTGACTTCAAATGACCATAACTTGAGTTCTACACAATATTTTGACCTCATTCCAGTGGCCACTTCTTTTTAACACATTTTAGCACATTTTATCTTCAGTGACCAACACAAGATTTGACTCATATACGTGAGTTTTACTCGTTTTAAAAACTGACACAGAATCATTTTTGCTGAAAGATCAGCATGACGCTACTGAATTCAAAAATTCATAACTGGAGTTCTACTTCGTATTTTCAACCCATTCCAGTGGCAAAATTTGCTTAACACAATAACCTACATTTTATTTTTAGGACTCAACAAGTGAAAACTCTGACATGGGGGTGTTTTACACGTTGCAAGGTCAGGGACAGAATCTGTCCAGTTTTTGTTCACAAGTATTCATCAAAGTCTTCATGCAACCCAACTAAAACCCTAAATTTGATTAATTTACAAGAACCCTAACTTGCTTAGAATCAATTTAACTCAATTCAATAAAACCCCCAATTTCCCAAATACAATTGATTGCATGAACCTTAATTTCTAAGGGAAAATAAAATTAGGTTAAAGAATTAATACCTTCAAGATTAAGAATTGGAATTAAGATGAACATCACAATTGTTCTTCTTCTTCTCCTCTTAATTTCAACCCATACACACACAACCCACACTCTCAATTTCTCCCAAATAGATGATTAAGAACATGAATGTTATTATTATTACTTGGATAATTCTTTGATTGAAATTGTTAGAGAGTAGAATAAGAGATGGAAGAATTAGAATAGGATTAAGGATCTGAAGATGAAGGAAAAGAGTGGAATGGATGAGTCAAAAGAAGAGAGGTGCCTGGCACTCTCCTGTAATGCCACGACCCAAAATAAATTTTGTGGGTAAAATACCCGTTATCCGCTAAAGTTCCAACTAAATTAACCCCATAGCCAAAAATAAAATACTAGGAAATTATTTTAAAGGCAAAAATACAATTAAAATTACTTTGTTTAACTTTTTAAAACATGGGGTGTTACAACTCTCCCCCACTCGAAATAGATCACGTCCTCGTGATCCTTCTTAATCATTGCTCTCGTTCACTAAGGATGCAACTCTTATTTTCTTTATCCTTGACTCAATTGTCTTAGGGGTTCACTAAGCTTTAATTCATTTCTTAGTTCACTAAAACCATTTCCATTATCTTACATCATGACTTCTAATTTCCTTCAAGCCATTTTACACCTTACTAATTGCATCTTACCGCTCTCATTTTCTCTTTAGGCCATGATCTATATATTTATAACATTTTCTCATTGAATTCATCATCTACATGACTACTCATAATTTGGTGATAGTCTTTTCCTTCTTCTTATATACCTGAGTTAGGTCATTTTTCCACTAATCTTCTAATAATTATTCCTTTATCACTAATCATAATTCTTAGCCTTGTTAATATTCCATGGGTGATTAATTCAATCCTATAATTTTTTTATTTTATTTTATTTTTTTATATTTTATTACTATTATTATTATTTTCCAAAAACGAAATAGCTTTTTATCACTGGTTATACTTTACTCCATTTCCATCATCGATCCTTAAATGTTATATTATCGAATTTCTCTCATTATACTCCCTTTTTTTTTTATCTAATTAGACATTTTATTTCTTTATCTCTGATCAATAATCCATAAGACTTAAATCTATTCTATCTTTAAGATATACTTTTTAATTCCCACTTTAGCTCGTTATTCAAAATTTCAACTTACCTGTAATATCGATTTAATTCTCAAAATTTTATTCAGCATAAACGTACTTCCCATAATCTCATCATGTATTTACTAGATCCTCATCATCACATTTTACATGTCTTAATGGACCTATTCATGTTTCTTTATCATTTTATGGTACTACTACTTGTCACCAATACATGTATCACATTTCAAAATATTAACTACATACTATTCTATGACCCTCAGTCGATTAAAATTCGATCCTTGTTTTATAAAATTCTTCCAATCCTCGTATTCTCCAAATTACATAAGTATATCTATTTCACTTTACGATCATTAACATTATCCAATTCTTATATTACCTTCTCTATTCGTATTTACAAAAAGATTTTAAATTTTCACCTATCTATATTAACTCCTTTTACTTTCATTTGCATTAACACTCGCCCTTTTAAGTCGATTTTTTTTTTTTCGCTTTATTACCTTGTAATCAACTATATGTAGTTCTATTCTTTTTTTTTTTTTTTTTTTTTTTTTTTTTTTTTTTTTTTTTTTTTTTTTTTTTTTTTTTTTTTTTTTTTTTTTTTTTTTTTTTTTTTTTTTTTTTTTTTTTTTTTTTTTTTTTTTTTTTTTTTTTTTTTTTTTTTTTTTTTTTTTTTTTTTTTTTTTTTTTTTTTTTTTTTTTTTTTTTTTTTTTTTTTTTTTTTTTTTTTTTTTTTTTTTTTTTTTTTTTTTTTTTTTTTTTTTTTTTTTTTTTTTTTTTTTTTTTTTTTTTTTTTTTTTTTTTTTTTTTTTTTTTTTTTTTTTTTTTTTTTTTTTTTTTTTTTTTTTTTTTTTTTTTTTTTTTTTTTTTTTTTTTTTTTTTTTTTTTTTTTTTTTTTTTTTTTTTTTTTTTTTTTTTTTTTTTTTTTTTTTTTTTTTTTTTTTTTTTTTTTTTTTTTTTTTTTTTTTTTTTTTTTTTTTTTTTTTTTTTTTTTTTTTTTTTTTTTTTTTTTTTTTTTTTTTTTTTTTTTTTTTTTTTTTTTTTTTTTTTTTTTTTTTTTTTTTTTTTTTTTTTTTTTTTTTTTTTTTTTTTTTTTTTTTTTTTTTTTTTTTTTTTTTTTTTTTTTTTTTTTTTTTTTTTTTTTTTTTTTTTTTTTTTTTTTTTTTTTTTTTTTTTTTTTTTTTTTTTTTTTTTTTTTTTTTTTTTTTTTTTTTTTTTTTTTTTTTTTTTTTTTTTTTTTTTTTTTTTTTTTTTTTTTTTTTTTTTTTTTTTTTTTTTTTTTTTTTTTTTTTTTTTTTTTTTTTTTTTTTTTTTTTTTTTTTTTTTTTTTTTTTTTTTTTTTTTTTTTTTTTTTTTTTTTTTTTTTTTTTTTTTTTTTTTTTTTTTTTTTTTTTTTTTTTTTTTTTTTTTTTTTTTTTTTTTTTTTTTTTTTTTTTTTTTTTTTTTTTTTTTTTTTTTTTTTTTTTTTTTTTTTTTTTTTTTTTTTTTTTTTTTTTTTTTTTTTTTTTTTTTTTTTTTTTTTTTTTTTTTTTTTTTTTTTTTTTTTTTTTTTTTTTTTTTTTTTTTTTTTTTTTTTTTTTTTTTTTTTTTTTTTTTTTTTTTTTTTTTTTTTTTTTTTTTTTTTTTTTTTTTTTTTTTTTTTTTTTTTTTTTTTTTTTTTTTTTTTTTTTTTTTTTTTTTTTTTTTTTTTTTTTTTTTTTTTTTTTTTTTTTTTTTTTTTTTTTTTTTTTTTTTTTTTTTTTTTTTTTTTTTTTTTTTTTTTTTTTTTTTTTTTTTTTTTTTTTTTTTTTTTTTTTTTTTTTTTTTTTTTTTTTTTTTTTTTTTTTTTTTTTTTTTTTTTTTTTTTTTTTTTTTTTTTTTTTTTTTTTTTTTTTTTTTTTTTTTTTTTTTTTTTTTTTTTTTTTTTTTTTTTTTTTTTTTTTTTTTTTTTTTTTTTTTTTTTTTTTTTTTTTTTTTTTTTTTTTTTTTTTTTTTTTTTTTTTTTTTTTTTTTTTTTTTTTTTTTTTTTTTTTTTTTTTTTTTTTTTTTTTTTTTTTTTTTTTTTTTTTTTTTTTTTTTTTTTTTTTTTTTTTTTTTTTTTTTTTTTTTTTTTTTTTTTTTTTTTTTTTTCACTAAAAGATGAACATCATATTTTAACAACGGGTACTCGTTTCCGATTGTTACTTTATTGAGCTCACAAGTGACTAAACGCACACGCCTCCTGCTTCCTTTAATTACATAATCGCACTTCTTGGAACGAAGGGAATCACTTGAAACGGCTAGAACGAATACAATTCACGTAAAAGTATTTGGGATAATCACGAATAGCAAGAAGATTCTCCATAGACCGTGATTCCATTTGGCATTGATGATTCAACAATAAGAGACTTAACTGCCATACCATGACTGTCATAACGCACAAGCGAAAGTATCAACTGACCGCTTCATTTCTCCCGACGAAAACAATTGTAATATTACAACAGGGATTCTCAACTAGGTCGCCTTCTCCTTCCATGAAATTTGGCGTCCTTCACATATAAACGATCTTTTTTCAACATTATATCGCATGCTCCCGAAGTGAAAGAAAACAAATTGGCTCAAAAGATTTTAGATTAGGCTTTAGCTTTTATAACTACCATACTTATCGTTTACAAGTTCCTTGTTGCCATAATATCCTCACGTTCTTAAAATGCTTATTTCATCTTAACTTCTATCATCATACTTCAAGTAGTCAAATACTCGTTCAAGAAAGCATGTCAATCAAAATCAAAAACACATTCGCCATACTCCGTATGGTCTTTTAACATCTACTATACAATCATCTTGATAATAGAAGTCCCAATCTCTACGACTTTATACTACCATGTAACATGTATTCATCACATTAAACTTATCAATTTAAACATGTTACTGCTCAATTGCTTTTTATCATACTTCGCATGGTCTTTCGACATATAATCTACGCAAACTTATTTAGACTACGAGTCTCCAACTTTACAACCTTATATTAACATACATAATGTGCCTTCATAACATTAATCAGCCAATTAAATCACATTACTGCACAACTGATTCTCATCGCCATATCTCGTATGGCCTTCTTAACACAATAATGATGCCACGGGTCTCACTACCCAATGGTCTTACACCAAATAAATACGATGCCATGGGTCTTACTACCCAATGGTCTTATACCAAAATAATAACGATGCCATGGGTCTTACTACCCAATGGTCTTATACAAAATAATGTCACACTTCATTCGCATACATTCAACATTCATCAACTATTCAACATACTTTCTCCTTATAAGTGACAACCATCTTTTAAACTTATAAATCAAATTCCACTTTTATGGCCTCATTGCCGATTATTCAAGTAAAACTTTTGCTCTATCGCATTCGCATACAAACAAGCAAATACACATTAGCATGCATTTCACGTTTACTATGTATATATCATACCTTCTTCTTTACTATCATCAAGCAATATATTAACTCATAAACCAATCTCAAATTTTCAATTCTTACCATTCAATAAACCAGTTAGCATGCAAAGCTCATATTCTATCATATTTAGATATCAACGAGTAAAATCATAAAACAATTCACATTGCCAAATAAGGTCTCCAACCTATGGCTTCACACTAACATACTTTCATATTTAACGGACTTAACTTGAGCTATTATAATATGTGATCATAATAACGCTGCAGTCATTATTATAATTACTTATTATAACACCTCAAGTGAACTTCGCTAAATACTTCTGTATGTCACTGGAAACCAAACTATACACATAAGGCCAAGTCACGTCTATGGTTTAAGTCTAGGTATCCTTGTAAAATAAAATACCTAAATCCCTTAAACCACGGCTCTGATACCATTTGTAACGACACAACTCGATTTACGAGAAAAATAAGGATTTTTTTTTTTTTTTTTTATATATCCTCCCACTGCGGCGCAGTGGGAAACTTCTGACCAGAATTCACAAAACCCACTTTGACATTTCAAAAGACTTGCAAACTTTTAACAATCATATTCAGACCTTAAATCCCTTTACCAAACTTCAAAATGAGTTAAAGACACATCATTCAAAATTCCGAAAGCTTTCATTTGACCAAGTGTAGCATTTACAACGAAACGGGTCATTTTACCCAAGTTGACACATTACAAAAGACGACGTACAAAATTAGAAATTTCGGCATGACCCGTTCGTAAAATCGTCATCCAAACCTGTTACGGATTATTAGATTTTCCAAAACACATTTAATTGTGATCAATACGTCACTACTACAAAACGACCCATTAAAATGACCAAAACTCGAGTCTAACACTAGACATCATAATAACTTTACAAAAATGACATAACAAGAGTACAATGAGCCGATAGTTCCAAAGGGGTCACTAAGGGTCCTATTACCAATACCATTATCCGCATATAGCTAAAACAATCAATATCCATAAAGCATCTTCAACTTCAAACTTTATATTACTTAACTTTCTTCCGCATCCGGAACAACCTATAAAAAGGTAAACAACTAAAAGGATAAGCTAAACGCTTAGTGAATGCATACACATACAATCATAAACAAGTTACCATACAAAAGTGCATCAATGATAGCCTATCATTTGATAGTCATTTCATCCATATCAATCATAATGCTAGTAGGACTTTACCCACCTACTAGTCTTAATCAACGATTTGGCTAGTAGGAATTTACCCACCTACTAGCTCTCACAAATAATTTGGCTAGTAGGAATTTACCCACCTACTAGTTCACACAATCAATTTGGCTAGTAGGAATTTACCCACCTACTAGCTCACACAATCATTTTCAACATGGCCATGGAAATTGGCTAGTAGGAATTTACCCACCTACTAGCTCTTACAACAAATTGGTTAGTAGGAATTTACCCACCTACTAGCTCTTACAACAAATTGGTTAGTAGGAATTTACCCACCTACTAGCTCTTACAACAAATTGGTTAGTAGGAATTTACCCACCTACTAACTCTTAATCACAATTTGGCTAATAGGAATTTACCCACCTACTAGCTCTTACAACAAATTGGTTAGTAGGAATTTACCCACCTACTAACTCTTAATCACAATTTGGTTAGTAGGAATTTACCCACCTACTAACTCTAAATCACAATTTGGCTAATAGGAATTTACCCACCTACTAGCTCTCACAACAATCAAATGGGTCATAGGAATTTACCCACCTATGACCCCTAATAACAAGAACATGATCAAATGCATATACACTCACCTTATTTGCGACCACAATTGCAAGATGACCATAAAACAACGTATTTGCAATCAACCTATCAATTCACATTAAGAACACACATATGGTCATTCATCACGTATAAGGTCACCTAGCCATAATCACTAGCATTTCAACACCCAACCCATCATTTACAATCTTATATAAATCTTGAGTTGGTTCACATAACATGTATCTCTTATATCATTTTCAATTGGCCAAGAGTTACTTTCATATCAAAATCGTCATTTTCATATTTGACCTAGCAGACTTCAAACAAGCATAACTCAAGTTATACTTACTCTTTTAACATGATTCCAGTGGCCAAGTTTACATGACACATATACCTACCTTTTATCTTTAGTGACCAATATGTGAATTGTCCTTCAAAGGTGACTTCTGGTCGTTTTAAAAACCAAAACTGCTGCTGTTAAACAGCTTTGACCTTACTGACTTCAAATGACCATAACTTGAGTTCCACACCATATTTTGACCTCATTCCAGTGGCCACTTCTTCTTAACACATTTTAGCACATTTTATCTTCAGTGACCAACACAAGATTTGACTCATATACGTGAGTTTTACTCGTTTTAAAAACTGACACAGAATCATTTTTGCTGAAAGATCAGCATGACGCTACTGAATTCAAAAATTCATAACTGGAGTTCTACTTCGTATTTTCAACCCATTCCAGTGGCAAAATTTGCTTAACACAATAACCTACATTTTCTTTTTAGGACTCAACAAGTGAAAACTCTGACATGGGGGTGTTTTACACGTTGCAAGGTCAGGGACAGAATCTGTCCAGTTTTTGTTCACAAGTATTCATCAAAGTCTTCATGCAACCCAACTAAAACCCTAAATTTGATTAATTTACAAGAACCCTAACTTGCATAGAATCAATTTAACTCAATTCAATAAAACCCCCAATTTCCCAAATACAATTGATTGCATGAACCCTAATTCCTAAGGGAAAATAAAATTAGGTTAAAGAATTAATACCTTCAAGATTAAGAATTGGAATTAAGATGAACATCACAATTGTTCTTCTTCTTCTCCTCTTAATTTCAACCCATACACACACAACCCACACTCTCAATTTCTCCCAAATAGATGATTAAGAACATGAATGTTATTATTATTACTTGGATAATTCTTTGATTGAAATTGTTAGAGAGTAGAATAAGAGATGGAAGAATTAGAATAGGATTAAGGATCTGAAGATGAAGGAAAAGAGTGGAATGGATGAGTCAAAAGAAGAGAGGTGCCTGGCACTCTCCTGTAATGCCACGACCCAAAATAAATTTTGTGGGTAAAATACCCGTTATCCGCTAAAGTTCCAACTAAATTAACCCCATAGCCAAAAATAAAATACTAGGAAATTATTTTAAAGGCAAAAATACAATTAAAATTACTTTGTTTAACTTTTTAAAACATGGGGTGTTACAAGACCATAGTATCGTCAAACGAACCGCAGCTGATTTTGTTGATTTGGGTGAGAATGAGGCACACGTTGGGGTGCATAAGAGTGTGGACCCGGATGTGGCGTTGGACCAGTTGTTTGGAGACGACCCAATTAGGAAACCACCGGGTCGTAATGTTAGCCGGAAATTGTCAAGTGGTTCAGATGCGACTTCTAGCCGTGGTGGATCGAGTGGGTCAGAAATGGCGTTGAGCAAGCTTGATCAAATGCTCTTGCTGCAAAAAGAGCAGATAAGAAAAATTGATGAGGATAGGATGAAGATAGAGGAGGAGCGGAAGAAAGAGAAGATCATCGCTTCCGAAAGCAGGTCAGGGAGGCGTTTAAGCTTCTGCAGCAGCCAATTCCCACCGGTATAGAAGAGGACGAGTTGGAGATGATCAAGACTTCGCGTAAAAACCTTATGGATAAGTACGGGCCGTATTTTAAGGATATCTAGGTTTAGTTTGTAGGTTAATGTGTTTAATGTTTTATTTTTAAGAATTGTAATGTGTTTTATGTTTTTTTAAGTATTGTAATGTGTTTTTTAATAATAAAATGTGTTTTAATTATAATAAAATGTGTTTGTTTAATTTTGTGAAAAAGAAAAATGATATAATAAAATAATGGATGAATAGTGGAAGAAGTGAGTAGTATAAGGAGGGGATGTTCTAGGAGAGAGAAAGCTGATGAATAGTGGAAGAAGTGGGTAAGAAGTGGGGAAGAAGTAGTATGTATAAGGAGATGCCTCATTAACCTTCGATAGATAACCTCTCACAAGTTATTATTTTAAGATTTATTTATAAATTAAATCAATGATGGACCCCATAAATTTTATGATTAAAATATTAAATCGTGAGAGTTAAGTTCTTCATCTAAGCTTTAATAAGAAACAATATCATATTTACTTTTCCTCATGTTGTATATATTTTTGTAAGCCTTCAAATAATTTAGTTGTGTGTAGTATTGAGAACTTTTTCAAATAAATTACTAGAACGGTACCCGCACGATGCGGCGGTGTAATGTCGGCGGTGGTGGTGGTGGTGGCGGCGATGACGAGTGGTGATGGCGCGCGATGGTGGGGCGGCGGTGGCAGGCTGCGGTAGTGGCGACAACGGTGGTGGCGGCGGCGATTGGTGGTGGCGGTGAGTAGTGTAGGTTATTGACGTAATATAATTTTGATGAATTGTTGAAACTTAATTGTTAAAAGTTGAAACTTAAAATTTAAACAAAAACCCTATTTGCTTTATATATATATATATATATATACGAAAAGACAACTGACCTAATATCTTATTAACCACTCATAAGTCTCGATTTTATCAAATTAGAACTTGCTTATGTAATAATTCATAATTAAAAATAAATACTATGGGCCCACACAAAAATTATTATATTCATTTTTATAGAAAAATTCTCAGTAATTTACACTTTTTTTTTGTTTTTCATCAATAGTTTACACTTTTTAGCCTCACTAAATACCTAATTTATAATTATTTCATTTATTACCATCAACTTGAGAAATTCTTTTAACTTTTCATCATTCATATAATTTTACTAAATAATTCTTATCTTATACCTAATATTAAATATAAGTACAAAAGGCAGCAACAAATTTTACATAATTTTATGTTTTAAGTTCATAATTTTTTTCTAATTTTATTAACTAATAATCACTATTTAATATCGATTTTCATTTATTTGATATCAAAATATATCTTTTAATTCGATCATGAATCTCAAATATTGTTTTTAATCAATATCTTTATTTTTTAAATTCAGTTTAAGAATTCATTTTTTTCCTAGAAAATTGATACATTGTTTTGAATTAAAAAATAAAGGGTATAATGCTCTAAGTTTTTATTAACTATTTTTATCAAAAGTTGGTTTGTAGGTGATGATAGGACAACAAATGTCAGATCAAAAAATATAAACAAATATGATCTACAGAAAAATATTACAGAAGATGAAATACAATATATGCGTTCAATGCTTTAAAACTATAACTTTTTTTATTTTTTCTTTACCTACATATATTTTACATTTAAATTTACAAAATTAACAATTAATCTTATCTTGAAAATATTATAAATAATCCGTATATTTGACACGAGGCATAAATCTAATATAGTATAGATATTGTGTTTATTTAGTTTTATTTTAAGATTGAACTTTTTAGCCATCTAAATAATAAATAACCGATCTATTGTTCAAAAAGATATACACAATAGTAGAAACAAACAAATCAGATGCACATAATAACAAGCAAATAATGTAAACTTTGATATCTACCAATAAACTAAAACATGATTGAGATGTTCTTTATACGACACGTGGCATAATCCTTGATCGACACATGTCATTTTAATTTATTTAGTCTATTAAATTAGTTTTTTTAATTGTATATTGATTCAATTTCCTTATTAGACTTAGAATTAAACTCTAAATCTTGGCTTATATATACAAAATACATTACAACCTTATTTGATTGATCATTTTCTCATTAATAAAATTGTCTCTTTTTTTTTCCTCAATTCTTTAACTCCTATTACTTATATTACTAATAGTTTATTAACATGAAAATTTCAAAATTTTGAGTTTACGAACTGAAATCACAAGGCTATTAGCCGTCATCCACTATGCTTACAAGTTTCGATTTTGATGTGATTGTAAAAATTTAAGGTAAATTCAAAACTCTAACTAAACATATATTATATTTATCATTACTGTTTATTATAATTTGGCTTCGATCATCGGTTTACTTTAACCACAATTTATTTCATACTCACGAATCATGTACGAGGCATATTCGAAATTTTTTTATGATACAATGTATATAGCTACCGTACATCGTACGGGTATTAGGACTAGTATGCAAATATACAATAGCAAACTCACACAAAGGTTATACCATGTGTTAATTCAGCAACACATCAACCTAACTAGTTTAACATAAAGGTTTGCATGTTTTACCACGCTGGATATATCAAACGAAAAATATTAAACGTTCAATTGCACAATAAAATCTTTTCATTGATTAATACATTATAAAAAAACGGAAACAGCTTACTATATTTTCATATGTTAATCTTTTAATATTAAGTATTTATAAACATGATAATACTTATATAAAAACGAAAAAGTTTCGTCCGTCCATATAAAACAAAATGTAGACCAAGATTTATGAATTTTACCCATGCTTAGTTGACACATTTCCTCATCCATGTGCACCCATGTGTGATGTGTTAATCGTTCCGTTCTAATCAATCGTATAGTTCTTATCAACAAGCTAAATTGTCAAGATTTAACTCATTTAAGAGTGCGGTTATATGCTTCGTTCATTTTTATTTTAACTGGAATCATGCATGATTATAAATAACTAGTTGATTCAACCCGCCCGATGGACGGCATCGGTTCCTGAAAACGATTACATTCATGGACGGGTGTAAAAACAAACAAAATTTTTCAAGATAACATGTAGTATTTATTATTTATTTGATTCTAAATAAAGCAACTGTTTATGGAAATTAAACATAAGATAAAAAACATTGGAAAATCCATTTTCCTTTTTAATGGCAATACTACAACCACACCATCATAATTATGTTTACTCTCAAAAATCATGAAAGGGAAAATTGGTAAAAAGGAATACCGAAAAAACAGAAATTTTACAAATTCAAAAAGATTTATGTGAGACAAAAATAATTTAAAAACAAAAGTATTACAAAAGTTATAAAAAATTAAAGATGGTAAAATACAAAACAAAAACCAAAAAAATACAAAGAATACAAAATTATTGAAAAAACTAAATTTTTTATATAAGAAAACAAAAATTTGTATATAAAAAAATAAAATGTTATAGATCAAAAAATACAACACATGTCAAATACTATAAAAGAATAAAAGTTATAAAAACCAAAAAGTTAAAAAACAAAACAAAACAAAAACATTAAAAAGTATTCATAAAAAACCCAAGAATAAAATTATTTAACAAAAAGTAAGCCTAAAATATATATTTTTTAAAATTGTTTACACACAAACAATTAAATGAAATTACATATTTAAACCAAAACTTTATATAATATTTTAATCAAATGTAAAACTTCAGGGTTATACATGTAAAATTATGAGGGGCAAAAATGAATCTTTAAATATCTGAAAGAAAACAAAAAAACTTATGTAGAGGTTCTACCCAGTTTCGAACTGGAGACCTCTCCTTAATAAGTGGCATGGCTTCCACTGCACCAAATACAGAACTTTGTATATTATTGGTATATCTTTTATTTATACTAAAAATACATGTGAAGACAAAAAAGATACTGTTCACATCCATTTGCTTTATTAAAGAAGGTAATTATAAATTTTTACCCAATACCCAGCCAAGTTGGCGACAGCTGGCTTCACCAATTATGAATCGCCGGGTTAAGATTATGGTCGTCAGTGGTAGTGGTGTGGTGATCTTTTGAGTAAAAATTATATTTCTATAAATAATTTAATTGACTTTGACTTTTCTTTATACATTTATGAGGTTAATTAAATCTAGATAGTGTTAATGGTTTGGTGGCTCATGCCCCGTTGATAAGGTCTTAGATATTGGAAAATTCATCAGGGTTCAAATTTCACTCCCTACATTTGTAAGAGTGGATCATTAGGAGTTTTTGAGAGTCTTGGGTATCATCCCATGCATGTGTGGTTCGAGCTCTGCATACTGCCCAATTGGATGTCACTGTGGTGTCTCGAATGCTAACTACTAACTCGTTAAAAAAACTGTAGATAGTAGTTAGGTTTTAGAAAGAAAAAAAATTCAAATTTTGAAAATTAAAACTAGACTTATATATTTTACATTTTACTAGAGCATATATATAAATTGTACATTTTCATATAAAAACTCGCTTTCTGAAATTTATGGTGAGTGTACGACTATTTAATGCACCCTAACGAAAGCCCTTAGGATTTCGTTTAGCAAAACTCTATATATAACTGACACGTTACCCACACAATGCGTCGGTGGTGGTGGTGGTGACAACGCTCTAGTGGTGAGGGCGACAGGTATTGATGACGACAACTATTGGTGGTGGTAGTAGTGTTTAACTGGTGTAAGTTGAAATATTTAAGAAAAATAAGAGCTTAGAAAATAAATTAGTAAGATAAGGGTTTAGGTATAAATTAGTTCATTAAGGGAAAATTGGATAATTTTTAATAACTTTTTACATTAAAAGAGGTTCATTAAAGACAATTGGGTCATTTTTAATGTAACTTTTTTGTAACTATTTTTAAGATGAAGGAGAGAATTAATTAATTTTTTTTGTAAAGGAGTATAGATGATAGCCAAATTACTTGAGAGTATGTTCATAAATTAATGTTCAAGTATCTTATTCTTATGAAAAGGGTATCTTTCACATGTAAAATTGGTACCGATCTTTTCACTAGTATTCCAAGTTAGCTAATAGTTAATGATTAATTTTTCGTTCTTATTCAACCAAATAATTATCCACCCTCACAAGCTTTGTCCAATATTACTCAATATATCACCCCACAACAAATCACATGCCCGTATGCCACCTTGTTCCTTATCCTACCACCAACAAGTTGTCTATATAGCTAAGACTTGACTTGGGCCAAATTTATTTGCATTCAAAGTTCAAGTATCTGTTAACAAGCTTCTTCTTCCCATCCTTGTTTCTTGTTCTTGACTCAAAATGCATGACTGGGCTGCTCCGATCATAGCTTCGGCGTTGTTTGCATTTTTAGCACCTGGACTCATAGTCCAGATGCCGGGAAAAGAGTCGCCTATCGGTTTTATGAACATGAAAACTAACATAATCTCTATGTGTATTCATACTGTTCTTTATGGTTTGCTTCTTATTTTGTTTCTTGTTGTACTCGACATACATATGAATGCTTAGGTATAATTAGTATTTAGACTACATGGCACTATTGAAGATTGGTTTGCTCTTATTTCTTAGTTATCAAGTCCATGATGTTTTAATTTACCCCTTATATATATGGGAAGTGATATTCGTACCACAACAAATGATAAATCTACCACACATAAGCATTACTGGTTTATACTGTGTGCTATAAAACTTGTACATTGTGGTCAGTTAATTGAAGTTAGTGGTACTATTATCATTTCCCTATATATATATAGGGGTTGGTTATTGTAAAACAAGTATTAAAGTAAAACAAATAAGACAAGATCTTGACCTTTGGATCATGGTTATATTGATGCACGAAGATTCACGAAGTAATTGATGCACGATGATTTTGATGATGCACGATGATATTCAATGAAGAGAAAGTTATTGTTTTATTTGTTTTACTTTAATACTTGTTTTATTTTACCTAAAACCTATATAATTATATATATATATATGATCATATGCGTATGTAATTTCATGTTTTTCCAAGTTTGGGATAAAATCTTATTTAATTTGCTTTGAAGCATGCTAGTCATTATGTGTGTTTGGTTCATAGAAATGAGAACGAAGGGATCACTTTATTTTTCTTTCCCATATAGTTGAATGTGTTTGATATGATGCATTGAAATTGTAAATTGGATATCAAACTCATTAATGTATGAAGATTTTAAACATATCTAAGCTGATGTTTTTGAAAACCGATTTTGATTCACATTCGCAACCCAGACGCATAATGATTCCAATTAATATTAAACCAAAAGTTTGGACTAAAAAAGTATTGCCTTTTGACCGAACTATGTACATTTAGTTGATGAAAGTGACAAATCAAAGCTCAAACAGTGTATACAAAATAATTCATCTAATTAGTTCATATTATTATCAGTATGAAATCAAAAGAAAAACTCTAATCTCTGAAACCCGAAACGAAACAAAATTATTTCCTTTTATGCTACAAACTAATTAATGGTATGCATAGCCGTAGGCACTCTCTAGCAACTATATGACAACTTTTTTTAAGGCAGCAACAGATAAATGGCTTACACTCCCATGTGGATGCGTCCACGCCGATCGATTCGACTCCTGGTAATGCCTTAAAGGGTTTGTTTTCTATGTATTAGATGAATATAGCTCCCTCACCCCATTTGCATGTGACAGGATTCAAACATGAGACTTCACAGGAGGAAACCACATTGTGAAAAACCCCTTACCACTAGATGACAACTGTTAATAAATACATATTTGTGTATAGAGAGAAAAAATTATGTTTATCATTCATCGCTTATTTATGAATAATAATTATATACTCGTATAATTTACAATAACTTAGACAATAAATTAAACTTTCAAGCTATGTACTTCTAACTGCTTTAGTAATTAGTGTGGCACTAAAATTATTGGCAACTTTCGGTCGCCGTTTGGCATTTTCCTGTAGAAGTAGTTGAAATTTAAGTCAAAAGTCAAACTTATGGTGAAATAAGATGTTTTATAGCGCGGGAATCAGGAAGCGGTAGGCAACAACATTCCTGATGATCTCGTGTGGTTTACCAAATAACTAGTCACATGTCCGCGCATGTGACGGCGTGGTAGTGACTTCGTCGATGGATGGTGGCGACGGCGACTGGTGGTAGTGTTGTCGGCGGTAGCAGTGTGATTATCAATGAAAAAGTAATTGATGTAAAAGAACATAGTGTAATTATTTTAAGGGTTGCGAGATGTATGTTGTAAAGGTATATTATGTGAGATATTCACATTAGTAAATAAAGAAGATGAGTATTTTAGGTAGATCAAGTTCTTTTTTGAAAAAATTAAAAGGACTTAAATGCTTTATAAGGTAGTATAAATATAGATATAGATAAATTGAAGCGTGGGTTAAAGATAGACGTATATCAACGGGTCCAAAATGAATTTACGTGTGGCTGAGAGACCAAACCAGTATTATAGAGTAATGTTCAATATGTAACCGGTACTCCCCTCGTATCTGTGTGGTTCATATGTGGTTGAGCCTGGTTCATGTTGGCAGGTTGAACTTTAACAAAATTCGACTAGACATAAGATGATCTATTTTTAACACATTGTTACAAATTCATCCAAGGATCCAACCCATCCATTACTAAACGCATAATATGACGACTTAGAAATTTATGCAACCCATCCATTTAGTAACACCCATGAGTATGACCTCTATACCAATGCATTTTCCAACTTATTTTGAGCAGATAGGTAAAATAATTAATACCAGGGGAGGGCGAATAAAGACCAACCGCAATGCCAAAGAAACAAAAGTTTTAAGGGAGAATGGGAGATGATAAAAGATATTCTTCTACATAACCATCGTGATCTTGTATGATCAATCCTTTCATCAAGACATTTGGAGGAATTATAGGCTTCACTAAACTATAATAACAAAAATAATGCTCCAAGACTTGTAAAATGACACCAGTTACGCTGAGATAACAGATCGCTAGTCAACCCTCAACCTTATGATAAATACTCTCTGTCCCTTGAACGGCTCATTGATAGGGTTCATCAAGGAGATATTTCCTGTTGGAATCCCCCACATATATGGCTACCAAACATTTAATTGATGCAATATAATTCTGTTTAAGGTAGTAAGAGATATCTAGCTGGGTGTGTCAAGTGCGGGTAACGGGTAAAGATAAGTTGGGCTATAACCAGTCAACTTTTAGTAAGAACCGAGTCAAATTGACAAGGCAGTAACCCCTATATACGTTGGTATCAACTCCCAGCGTCACTTGTAGTTGTAACACACCCAAGCTATTCACATAGTGCATATATGTGTACTGTGTGTGTAGAAGTGTTTAGGGGTCAGGAAGAGAGAGTTGTGCTTAAATTGCATGCTAATTCAACCCCTTCAAATACATGACAACCAGAATATCTTCCACCAATTGATCCAGTGACAATATCAAATTACAAATCCAGTCATAAAGGAAAAACAACTTGCAGAAAGACATGGTTCTCTTGTTTTAATAGACGGCACAAACGCCAGGCAGCACCTACAACGTTTAATCATCTTAAGATCAAGAAGTACATTCAATATGACAAGAAATATTACGAAATTGAGGTTCAAAATCTAAGACGCTTGGGTTCTAGAATGACACTTTTTTCCTTTACGCATAATTCAAGCGGAATACATCATTGTACACATAAAAGCTTCCTTGTGGTGTTGGCATCAAATGGAACAGCTGCATCAAAAGCAGTCAAACAAGAAGAAAGTATAAGTAACCACAGATCTTAACAGTGCATTCAATCATCAGATATGTACATTGCAAGTATAGTAGTATACATTAAACTATTCTACAACAAAAGTTACCAATATTTCTACAACGTTTATTATCCATTTGACTTTTGTACTCTTTATTACTGTATCTTTAAAGATGAGGTACCAAAATTTCTACAACACTTATTATACTTTTCCATTTTGGAACAAGTTCTTTTAGTAAAATGCAAGCAAGAGGATGAGCCATCGTATTATATAGATTCCAAGCAAACACTCCAAACAGCATAGCATTTAACCATTTCATATAGTCTATCAGCTATCCTTCCCCTCTTGTTTCCTTGAATTTTCTCATAAGCTTAACAGTCTTCTCCTATAAATTACAATCTACTCCAAGCTCCCCACCCTTAAGATTAAATCGATGAAAGATAGATACATTTAAAATCTATACATAAGTATGCAACTATAAGTGCTGCATTGTTCCCCATATATATTAAAAAAGCATCGTCAGCCAAAGATATGAAGCATAAAGATGAATATGAGACGATATTTGTGTAGAAACAACAATGAATACTGTTACATGACATATTAACACTTGTCTAACAAAGCCAAATTCTTAAAAATAAAACCCATTTCAGAAAATACCAACAAGTCTGTTTCCAGCAATAACAGGGTAAAAAATTAATGCCTTGCCAGATATTGAATAGCTTTAAAGGTCAGGTGTCAATACGACTATATCTCAGGGTAAGCATGGGTTGAGAAGCAGAGTTAGCTTACTCAATACGATGCTTGTGAGGAAGCGTTATTTTGTGGCTTTCATAACAAAGTCGTATATAGAGAATTAAGGACGAGAGTGAACTGATACATCTATTATGTGTTTTTTTTCTCTTTTCAAAAGTTGGATCCTTGAAGGCTATATCAAAAAGAAACATTTCATCGAACTGTTATGCTAGAAGAAAGATTGATGGTGACCTTCTAGAAAACCTTAGATACAACAAAGAGCTTATATGAGTCCCTCAATCCAAATATATTCAAGCCCAGATAGACAGTCAAACAGGTAGATAAGTAACAGGACTCGAGAACATGTCATTTTCTTAAAACAGTGAAGTTATTGAGATACGTATATATTTTACCTGCAAATACGACTAGCTGGCTTTGATGGTTGAGCATATTAATTTAAAAAGTTACGCTACTAGCATGGACTATGGGGTATGGACAGATTTAAACAGTTATGCTAATAGTTGGTTATATCAAGGAACGAGCACAAAACTTTGCATAGCCTCACACTTAAAGCAAGACACCAAAAGAACGAACAGAGAAACTTCACTTACGTTTATTTACTAGGGTTGGATTCAACAGCTATGATCAGAGAAAACATTCCCTGTATCTCATTTCCATATACAGTATATTGGTTGTACTTCAAGTTGCCACCAACCATGGCTTTCTTATAGAAAATTGCTTCAAAGTACCTACTCTAAAAACTATGCTAGGTTCATGTGTTTCCTTTTACTGAAACTCAAAAGAACCCTGTAGTAGAAATTGGTCAGGATATTCAATCATGAGAAAAGAGTCAAAACCGTTTCAATATGCAATTAGTGATCTCTCTTCAGGAAGAAATGAATATAGAGAAGGGTTATATATAAACCCTAAATCAGAGTAAAATAGAAAGTGAAGCACTACCATAGGCTAGAAATAATAAGTCTTGTTGGGGGGACACCAGACAGCATATCAAGCATAAGATGTCCTGAATCTAATTTATTTGTAGTATCGCATAAGAGGTCCAAATACTACACACAATAATAATGCCTCTCAAGTCTCAACCATTAGCACGATGCTTCTGTCCTGCAAACTATACAAGGCAGATCACTAGCAATACTACACATACACTAGCATTGTAAATGTAACTTAAGACCAGTCCTAGGCAATAGGCATATAGTGCCGCAGACAAGTATTGCACATCATGAAGTGAAATAGTACAAAATAAGAAACAGCTCCACCTACAAATTAACGCAGGTTTTCTGATTAAAACCGTACTAAATCGCAACCACTGGTCATGATTCTGTAATTGTAAAAACACATAAAAAAGGCTTTCCTTAAAACAACACTTAATGTAAGTAGCCTAATAACTAAATTGTCGATTGTTGTTTCTTAGTTCCCCTCTTCACGAATATTTAGCTTCGTACCGGATCCTAATCTGCACACTAATAAACTTATCCAGCCTCGGCCATTACAACACTACTTATGTAAGTTCTGTCCCACAAATTGCACACAGTACAAGGATGATTAACGATAAACTATCGATACCGTAACTGTAAATCAACGTCACACCTAAATAAAACACAATAAGTGTAACTAACTATACAGACAAACATTTCTTCTAAAAAATCCAACGACAGAAGACATTCATCCTTATAAGTAAAACCTTACTAAATCGTCAAACATTTGTCATAAACCGTTAGTTATACACAAAATCCAGGTTCTCTAACAGATGACGTAAGTTTCTAATATGAAAGGGTAAATGGAGAGGGTCCATGTTCAGGTTACCCGCAGATGTAGAAGCCTAACCAGTTTTGTTTTTTTTTTTTGCCCGTGGTTAGTTCCAGCCATTTCCGTAGCCACCCCCAAGATGCTTTGGGCAAAATTCGAACCTCAGACCTCTCATGCAAAAACATGCAAAAACAGATATCCTTGCCACAAGACCACTTGGTGGTGTTTACTTTAAGGTTCTAATCTAAAACCTAAGTTCTCAAAATCATATAAATCAAACTAATATACATCTATACATCTATCTAATTCTCTCTCTCTCTCTCTCTCTCTCTATATATATATATATATATATATATATATATAGGGGACCCTTATTTTGAGAACCCATTTTTTTGTAAGAACCTTGAGAACCCTTAAATTATGTATTGGATCACATGTTTTTTTTGTTCATTCACATGTGAAACGTTATAAAAATATATGTTGCTGAAGAAAGTTTTTTTCAAAACCTTATATATACCCGTTTGTTAACATGTGAACGAAAACGTGAACATATTCATTCACAGGTTCACAAAAGGCTATTTTGAATGTTTTTTAAAAAAGTTTCTTCTACAACATACTTTTTTATATCATTTCACATGTGAATGAACAAAAAAAACATGTGATCCAATACATAATTTAAGAGTTCTCATGGTTCTTACAAAAAAAATGTTCTCAAAATAAGGAAAGTCTATATATATATATATATATATATATTATATCTTTATATATATATCCGCCGTTTACCCCTCCCACGATATTAGATTCAACACTATTGACCCATTTGCAAATATCATTCCAAAAGAAAAAAACACAATTAATTTTTCTCTCTCTCTCTCTCCCGTAAGGAGATTTTGGCGCGAAAATAGTTGTAAAATTGTAACCGCTATCTGCCATTAATAACCTTCAATTCTCTATCAAATTAACACCATTTTTCATCATTCTTCGTCTATTTTCATTCAATAATACTGTCCGCATATCAATATTGGAGTAATTTTGCGATTTGCTGGATGCAATTGAAACCCTAGAATTTGGGATTTTCTTTCAAAATGCCTAAAAAAAGATCTTCTGGTAGAAATACCAGAACTCCAATAAACTTAGGTGATTATGTACTGAATAATAAGAATATTAACCATAATAAAGCTAAGAATGCTGAGAATTGCAATAATGAGGAAGATGACGTCAGCATATTGAAGGAGAAATCTGTTGTGGAGGATGAAAATGGCAGAAAAGGAGAAAGTAGTGAGGAGCTTGGGAGTAAACATGATTTCAGTGGAAAAGAGATGCAAAATGCAAGCACTAATCAAGGAAGTAAGGTGAATATGGAGGAGAAATGTTCAGATGATGATGATATGTGCAACTTAGGTAACAATTCTTTTCCAATTCTTGATAAAAATGTCTCTTATGCTAAAGTTGTAAATAGTAATAATAATAAAGTAGATAATAATTTGTTCTTTGTGCCTACTGAGATTAATGATTTAGGAGAAGAGGTTATTTTTGAGGATGATTTAGTAGTAGAAGGAAGTAAGAAATGGCAATTTACTGCTTGTGGTTGTTTTGTGGGATGTAAGATGAATCTGAATGAGATGAGGTACAATTTGAGAAGAATTCGGGGAAAGTATGGAGTTGGTGAGATTCTGAAAGATTTTAATGAGATTTGCTATTTTAAGTTTAGGAGTTTGGAAGGAATGAATAATGTGATTGAACAAAGCCCTTGATGGTGAATGGTAAGCCTCTTGTAGTTCAAGAATGGAATGCTGATGTTAATATAGATAAGACTGAACATAATAAGATTCCTTTATGGATTAAATTGATGAATATACCATTAGAAGCATGGAACTTAAGAGGCATTAGTACTCTGGCTAGCAGATTTGGAAAACCTCTGAAGATAGATAAAATGACTGCTGTCATGTGCCATAAAGGGACAGGAAGATTAGGATATGCTAGAGTGCTTGTGGAGATTGATGCTAGTAAAAAATTACAGGAAAGAGTAGAAGTGGTGTATAAGGATGAACAGAAAAATATCAAAAGATCAAAATTTGTTGATGTGGAGTATAGTTGGAGGCCTGATATGTGTGAGCATTGTAAAGTATTTGGTCATACTAGTAATTTTTGTAAGAAACAGGCCACCAAAGTTAAGGAGACAAGCTGTAATGAACAAGTTAATGTGGGTATAGATGTTGAGGTTCATGACAATGAATTTGTTAAAGTTGGGGGAAAAAAGAAAGTTGTGAATAGAAAATGGATAAATAACAATAAGAAATGGGCAGATGGTCAATATAGGAAAGTTTGGCAGAATAAGACTGATAAGAGGAATAGTCTAAATAAGGATGTTGGTCCTAAACAGAATGAGAATGACTTGAAAGGAAGAGAAAAGAATGCTAATAAATATGCAGTTTTAGCTGAAGATGATGAAGGAATGGGAAGTGAAATTGACTATGGAGAAAAATTGATAGTGGAGAAATACATTGGGAAAAATCAACAACCATCTATAGAAGTTACAAAGGATTGGTCAAAGTTGATGATCAATTACTTTAAAAAGAGATGGGAAGAAATGCATAAGGATTGTGAGGATGCAGAGGAAGAGAATGTATTGGAGGATGAGAATGATGCAAGTAAGACTCTGGTTGCTGATGAATTGAGTGGGAGTGATACTCAATTGTTTAATTGAGTATTGGTTGAACTTGTGGTTAGCAATGGAGTTGAAAATAGCTTTGTTGGAATATTAGAGGAATGAATAATGAATTTAAGCAGAATGAGGCTATTAAATTTATTAAGGAGGAAAAATTACAGATTTGTGCTTTAATTGAAACTCATTTAAAGTTGAATTCTATGAATAAAGTGGGGAATAAGGTGTTTAATAATTGGGTTTGGAGCTCTAATATTCAGCACAGTCCCACCTGTTGCAGAATTTTGATTGGGTGGAATCCCACTGCTGTTAAAGTAATGGTTATAGATATGAGTAGACAAGCAATGTTGTGTTATGTTGAGACTTGTCAGAGCAAGAAAATTTTATTGTAGTATAGTTTATGCCAGTAATAATGGAGGTAATAATGGAGGTGAAAGAAGAATTGTTTGGAAAGAGTTGGCAAAACATAAACAGTTTGTAGGAGGATGTCCTTTGTAGGAGGATGTCCTTGGGTGATAATCGGAGATTTTAATGTTACTCTTGATATTAATGAGCACTCTGCTGGTGGTTCTAGTGCCACTATGGATATGTGTGAATTTAGAGAAACTGTCAATAGGTTAGAGATTGATGACATAGGGAGTAAATAGGTTAGAGATTGATGACATAGGGAGTAGTGGATTCCATTTTACTTCGACTAAATCTCTAAAGAGTAAAAATTGCAATATTCTCGAGAAGCTTGATAGAATCATGGTGAATGAATATTTTCTTGATAGATTTCCTAAGGCTCATGGGATATTTCTGCCTTATATTATATCTGATCATAGTCCTGTTGTGCTAGTGTTTAAGGATGAATTTACTAGAAAAGGGAGATCTTTCAGATTCTCTAATTTCATTACTGATAAGGAAGGTTTTCTTGATCTGGTCAAAAATGAATGGGATAGAGAAGGACATGGGTTTCATATGTATAGGCTTGTGCAAAATCTTAAGAAGCTTAAAAAGCCTTTAAACAGATTAAGTTGGAATAATGGAAATCTGTTTGAGAAAGCTCATAGTTTAAAGGAGAAATTAAAGAAAGCCCAGGCAGCTTGTGATAAAGATCCTCATAATAATGAACTAGACATGAAGCTGTGGAAATCTTAAATGATTATATGATTGCTGCTAATGATGAGCTCAAGTTATTGCAACAAAAGGTGAAAGTTCAGTGGTTGAAAGAGGGAGATAGAAATACTGCTTTCTTTCACAGTATTTTGAAGGCTAGAAGAAATAAAAGTAAAGTGGAAGTTATCTGTGATGAGTTGGGTAATAGTTATGAAGGTGAAGAGGTGGCTGATCAGTTTGTAAAGCACTTTGAGAATTTTCTTGGTAAAACAGTGAATGTGGAACCTTTGATGGAGGGTATTTTCAGAAATGTGCTGAATGAAGAAGAAGCTAATGAGATGATAAGGAATGTTTCTGATGATGAAATTAAAGAGGCTATGTTTGATATTGATAGCAATAAGGCTTCAGGCTTCAGGACCTGATGGTTATACATCTGGCTTCTTCAAGAAAGCTTGGGAGGTAATTGGGAAGGATGTTTGTTTTGCAGTAAAGGAGTTTTTTGTCAATGGAAAATTGTTAGGAGAAATTAATGCTACTCTTATAGCTTTAATTCCTAAAGTTGCCACACCTAACAAAGTCTCTGATTTTAGGCTCATTGCTTGTTGCAATGTGTTCTATAAATGCATAAGTAAAATCCTTACCAAGAGAATTCAAGATGGGCTTGGCAAAATTGTTAATATAAATCAGAGTGCTTTTGTTCCTGGAAGGCACATTCAAGAAGACAATATACTGATAGCCCAGGAATTATTGAGAGGTTATAATAGGAGGAATTGACCAAGGAGGTGTGCTATGCAGATTGACATACAAAAGGCTTATGATACTGTTAGTTGGAGGTTTTTGGAAGATATTTTAAAAAGGTTTGGTTTCCATAAGAAGATGGTGCACTGGATCATGACATGTGTGACTTCAACTAAGTTCTCAATCTGTCTTAATGGTGAAGTTCATGGATATTTCAAAGGGGGTAGAGGATTGAGGCAAGGTGACCCAAATTCTCCATATTTGTTCACACTGGTGATGGAAGTATTTAATTTGATTATGAGTAAGAACATTGAGGAGTCAAAAGATTATAGATATCATTTTGGATGTAAGGATTTGAAGCTGTCACATATGTGTTTTGCAGATGACCTTCTAGTGCTTTGTAAAGGTAATGTTAGCTCTGTAAAGGTTGTTAAGAAATCTTTGGAGGAATTTACTGCAGTTTATGGGTTGATTCCTAATCTTGGGAAGAGTATTATGTTTGTTGGAAGTATAGCAGAAAGGGATAAACAGGAGTTGCTGCAGATACTTCCTTTTAAATGTGGAAAGTTACCTGTGAGGTATTTGGGAGTCCCTTTATTAGCTAAAAAATTAGTTGTTGGTGACTGTAAAGTGTTGATTGAGAAGATTAAAGACAAAGTTGAATGCTGGAAGAATCCAATTGATCTCTTCTGTTTTGGCTTCTATGCAAGTGTACTGGGCTTCAGTCTACATGTTACCTAATACTGTGATTAAAGAGATTGAGAAAATCTTTAAAGGATTTTTATGGAATTCTGGTGAGTCTGCTAAAGGAAAGGCCAGAGTTGCATGGAAGAATGTATGTAGACCAAAAGAGTGTTAGGAGCTAATACAAGAAAATTCTGCCAGATTTTCTGCCCAAACAGTGGGCCCCTTGTCTGCCACTTTTGACTATTTTTGGTCCTGGCTTCACACATACTCCAACAATCTCCCACTTGAAGCCACGGAACAATCTTCACCTGTGCTTCAACTGTACATATGTATTTCTGTAAGAACTTTTAACATTAGCTCTTTCCTAGTTACCCTGGCCTTCTCTTCAGTTAACCTGAAGGCCCGTTGAAGCTCCCACTGAGTTTCAACCCAGTTTGTGATTGTTCTCTATCCCTGTCGGCTCCCACTGACTCGAACTGCCGATAACTGGAACAATCTGAGAACACTCTACTGATAAAGCAGATAATCAACTGGAGAGACTTTAAACCGCTGGAATACTGGTTCTCTTAAACTACTGTCTGGAATCTCTGACTCTCTGACTGAAGCACAACACCAATGCTCCCACTGCCATGAAAACCCATTGACTGGTTTCTCTGAACCTTTCCTAGCACGTTCAACCTGAATCTAACCTGTAGCTCTAGGTTTGCCATCTGCAAAGCAAACCTTCTTCTGCCCACGAGATTCTGTGAACCAGATTTTGTTTTTCTTCTGAACTGGGATGGTCACTCCCTCAGATGGTAAACTGACCATATAAAGCAAACCTTCTTCTTGCCTCGAGCCATAACTAGATTTCCCTTGAGAACCTTCCACTGTCATTCGCAAACTTAACCTCATGCCCCCTGTTCATCCAACTGCCCGACAAAAACAACAACTGCTTCTTCAGACTTGGAATAACCTGGACATCTTTCAAAGTCCATGAACTGGCTGGAGTCTTTAAATCTATGTCACTCTGCCCGTCACATCAAGAACTTCATCGTTCACCAGTCTTACCTTTCCAAAATCCACAACTTTCAGATTCCGTAGTGCTTCACTGCTGTGGGTAGCGAAATGAAGCAACGAAATCTACGACCCAGGAATCCATACTACTCTCTACTCTGCAATCAGCGCCTCGTCTGAGCTGTAGTCTTCTGTAGTATTCAGTTCTTTCTTATTTTCTGAACATTGATTCCAAAAAATGTCTCCTCTTCTGATCATGCATGTTCAAAGAAGCATCTGCACCGACGAAGAAAACAAGCCACCTGCTTCTAATGTTTTCTCTCCTTGCTAAACGAAGCGAATCCAAAGCCACCATGGATGCTTTGATGGATCCTTACTGCCCAGTTTCCAAGCAACAAGTCGGTCTCCTCTTGTCACGAATAAGCTAATCAAAGGCATGCAAAGAACTCGACATCAGCGTCTGCTGAAACTTTTGATCTGACCTTCACTACCTCAGTTAATTGCTTTCTCAACAACCACCAACCAAATGAAAATGAACAAGAACTGAGCCTCCTGCTTCTAATGTTTTCTCTCCTTGCTAAACGAAGCGAATCCAAAGCCACCTGCTTTGATGGATCCTTACTGCCCAGTTTCCAAGCAACAAGTCGGTCTTTATCACGATGCTTTGATGGATGCTTTGATGGATGCTTTGAATGTTTAGGTGCCACCTGCTTTGATGGATGCTTTGATGGATCCTTACTGCCCAGTTTCCAAGCAACAAGTCGGTCTCCTCTTGTCACGAATAAGCTAATCAAAGGCATGCAAAGAACTCGACATCAGCATACCCTGCTGAAACTTTTGATCTGACCTTCACTACCTCAGTTAATTGCTTTCTCAACAACCACCAACCAAATGAAAATGAACAAGAACTGAGCCTCCTGCTTCTAATGTTTTCTTTTCTTTCTAAACGAAGCGAATCCAAAGGCCACCTGCTTTGATGGATCCTTACTGCCCAGCTTTCCAAGCAATGATGGATGCTTTGATGGATCCTTACTGCCCAGTTTCCAAGCAACAAGTCGGTCTCCTCTTGTCACGAATAAGCTAATCAAAGGCATGCAAAGAACTCGACATCAGCAGGGTCTGCTGAAACTTTTGATCTGACCTTCACTACCTCAGTTAATTGCTTTCTCAACAACCACCAACCAAATGAAAATGAACAAGAACTGAGCCTCCTGCTTCTAATGTTCTTTCCTTTTCTAGCTAAGCATGACCTGATTCAAAGCCTCCTGCTTGACAAATCGTCCGCTTCTGCTCTTCTGATTGGAATAAATTCTGCCTCAAGAACAAGCTGTCTTGCTTCTCCGTTCTTATAGTAGGCACAAAAGAAAGAATAAAACTCGGTTGAAAGTACCTGATCCGACACCTACTTTCAAATCAGTCTTGCAAACAACCTACTGTTGGTTTTCATGCAAGAACCTTTGTCCCAAAACAGCCACAAACAGACTTGAGCACCCTCAAAGTCTCCGTTTTTCTGCTGTAAACACACTCCCAAAACAGCCCCTGCTGACCCGAAAAACAGCCCTGAAAACAGCCACTGCTGTCCCAAAAACAGCCCTGAAAACAGCCCATGCTGTCCCAAAAACAGACCTGAATCAGTCCCTGCTGTAAACAGCCTGCTGTAAGACGATCTTTCCTGCTGTAAACAGCCTACTGCTGTAAACAACCTCCTGTAAGGCGACCCTTTCTGCCACCGACTCTCAAAACAGCCCTCTTTCTTCAAACCTTGCTAACTCGGTGATCTGTACGTTCCAAACCTTGCTCTAATAGTGGGCCCCTTGTCTGCCACTTTTGCCTATTTTTGGTCCTGGCTTCACACATACTCCAACAAAGAGCAGGGTGGTTTGGGTTTGAAGGATATTAAGAAATGGAATGAGGTACTTTTAGTGAGACAATTCTGGAAAATTTCAGTATGGTATGATAATTGGTGTGAGGATGGACCATTGTATGACAGAATTGCTAGAAGGTCAATTTATGAAGCCAGATTAAATGATGATTTAAAAATTGCAGAAATGGTGAGTAATGGAAGATGGAAGTGGCATGTTGATTGGGTGGATAAATATCAGTTTCTGAGAAATATTAATGTTCCTATTTTGCAGGATGAGAAAAATGATAAAGTAAAATGGGTAAATAATAAAGAGTTAATAGTTGATTTTAGTACCAAACAAGCTTAAACAAGCTTACGAGGATTTAAGGAATAATTGGCCAAAGGTGAATTGGAGAAATGTTGTTTGGTTCAGCCAAATGATACCTAGACATGCCTTCATTTTATGGTTGGCAGTACAAGGAAAGTTGATGACTCATGATAGGATGGGAAAGTGGCAGCAGAATGCAGAATTTAAGTGTGCATTATGTAAAGGAAGTGAAGATAGTCATACACATTTGTTCTTTCAATGTGCTTATACTAAGAAGGTTTGGAAAGATATGAGTGAATTAGCTCCATTACTGAGCAATGGAAATAAACTGCAGGATTTGGTAACTGATATTACTAGGAAGAATGTCCAGAATAATATTGTTGTGGTGGTGAGTAAACTGGTGCTGGCTGCAACAGTTTATTTTGTATGGCAGGAGAGAAACAGGAGAGTTTTTAGGAAAACGGAAAGGAATGAAAATCTCTTATGCAGAATTATAAAGGAGGATGTCAAGTTTAAGCTGCTATCTCTAAGAATCAAGAATACAAGAACTGTGCATAGTGTGGCTGAAAGATGGAGTTTATGCTGGAGGAATCATGCTTTTGTTGCTGCCTCTGAGCAAGTTTCTTGAAGCTGCTTGTTATGAATTTGTTGGATTAGTGTGTGCGAATGGGAAATAGAGAGCGGTGTACTTCTTGGTCCCTTTCTAGCATTAATCTGAAAATTCTTGTTTCTGTTTGGTGGATTGAGGTTATGTTGGTGTGTCTGCATATTGGTTAGGATTTAGTTTTGTGTATATGGAAAGTCCATGTCTTTATGAATATTTGTACATTTGTGAATATTAATGAAATTTCACCTTTAAAGTTAAAAGATTCAACACTAACAACCAAATTATGCAACGTCATCGTTTCTAATATTCATGCTACCAAACCACCACTACGGCCTTCTAAAAACCACCAAATAAATCGATAAACCGACTGAAACTAAAGCTTGTAAGCTAATATTATAATATACCTAAAAAGCACAAGATCTAGGGTTTCCTAACTATTTAATCAACTATCAAAATCTAAAACCTAAATTCTCAACATAAAATAAATCAAAACAATAATAATAATAAAATTAAATAAATAAAAAATATATAAACGGAAGGAAGGAAGAATAGAGATAGAAATAGAGACCTGACTGAACTTAAGAGCGTGTTGTTCACCGGCGAGTTGAAGATTGCCGCTAACAAAAACAAGCATACCACCAGCAGGTCCAGAAGGCTGACAATCAACGGTGGTGATGGTATGTTTACACTGCTGGAAAGGTAAGGAAGTGAGTTTAGCAACGATGTTTTGTGAGCCTTGGATCTTTTGACCTTCGAAAGTCAACATGGATGCATCCTGATACAAATTAGCCAATCCACCTCTGTTTGTATCGAATGTTGAGTAGTAATGATCCACAAATGCTTTTGATAACGCGTCTGGATCCATCTCCTCTTCTCCTCTCCTCTCCTCTCCTCTCCTGTCCTATTACTCGATTTGATACTCTGTCTCTCTCTCTCTCTCAGCGATTTGTCGATTTGCTATTGCTATATACATATAATAATATAATAGAGTAGCTAATTGTAATAAAGCCGGGTTGAGTTGAGTTG
>CM067167.1:284743584-284746084 GCA_034093135.1 Erigeron breviscapus
CTGTAAGACCATATTCATTATCTGAATGAAGTTTATATTAAAACATAAATAGAAGTAAGCACATCAATAATATATTTGAAATTTTATAAATCATTATATTTAAACAATATTACATATAAAATAAATGTTGGTCTTTAAAATTAACTTGAAAAACAAAACCATTTATACGCATAAATGGATATGTTGCCACTTAAAAACATTTAATCATTATAAAAGGTTTGAAAACATAGACAAAAATAACCAATTACAATGATAAATTTGAAATTATACAAATTATTATATTTACAAAGATATTAAAGAGAAAATACATATTGGTGTTAAAAACTTGAAAAAAAAACCATTTGTAATAAAAATAAATAAATCTCTTGTGAAACAATCACAATGATAAATTTGAAATTATACGAATTATTATATTTATTAAGATACTAAAGAGAAAATAAATGTTGGTGTTGAAAACTAATTAAAAAGACAATTTAAAAAATGGATTTACTGTGAATTAATAAAATGTTTGAAAAAAAATATAAGAGGAAAAATGTTTGAGAAAAAAGAAGATAACGCGGGACTCGAACCTGCGTCAACCATGTGAAAGGCAACACCTATTACCACTTTGACCAATTCTCAAATTTGTCATTTGGTTTCTCCATCTGTTTTTTTTTTTCTTTTAAGGTGAATTTCGTTGAAAACTTCGTGTCGCGATTCGACAGCGGGAGGTTTAGCATACGTTGTTTTAACCGGGTCCGCGCTAGAGAGCTCCCTCGAAGTAGAAATGCATATTTCAAATACCCAATGGGTGGAAAACCCCCTACTAATCCGCCCGAAGGCACGACGATTAATATGGGTAAACTCTGCCCCTTCAGACTTGAACCTGGGTATACCCAAGTCAAGCTCTCATTAAGGGACTTAATTCTTATGTCCTCCCCAAGGCTTGAACATAAGACCTTATGCAAAGAGGGATCTTTGAACCATTGAGCTAAACTTCTTCGTCTGTTATTTATATGTTTTTATATTGCGGTTAAAATGATAGCACACATTCCCGTACCTTTTTTTTTTAATATAGTAGAGTAATATATAAGAAGATATTCGGTCCACTTGAGGTTGTGACTAGACCAACGTTGTCCACGTTTAGTATAATATTCCAACAATAATAAGATAAACGAACTCGCAAAATTAACTGTTTATTTAATTTCTATTATATATGTCACTCTCATAGGTCTATTTGGACTCTATATATTTATGCATTTGAAAATTGTGGAATTCATAAAACCTAAATGTTCATCTACCACAATAAATATGTTCTATTAGTAGCAATTAAGAGTAATGAGCAAAGTTAATAAAACACATTCATACTTATATGTTGTCCTCGCGTCTTTATTACTATCAAGTTATATGATTATTATTAAGACAAAGTAAAAACAAACGACAAAATTGACACGTACGGCTATATGTTGTGTGACTTGTTGCCAACACGTCTTCTTCCAACGATTTGATTATCGATTTAAGTCTTATTGTCGATATTAGTTGTATAAAATATTATAGCAAGTTTAATTTAAGAGTAAATTTCATTACATGTCCCTGGGTATGTCATATTATCAAGTTTCGTCCCTGTACTTTCTTTTTATCATTACATCACCCTAAAGTGACTTTTTGTTTCATTAGAAACCCTCCACTCTAACAGACGTTCATTGGTTTCCGTTAACACATGAGGGCATTTTTGTCCTTTCAACCCAAACTCTTCTATAACCATTATTATAAATTAATCTAACAAATCCATATATTTGTAAGTAACCGAAAATGAATATTAAAAAGAAAACATATACAATAATTTTAGCCACCATCATCAATCCTTTTAAGTTTCATTTCATCTTTCCCTTTCTTTCTATCTGATTCTGCAGCATACATCAAAAAACAAAAATGATTTAATCACAGAATTTACAAGATCTATATATCTACATATCATCCCTTTCTTTCATACATACATTTATATATTATATATATAGATATAAATATATATATATTTATATATATATATATACGAGAGAAAGGTACCTGCGCGTTGCGGCGGTGATGGAGGTGATGGCGGGGAGGTGGCGGTGGCGGTGATGGGGTGATCTACCTGACGGGCTCCGTCCTTAACCGTACGGGCTCCGCCCTCGGATTTAAAAATTCGTCGAAAGTATATCGAATGACCTCTCTAATGAAAGAGCATGAAATTTTAAGAACACCCATATAATTTTTCTAATTTATCGATGTACGGTTTTTGAGATAAAAGATTTTGAATGATTTAGAGGAATAAAATGATTTATGGAGGAGAGAGAAAAAAAAATGAGTGGTTGAGATTTGAAGAGAGAGAGTGTATTATAGTTATTTTAGGTAAATATAGAATTGATATGAGGGACATTTTGGGGAAGTAAATGTTGAAACTTAAAATGTTAGACATGGACTATTTGTTTTATAAGCAAATCAAATAAGAACACCCTTAAAATAAGAACACGGTGAGAAC
>CM067167.1:284751084-284765194 GCA_034093135.1 Erigeron breviscapus
TGGGGACTCTGGACTCTTACAATGCTGGCAGGTTAGGCATAAATATCGATGTTTACAAAAAGATGAACTGTTGGCCCATCAAAGGGAGATGGCAAGTATGGGGACTCTGGACTCTTACAATGCTGGCAGGTTAGGCATAAATATCGATGTTTACAAAAAGATGAAGGAAGACCCCAGAGTTCATCAATGTCTGAATGCATTGAATGATGTTCATGTACGCTCCTTTTACGCCGAAGAAGAACAGATCTATGATTCTATAATTTATGGCGTTAGTGTACCAGAACTTATTAGACAAAGGAAGGAGGAACTGGTGATGCTCCAGAGGAAGATAAGGAAAAATGCTGCTGCATTGGAGTTAGAGTACAGAAGGAAACTGACTGGCTTACTAAAACTGACTGCCAAACAGATTAAAGCTATTAAAGATGCTAATGTAAGCAGATTCATTCCCCTGGACACTTCTCTGAAAATTAATCGTCAACAACTCCAGTCTGCTGTTGAGCAAAAGAGAGTGTCAAAGGAAACTGAAGCATTGATCCAGACAGCCAAATTGAAAGACAAGTACAATGAAATGTTAAATTTTAGGGCTGATGCTAGAAGGATCACTGGTGCAGAGATCAAGCTTGCTGGTAATCATGAAGGTATGTCCAAGTTTGAAGTAAAGTTGACCAGGGAAGGTAACTTTACTGATGAAAGAAAGAGTACTTCAGTCCAAGCGTTTGGATGGAGTGAACTGAAAGAGATTGCTTTAACGTTCAGGGGGAAGACAAATGTGTCGACTGATGTTAAAGCATTTCTGAAGAGGGTTGAGAAGGTATGGAGAAGAAAGCAACAGATGGAAGTTGCAATGGGAATGAAATCGCCAGAATCAATACCATCTTCTCCATCACCAAAGAGAAAGGCTTCTGAAGATGCTCCAGGACAGACATTGAAGAGAAGGGCCTAACTCTTATCATTTACTTATTGTAATTTATTGTTTAAAGAAAAATGTAACTATTTATCAGTTGATGTATGTAATATTAGTTGCAATTTTTGATTCATAAAAGTAAATGATCAGATTTAGTCTAAGTTAGAACTTAAAAGATGAAACTGAAAACACTCATGATCTATAAAGTGTTTTCCAGTAACTTAGATTTTTAGACTAAAATCAAAACTTGTGTTTTTCAAGCATACAAAATTGTATAGATTTAAGCTTGAAAACACTTGCATTATTTCTAAACAAATAGGGGGAATTTGTTAGGTCCAGATTTACTGGACTCGCTCCAGACTCGACTACTGGAGCCTTACTGAAGATCTGTCCAGAAACGTGTTCTACTGGACCTACTCCAGACTTGGAATCTGGAGTCCCTCTGAAGATTTGTCCAGAAATAATGGAAGACCAGTGAGCAAATACTTGTATAGGAAATCTAGGGTATTCTCCAGATTAGCTCACTGGACTTCACCCAGTCCAGATCTACTCTATTGAAGACGTTCTCACTGAAGTCAAAGACTGAAGTCAGAATAAAGAAGACTGACAAATGGCGGAGTCCATTGGAAGTCTTACCAAATCTGTACACTGGAGGATTGTCAGTGTTCTAGACCTTACAAGTCTGAACACTGATATCGAGTAATTGACTTTTGCCTTTACACACTTTCCAAAGAACAATCCACTTGTTCTTTCCCAAAGTTTATACATGTGTAAAGGTGGTTGGTTAAAAGAATAAAGTCATATTTGATGTGACTTTATCCTTGTACCTTATCCAATGCATTTAATGTTCTTGTCGGATCATTAAATGCATGCAACCATATTTGTACGGCACAAAATTCACTGGTGAAATTTGTTGCCTATAAATACAAAGTCATTTCCTTGAGAAAAATACTTTTAAGCATACATTTTGCATTAAAGTGAATTTGTCTAAATACTCTCGATCTTAAACAGGGATACTTCACAACTTTAAGTATCTCGATCCAAAAGAGTTATTTGACAAATATAGATCATTTATAATTCATAGGTTGTTAGGATACATACTTATTTGTATTATCTTGATTCCGCACAACCTTGTATTTTATTTAACATCATAAATAAAATACACCATTGAAAAATAAATTATGTTCCACTTTATTTGTTTATTGCTTTAAGTCTTGTATTACTTTGTTTATATATTCTTGCATTTATTTACAAGTAATACTAGTCCATTCTAGTGATTATTAGACTTGTTGTATTATACACTTTCTAGGTTAACCATCGTATTTCAGGGACTAACATCCAACAATCAAAGGATAACTGGCTTGATTCCATTTCTTGACAATCCTCCTTCTACAGGGACTCCTGACCCAGCAATGCACAGCAGGATAGATAAACTCCATAATCAACTCAACCAGCTCATGTTAATGATGCAACAGTCTCCACAACAAACTTTACAAGGTGCCACCAATCCTGTTTCTATATCTGATTTAGTCTATGCATTTATTTCTTCTTGCATTTATTTACAAGTAATACTAGTCCATTCTAGTGATTATTAGACTTGTTGTATTATACACTTTCTAGGTTAACCATCGTATTTCAGGGACTAACATCCAACAATCAAAGGATAACTGGCTTGATTCCATTTCTTGACAATCCTCCTTCTACAGGGACTCCTGACCCAGCAATGCACAGCAGGATAGATAAACTCCATAATCAACTCAACCAGCTCATGTTAATGATGCAACAGTCTCCACAACAAACTTTACAAGGTGCCACCAATCCTGTTTCTATATCTGATTTAGTCTATGCATTTATTTATTCTTGCATTTATTTACAAGTAATACTAGTCCATTCTAGTGATTATTAGACTTGTTGTATTATACACTTTCTAGGTTAACCATCGTATTTCAGGGACTAACATCCAACAATCAAAGGATAACTGGCTTGATTCCATTTCTTGACAATCCTCCTTCTACAGGGACTCCTGACCCAGCAATGCACAGCAGGATAGATAAACTCCATAATCAACTCAACCAGCTCATGTTAATGATGCAACAGTCTCCACAACAAACTTTACAAGGTGCCACCAATCCTGTTTCTATATCTGATTTAGTCTATGCATTTATTTCTTCTTGCATTTATCATCTTGTTACCCCAACCAATTACTGTTGGTCTTCCAAATGGACAAAGTGTTCAGGTAACACAAATGGGGACTGTCACATTGCCAAATAACCTTACCTTTCACAATGTTCTTTACATTCCAACTTTCACTTATAATCTCATATCTGTAAGAAAGCTTACAAAATCAACAAATTCTGCAATCATCTTTACTCATGACAACTGCTATGTACAAGGCCATGATGGAATGCTTCCATTTGGTTCTGTCCTTCATGGATTATACATCTACACTCCTCCCATCACTTCTACTTCTGTCTGCAACTCTGTCATGACCAACACCAGCATCTCACACCTCTCGCATGCAAGGCTTGGTTATCCCTCTTTTCAAATTCTCAAGAAAATCCCATACATTTCTTCTTCTATTCATTGTAATGAACCTCATCAATGTACTATATGTCCTTTGTCTAAGTAGCAACATTTACCTTTCTCTATTAGTAGTTCTCATGCTACTGAACTGTTTTCTTTGATTCATGTTGATGTATGGGGACCTTATAGGCATCCCACTATTAATAAATGCAAATATTTTCTTACTATTGTGGATGATTTCTCTAGAGCCACTTGGGTCATTTTTTGCTCAGCCTAATGAGTCTCTCACTGGTACTTACACCAGATTTATGAGTATCATAAACCAGTTGAGAGGTCTCGGGGTTGAGAAGGACAAAGATATACTTTTGGAGAAATTTTGTGATATTCTGCCCACCAAATGGTCTCACATGATCCTGGTCTTACGACAAGGTAAAGGTCATGATGCTATATGGGTGATTGTTGATCGTCTTACGAAATCAGCCCATTTCGTCCCCATCAAAGAAGATTGGAACACTGAGCGTTTAGCTCGTCTGTACGTTGAGAAGATTGTGACATTACATGGTGTACCTCTGTCCATAATATCCGATAGGGATGGTAGGTTTACCTCACGTTTCTGGGGTCTTGTGCAAGAAGCAATGGGCACTACGTTAGCTTTAAGCACGGCTTACCACCCACAAACGGATGGGCAAAGTGAGCGTACAATACAAACGCTGGAGGATATGCTAAGAGCTTGCGCATTAGAATTTAGTGGAAGTTGGGATGAACACTTGCCATACGCAGAATTTACTTACAACAATAGTTATCACTCTAGCATACAATGCGCGCCGTTTGAAGCTCTCTACGGGCGTAAATGTAGATCCCCCATGTGTTGGATAGAGGCGGGCGAGAGAAGCCTAGCTACCGTTGATTTTGTCCAAGAGACAACGGACAAGGTGGCGATCATTAAAGAAAAGCTTAAGGCCGCAAGGGATCGGCAAAAGAGTTATGCAGATCAGAGGAGGAAGCCCCTAGAATTTGAGGTTGGCGACAAAGTACTATTAAAGGTGTCGCCATGGAAGGGAACCGTAAGGTTCGGCAAAAGAGGAAAGCTGAGCCCCCGATACATTGGGCCATTTGAAATTGTTGCTAGAATAGGCCCCGTAGCCTATAAGTTGAAATTACCCCAAGAATTGGGAGATGTTCATGACACATTCCATGTGTCGAACTTGAAGAAATGTATGGCGGATGATTCGAAAGTGGTCCCACTTGAAGAACTACGTGTGGAAGGTAAGCTCCAATTTCGTGAGGAGCCAATAGAAGTTCTCGATCGCGATGAGAAACGCCTAAAGAGAAGCAAGATCCCTATTGTTAAAGTTAGATGGGATACGAAACGCGGACCGGAGTTTACATGGGAGCGCGAGGACTTTATACGCGAGAAATATCCGCACTTACTCCCTAAGCAAATTCAAATTCCGAGACGGAATTCTTCTAAGGGGGTAAGGATGTAACAACCCTACTTTTTAAATATTATATATGAGCTAGTTATGTTGTCTATGATCTCGCAAGCCATAGTTATACTAGAAGCTAGTAGATAATGCCCCTAAGTTAGCAATCTAAAGCTATTGTTCAATTCTAAATTCGATTTATAAAATACCATTGAACAAAAATTTCATTGATGATCAATCAAATTATCTAAATAATAATGTAAGTCTCACAAGTTGAGATAACCATCAAAATTCCTTACGAAGGTCCAACAATTTAATCATTTAGCTAATTAAAGTAAATTTGGCCACAAAAATAAAACCTCTATTTCAAAATATGTTATAAGTTCTTATGTGCATAAAAGTGCTTAAATAACAATAAGAAATATATATATATATGCTTAAAATAAATACAAGTTTATAAACAAAGGCTCATGTAACAAGTTAAAAACACAAAAATATATACACACAAACATATATACACGACATATATATGTATATACACATGCTAGAATAAACATTAACTTATACTACAAAGAAACACCATTTAACCTTACAATACATACACAAACACATATACATACACCTAACATATATACACTTTATATACACAAATTTATACACAAAAAAAAAAAGACAAACCCTTCAATAGCCCCCCTTAAGGCCGGCCTCCCTCCCCCCATTTCACACTCCACCCTTTCATTTCAAACACACTTTTCTCTCTTGGAACTCACCACTCCAACACACACTCTTCACACACACACTTATTCTCTCAAGACAAACTCTCTCTTCTCCCTCCTTTCTCCTTGTTTCCTACGGCCAAAAGAAAGAAAAAAAAAAAAGAAGACAAACCCTTCAATAGCCCCCCTTAAGGCCGGCCTCCCTCCCCCCATTTCACACTCCACCCTTTCATTTCAAACACACTTTTCTCTCTTGGAACTCACCACTCCAACACACACTCTTCACACACACACTTATTCTCTCAAGACAAACTCTCTCTTCTCCCTCCTTTCTCCTTGTTTCCTACGGCCAAAAGAAAGAAAAAAAAAGGCAAGCATAAGTCAATATAAACATACATTAATAATAAGGACTTAGGCTAGATTGTTAAGGGTAAATTCAAGGTGCATTTAAGGGTTGTTCTAAGCTTAGATTAAAGGTATTATAAGGGTTTGGAGGCCACAAAAATCTGCCCTCTTTCATCATCCAAAACCAAGTTCAAGAGGGTATAATCTTCATCCTTTTTACTAGATCTAATCTTGTTTTTGTTTATATTCAAAGGTTTTATCAAAAACTCATACTTTCTTCTTGTTTTCTTTGTAATATACACTTAATGAGGGCAAAGTTGATAGGATCTTTCATTCCATGCTCATGCATGTCGAATCTAAGAAGAAAGATCCAAGGATTCAACAAGTTTAAGACCCAAAAGTGTGGTTATAGATTAGTAGCTTTTAAAGTGACTTTCTTGTTGATAGATCTATAAGTTTTTGTATATTTTTGAAGAGTATATTCTGAGATTTTTCATTCAAAAGAAGTTTTTATATTGTTGAATGTTAGATCTATAAAAGTTGATAGTAAAAAGTGTTGATTTGGATGCATATATGCTAGATTTAAGAAAGTTGGATCTTTTGTTGGATTATGAGATGGATATGGAATTGTTATAAGTGAAAAATATGTTAATATTAATGTTAATATTCTGGAAAAATTGATAAAATATCAAGGATATAAAGCTTGAATCAAAACATGTTAAAATAAGCTAGAAATCATAAACCGAAAACACGCAAAAATGCATTTTGAGCACACACATGCACCATAATCTTATGAACAAGAAAATATGATAAATCTACTGGAAATAAGTTGAAATAAAAGTATAAAACTCAGATCTATTGGTTCATGACAACAATAAGCTCAAAAATCACCTTTTCGGGTCAAATAATCACTAACCGAAAGCACCAAATTGCACATATCACACCACCACCACTATCACGATTTTGGACACCAAAATATGATGAACTTTCTGGAAATAATGAAACAAGAATGAAAATCCATTTTGAAGCACTTTAATTGCTTAAGAAATGAGGCTAAAATCACTATTTCGGTAAACGATTTTTAATCATAAAATGCTCAAAATAAGCAAGACACAAGAGAGGTTGAATTGATATGATTTTATATTGATAAAAGTTGCCTAAAAGGCCTGAGATTTTTGACCAAAATGTTTAGTGATGATTTCTAAGAATTTCCATGAATTATTGAATTCAAATGGTAATTAAAAGACATAAAAAACCCATAAATAAATTATGTAAATCAAGAATGAAGTTAAATCATCTTAACCATGGATAAAAATAACTAAAACCTACTGGAGAAAAATAGTTAAAAGGCAAGAGACATGTGTTACATAATTTAAAGATAAATAATTAAGTAAAAATAATTAATTAAAAATTATCATTAAAATAAATGGAAAATACATAAATAAAAGTATAAATCATGAAATTATAAATTAAGAAGCTTATATATCAGAATATAATTCAAATGAAATTATTCATAATTTATAAAGACAATTATGACACTTAAAAGTATTTTTAAGGATTTATTTAGCAAATAAATCAATAAAGTGAATAAATAAATAATTAAATATTATTAAATTAAATATATAATTACAAATCAGAAAATATACATAAAATATTAATATTATAAGACCACTAATGTCAAATATTATTACTAAGCAAAGTGTACAATGGAAACCATATAAATCAAAGCCAAACTACCGAAAATCCAATGAACGTACAAAAACGTATAATGAGAAAACGACTCTTACCACCAAATCCCTTATAACCAAATAATGAGAGCATCATAATGTACTTAAACTCCATAATCTAATAACAACCAAAGATGGGCAAGTCTACTAGTATACATCTCATGATCTAGCTCACTAGTTCATGTCACGCGAACTTACGTCGTGAATATATACGTTATGGTTTAGGCTTGCTTAAGGCGCAACAAATCTAAGCGAAGGAATCGCGTTTGATCAGCCCCTTTCACTCCCAAATCAAGTGAGTCATAGCCCCCTTTCAAACTCTTTTATGTGTTTTACTTTCGGGGTGAAAAGCATGATAAATAAAATGGCTTTATATATGAAATGATTCTTGAAAGAATGATTATGAAATGGGATATTGTATGTTCAATGTGTTATATGTTATGCGATGAGCTTGAGTTCTGTCAAACTGAGATACTTCAGTACACTACTATTAACTCCGATAGTGGAGGCCTGTAGTTAGAGGGTTGCGCAACTAGGAGTCGTCCACTCACCCACTAAATAGGTAACGGTGGAATGTTTGGTCTGCCTTGGTGGCCACCTTCATTGCCAGTCTGACCCGAGCGGTGCTCTAACTATCTTATTATATTATTGGTCGTTTCCATGGCACGACCCCAATTGTGATTAAGCACTTGATTGACAGCTTGTGCTCTGATATGAAATATTATGTTGTTTGGGACATGTAAAATGGTCGTAGTAGTGGCTCAAGCATATACTCATCGAATTGTGCCTTTGGCTGAATGGAAATCATTATTATCGTGGATGGAAATTATTGATTGAACATACGGTTTGGGTATGGACAGTATGATGGAATTCTTGGAAATTTTATGACCTATTCATTCTTGAATTGGATTAACTATATGTGTGTTGTTAGCATAATCCTATGAACTCACTCAACTCTCGTAGTTGACACTTTTTCTTCATGCTTTTCAGGTCTAGGGCAGTAAGTTAGCTTTTTGGACCGCTTCATGGATGATGTGTTTAATTGTTGCATTTTGGACTAGTAATGCAAACATTTGATCTTTTGATTATGAATTTGGTTGTGTAATGTTTATTAAACGTCAACTTGAACTTGTAACCTTTTGAATTTGAATGGCATTTGAAATTTGATGTTGATGTTTTATACTTAAATCTTTTGTACCATGTCGTTCTGTGGCATCTCGAGTTTCCGCTATAGTCGGGGTGTTATAGAAAAATGGTATCAGAGATGCAAGGTTATAGAGAATTTTTGCTATAACCTACGTATTTTCAAAACGAGTCGAATATTTCTTAAACAATTGAGTCGATCATAAAGTATTCTTGTTTTACTTATGCATAGCCTGATCAACTATGCCTAACTAAAAATTTAATATGGAATGATCGAAATGATTGTCTAAGGGATATTCAAAATGAGTCTTTTGAAAATACACTTTAAAAACGATTCTTGGTGCAAAAGGTACATAACCAAATCCAATGTTTGCATTACCTATTAGAACCCTTAGTTGATACCCCCACTTGGCTAGCATTACTTTGTCCATTTAGGTGTAATACATGAGAGCTATGCACAAGTTGAATTCTAGTCATTACTTTAATTATAAATGGTTATGTCGGTCGTGCAAGTCGAGTTGGTCATCGGTTGTGAATGGTCATGTCGTTGTTCGGTTGTTAAGCTTATGAGTCGTTGGTCGAGTTGGTTGGTTGCTTATCAAATGGTTAAGGTCGTCTCATGGTCCGTCGAGTCGTCTTGCTGTCCGTAAGTTGCCATATGGGTCGTCAATGGTCAAGTCGGTCGTCCATGGTCGTCTAAGCGTCGAGTCAAGTCGTCATCTCACGCCTTTGTGAAACTTGTGTAGGAACATCATGTCACAAGCAAGTGGAGCTTCTGGATCAGCCACTAGACCAAGGAACTTGTACGGATTCGTGGACTACTTGGAAGAGGAAGAAAGGAGACGCCTAGAGCAAGAGCAACCTCCCCAACCACTCCAAGAAGAAGAAGAAGAAGAGACCGATCCAATGGAAGACCCATCGGAAGACGAAGAAGAAGAAGAAGAAGAAGAAGAAGAAGAAGAAGAAGAAGAAGAAGAAGAAGAAGAAGAAGAAGAAGAAGAAGAAGAAGAAGAAGAAGAAGAAGAAGAAGAAGAAGAAGAAGAAGAAGAAGAAGAAGAAGAAGAAGAAGAAGAAGAAGAAGAAGAAGAAGAAGAAGAAGAAGAAGAAGAAGAAGAAGAAGAAGAAGAAGAAGAAGAAGAAGAAGAAGAAGAAGAAGAAGAAGAAGAAGAAGAAGAAGAAGAAGAAGAAGAAGAAGAAGAAGAAGAAGAAGAAGAAGAAGAAGAAGAAGAAGAAGAAGAAGAAGAAGAAGAAGAAGAAGAAGAAGAAGAAGAAGAAGAAGAAGAAGAAGAAGAAGAAGAAGAAGAAGAAGAAGAAGAAGAAGAAGAAGAAGAAGAAGAAGAAGAAGAAGAAGAAGAAGAAGAAGAAGAAGAAGAAGAAGAAGAAGAAGAAGAAGAAGAAGAAGAAGAAGAAGAAGAAGAAGAAGAAGAAGAAGAAGAAGAAGAAGAAGAAGAAGAAGAAGAAGAAGAAGAAGAAGAAGAAGAAGAAGAAGAAGAAGAAGAAGAAGAAGAAGAAGAAGAAGAAGAAGAAGAAGAAGAAGAAGAAGAAGAAGAAGAAGAAGAAGAAGAAGAAGAAGAAGAAGAAGAAGAAGAAGAAGAAGAAGAAGAAGAAGAAGAAGAAGAAGAAGAAGAAGAAGAAGAAGAAGAAGAAGAAGAAGAAGAAGAAGAAGAAGAAGAAGAAGAAGAAGAAGAAGAAGAAGAAGAAGAAGAAGAAGAAGAAGAAGAAGAAGAAGAAGAAGAAGAAGAAGAAGAAGAAGAAGAAGAAGAAGAAGAAGAAGAAGAAGAAGAAGAAGAAGAAGAAGAAGAAGAAGAAGAAGAAGAAGAAGAAGAAGAAGAAGAAGAAGAAGAAGAAGAAGAAGAAGAAGAAGAAGAAGAAGAAGAAGAAGAAGAAGAAGAAGAAGAAGAAGAAGAAGAAGAAGAAGAAGAAGAAGAAGAAGAAGAAGAAGAAGAAGAAGAAGAAGAAGAAGAAGAAGAAGAAGAAGAAGAAGAAGAAGAAGAAGAAGAAGAAGAAGAAGAAGAAGAAGAAGAAGAAGAAGAAGAAGAAGAAGAAGAAGAAGAAGAAGAAGAAGAAGAAGAAGAAGAAGAAGAAGAAGAAGAAGAAGAAGAAGAAGAAGAAGAAGAAGAAGAAGAAGAAGAAGAAGAAGAAGAAGAAGAAGAAGAAGAAGAAGAAGAAGAAGAAGAAGAAGAAGAAGAAGAAGAAGAAGAAGAAGAAGAAGAAGAAGAAGAAGAAGAAGAAGAAGAAGAAGAAGAAGAAGAAGAAGAAGAAGAAGAAGAAGAAGAAGAAGAAGAAGAAGAAGAAGAAGAAGAAGAAGAAGAAGAAGAAGAAGAAGAAGAAGAAGAAGAAGAAGAAGAAGAAGAAGAAGAAGAAGAAGAAGAAGAAGAAGAAGAAGAAGAAGAAGAAGAAGAAGAAGAAGAAGAAGAAGAAGAAGAAGAAGAAGAGGTGATGATGGAAAGGGCCTTAGGAGTTATGGATCGAACGGGAGACTATGCGAGCTTGGCGATATCAGAAGTCCGACGAGTTAACGAGGTGATATTCATTATGGGATGTGTGCTTACGGCTGTTTGCACTCTCGTAATAGCTCTCATGCTTAGGAAGTAAACCTAAGAGCTTCTTTATTTATGAACTTATTCGATGTATGAACGTTTGTACTTTGTTTCACTTTCTTGAACTTTCTAGCTTTTGTGTGACGACGATCACATAGTATTTGGCATGTAGCAATTTTGGTGAACTCATATTGAATGATATATATGTAAGCTTAATGCCTCTCTATGGTTACATGATGTGCTATCCTTGTTGTGATATAGTTCTCTCTATTATAAACGTTGTAGTTACAGCAGGAAGTCAGTTCTGACCACTTTTAGTAGAACGGCCATATCTGGAGTTCTATTTCGTCTTTTGACCTGATTCCAATTGGAGGTGAAACTTAACTCATAGGGCTACGTTTCATATTTTATGAGTTTTTCCCAGATCGTCCATCTTGAGCCACTTTTACTTGCTCCAAGTTCGTACTCAGATTCTGTAATCCTCCTGGCTAACCTAGAAAGCATGGTTGATAAATTTTAGAAATTACCTAATCATTTATTTACTCATAATGACAAGTGAGCCGTGATTATAAAAAGGAATATGAATCGGGATATACATACACATATGTGTGCAAACGAACCCTCTATGCACTAAATAACTTTAGATATACTCGTGTGAGACCAAGAAGTCGTGATTCGAGTTTATGTCATATGATTCAATAAACGAATGACTAAACTATATTATCCTTTGTAGAAACATGGCACCACGAAGGACCGGCGGAGAAACAAGTGAAGAGGCCCAGCGAAGAGCCGAATTAGCTGAGATTATCTCCCAGCAAATCAATGCCGCCATGCCAAACATTGCCACCCAAATTGCGGAGAATGTGACCGCTACACTCAACACGGCTAGAAGACAAGATGGAAGAGAAAATGCTATTGACAGGAATGCCTACAAGGCTTTCACGTCTTGCAATCCCAAGGAGTTTCATGGGACAGAAGGTCCTGTTGGATTGCTTACTTGGTTCCAAAGCATGGAAGCCAACTTGAACATCATTGATTGTGCGCCAGCGGACCGTGTTAAGTTTGCTGCTAGTAAGCTTCAGGGAAGAGCTCTTACTTGGTGGAATCTCCAAGCGACTACTAGAGGTCCTGCAGCAGTCAATGCTTTGACTTGGGAGCAGTTTAAAGATGAGTTGAAGCGTGAGTATTGCCCACGAGAAGAGGTACAAAAACTGGAGATGGAATTCTGGAACCACGCCATGAGAGGGCTGGAATTGGAGGCCTATGTGATCCGCTTCCACGAGTTGAGCGTGTTGGTGCCAGAGATGGTAACCCCTGTGGCTAAGAAGGTTGAGAGGTTTATCTATGGATTGGCACCTGAAGTTAGGTTGATGGTCACTGCTGCAAGCCCTACCACTCTTGAGCAAGCTATAAGTTTGGCAACCAGGCTAGTAAATGATTTGGTTAGGCGTGGGAAGTACACGAGAGGCGAATCAAGCTCTAGGCAAGGAGGAGGAAATCGATTTGGTGATAGGAAAGGTAATGGGCCAGACAAAAGACAAAAAGTAGTCAGAAACTATGGAATTGTTGATGTTAACCCCAACCCAAACGGTGGCATGCCGCCAAGATGTAATCGTTGTGGCAACCCACATCGAGGAGAATGTAGGCAGTGCACGACTTGCAACCGATTTGGACACCTTGCTGCCTATTGCCGGAGTGGAGCAAGAGTTGGAGGAAACCCCGGAGCATGTCGTGAATGTGGGGCCATGGATCATTGGAGAAATGCTTGTCCTAGGTTGAGAAGAGCGCAAGGCAACCGTGGAAATGGAAATGGTAACCGTGGCAACTTCAGGAATGTTGGGAATCGCGGGAACCAAGCAAACCGAGGAAACAATGGAAATCAAGTTAACCGAGGAAATGTTGGGAATCAAGCTAATATGGGGAATCAAGGCAACAACGTTAACCAAGGAAATCGTGGAAATCAAGGAGGTCAAGCCCGAGGAAACCATGGGAGCGAATGAGGCACGTGATGACCCTAATGTCATCGTAGGTACGTTTCCAATAAATAATGTTTATGCATCTATGTTGTTTGATTCTGGAGCTGAAAGAAGTTTTATTTCCTTCGAATTTAAAGAATTGATTGATAAGAAACCTAGTGAACTTGATGAAACTTATTATGTTGAATATGCCAATGGAAACGAGTACGAAACTAAGGAAATTATCCCTGATTGCAAGCTGACTTTAGATGATAAGAGCTATAGTATTGACTTGATTCCCATAGAAATAGGAAGTTTTGATGTGATAGTAGGAATGGATTGGTGGTCGAAAATGCGTGCTGAAATACTTTGCCATGAAAGGATCATTAAGATTCCTTCAGATAACGGTGAGGTGCTAATAGTTCAAGGCCATAAGGCGGGAGTCCAACCTAAGTTGGTGTCGTCCATGAAGGTGAGGAAGTACCTACGGAAGGAATACCACACGTACTTGGCACAAGTAGTGGATAAGCGAGTGAAAGATAAGGATCCTCTCAAGGTAACAGTGGTTAGAGATTTTCTAGATGTGTTTCCGGATGAACTACCTGGACTTCCCCCAGCAAGACAAGTAGAGTTTACCATTGATTTAGTTCCCGGGGCAGCCCCCGTGGCTAAAGCACCGTACATTACACACTTGACATCTCCACACAATTTGAATTTCAATTGATAATTTATTTCAATTTATAAAAGGAAACGAATTAACCCCCAAATTATTTCCTCTCAATTCCGTTGGAGATGAAAGCCTAAAATTCCGGATTTAGGGTTTTAAATAAGAT
>CM067167.1:284766194-284813694 GCA_034093135.1 Erigeron breviscapus
AAATCTCTGCCATCCTATGAGAAGCACCTGACAGTATACACTCTCTGTTGCTCTGGACGGTTGCCTAAGCCATAGTGTAGAAACGGGGTAGTTCTCGCGGTCGTCACGGTTGTCGGATACGTCAGTCATTCTGTACTGACACTGGCATCTCCCAAAACTTCTCATCAGCCCGCTCTCCAGAACAGAATGGAATGGTGGAAAGGAAGAATCGAACGCTGATAGAAGCTGCCAGGAGTATGCTTGCTGAATCTGGTCTGTCTACCAGTTTCTGGGCTGAAGCAATTGCTATTGCTTGCCACACCCAGAACCGGTCAGTGTATGTGAAGCGACACAAAAGACAGCCTATGAAGTCTTAAGAAATAGAAAACCAAATATTGGTTATTTTCACGTTTTTGGATGTCCAGTTTACATCCTGAACGACTCCAGTCAGATAGGCAAATTTGATGCCAAAGCTGATGAAGGGTATTTCTTAGGCTATTCAGCCATTCGCAAGGCCTTCAGAGTCTACAACAAGAGACTGGAGAAGGTCCATGAGTCAATTCATGTAACATTTGATGAATCAAATGCTGCAATCAATAAGAAGCCAGCCCTTGACACTCCCCCAGTAACTCCAATTGTCTTTTGTGAATCTGATCCTATAAACGACAATAAAAAAGATTCAGAAGACACAGTTTCCAGTCATCCTGATTTGGAACCTATTCAGAAAAAGAAACACTCCAGTAGTACTCCATTCTATCATTCTATTATTTTCAAACTACCCTCTAAAATTAATATTGGATCAGATGTTCGTACTACTCCCCCAGTATCAGTGTCAGTTGAGAATATATCAGAAATGTCTTCTTATGAAGAATTCCAAACTGAACCAGTACTTCAAGAAATGCCTTCAAATGAAGAATTTCATGATGCAAATCGTGATTTAAATGACTCAGATGAAGATACTGAAGTAGTCTGGCAAGATCCTCCTCCTGAAGTAACTCCAGAGGAGACTCAACTGAATTCTTGCACTGATATTGTTGTCAGTAACAATCCTGGTCAGTACTCCAGAATGGACAAAAGCTCATCCTATTGATCAGATCATAGGTGACTCCAGTAGAGGAGTTCAGACCAGAAGAGCCTCCAGTAATCAATGCTTATACGTTAGTTTTCTATCTTTGATGGAACCTAAGAAGATTGATGAGGCTATGGAAGATCCAAGCTGGGTGACTGCTATGCAAGAAGAGCTTCACCAGTTTGAAAGGAACAAGGTCTGGTATCTGGTTCCTTTCCCAGTTGGAAAGAAAGAACCAATTGGAACAAGATGGGTCTTCAGGAACAAGGTCGATGAAGATGGCCACGTAATCAGAAACAAGGCCAGACTGGTAGCACAAGGCTACTACCAGTCAGATGTCGATTTTGATGAATCATTTGCTCCAGTGGCTAGACTTGAAGCGATCAGAATATTCTTAGCATTCGCTGCTTATCATCAGTTCAAAGTCTACCAAATGGATGTAAAGAGTGCTTTCTTGAATGAAAAGCTTGAAGAAGAAGTTTATGTCAGACACCCACCAGGTTTCGTTGATGAAAAGCATCCACATTGGGTATATCGTCTGGACAAAGCGCTTTATGGCCTCAGACAAGCCCCACGTGCCTGGTATGACACTCTGACTAAACATTTATTGAAAAATGGTTTCAAAAGAGGTGCAATTGACAATACCTTATTTATTCTTCATGAAAAAGGTAATCTGTTAATGGTACAAATTTATGTTGATGATATTATTTTTTGGTCTACTGATGAAAACATGTGCAAGAAAATTTTCAAAAATAATGTCAACTGAATATGAGATGAGTTTGATGGGTGAATTAACATATTTTCTTGGACTCCAGATTAAACAAAACAAAGATGGCATCTTTATTAATCAGGAAAAATATGTTAGAGATCTTTTAAAGAAATATGATATGAACTCTTCACCATCTAAACCAACTCCAATTTCTGCACCACTGACACTGGACTCCGATCCAGATGGAAAACCAATAAACACCACTGTCTATAGAGGCATGGTTGGTTCACTGATGTATTTAACTGCCAGTAGACCAGATATTATGTTTTCAACATGTTTATGTGCCAGATATCAGTCTAATCCAAAGGAATCTCATATGCTTGTTGTTAAAGCGCATACTGAAGTACCTTAAAGGTGTCCCCAATCTAGGTCTTTGGTATCCCAAAGGCTCAGGCATGGATCTAATGGGTTATTCAGATTCAGATCATGCAGGTTGTAAGATAGACAGGAAATCCACTACTGGTGGATGTCATTTCCTTGGTGGCAAACTGGTCAGCTGGACCAGTAAGAAGCAAACTTCAGTTTCATTGTCCACTGCTGAAGCTGAATACGTGTCTGCAGCCAGTTGTTGTGCTCAGATACTCTAGATGAAAAACCAGTTGCTTGATTATGGTATTAAGTATTCAAAGACCCCAATCTTTTGTGATAATACCAGTGCCATTGCTATCTCGAACAATCCAGTCATGCACTCCAGAACGAAGCACATTGATCTCAGGTATCATTTTATACGTGATCATATTATGAAAAACAACATTGAACTCCATTTTATTCCCACTGACAAACAACTCGCTGACATTTTTACTAAACCTCTGGATGTCAAAACTTTTAAATATCTTGTTGGTGAGTTGGGAATGTTAAACCCTTAAATCTGGTGACTGCTCAGATATTGAACGCCTTTGTGTACTATCTTTGCATTATTAGATTTCTGGATCAACATTCCAGGGGAAGACTTGAAAGATATTTTTGTTCTTAAAAATGTTTTAAGTTCAGGGGGAATTTATTAATTTATTTTCTCACTGGACAATTCTTCAGAAAATATTACTGGTACTTTGTAAATGTGTCCCTCTCACTGGTAAATTGGACAGGTTGAAGTGCGTGTTTGAGGTGACTTATGTCTCCTTGTAAATGTGTCCCTCTCATTTGTCTGTATTAGTTGACGTGCACGTTTGAGGTTACCAGTCTTTCAAAATGGTTTTCACTGGTACTTTACTGGAGTGTCCCTCCAGTGTACCATCAGTACATGTTCACTGGACTAATCCACCAGTGATACTGGAGTGTCCAGTCAACCTCCAGATGCACTGAAATAAGTCATAATATTTTTTTTAAATACTTGATCATTGTGCGTGCCACGTAAGCAAACCTTTTTAAAGATATTTTAATCCTACATGACATGTAAAATTTTCAACGTAATGATGGTATTTTTACCTTGGGAAGTCAAAAAGAGCAACTTGTTAATGTTTGTGGGCTGTAAACCATCACACATTTATGTGTGATGTGATGTAATTAATGCGGATCTCAAACCCGACCAAAATTTTATTTGATAATTTCAAATTAAACCGTTTGAGTTCCACATTCTCTCTCCTATAAATACCCACTTTCAATTTCATTTGCATTTACTTCGATCATATTTACTCCCAAATCTTTCAAATTCCTTCATTTATTTCTTCATTCAATTTCCAATCATATTTATCTCTCTTATTTACTCCATTTCCATTCAATTCTTCATTTATTTCTTCATTCAATTTCCAATCATATTTATCTCTCTTATTTACTCCATTTCCATTCAATTCTTCATCAAATCTTCATCATAATCCTATATATTCAATTTCATCTTCATCTATTCTTTATAAAATAAAGAGAAAGGCTACTGAAGATGCTCCAGGACAGACATCGAAAAGAAGGGCCTGACTCTTATCATTTACTTTTTGTAATTTATTGTTTTATGAAAATTGTAACTATTTATCAGTTGATGTATGTAATATTAGTTGCAATTTTTGATTCATAAAAGTAAATGATCAGATTTAGTCTAAGTTAAAACTTAAAAGATGAAACTGAAAACACTCATGATCTATAAAGTGTTTTCCAGTAACTTAGATTTTTAGACTAAGTCAAAACTTGTGTTTTTCAAGCATACAAAGTGTATAGATTTAAGCTTGAAAACACTTGCATTATTTCTAAACAAATAGGGGGAATTTGTTAGGTCCAGATTTACTGGACTCGCTCCAGACTCGACTACTGGAGCCTTACTGAAGATCTGTCCAGAAACGTGTTCTACTGGACCTACTCCAGACTTGGAATCTGGAGTCCCTCTGAAGATTTGTCCAGAAATAATGGAAGACCACGTGAGCAAATACTTGTATAGGAAATCTGGAGTATTCTCCAGATTAGCTCACTGGACTTCACCCCAGTCCAGATCTACTCTACTGAAGACGTTCTCATTGAAGTTAAAGACTGAAGTCAGAATAAAGAAGACTGACAAATGGCGGAGTCCACTGGAAGTCTTACCAGATCTGTACACTGGAGGATTGTCAGTGTTCTAGACCTTACAAGTCTGAACACTGATATCGAGTAATTGACTTTTGCCTTTACACACTTTCCAAAGAACAATCCACTTGTTCTTTCCCAAAGTTTATACATGTGTAAAGGTGGTTGGTTAAAAGAATAAAGTCATATTTGATGTGACTTTATCTTTGTACCTTATCCAATGCATTTAATGTTCTTGTCGGATCATTAAATGCATGCAACCATATTTGTGCGGCACAAAATTCACTGGTGAATTTTGTTGCCTATAAATACAAAGTCATTTCCTTGAGAAAAATACTTTTAAGCATACATTTTGCATTAAAGTGAATTTGTCTAAATACTCTCGATCTTAAACAGGGATACTTCACAACTTTAAGTATCTCGATCCAAAAGAGTTATTTGACAAATATAGATCATTTGTAATTCATAGGTTGTTAGGATACATACTTATTTGTATTATCTTGATTCCGCACAACCTTGTATTTTATTTAACATCATAAATAAAATACACCATTGAAAAATAAATTATGTTCCACTTTATTTGTTTATTGCTTTAAGTCTTGTATTACTTTGTTTATATATTCTTGCATTTATTTACAAGTAATACTAGTCCATTCTAGTGATTATTAGACTTGTTGTATTATACACTTTCTAGGTTAACCATCGTATTTCAGGGACTAACATCCAACAATCAAAGGATAACTGGATTGATTCCATTTATTGACAATCCTCCTCCTACAGGGACTCCTGACCCAGCAATGCACAGCAGGATGGATCAACTCCATAATCAACTCAACCAGCTCATGTTAATGATGCAACAGTCTCCACAACAAACTTCACAAGGTGCCACCAATCCTGTTTCTATATCTGATTTAGTCTATGCATTTATTTCTTCTTGCATTTATCATCTTGTTACCCCAACCAATTACTGTTGGTCTTCCAAATGGACAAAGTGTTCAGGTAACACAAATGGGGACTGTCACATTGCCAAATAACCTTACCTTTCACAATGTTCTTTACATTCCAACTTTCACTTATAATCTCATATCTGTAAGAAAGCTTACAAAATCAACAAATTCTGCAATCATCTTTACTCATGACAACTGCTATGTACAAGGCCATGATGGAATGCTTCCATTTGGTTCTGTCCTTCATGGATTATACATCTACACTCCTCCCATCACTTCTACTTCTGTCTGCAACTCTGTCATGACCAACACCAGCATCTCACACCTCTCGCATGCAAGGCTTGGCCATCCCTCTTTTCAAATTCTCAAGAAAATCCCATACATTTCTTCTTCTATTCATTGTAATGAACCTCATCAATGTACTATATGTCCTTTGTCTAAGTAGCAACATTTACCTTTCTCTATTAGTAGTTCTCATGCTACTGAACTGTTTTCTTTGATTCATGTTGATGTATGGGGACCTTATAGGCATCCCACTATTAATAAATGCAAATATTTTCTTACTATTGTGGATGATTTCTCTAGAGCCACTTGGGTATATCTCATTCCCACTAAGCAATATGTTTCTTCTACTATCAAATTATTCCATTCTTATGTCCAAAATCAATTTCAGAAAACTATAAAGATCATAAGAATTGACAATGGTTCTGAATTTACCAATCATGACCTCACACATTTCTTTCAAATTAATGGAATGATCCATCGGATATCTTGTCCTTATACCCCTCAACAAAATGCTAGGGTTGAATGAAAACATAAACATCTTCTGGAAATGGCAAGGGCCATTCAACTCCAAGCTAATTTTCCTATCCATTTATGGGGATATTCCATTCTTGCTGCTACGTATCTCATAAATAGACCCCCCAGCATCATTCTGAACTTCAAAACACCATATGAATTAATCTATAATGAACCACCATCTCTTGATCATTTGAAAATAATTGGCTGCCAATGTTTTGCCTCCACCCATAACTCTGACAAATTTGCTCCTAGAGCCATTTCTTGTGTTTTACTTGGATATCCTCAAACCCAAAAGGGTTACATTCTATACAATCTGGCCACCAAAAGCATTTTTGTTAGCAGACATGTTATTTTTCAGGAAAACATTTTTCCATTTCATGACACTGCTCCCTCTTCTATTTCTTCAAATACACCATCTTTCACTCCTATCTATTTTCCATCATCCACTACAACTACTACTACTTCTCCCTCTCCATCTACACACATTTCTTCTGATACAAATCTTCCTCCCACTTCACCTGACACATCCACCAATCCACCTTCTCCTATTTCTTCTTCCCCCTCTTCACCCAATTCTTCATCTCCTTCTTCTCCAACTGAAACTACTACCTCTTCTGCTGCTTCTCCAGAAGCTCCACCACCACCACCCCTTAGACAATCCACCAGAACAAAACAACTTTCAATTAAATTGAAAGATTATTCTTACAATCTTCCTGCATCAAATGTCCACTCTATCTTTACCAAATACCCTCTCTACAACTATATTAACTACCTCAATCTATCTCCCTCCTCTCTTCATCTCATCAACTCCATAAATGCCCACACTGAACCCCACAGCTATCTCCAAGCTTCTAAAGATCCAAAATGGTTAGAGGCCATGAGTCAAGAGATTAATGCATTAGAATTGAATGATACATGGACTCTTGTCCCTCTTCCACCAGATAAACAGCCAATAGGCTGCAAGTAGGTTTATAGGGTAAAACACAGAGCTTATGGCAGTATTGAGAGATACAAGGCCAGGCTTGTAGCTCAAGGTTTTACACAGAGAGAAGGCATAGATTATAAAGAAACTTTTGCTCCTGTTGCCAAAATGGTCACTGTCAGAACTCTCCTTGCAGTTGCCATTCAAAAAGGAGGGCTTGTGAACAATTGGATGTCAACAATGCATTCTTGCATGGAGACCTTCATAAAGAAGTTTATATGGCTATCCCAAAGGGCTACCATAAAGAATTACCCCCAAACACTGTTTTCAGGTTAATTAAATCATTATATGGCCTCAAACAAGCTAACAGACAATGGTTCAACAAGCTCACATCTTTTCTATCTGATCTTGGTTTCACCTAGAGCTATGCAGACACATCCTTATTCACCTTTAACAATGACACATCTTTTCTAGCTCTACTTGTTTATGTAGATGATATTCTTCTTTGTGGCACTAGAAATTTATCATTAAAGCCTTGGGCTCCCTTCATTACTACCTTGGCATTGAATTTCTTAGAAATTCCAGTGGATTAGCCATGATACAAAGAAAATATGCCCTTGATCTCATTGAGCATGCAAATCTCCAGGATACTAAACCAGCTATAACCCCCATAGATCCTTCTACCAAGCTCACTGCCACTCCTGGAGAACCACTACAAGATACATCTCTTTATAGAACATTGGTGGGAAACCTCATATATCTCACCATTACCAGACCTGACTTATCTTTTGCTGTACAATTACTTAGTCAATTCTCACATTCTCCCACTACTACTCACATGAAGGCTTTGACAAGAGCTATCAGATACATCAAGCTCAATCCAGGTCAGGGATTATTTTTCCCCACTCTTAACAGTCTAGAGCTCATTAATTTTTGTGACAGTGTTTGGGCTAGTTGTCCTATGTCTAGAAGATCTGTATCTGGTTTTGACATCTTCCTTGGTTCTTCCCTTATTTCCTGGCAATCAAAGAAGCAAACAGTTGTCTCTAGATCATCCATTGAAGCTGAATACAGAGCAATGGCTGACAGTACATGTGAGGTTACTTGGCTTACTTGTCTTCTCAAAGATCTACACATCACCATTCCAACTCCAACTTTAATGTTGTGTGATAATGCCTCCACCATTGCTTTAGCATCCAATCCTGTACATCATGCCCGCACCAAGCATATTGAGCTTGACTGCCATTTTGTCCGAGAGAAGATCAAAAATGGGCAAATCTTTCCTTAGTTTGTTCCATCTAAAGCCCAAGTAGCATATATTTGTAAGTTCCTAGCAGGATCATAGTTACAAGATCTATATGAATACAAGTGTGCGGAATCCACAAATATTCATTGATAATGAGGTAGTAAAATACACACATGATAATACATAATTGAGATATAATATACAACAACATATTAGAACCTTCAGGTTGAATGCTACCTCATAGATCTAGGAACAACCTAATCTATGTGATTTCGTCGTTATCTCTAAACCTAGGACCTTTACATGTATTTATAATGACCTCACACAAAACCCTAGTAACAAATACGGGCTGGGATTCACAATACGTGGGTTTTCATGCACTTACGACCTCGCATCTCTGTGCAGGTCGTATTTTGCACCACAATTACGACCTCTCAAATGCTTGAGGTCGTATTTCAGCCCTTAACAGAATTCATATAGCAACGACCATAAATTGTACACCAAAACGTGCACTTACAGTTTCCCCCTTGAGCGTTGCTATATCTATTCTGTTGATAATCTTGAAACTCGATCTTCTGAAACTTCAACTTGATCAGCAAACTTCAAAATCTCTGTATCGTCATGACAATCAACTAATTCAACACATCTCATTGTAGTTCTCCCCCTCAACGATAAATCCCTCCGAATTAAGCATATGCAATCTTCCTTCTTGGATATATTGCTCGAGTCCCTGCTCGCCTTGTATAACCAGCATATAATAGAGATGGATATTCTTTTTGTAATCATATGTCACAATTTTATTATTTTAAAATGATTTTTAAAAAATAATAATAATAATAATAATAATAATAATAATAATAATAATAATAATAATAATAATAATAATAATAATAATAGATAATAATAATATTAATAATAATAATAATAATAATAATAATAATAATAATAATAATCCAATTAACAATAATAATAATAATAATACATAATAATAATAATAATAATAATAATAATAATAATAATAATAATAAAACTATATATTTCATATCAAAAATTCATCCTTTGAACATCTCAACTACAAGCTCTAGAACTGTATTTAGCAAGCAAGACCTTTTTTTAAAGGTCATTTGTCTCCAAGTATAGCAAATAGGAGATCAAAATTTTATTTGGTCTTTTGTAATTAGGCAAGGAAATTTGAAAAAAGTAAACTTATATATATAGTGAAAAAAATTTAGAAGATCACTAAAATTTATAAATTAATGACTGGAGATATATTTTAAGAACAAAAAAGTAGAGGCTATAAAGGTATTAGTTTTCGTTGGTACGTTATTCGGAAATATAGATAGAGGCAAACTTGTTTTTTTGTCCATTGACATGGGAACAAAGACGGTGGGACGGTGGGGTGAGTCGTGGAGGTGGCCGACTGCCACAAGGTCACCATACAAGTAGTCCACTAATGCTTGTACAATATATTGTCTATTTGATTAAAAAATAATAATAATAATATCCAATTTTATATATTTCATTTTCTTCTCGGATAGATTAAATACATATTATCTTGAGTCGAATTCAGAAAAAAGCAAACTAAACGTGCAACTTATGTTTGGTCCAAAATACCACATTTATCTTTTCTTTAGATTTATATGTATGATGATATTGATAGATTTTTCTTTTCTAGGAGAAGTAATAAAGAAAACTAGCATAGTATCCATGGCAAACATTGAGATTAAATATTTTTTGTGATTAATATTTGATCGTTAAAATGATAAGTTTAGTCCTCTGCCCACAGGTTGTGTGCAATATTTGTATAAAGACATTTTTGAAGAGGTTGTAGTTGTGACTGATACATATACACAAACCAAACAATAACTAAGATTAAACAAAATTTAGAACATTATAGGTGGGTTTTTCCTTGACAATCGACCCAGTTTGAATATAGTGAGACCTGATTTAGACAACTGGCTATTCAATGATGAGAAGCTCTTTACCTTTGTATGGTGAGAAGTAGTGCTTCGACATTATATATAATATGCACACAAAAAAAACTAATTTTATTAAGGATGATTACAGTCATGATCTGATGTCTCATTCATGCCTCACCAGTCTCCACCCACCGATAATATAATGTTACATCATTTGATACCTCTCTTATGTCTCACCATGTCTAACCAATGACAACCATGATTACATAATACATCTAATTTTATTTTTTATTAAATGTCAAATACTTTTTGTCCCTCTCATGCCTCTTCGGAAATGCTGCCTCAACCTCTCATGTCGCCCTCATGCCTCTCTTATGGCGGGAGGGTTGTTGCTGGGCATGACGCCATGCCTCTTCCATTGCCATCATGCTAATATATTCTGCAGCGAATAAAATTATTGAACAATTGGATTTTCGCTAAAAAGCATTTTTGTAAGGATCTTAAGATTGTTCCTATACAATTTTCCTAGCGAGCCCATCCCATTAACCACCTTCAAAAACCATCAGACACTAGAAACAAATTAAGAAACTACTAAAAGGGTTGACCTTTAAATATATCCAATCTTAAAACACAAACAAGAGTATACTGGTAAACTAAAATTGGTTCGTATTTTTCTTTCAATTTGTGTAATGAAAAAGATTTTTTTAAATAATAAAAATAATAATGTCTGATAGTTAGCATAAGGCTATCTCTAATCACGGCGTGCATAGTTAGTTTGTCTCCTAACATTTTGTAAATATCCATTTGAGTGTAAATATGCTCATCAGCGTGTTAAGTCAGTTTGCCTCCTAGCATTTTGTAAACATATTATAATGTGGGGTCATGTGCTTCCATTGTTTTATTTGTTTCCGGACTTTTTAACCATTCAAAAGGCTGAACATACAAGATTCTTTTTTTTTATAGCATTTAATGTTTTTTAGTTTAATATGAATAATGATGTGGCATAAGCAAGTTTCAGTATGCTAGATTAGAGGTGAAATGAGTTCAATATGTCAGTTCAGTATTAGAATAATTTGCTGATGTGTTGCTGAGAAGGCCGGCATTAGAGATGGCCTAAGAATGTAGCAGTGGCAAGGGAAACCTACATTGCGATATCATGCTCGCTCGACAACACGTGAGGAAGTCGAGGCCCGTTTGCGATGAATCTTAATTATTGTTTTTCTGAAACTTTTCTTATATATCTTGTCTTATATATTTATAATTATAAATATATATATATATACTAGTCATATGCCCGCGCGATGCGGCGGTGTGGTGGTGGTGGAGCGACGACGGGTGGTGATGGCAGCGGCGGTGGCGATAATGTTGTGATTATTAATGTAAAACTAATTGATATAAAAAAAGATAGTGTAGTTTTTTTAAGGGTTGAGTGTATGTTGTAAATAATTTCATTAAGAGTATTATAGGATATTAGGTGGAGATATTTAAATTAGTGAATAAAAGAAAGGGGTATTTTGGGTAGATCAAGTTCTTTTTTGAAAAATAAGAGGGGTTAAATGCTTTATAAGATAGTATATATATATATTAAAATGAAATTGCTAATAAGAAACCAGCGATACAAGTACACAATCTGAACCAAAATTAAAAAAAAACACAAGAATTGGAACGTGGCTATAACAAAAATAGAAATGCAAAGAAAGGAGATCTTAATGAAACGCAAAGAAAAGGACCTCCCAAGAACTAGCCCGAATACGCGTTGCTCATGCCACAAATGCAGAGTGACATCACCGACATTCGAATATTTCAAACTCGTTGCTTGCCTCTTTAAAGCACCATGTAAGTAGATGTAAAGCACTCTGTAAATAATTGCTTTCTTTTTCGGTATCAGTTATCCTCTAAATCTTAAGATCAATAGAAAGATATTCACTCCAACCATGTAACTGTATAAGAGAGAACGACACATTAGATTTCTCACTAGAGTCTCTATAGCTCCAAATATTTATTTTATAAATGCCAATTGTGATGTATTTTGTGATAAATTATAAAGATACTAAAACTATTGTAACCCCAGTTTAATAGGTATCGACAAATTTTTTCTTAAACAAATTGTCGAATCAAACTGAAAAATAAATATGAGTGTATGACATTGCATTTAAAATTTTGAGTATATATAAATCAACATTCACTATTATAGATATTTCGTTATTAATTTTGGTAACATTATAATTTAATAAACACGGGTATATATGTTAGACGACTATAACAGTATACGAGCCAGAAGTATACAAAGATAACATACATGGATTTGACTTAGTTATATCTCATTTATGTAATCGATCGGATCGGTTTCAAAAAAAAAAGGAACGGGCAGGAACCAGACATATGTTAATATTTTATTCGATTAATGAAAATTATACATAATAATAATCTTAACTTTCTCTTTATACGCAATGCATACAATGGTAAATCACGAAAATCTAATATGAATACTATGAAAAGCGAAATTTAAACAAGTTAATTAGGCCTAATGAAAGTCGGCGTGTACATGTTACGTATACTTATACCTTGGAAAATCTAATTTTGTTTTTGCCAACTTTTGATGTAAATAATTGAGTTATAGCTTTATTCGAATATGTTATAAGACATTGATGGAAGTCCACTTGATATTATTTTTTTATTATTATTACTATATCATTAAAGCCGATGGTAGTGAACAGTGCCACCGCCACGTGGCACTGTTTCATTGGTTTATGTTATATCGCACATCATTATTCGGATTTTGCCATATCGGATCCCGTTTGAGTTTTTTTTCCCGGTTTTCTTGGTTTTTTGCACAGCTATTTTGCTTTTTTTTCCTCAACTAATATTGGGCGGTAACACTGTTCTATTGGTCGATCTTACACCTCGCATCACTATTCGGGTTTTGTCAAATCGGATTCCGTTTGAGGGCGGTAACACTGTTCTATTGGTCGATCTTACACCTCGCATCACTATTCGGATTTTGTCAAATCGGATTCCGTTTGAGTTTTTTTCTTTCGGTTCTTCTTGGTTTTTTCCACAGTTTTATTTCCTTTTATGTTCTCAACTAATATATTAGAAACTTTTATTCAACATTTTGTTTTTCCTTCTTTTTTGATTTATGGTATATTCCCAAAAACCAAATGTACGTGTTCGATATTATAAAAGCATTTGTGGTATCAACTTTCCAACAAATATAATTTATAATTTTTTTTCAATTTTTTTTTCATTTTTGGTTTTCTTGCATATATGTATTCGACGATGTAAATTTTTTAACGCATTTGTGGTATTGCTCTTAAATGATTATTATTTTTTTTTTAGCGGCATCTTAATTAATTATCTATTTTTTTTATTGAAAACTTTTATTGAATATTTTGTTTTTACTTCTTTTTTGTTTTTAGTTTATATCACAAAGACTAAATGTATGTGTTCGATATTTCAAAAGCGTTTGTGGTATCACCTTTTCAACAAATATATTAATAATTCACATCTATTTTTATTTTTTTTGGTTTTCGGTTTTCTTGCATATATATATTCGAGGATTTAAAATTTTTAACGCATTTGTGATATTGCTCTTGAATAATCATTTTTTTTCATGGCAGAATGGTTTTTAATTATACCGTTGTAGGCTCAACGCAAATAATTAACATAACAAAATCGTATCAACACTGAAGCCTCGCAGCGCGGGGCGTAAAATCTCACTAGTATATCATTATGAAGTAGTGATGGTAACGACGACGAGTGGTACAAATAATTAATGTAAAGAGGTTAGTGTATGTATTTTAGATACGAAGATCTTTTCAAATTGGTTTTAATTAAGTTTGTTAAATTGATTAATTGAAACAATCAAATTGTTACAGCATAATCAACTTGATGGAAATCAAATACTTGTTTGAGATAATAAAAGAGAGGAAACAAAATGCTTTATATAATATATTAAAAGATATAGATTACAGATTATTGATCAATGCTGTATAACTTAGGGGTGTTGAAAATAACCAAACCCACATAACCCGACCCAACCCGAATGGGTTTGGATGAATCGGGTTGGGTTATTTGGTTTGTGGGTCGTCATTTGGGTCAACCCGAATAACCCAAAGCTTATTTGGTTTGTGGGTCGTCATTTGGGTCAACCCGAATAACCCAAAGCTTAATCGGTTTGGGTTGCGGGTGAAAATTCTATAACTTGGGTCAACCCGAATAACCCAAATAAGATGCGTTTATATATATACACACTAATATAACACATTAAATTTATTTAAAGTATATATTATTTGAATACTAAATTTTTATTTATAAACAAAATCAGGATCGTGCAAAGTTAAATAATAATAGATGTTTAAAAATACACTAATAAAAGATGATAACAATATGAATATAAGAAGAGTCATATAATGTCAAAATTTGTTTATTTAATATCAGTAGTTTTTATGTTTTTATATAGTTTATAATTTTTTTGTTCTGTCTATGACTTTTATTCTAATAATACAATCATCTTTTCATGCAAGAATTCAAAAAACGCACAATTAAAAGTGTTTCAACACTTTTGGATATAAAGAACTTAATCAAATATAAGTATCACTATTATTCAACTTTTTGAAATTGAAATTATATTGTTGCAATATTGCGTAACTAATGCACGTAAATTCAATCACATTTTATTTGGGTTACCCAAAACCCGATCCAAAAAACCCGAACCCGAACAACCCAAACCCGAATAACCCAAATCTTATTTGGTTTGGGTTACGGGTTAATTTATAATTCTTCAAAACCCGAATAACCCGAACCAAATAACCCGAAACCCATTTAACCCGACCCATCAACACCCCTAGTATAACTAGAGTCTGATTCCTAACTACCATAGCCAAAAAGTAAATAGGAACATTCAAAATAAAATTCTTAGGGCGCGTTTGGTTCACATAATGTTTTTGTAAGGAATGGAATCTGTCAAAAGAATTAGATTCCGAAGGAATGGAATCTGTCAAAGGAATTAGATTCCGAAGGAATGGAATTTGATGGAATGTTTTTTGTTTTCTTAAAATTCAAGAGAATGAAGGAATGAAATTCCATCCAATAACTCCAAGGAATGAAGTTTCCATCAAATGATGGAATGTTTACATTCCAATGGAATGAAATTCCATCATCTTTTGACAACCAAACATACTACGGAATGGAATTCAATTCCAATTCCATCAGATTCCATCAGAATCTATGAACCAAACGCGCCCTTAGTTCTGTCGTTAAGAAATAAAAAATAAGTACAATTCTCATTTTGGCCTTAACGTGTTATTATTAGTTAGGTAAAAAAATTGAACATGTGTTAGAATGTTAGATATTTCTTTGAAATTTGTGATAGGTAGTATAAAATAGGCTCAATCAACCATTTAATGACCAGGGTTAATTTATCAACATTTTGTTTTTTAGCATATACTATATTAATAAACAATCAAAGTAACTTTTACAAACATATTTGATACTAGCACGATAAACGCGCAATGCGGCGATGGTTGTGGCGACAACGGTGTGGTGGTGGGGGGACTGTTGGTAGTAGAGGCGGCGTCGAGTGGTGTAGATAATTGATGTAAAGGTAATTGATGTAAAAGGTTAATGGAGATATTTTGGATAAATGACTGATATTGTAATTTAATCATTAATGGTATTTTAGATAATTCCTCCATAACTTTTAAATAGAAGGTTGTTTTATTTATTAAATAGTATAAAAGTATAGATTAGGTGTATAGGGGAATTAAGATTAAGAAATAAGGGTATTTTGGGTATAAAAAAGTGTTGAATTTTCTAAAATAGGAGAGGTCAATATGCTTTATAAGGGGTTATAGATATGAGGTGATTCAATCAAACAAGAAAAGAGAAAAAAGAAAATATATAAACATGCATGATTTAATTGGTAGCAATTATATTTGTAAAAAACTTATAAACACGTAATTACTCTTGTCCTTTATAATTGTAATGCTATTTACTTTTAATTAAAAAATTCGATAAAATAAACCGTCAGGGCGGTGGTATATTGACTTAGAGTATGAGCTTAAAAGGTCAATTTGAATATATAAACATGCATGATTTAATTGGTAGCAATTATATTTGTAAAAAACTTATAAACACGTAATTACTCTTGTCCTTTATAATTGTAATGCTATTTACTTTTAATTAAAAAATTCGATAAAATAAACCGTCAGGGCGGTGGTATATTGACTTAGAGTATGAGCTTAAAAGGTCAATTTGAATATGAAAAAAAACTATTTGACGGTAGCAAATTTAAGAATTATGGATCATGTTTGATTAATTATAATTTATCTACTTAAAAATTTTACTTTATAATTTATATCAGTCTAATATTTTGGATAACATGTGTCCAAACATTACTTTTCATACATGTGCTTAAAAAATGTTTCAATTTAACATAGGTACACGGATATATGTTGAATACATATAGATTTTCTAAACTTAAAATTTTTTTCCTTTATGCAGGGATAGTAATTACTAATCTTTAAATTTTTAAGAATTTAAAAATAAATAGTAATGTAAAATTTCATCATGTTTTTCCCCTAAACCATCACAAATATAGAACATAAGAACGTGAAAAAAGGTGATGAGATCGGGATATTGGATCAAGGTAAGGAGATCGATTTATTAAATATGAATAAATGACAAAATAGTATATTAGGTGTGCCAAAATTTACTACTGTTAATTTGTTTTGTTGGACTAGATAATGGGAATAAAAAAAGAAATAGAAATGATTTTTATTTTTTCCATTATTTATAAATTGGAGATAATCAATGAGAATTGAATTTAGTTTTTTTAATTCTAATAAAATTTTATGTATTAAGTAAAATTATTTGTCAGATAATAGAGTTATAAACTCATGCTTGTTTTGTTTATGTTGTTTTCTTTTTAATTTTGTTAATTTTTGAATTTTTTTTTTATATCCATCTTTGTTTGTATCATCTAATAAAATCTATTTACTTTTTTTAATACTCATTTTCTTTTGAGCATTCTCATTTTTTGCTATATTTTCATTTTCTTGTAAATTATTTTCTATCAAACACTTTTTTAAATGATCCATGGTAAACCTTACCCTGTGGTGATAGATACCATAATAGAGACATCTTGTTGAAATCCGACATGTGACATCGTTTTTTTCTATTCTTAAAAGTATGTATAAAATGTAGGAATAATTACTATATATCCAAGACAATAATTAAACCATTTTCTAAAACTTAAGTTTTCAACAAAGGCTTATTTTGGAAATGAAGAATATTTTAAATAGAACCCAATGTTGATTTTTCTCTTAAAAAAAAGGCTTGCGTATCTCTTTTTAACAAGGAAAATAGATATAAAATATACACACATCCAAATCCAAACAAATAAGCATGACTTAAATAAAAAAAACTAGAAAAAGACATCATAGACAGCAAATCAATCTCTACATCCTGAAAAACCATACCACTAAAAGTTTGTTTTCATCACACAAACAAAAACACACACACACAGATCTTCATCTTATATATATAACAACAAAACAAAAACACACACCCAAAAACTCATTCCCATTTTATTATACTTTTACAAAAAAAAAATAAAAAATGGCGAGGATCAAAGAAGTGATCATAACATTTTTGAATAACAGATGGCTAGTATTTGTAGCAGCAATGTGGATACAATCATGTGCAGGTGTGGGATACTTATTTGGAAGTATATCACCAGTTATAAAAAGCTCATTAAAATATAATCAAAAACAAGTAGCAAGATTAGGTGTAGCTAAAGATCTTGGAGACAGTGTCGGTTTTTTGGCTGGAAGCATGTCTGAATTATTACCATTATGGGCTTTGTTACTTGTTGGTGCTATTCAGAATCTTGTTGGTTATGGTTGGGTTTGGCTTGTTGTTACTGGTAAAGCTCCTATGTTGCCATTGTGGGTTGTAAGTCTCCATCTTTCCCCATTTATTTATTTTTTTTTGTTTTAGTCAACGGAAACGTGTTTTGAATGATGGTTTTTTTTTTTTAAAAATTATTTTGGAAGATATCAATCTTTAATGGCCACAAGTTTCGTTTTAATAGTTTGACCTTATCATGATGATTTTTGTAGTATTTTAGTTTTTGATTTAAGGTGTGTGTGTTATTGAATATGAATTTAGTTAAACTAATTAAGGGTTAGGTACATTTGTACTGAAATGTCTCCAACTTGTCACGTTTTGTTATTGTGTGCATCAAGTTTCGAAAATTGGTACTTTCTGTATGTCAAACTTTGATTAAATTTGGTATTATATGTATCTGGTTACAATTAAGGTTAAGCTTTGATGTCTGTCTGGAAGCAGCCTCTTTACCCTTGGATAGTCTGCGTCATACCTTTCCCATACTTTGCACATCAGTCGTATCTGAGTATTGTTGATTTTGTTGTGTATGTGTCTGCTTACCTTTTTATCCGGTAACTGGTTATCTTTTTTTGCCACGTCAACAAATTGACGCATGTTAATGGGGTTATAGGTTAAAAGAGGAAGAATACATACAATAACAAAGAACTAACAGCTTGATACAAACTATATATGGTTTGGAATTTGGATGCACACAGTAGTAAACGTGATATGTTGGATATATCTTGGTGTCCTTAAACCTTGACTAGTCTCATATAAACAACAGTTTAGGAATGTAAATTGGAGTTTCATTTGCTGATCCGTGTGTGTTAAAATTAAGGGATCACTTATGCAAATAGTGAAATAGGTTAAAGTTTAGCTTAGAGTCAGGTATGTATTTATGAAAATATGCAAGAGTTTACAGTGTCAAATCTTAAAGTGGATAACTTTCATATGTGTCATAGAAACCGATTCTTGAATGGGTGCCATGTTAGGGTTGTGACTCTTTGCAACAGTCACCACGACCAACTCAGTGGCTATATATTCAATTCATGTGAACACGTTTCACTATCAGAAATAAAAAGTATTGTTATTGTGTTCTATTATTTTGTGGTGGGCAACAGTAAAGGATAAAATCGTAAGCATGGTTAATGTGGTTCAACTGATCACCGGCAGCACCAACAAGTTTAGCAGTTCTGTGACTAACATGTCTTTGGCATGGCAGTTATCCGTATCCATGTGCCAGGTACCCAAGTGGCTTTGGCCTAGCAGCAGTCAATGTATATAGAAGGTGTCATTGAGTGGCTTTGAGTTTGAGTCCATCTTGAGAAAACGTTGAAGGGTGGTATGTGAAGTTCACCACTAAAAAATGTCTAGCTGTCCTTGGGGCATCCATTTACTTTGATTCGTTTCGAAATAATGTAGCTTGTGTTTTTTGGTTTTCTGACTTGATTATACATTATTAGACTGTAAAATGATCATCCACCACCAAGGTGGTCTAGTGTTTAGCCTAAGGTTCGAAACCTCCCTAGGTAAACAATTTGGGGGTGACCTGGAAAATGGTCGGTAACGGTTACTCGGTCAGGGCATGCCCGTGTATATCTATGTAAAAAAGACTTGCCATCCCTGTAACCCGAACAGGGAGAACCTCATTCATTTACCCGTTTGGACTGTAAAATGAACATAACAATGTTGTTTTGAACCCCATAGAGTTTGTAGATATGTTCTATTAGAGTTGATATCATTGGTTAAACCTTTTATGTACCTCCAACTGTTGGAGCTAAACTAATATCCTGGAACTACTTTCATATGTTCGAAAGTTTTTGGTGATACTGATATGCAGATTTACTTGTACAGCATTCTTTTGTGTGGAATAAAGTCTAACCGGGGTAACCCTTTACCCATACTGATCTGCAGATGTGTGTTCTCATATTCATTGGAACCAATGGTGAAACATACTTCAACACAGCAGCATTAGTTTCATGTGTTCAAAACTTTCCCAAAAGCCGTGGGCCTGTTGTAGGCATTCTAAAGGGATTTGCTGGGCTAGGTGGTGCAATCTTGACACAAATATATGCATTAGTCAATTCACCTGATAAAGCCTCAATTATATTCATGGTTGCTGTTGGGCCTACGATGGTGGTCATTTCTCTGATGTTCATTGTTAGGCCAGTCAGAGGACACAGACAACTTAGACTCTCCGATGGGTCAAGTTTCTCGTTGATTTACTGTGTATGTCTCATTTTGGCTGCTTATTTAATGGGGGTTATGCTTGTGGAAGACTTGATTGATCTGAACCAGACCATAGTCCAAATTTTCACAGCAATTTTGTTCGTGCTCTTGGTGATTCCAATTGGGATCCCTTTATGGTTAACTTTTTCATCTGACCCAAGATCTCCTGAAGAAGAAGCTCTTCTATCTGAGCCACAAAATAAAGAACCTGAAACGTCACATGATCCACACGAGATTATATTCAGTGAGTTGGAAGATGAGAAGTCTAGTGAAGTAGACTTGCTTCCAACTTCAGAAAGGCAAAAAAGAATAGCACAACTACAATCTAAATTGGCACAAGCAGCTGCAGAAGGGGCTGTGAGGATTAAAAGGAGAAGAGGCCCACACAGAGGCGAGGATTTTGACCTCACACAAGCATTGATCAAGGCTGATTTTTGGCTCCTTTTTTGGACCCTTTTATTAGGATCTGGTTCAGGTTTGACAATTATCGACAATTTGGGGCAGATGAGCGAGTCTTTGGGATACGACAATACACACATTTTTGTTTCCATGATCAGCATTTGGAACTTTTTGGGCCGTGTTGGCGGAGGCTATGTCTCTGAAATTGTTGTCAGGTATACATTTTACTGAAGATGGCAAAATAAATGGGTTGGGTAACGTGGGTAACTTTAAATTAGATGCACAGATATAGTCGTGTCAGGCGGGGTGTGGTGAAATCAGGTTTGGGTTGAAAATAGTTATTTTTATGCGGGCCAGTCTTTTTTCCCAACAAGAATATTTCTATGAAAAGTTTATTATGATAAAATGTTTATGAGGTTTCAAGCAACTTTTGATGTTTGTCCCGTTTCCTTTAGCTATATTATCTTATTTATTTGAACTGCCAGAGAAAACTTAACCTGACAAGACATATTCAGAAATAATGGGTCAAAATCGTCACGTCTATCTTTTGTATCAGTTTACATGGGTCAGGTCAGGTTGACCCGTTTATTATTTTATCTTTTTTTCTTTAGAAATAATGCATTATATGATTACAAAATCCATTGGAAATAAATAAGTATAGTAGGTTATAAGAACTCGCATACACTTCAGGAAAATTTCTATTGTTTTGGCACATTTCAAGTTTTAGTTTTAGCTTAAGTTGATTTGGTGATACTAATTTTTTTGCAAAATCAACTAATATATGAAGATAAATGGATTCAATGGCCACCTCTCTATATTTTGCGTATGAACATGATTTTTTGAAATGTTGATTTCTTCAATAATATCGTTTTTTTGCTTCACAGGGACTACGCCTACCCAAGGCCAGTAGCTCTGGCTGTTGCCCAGGGCTTAATGGCAATCGGGCATTTGTTCTTTGCCATGGGTTGGCCTGCTGAAATGTACATTGGTACCCTTTTGATTGGACTAGGGTATGGGGCTCATTGGGCTATCATACCAGCTACAGCCTCTGAGTTATTTGGACTAAAAAAGTTTGGAGCTTTATACAATTTCCTCACCCTGGCGAACCCTGCAGGTTCACTAGTCTTATCTGGGATCCTAGCTAGCCATATATATGACTCTGAAGCTGAAAAACAAGCTCAGCTACACCACCGACACATCACAAATTCAGCTTCATTTTTGACAAAGCTGTTTGAAACAGATGATACACTTAAGTGCTCAGGCTCAATATGCTTCTTTTTGACTTGCATGATAATGTCGGGACTCTGTATCGTTGCAGTTATACTAAGTTTGATACTTGTGCGCCGAACTAAAGTGGTCTACCAGCACTTGTACGGTAAAGCCCGGTAAATCTTTAAATCACTACCACGTACTTGTTTCTCATATTTCAAAATGTTTGATTTTGTAATCATGAATTCTGTTTGTATATTGTTAATTGCCGGTTTTATTCAAAACAATGTTTTGGATTGAAGTTTTGATCTTTATTCAATTCAGTTTTATTGTAACATTTCAAGAATCTATGTTCTATAACACTCTGCATGGACAATAAATACATTCATCATTTATTTGTTAATTGAAAGCTGTGCAATCCTTTCTTATTTCTCCTTGGTTGCCAATTTTAACACCGGTCTGCCCAAGCTTCCTCATTGCGGCTATAAAAGCAGCATTGAAGTTCCCTGGGTTGTTGGCAAAATCATTGACCATTGGCTGAGCTGATGAATCCGTGAATAGCACCTGATCTGATGTAAACAAACCCTTGCCTGCTAACAAGTTCTGATAATAAACATTGTCGAAGGTGTTTGGAGTTTCGGGATCCATATTTATGGCTATACTAGGATCCACATTTTGAGGGCAAGCAGCCATCAATTGCTGAGCGTAGGAGGGATTCAGGACTGGGTCAACTTGGGAGGTTGGTGAAAATGAGTACAGACGGTTTGCAACACGATTGCAGTGAGAAAAACCGAGTGTGTGGGCTCCTGAAAGTGCAATCATGTCAAGCTCTGTGAGGTTGTGCCTTGCAAACATGGTGTTAAGTTGAATGACATTGAAGGTGGGTTCGGGCAGGTTTCCAGCAACCCGTGAAGCCTGTGAAATGAGTCCATCTCTCCTGCCTAATTGTACATTAAACAAAGGGCCCCCAGCCTGCACAAAAAGACACTATAACTATTCTTGCAAAAAAAAAATCTGTATAAAAAAAGCAAATGAACTTATCAATTTTGATCAATTTCTAATAAAACACATCTGTTTTTGATATGTATTACGGCCAACGAGTCAAATTGATGGGAAAAAGAAAAAAAGAAGATTATGCTAAGATTAGAACCAGTCATACAAATCAAGTTGGACGGGTCACATGAGTTGGGTAAGTTGTCAAAACAGGAAGGACTGGGTCGGGCACTCGGGCCAATATTTTTGTCTCCTTACTGAACAAATACTGCTTTAAAATAAAAAAATTTATGTTTGAGACTATCATAATCAAAGTTGACCCATAATTGTTGAAGCTGCCATAATGTCTGGCATGTCATCTCAGCCCAGCCCTACTTTCTTCCTGTTTTACCTATTACAGAGCTACTCATATTGCCATAAGGTCCTTAGGTCCTTACCGCGAACACAACATCACGAGCAGCAATGGCTAAAATATCAGCACATGAGACGACACCAGGACAAACAGCCTCAACCGCTTGTTTAGCTTTTATAACAGTATCAAAGCCATCACCGGCTAGTGATAGATTATCTGGTGCATCCTTTTCAGCATCTCCATTTGGCGATGCAATCATAACCGAAGCATCACATCCCTGCATGGAAAATAACTTAGTAAAGACATTAAATAAATAAATAAAACAACAAACGCAAAAGCTTTAAAGGTATGGACCTCAACGAAGCAGTCATGAAAAAACAGACGTAGGGTGGCAGGAATCGTTGTAAACGTCTGGCTGACCTTCGTGTCAACTGCCTGTTTTACGACAGCTTCAACCATTGGACACGTGGAGCCATAGAAATTCTCAACCAGTTGACCTTTGCCTTTTGTGGCAACCACCACCACTACCATCAACCAGTATAGTAAGGTTTTTGGTGATGCCACCTCCATCTCTTACAGTAATATGTGACACAAACTTGCAGTGATCAACAAAGTGTAATAAATATACAAATTTACAATTGGTTACTTGTCACTTGAAGCATACTCGGGGTCGTTGTTATAAAGGGTACAGAGTTGACAAAGTTATAAAGCCAAATTTTTCTAATTGGTAAATGTTTATAACAAAATGACGCAATGAATAACCTACCCATGACATGCTAATATATGAATATTGGTAATACTCATATACTAGTAATAAATGGGTTAATGACTTAAAAATATATCCAACAATACATGAATATATATAGTTTATGTATCTAATTATAATCGCATCAATTGTAAGCAATTAACTTTTAAACTTTTAGCATTATATGTAAACAGGTTAAGTGGCATTCATATACGTTGCCACATTGAGTACTAGGTTATCATTTTGTAAGCTTTAATTGGTCGGGTACGCACAATGTTAAAAACTTGAAAGTTAAATACATATCATAAACACGATTATAGTTGAGTTTATACCATAGACAATCATGTATTCAGATACATTTTTAATGTATATATCCAATTCTATTATGTCTAATTTATATATTTAACTGTTATTTTTTCAAAATTGATGTACTTGGTCACCTTTGATAGTTAGTAATACTACAAATCTACAATGAGATACACACAATAACAAAAAATAAAATAAAAAACTCAAAATTTGATACACATGTACAATAACATCAAAAATAGACAAAGATAATATTTAGTAGTATTTACATTAGCAAAACGAGAAAACTTTAATACATACAATAGTATTATGTGCAAAGGTCATTATATATATATTAACGACACATCATCCTAACCGATCCTACATTATATATTTATACTTGTTTTAACAGGTTGGATACATCAATCTTAAAAGTTCAAGTATTTGATCCATATAATAATTTTTTAAAATTTGAAAGAAAAAAAAATTATAATTTTTTTATTTTATTTTAAAATTTGATACCTACAAAAAAATATAATTATAATACTTTCATACACTAATCCCAACATAAATATAGATCAATTTGTACAAAGTTGTATATAACACGAAAGTTGACTGTTTTTATAATAAAGCATGATTAGTGCTTAGTCATGTCTCTATTTGTTTAATATCTTTCATGTTTTTTTTTCTTGCTATATATATATATATATAGAGAGAGAGAGAGAGAGAGAGAGAGATATAGACTTTTTATTTTGAGAACCATTTTTTTTGTAAGAACCATGAGAACTCTCAAATTATGTATTGGATCACATGTTTTTTTGTTCATTCACATGTGAAATGATATAAAAAAGTATGTTGTAGAAGAAACTTTTTTTAAAAACCTTCAAAATAGCCTTTTGTGAACTTGTGAATGAATATGCTCACGTTTTCGTTCACATGTTAACAAATGGGTATATATAAGGTTTTGAAAAAAACTTTCTTCTGCAACATATATTTTTATAACGTTTCACATGTGAATGAACAAAAAAAACATGTGATCCAATACATAATTTAAGAGTTCTCAAGGTTCTTACAAAAAAATGGGTTCTCAAAATAAGGGTCCCCTATATATATATATATATATCTTCCTATATATATATATAGGGTGAGTTATCTTGAAAACTCACAAATAAAAAAGAACGCGAGAACAATTCTGAACCACACATTTTCGCATCTTTTCTCTCTTTCAATTAAAAATGAAAATTCATCTAAATCATTCAAAATGTTTTATCTCACAAACCGTAAATCGTTAGATGAAAAAAAATATAGGTACTCTTAAAATTCCGTTCTCTTTCATTAGAGATGCGACTCGATATACTTTTGACGACTATTTAAAAGTAATTGATAAAATAAAACAAGTATTAAAGTAAAACAAATAAAACAATAGGTTTTTCTTTACTGAAAATCACCGTGCATCATGAAATTCATCGTGCATCAATTGCTTCGTGAATCTTCGTGCATCAATTTAACGATGATCTAAGGGTCAAGATCTTGTCCTATTTATTTTACTTTAATACTTGTTTTACAATACCCAACCCCTAGATATATTTATGGAGATTGGTTCAATCCAATTACCCCTTTTTTATATATATGGGAGATGATATTCGTACCATGAGTTTTTATCAAGGTACCACATTTATGCATCATCTAATCGTACAGTTTTCTATAATACCGGTACAGTGTGGTAACTTGATAAAAAACCATGATACAAAATCATCTCCCTATATATATATATAACGTTACTTCTCGTTTGGTATATATGATTCACTTTGTACGTATCCGATGGAGCTAGATATATGAATCTTATATATTACGTTTGTTAACAACAAATTAAAGTGAATAGTTTCTAGCTATGGATGATGTTGAGAGATCTCAATTGGATGGATTAATTAAGCCCGTTGTTATGATCCTTTGAAGAGGGAGTTTTGAAGGGGAACTTGACTTTAAAATAGTATGGTATCATCTCATGTATACGACCTAACCAACATAACTTTTTTAATTAAAGCCATGCCATTTCATTAACGAAAGTGACTTTTTTAAAATAGTATATGGTTATAAGAAAATGATGGATTAATGACAGCTATTTTGAATTAATATGCTAGTTTGCTAATTTTCGTAACCAAATGGGAAGAAGAAAATGAACATATTATTTTTATCTTTTATGGTAGACGGCCCATGAGTGTCGTACATAGCCCATGAGTGTCGTACATAAACCCTAAAATAAATGGAACAAGAAATGGACTCAAGAGAAGGTTGTTATGCCTTCACTATCACGCGTGCCAAAATGGAAAACGTGTCTACTAAAACAACCAAAGTGGCCCTCCCCGGTAGATATGATCTTTTAATTAGTCATAAAATCGTTTTTGGTAACACACGTACGTTATTGGCGACACTTCTTTAATTATTTGGTAACTTTTGATGGCATAATATATAGAAAGTTAGAAACACAATCAAGATGTCACAAACGTCTTGATGTTTTCACGAAAGACTCTAGGTATGAACATTTTTAGGTAAAATTAATTTTTCTGGAGTGATTAAAGAAATGATTCAGAATTAATCATGAGGTAACCTAGTTAGGAGATGTACATTTTAATCAAGTATTCGTCTTCTTCATCTGGGTCAAACATTCATCGTTTTCAAATAGGGAAAACTTGTCCGAGTATCCGTTTTAAATTTTAATAACATAATACAGATGTAGCATCAATTTTGTTTATTCTATTATTTATCAACACAACAAAACTAACTCAATAAAATACTACACTAAAAAACTTTTAAATTTCTTTATCATAGTTCACATTTGGCTCAGGCCCGATATTTAAGTTTAAAAAGTAGCAGACTTACAAAAGAACATGTCATAATCTTTGAAAACTGTGTAGTCACGTAATTAAAAAACATATATAAATATAATGTTTGGTTAAAACTTAATTTTTTTTTGTAAGAAATTAACTAGTTGACACTTGACAGCTTTAGGCAATCTGACTTTACTAAAAATAGTTTAAGTTGTTAACAATTTAGAAAGCTAATGGTGGTTTAAAGAAAGAATTATGATCAATGATCTAGTAAATCTTGCCAGTTTTCAGCTATGTGAAAAAATTTGAAAAATAAATGTCGAGAGTGGGATTTGAACCCACGCCCTTTCGGACCAGAACCTTAATCTGGCGCCTTAGACCAACTCGGCCATCTCGACTTTTGGTTTTTATCCTCCGTAGTTAATATTTAAATAGTTGTAACGATTTGAAAATACTAAAGGCTGTTCCTGATGACAAAACATTTTTGATTTTTTGTAATGTTTATAGTTGTTTTTCTTTTTCCTTTTACTTGTGCTCGATATATCAACATATTTAATAAAAAAAAAAACTATTATATACTCTTACTTTAAAAACTCGGTGTCTATGGCACCGGCTTTACAAAATTAATTACATCGAAGTAAATCATTAGTGTGTATTTGTTTAAATCTTAATTTGTAAAAAACTAGCTTATCAACCCGCGTAATACATGGATAATATGAAGAATTCTGTTATTACAAAATTGTTTTAGATGACGGGAATGTAAAACACCAGTTGTCAATTATTAGAACAGAAGAGAATAAAAGTATATTCTTCGAAGGAATATGAAATCATAAATAACAAAAATAAAAATAAATAAATTTTAGCCAATCTGGATTTAAGATCCAAATTAATGAAGAATGATAAATTAACATCCAAAGATGATGCTACAAATCTTTGTTAATTAGTAAGATATGAAAAATAGTTGACACATTTTAGTGACGCTTGGTTTTCAAATTGTTCTTTTGTCGTCTTCTACTGCAGCTTCATATATCGCAACACCCAACTATGAATTTATAGACACTAAAGACATAAGACGCATATTGCAGGCATGTCCTATTGCAGCTCATCAAGTTTATAGCAATATGGTGTCGAGAGAAGCTAACATATGATTAATGTTCTACTTATTCGGTACTTGAAAAGAAACAAAAGTTTGATCTTGCATTTCGTTCAATTGCTTGGTGAGAGGATATCCGGGATAGGGAGGTGAATCACTGAAGAATGTATGCAAGTAGCATCAAATTCTTGAAATGAAAAACTAAGAGAACACCAAAATGATAGAAAAGACAGGTTATAGCACACCTGCGTATACAAAAATAACAATTCTTGGGTCCTGGGTTATCTTGACATATCTGGAGCTGGTTTTTATCTAATCAATAGCGCACTGTAGTCTGTAGATGTAAGGCACCAGATTACTGTTCTGGCCGCGTGGGTTCAAATCCCAGTCTTGACATCTCGATAACTTTCCCTTGTTAATTAACAGTTTTTCTTATGGCCAATTTCAAGGGATAAAAGGAAAATGAATTAGAATCAAAAGTTTATAAAGTAATGTAAACTGTTGTTAAATTTGAAGAAAGGGTTACACGTAATACAAATGAAGTTCTCTTGCACCAGTCATTGATTAGGGATTCAGGCTACTGTTTTCGAACAACTGAGCTAATACAAGGCCTCTATGATCTATTTGAAACAATGTCCTGGATTTCGGCCACCGACAACAACGATGATTCACTTTCAAAATCTTCTTTCTCCATCTGCTGCCGTATCTGCAAATAAAACAACACCAACTATGAAATGATAGAAACACAACAGATGTCTGCAGCTCACCAAGACACTAAATTTAGCAACATGGTCCCAAGAGAAATTGAACATCATTGCACATCCTATTCATTTTGAACATTAAAAAAAGACAAGATTTGATCTTAAATTGCTTTTACTTGGTGCAAGGAGAACCGGGGATAGGCTCAAAGCCTCAAACAGAAAACAAAGGTGAGCTATGCACACAACTAGGATCCAATATTTGAAAAAATAAGGGCTGTACCTTCTCTAAGATAGCAGACTGATCATCTATGCCATAATTACGCATGTGTTTTAACATTTCCAGTTGCTGCAATAAGATCCCAGCATACTCCAACTAAAATGTTGACAGGGTAGCTTAACATAAGTGAAAAATCAAAAAATCATTCTACCTGTTCATGTAATTTTTGCTGCATTTGCAATCTCTCAGAATATTCATCCGGTCCAAGCTCTGCTTCTTCACATGCCATCTCTTCCCTGTTGTTACCATCAAGTCAGTTTATTAAAGCATTTACTATATCGACGAACCATACAAATACTTTTCTTTACCATTTGGAAGGCACCAAAATAAATGCCAACCCATATGGGTTTAGCGTTCACAATACAAATGTTGCAGTATCGAGTATAGAGACATCAAGATAATATGATCCAAAAGCAGACCATACAATACAATCTATGAAGGGGACAAAATTAAATTTTCATTGTAATTTTCTAAAGATTGAAAAAAATGTAACTAATACATTTACGATCAGTCAAGAAATACATCAATAACTATTCAAGAGCTCAAAGTATGAACACTGTTCTGCTAAGTGGTGTAGATTAAATATGCAAAAGTGGAGCTGGTTTTTACGCAACAAATTTTCTATGTACACAACATCTACAAACAACAAATAGTAAAACAAGCGCATTATAAATACAGATCACCTCCCATGGTAGATAATACTTCCACGTTAGCTATGTTCTCCAAGATTACTATTTACTACTCGTTTCAAGATCGGGATAAAATCAAATTGTCCAAAAAGGATGACAGATGTGTGAATGTTGTGTGTGTGTGTGTGTGTGTGAGAGAGAGAGAGAGAGATTACTTTGCTACAAATCCATAAAAGCGAACCATTAAATCCTGGTCATTTTCATACTCCGTGTTTATTTTCCCCAAGCAAGCAAGACCGTAAGAAGGATCTGAAATAATTCATCACATGTGATGTCAATATGTTGAATATGCTACTATAACTTCAGAGTGTATTAAAACTTTTGTAACAAGACAAGCCTTATATAGTCAAACAGTCAGATCTCAAGTAAGATGAACATATCTGGAGATATGCGGATGCAAAAGTCCTCATACAATTATCGAAGAATAATGCCTTACCAACTCCCATCTCCTTAAGTATTTCCTCCTGGATAGCAGTAGTCACAGCTACAGCTTCCTGTATTTATTAGCATAACATTTAAAACTCGCAATTCAAGACATGCATCATGCGCATGACACACAGGAGCTGATATCACTAAACTATGGCAGGTTGCAATTCATCTGCAAGAATTAATGGTTACATCACCTACTTCACATGTCCTTTTAATCATAGCGTACTTAACTCCATAAGATTGTTACCAAAGCAATACACATAGATGATTATATTCCACCAAAGTGCGTAATGCAATGTGCCTAAAGATGATGCATCATCTGCCTTGTAGGAATGACTATACATTTATACTCAATCCATAAAAAATGTTCAATGGCTGCTAACTATTATCTGGCCATTAGGCACGTTAACATAGTTAGCCATCATTAATTATTGGCCTTTCTAAGTATTTACATAAATTGGCTTTTGTACTCGTCATGGTAGACTATCCGTGAGGGACTTGCAACATAGAAGTGGAGGTCATGGGTCCAAATTTTGTCCACGTGTCCCTTCAGTCATAGTATTGCACAAATTACCTCTTCCATGCTGACCAACATAGTTGACCTATTGGTGAGGCCGTCAAAGAACCGATTCACCTTTTTTCACATGGATTAGCCATTATAATCTTGTTCTACTTGTGATCAGTTACAGTCAACATGTTCTATAATTAACTGTATCTGATAGTTAACCTAGATTAGTTATCACTCATGATTAATAATTATTATACTTCATTGTTGTATTGCTATTACTTATAGTCTCGATGTTAACCTGGATTCGGTAGCATTGCTGGAAAAAGAAACTCTAAGATGTGTTGGCCAGGAATTTAGCACAAAGGATGCCTGTCAAAAACATTGTGACTAAGTTTACATAGTCTCCACCTTCTGAAATGGGGCAGTATCGATTAGAAATTTTGACATTCTATACTAAAGCTTAGATACTCAATACTCCTTTTGGGGTTCAAAACAGGACTCTATATAGATATATCCGTATAAAAGGGAGGTCTTAAAAAATCCTAAAGCCCAGCCCCGGCGTCCCCCTCGAGACACCCTTGAGTTTTTTTTTTTGAACAGCAGATATGCTTCTTTGATGTTTCATATCATGATTTACCATCATGTTTTAGTTCCCCTTTGTTTTTACCATTTCATGAAATGTGAAGTGTTCCCCTGACTAAAGCCGCACACCAGCAAGAGGAAGGAGGGTTAGCACAAAGATTAATCACCTATGGTAAATGCTGGGAAAAGGTGTGTATACATACATGCTTGAATTAGGCTAATATACACTCTAGTATTTTAGGCGTATATCATTATTCTAATCTAAATGGAAAAGGTCACAGAATTAAACAGTATCTGGGTGACAGTTAAGTTGAATTAGTAAGTAATAAATTATCAGATATTCTCATTCAGATACCTGATTATCTTTGACAGCATCTGCAATCCGTTTCTTGACATCTGTTGTATCAAATTAGCAATCAATATTCACATACTATCAAATCTCAACCAAATTTTCTACCCTAAATATTATTCATAATATAATAATAATATAATCTGGGAGTTTATGTTATCCAAAGAAAAGGAATTGAAAAAAAAACCCGAAAGAAATTGATACCAGGCTGAGAGGTAAGAGTAGAGAATCTATCAAAAAGATGAATCAATTCTTCTCTGGATAACATTTCCTTCCTATTTCTGTTACTTTAGTTTTCCTTCAAGTCCTTCAAGTAAAACCCCTTTTTCATATGAAGAGGGGTACTTTTACCCATACTAAACGACACCGTTTCACTTGACTACTGGTTCATATTTCAGCTCTACTATTTTCTATCCTTTTCTTTTTATCATAATTCATTCACAAGCATCCACACTTTTTTGTAACAAAAAATATCAATCTAATTTTAGGCGTATATCATTATTCTAATCTAAATGGAAAAGGTCACAGAATTAAACAGTATCTGGGTGACAGTTAAGTTGAATTAGTAAGTAATAAATTATCAGATATTCTCATTCAGATACCTGATTATCTTTGACAGCATCTGCAATCCGTTTCTTGACATCTGTTGTATCAAATTAGCAATCAATATTCACATACTATCAAATCTCAATTTTAGGCGTATATCATTATTCTAATCTAAATGGAAAAGGTCACAGAATTAAACAGTATCTGGGTGACAGTTAAGTTGAATTAGTAAGTAATAAATTATCAGATATTCTCATTCAGATACCTGATTATCTTTGACAGCATCTGCAATCCGTTTCTTGACATCTGTTGTATCAAATTAGCAATCAATATTCACATACTAATATACACTCTAGTATTTTAGGCGTATATCATTATTCTAATCTAAATGGAAAAGGTCACAGAATTAAACAGTATCTGGGTGACAGTTAAGTTGAATTAGTAAGTAATAAATTATCAGATATTCTCATTCAGATACCTGATTATCTTTGACAGCATCTGCAATCCGTTTCTTGACATCTGTTGTATCAAATTAGCAATCAATATTCACATACTATCAAATCTCAACCAAATTTTCTACCCTAAATATTATTCATAATATAATAATAATATAATCTGGGAGTTTATGTTATCCAAAGAAAAGGAATTGAAAAAAAAACCCGAAAGAAATTGATACCAGGCTGAGAGGTAAGAGTAGAGAATCTATCAAAAAGATGAATCAATTCTTCTCTGGATAACATTTCCTTCCTATTTCTGTTACTTTAGTTTTCCTTCAAGTCCTTCAAGTAAAACCCCTTTTTCATATGAAGAGGGGTACTTTTACCCATACTAAACGACACCGTTTCACTTGACTACTGGTTCATATTTCAGCTCTACTATTTTCTATCCTTTTCTTTTTATCATAATTCATTCACAAGCATCCACACTTTTTTGTAACAAAAAATATCAATCGAATACAAACATAAATTCACTAGTAGCAACTAATAGTAATACAATAACATTAATAAAAAAGAAACATTACAAAATGAGCTCATCAAAAATCCTCATCCATTTTAAAAACATGCGAATCACTTCCATACCCATTCAAACTCGACATCACAGAAGCTTTCTGATACTCCCCGACTCTCTTCTCGAAAAAATTAGTCTTCCCTCGTAACGAAATCAATTCCATCCAATCAAACGGATTCTGAGCATCATACATTTTGCCATATCCTAATTCTCCCAACAATCTATCCGCCACAAACTCAATGTATTGACTCATAAGACCACCATTCATTCCAACAAGCGCGCAAGGTAACGCGTCACAAACGAACTCTCTCTCGATCTCAACTGCATCAGAAACGATGCCTTTTACGCGTTCTTCGGTTAGTTTGTTGTTTAGTAGTTTGTATAACAAACAAGCAAAGTCGCAATGTAGTCCTTCGTCTCGTGAGATTAATTCGTTGGAGAATGTTAGTCCTGGCATCAATCCGCGCTTTTTTAACCAAAATATCGCGCAAAAGCTTCCTGAAAAAAATATCCCTGTTGCATACAACATATACATATATATTACTTACATACAGTTTATTATACGTATATATATAGACCAAACTATAGATCGACCAGTAAATTCACATGTTTATATCTAAAAAAAATACGTGCACACATCACAAATCACAAATAAATTGAAATAATCGTATATGCATGATTATACACATATATATATATAATAAATATAAATATATATATATATATAACCGTATATATATATATATATATATATTTATGTGTATGTATATATATGTTAATATGTATACCTTCAACACAGGCAAAAGCAATGATCCGTTCTGCAAAGGATTCGGACCCATCGATCCACTTAAGCGCCCAATTGGCCTTCTTTTGGACACACAAGGAATCGTTTCAATAGCACGAAATAACCGGTTTTTTTCATTAGAATCTTTGATATAAGATTCCAAAAACAAGCTATACATTTCTGAATGAATATTCTCAATGGCAATCTGAAACCCGTAAAAAGCGCGAGCCTCATCGATCTGTATCTCTTTCATAAACCTTGAAGCCAAATTTTCCAAAACAATTCCATCTGATGCAGCGAAAAAAAAAAAAAAAAAAAAAAAAAAAAAACAAAAAACAAAAAAAAAAAAAAAAAAAAAAAAAAAAAAAAAAAAAAAAAAAAAAAAAAAAAAAAAAAAAAAAAAAAAAAAAAAAAAAAAAAAAAAAAAAAAAAAAAAAAAAAAAAAAAAAAAAAAAAAAAAAAAAAAAAAAAAAAAAAAAAAAAAAAAAAAAAAAAAAAAAAAAAAAAAAAAAAAAAAAAAAAAAAAAAAAAAAAAAAAAAAAAAAAAAAAAAAAAAAAAAAAAAAAAAAAAAAAAAAAAAAAAAAAAAAAAAAAAAAAAAAAAAAAAAAAAAAAAAAAAAAAAAAAAAAAAAAAAAAAAAAAAAAAAAAAAAAAAAAAAAAAAAAAAAAAAAAAAAAAAAAAAAAAAAAAAAAAAAAAAAAAAAAAAAAAAAAAAAAAAAAAAAAAAAAAAAAAAAAAAAAAAAAAAAAAAAAAAAAAAAAAAAAAAAAAAAAAAAAAAAAAAAAAAAAAAAAAAAAAAAAAAAAAAAAAAAAAAAAAAAAAAAAAAAAAAAAAAAAAAAAAAAAAAAAAAAAAAAAAAAAAAAAAAAAAAAAAAAAAAAAAAAAAAAAAAAAAAAAAAAAAAAAAAAAAAAAAAAAAAAAAAAAAAAAAAAAAAAAAAAAAAAAAAAAAAAAAAAAAAAAAAAAAAAAAAAAAAAAAAAAAAAAAAAAAAAAAAAAAAAAAAAAAAAAAAAAAAAAAAAAAAAAAAAAAAAAAAAAAAAAAAAAAAAAAAAAAAAAAAAAAAAAAAAAAAAAAAAAAAAAAAAAAAAAAAAAAAAAAAAAAAATTTTTCGTTTTAAAAAAAGAAGGCAGACGATTCAAACAAAAAAAACACACATCAACACCACGATTTTCTCTCCATATTCCGGCCATCAACCAATTTTCCGGCAAGATATTATCCGGTCACCCTCTCTATATATATATATATATACGTAGGTATATATATATATTTAAAAGATGATGATACTTATGTGTATGTATATATATGTTAATATGTATACCTTCAACACAGGCAAAAGCAATGATCCGTTCTGCAAAGGATTCGGACCCATCGATCCACTTAAGCGCCCAATTGGCCTTCTTTTGGACACACGGAATAGTTTCGTAGCACGAAATATTCTTTTCATTAGAATCCTTAATATAAGATTCCAAAAGCAAGCTATACATTTCTGAATGAATATTCTCAATGGCAATCTGAAACCCGTAAAAAGCGCGAGCCTCATCGATCTGTATCTCTTTCATAAACCTTGAAGCCAAATTTTCCAAAACAATTCCATCTGATGCAGCGAAAAATGCGAGAACGTGAGTCACGAAGTGACGTTCGCCGTCTGTTAACGAGTCATAATGACGTTGGTCTTGCGATAAATCGACTTCTTCTGCTGTCCAAAATGAGGCTTCGGCTTTTTTGTACATTTCCCAAATTTGTGGGTATTGGATTGGAAACATGCAGAATCTGTCTGGATTTGGTGTTAGAAGTGGCTCTTCTTTTTCTTCTTCGCGTATTGAAGGCATTTTTTTTATTTTTTTTTTATTTGTAGTAAGAGAGTGTTTGGATAATATAAGGATTGTTGTTGGTGTGTGTGATTCAAATATGGGAATGAAAGATATGGTTTATATAAGGGTGGATGGATTCAAAGCGGGTGATTTGAAATTTGAGAGGGCAAAAGCTTCCTTGAGAATCTTTACACCGTGTACTTATTTTTTTCACACGATATTATTATAAACTTGTCTTATTGGTCGATTTATTTCTTGTTTTTGACTTTTCGTTAAGATATGGTTTTTAATTTTTATCTATTCGAGAATATTTGGACTTGGGAGTATAGTTTTTTTTTTCTAGTTGGGGTTTGAGTTTCTGATAAAGTTCATAGATATTGTTATCGAGGCGCGTAACACGACCAGAGCAAAAGAGGTAACCCGACCAGGCAGCATTTGCGGCGATGTCGCCGCTAATGCTGCGGACCCCCCATCTGACGCGCGGCAGTGACTTTTGACCGTTGACGAGACCTTTGACTAAGTATTAGCGGCGACGTCGCCGCTAATGCGAAAACCTATTTTTCGTTTTAAACCAGCCGCAAGGAAGGCAGACGATTCAAACAAAAAAACACACATCAACACCACGATTTTCTCTCCATATTCCGGCCATCAACCAATTTTCCGGCAAGATATTATCCGGTCACCCTCTCTATCAAGAATCTGGCCACCCTCTTTTCCCAGCGACCCGCTTTAGAAATGTTATATTATTATAGTTAGAAATTATACGATTGTAGTTAGAAATTATATGATTGTTAGAAATTATATGATTGTTAGAAATTATTGGTAGTTTATGATTATTGATAATATGATTGTTAGAAATTATTGGTAGTTTATGATTATTGTTAATATGATTCTTAGTATTATGTTAGAAAACACTTTTTATTATGATTGTAATTAGTGTTAGAAAGGTTATGTTATTATAGCTTAGAAATTATATGATTGTTAGATTTTATATGATTTTTACAAATTATTGGTAGTTTATGATTATTGATAATATGATTGTTAAAATTATTGGTAGTTTATGATTATTGATAATATGATTGTTAGTATATTATGTTAGAAAGTTATTATGATTGTAATTAGTGTTAAAAATGTTATGTTATCATAGTTAGAAATTATATGATTGTTAGAAATTATTGGTAGTTTATGGTTATTGTTAATATGATTGTTAGTATTATGTTAGAAAACACTTGTTAGTATGATTGTAATTGTTAATAAGTTGTTATTAGGTTAATATGATTGCAAGTATTATTGTTAGAAAATAAGTTTCTAAAAATAAGTTGAAATACCGCGATCCGATTGGTTTCCCACAAATTCCTTTTCTTCTTCCGTCATCCGTCTCGCGTATGCATTCCCCTGCAGATCGGTAGCTGGATCATGATTGTGTTTCCAGTCCTTGACAGTGACCCTCCAACCACCATCATACCCGGGGCGGCCTTCCAGAGTAAAGGGACAGCCTATCTTGTTGGACCGTTTGGGTGCCCCAGTTAACCTTTTATCGCGTGGTCCACCGTGGTGACATATTAGTGTCACTTTATTGACCACCTTTAACGAGTTGGTGTTCGATCGCCGTCTGACTAGAACATAACCCAACTCCCGTGCTGTTCTTTGAGCCCACTCCGTTAATTCTTCGAAGGAAGCGAACACCTCCTCGGTTTCTAAGTCTCCAGCTTCGCAGTCAAATTCACCGTCTGCATCAGGTGTCTCAAACTTTTTTTTTTTTTTTTTTTTTTTTTTTTTTTTTTTTTTTTTTTTTTTTTTTTTTTTTTTTTTTTTTTTTTTTTTTTTTTTTTTTTTTTTTTTTTTTTTTTTTTTTTTTTTTTTTTTTTTTTTTTTTTTTTTTTTTTTTTTTTTTTTTTTTTTTTTTTTTTTTTTTTTTTTTTTTTTTTTTTTTTTTTTTTTTTTTTTTTTTTTTTTTTTTTTTTTTTTTTTTTTTTTTTTTTTTTTTTTTTTTTTTTTTTTTTTTTTTTTTTTTTTTTTTTTTTTTTTTTTTTTTTTTTTTTTTTTTTTTTTTTTTTTTTTTTTTTTTTTTTTTTTTTTTTTTTTTTTTTTTTTTTTTTTTTTTTTTTTTTTTTTTTTTTTTTTTTTTTTTTTTTTTTTTTTTTTTTTTTTTTTTTTTTTTTTTTTTTTTTTTTTTTTTTTTTTTTTTTTTTTTTTTTTTTTTTTTTTTTTTTTTTTTTTTTTTTTTTTTTTTTTTTTTTTTTTTTTTTTTTTTTTTTTTTTTTTTTTTTTTTTTTTTTTTTTTTTTTTTTTTTTTTTTTTTTTTTTTTTTTTTTTTTTTTTTTTTTTTTTTTTTTTTTTTTTTTTTTTTTTTTTTTTTTTTTTTTTTTTTTTTTTTTTTTTTTTTTTTTTTTTTTTTTTTTTTTTTTTTTTTTTTTTTTTTTTTTTTTTTTTTTTTTTTTTTTTTTTTTTTTTTTTTTTTTTTTTTTTTTTTTTTTTTTTTTTTTTTTTTTTTTTTTTTTTTTTTTTTTTTTTTTTTTTTTTTTTTTTTTTTTTTTTTTTTTTTTTTTTTTTTTTTTTTTTTTTTTTTTTTTTTTTTTTTTTTTTTTTTTTTTTTTTTTTTTTTTTTTTTTTTTTTTTTTTTTTTTTTTTTTTTTTTTTTTTTTTTTTTTTTTTTTTTTTTTTTTTTTTTTTTTTTTTTTTTTTTTTTTTTTTTTTTTTTTTTTTTTTTTTTTTTTTTTTTTTTTTTTTTTTTTTTTTTATTCTTATTTTGTCATTTTCTGCAGGTTTTTTTTTTTTTTTTTTTTTTTTTTTTTTTTTTTTTTTTTATTTGTTGGACCGTTTGGGTGCCCCAGTTAACCTTTTATCGCGTGGTCCACCGTGGTGACATATTAGTGTCACTTTATTGACCACCTTTAACGAGTTGGTGTTCGATCGCCGTCTGACTAGAACATAACCCAACTCCCGTGCTGTTCTTTGAGCCCACTCCGTCAATTCTTCGAAGGAAGCGAACACCTCCTCGGTTTCTAAGTCTCCAGCTTCGCAGTCAAATTCACCGTCTGCATCAGGTGTCTCAAACTCATCATCCGGCACTTCAATACGTACGTTTTCTGGGTCTCCCCAAATATCCTCCAAACTATCCATCTGAAACAATTCAAGTTAACAAGTCAACATCTAGTTCAATAACTATTGATGGTATCCATACTATATATATAGTTATATACATATATATATATCTATATATATATTCATAATAATATATATATATATATATATATATATACATAAGATATATACCTGTTATCGTCTCGTTTAAGAATGTAAACGATGGAAAATGAAAGAAGTTGATGGTTTTGAAAACGAAAGAGAATGCATGCAAATGTAAGAGTCAGATTGCGATATATAACGAAATTTACTCCCAATTATATGATCCGACGTAAAGGTAAAGACATTATCCATGTCAAGGTATTAGCGGCGACGTCGACGCTAATGCTCTGACATGGATAATGTCATTACCTTTACGTCGGATCATATAATTGGGAGAAAATAATCCCAAGATGCCACGTCATAGGCATTAGCGGCGACGTCGACGCTAATGCCTGTGACGTGGCATCTTGGATTGGGCGATGTCAGTAATTATTGCTGGCATGTCGGGTTCGCCACGTCATCAGCATCTTGGATTGGGCGATGTCAGTAATTATTGTTTTCCTGGTCGTGTTACCCTGTGCCATTGTTATAAGGATAAATAAATGTTAGGAGCTTTTGAATAAATAAGTTATTAGACTCAATAGCTTTTAAAAACTAGTTGGAGTCTTTGAAATGGTTTTAGCTTATTCTAGTGAACTAACCGCGTTTTGCCCATAAACGATTACGACCGATTACCTAGTCGTTACAATTTGTGCCGAGCCTTTGAAAAGGTTATTTACATATGTACCTGTTATGTAAGTATATAAGTATATTTAACATTTTGATTTTTATCTGTTTGTCCTGTAATTTTTAGTTCTAGATATTTGTCAAACATTTTGTTACAAACATAAGCTCCAATTACACCTCTACAAGCTTTAAATAAAAGCTCCAACCGCCGGTTTAACCACCAGCTCCAACTAATGCTGTCATATATACCCATAGGCAGAGGTGTGGTGTGATGTTGTGTGATCAGAACGTTTCGTTGGAGTGGTGCTTCATGAGCATATAAGCGGTAAAACCAAATACTCCAAACATCTATAAAGATGAAAAGGTGTTATGATGGCCATGTGTTCGTATGGATATAGTAAATGCTAACAAATTATAAAGGATACTCAAAAAGTTTATGGTTAGAAGTTTACATGTCAAATGTTTGCATCAATTTGAGTAAATTACAATTTTGGTCCCTGTCGTGGGTCAAAAATTACCATTTTCGTCCTTACCTTTCATAAATTATCGTTTTGGTCCAAAAAAGTTTGCTCCGTCAACGGTTTTGGTCCAATTCCCAAACGGGCGTTAAATATGAGATCACATGACCTGCACATGATGAATATTTTAGTCTTTTTCTTACTATAAAGACCAAAAGCGTAAATAACTCAAATTAATTTAATTATTAATATTAATATTTTTTTACATAATATATATATAGATATATATATATCTATATATATAATACACTATATAAACAATAAAATATATATATATATATATATATATATATATATATATATATATATATATATATATATATATATATATATATATATATATATATATATATATATATATATATATATATATATATATATATATATATATATATATATATATATATATATATATATATATATATATATATATATATATATATATATATATATATATATATATATATATATATATATATATATATATATATATATATATATATATATATATATATATATATATATATATATATATATATATATATATATATATATATATATATATATATATATATATATATATATATATATATATATATATATATATATATATATATATATATATATATATATATATATATATATATATATATATATATATATATATATATATATATATATATATATATATATATATATATATATATATATATATATATATATATATATATATATATATATATATATATATATATATATATATATATATATATATATATATATATATATATATATATATATATATATATATATATATATATATATATATATATATATATATATATATATATATATATATATATATATATATATATATATATATATATATATATATATATATATATATATATATATATATATATATATATATATATATATATATATATATATATATATATATATATATATATATATATATATATATATATATATATATATATATATATATATATATATATATATATAAATATAAATAACTCAAATTAATTTAATTATTAATATTAATACATTTTTTTAACATAATATACATATACATTTATGTATCTATATCCTCATCATCAAAGACTTATCCAGATCTTCTTCTTTAACAATAAATTCATCCCATTTGCTACACCTCAAAGTCAAAATCTCATCAGATTCTTTTCAAAAAAATCACACACGTATACATGTATACAAAAAAAATTCCTTTTACTAATTATCAACAACAATCATCCAACATTTCTTTCTCATCTAACACCTTTCATTTTAATATTCAACTTATCTTAAATCTAAAATAAAAACCTATAAAAGAAATCTATTCTAAAGAGTCAGTTGCTCTATCGGTAGATGCTAATCAATTCCTTGGTTGCCCGATTGTGATAGTGGCAGGGAGTAGTTGTGGCTAGGAGTGGTCGTAGGTCGGTGATGGTGAATGGATGATAGATCGGGACTCAAACAAAAAGAGAGACCATAGCTATGGTGGTAGCCGAGATTTCAGGTGGTGGTGGAGATATATGGTTGATGCGAGACTCCACCGCCGTGCCCAATCGGTAACATTCTTCAAATATCTAGTAGATAAAGAAGATGAGATCGGGTGGATCAGCAGTGGACGAAAGATGGATCTAAGGCAGATTTGGATGGTGGCAGTGGCCGAAAATGGTGATGGCGGTAGTGGCCGGAATTGTGACAAGGGGAATGGAGGTGGTTGTGGTTGTGGATATAAATGTTTGAAAAGAGGTAAAAGAGATACAGAAATGGGATCTATTATTGTTTGACAAATAGATATAGATGTACAAATATATTAGATTATTAAAATTAAATTAAATTATTTTAGATGTGGTTATTTTTTTCTTATCAAAATTAGATATACAGATTTAGACAGAGATATATATTCTGATATAGATGTATACAAAAATAAGTAATTTAATTATTAAGATAAAAAGATAAGAAAAAATTGTAGGTATGGTTTAGAGATAATTACGTTTTTGGTCCTTTGTTATTTAAAAGACTAAAATACCCATCATGTGCACGTCATGTGATGGGTAGTTTAACGTCAGTTTAAACTTGGACCTAAAACTATTGACGGACAAACTTATTTGGACCAAAACGTAATTTATGAAAGGTAAGGACGAAAACGGTAATTTTTTACCCATGATAGGGACCAAAATTGTAATTTACTCCATTAATTTTGAAAGAAGCTCTATGGCTGAAATTTTGGTGGCAGTTTTGAAGTTTGAATTTGAAAACCAGGTGGTCACACTTACACGTGATAAAAGCTTGAGTTGGAAGCTTTTGGATAAGAAAAACCAAAACTTGCTACCTCCTTTTGCTGCAATTTTTTTCCGTGACATTTTCATCTAATTGAATTTTTTTTATAAAAAAAGACGAGGTAATAGTTATTAGTTAACATTCGAGAGACCAAACTAACATCTAATTAGGCAGTATGCAGAACCCAAACCACGCATATCTGGGATGAAATCTAAGATTCTCGAAAACCCCCCTTAATAATCCACTTCCATAAATGTAGGAAATGAATAACATCCATGTTATGTATTGTAAACAGTACTGTATGAAGCTAGTATTTAGAGGTTTGAAACCTAGACCGGAAAGCAGTTTATAAGATAAAAGTTCTGTGTAATACACATACAGCAAGACGAAATCTAGGAGAAGTGGAGAACCCTCAGAATGACGTGCAATAACGCTAGAATGGCAGATCTAGCCACCATCATTGTATATATTGGCCATACCAACAGGATACATTCAGACAGGAAGCCTTTGAAAATCAATGCTCCAGCTTAATTAATCATAACGATAAAACAGGTTCTTCAATGAAAACAAAACAAAATTGTAAAAGTAATATATATTTATAAGACATGAAATATCTTTAATCAACCTTCATGTAACTTGAACTCACTACTGAGGTCAAAATTTAATAACATTCACCAAAACAAGCAACTTCCAAGTTCCTATTCTTGCCACCACGGGTACACCATATCTACTATATTAAGCCATTAGATATCGTCAGACGAGCTTATCGGGGAGGTGGTGAAGGTATATTTGCTTTAGCAAATCCAACCCAAACCACAATAGTAGCAGCAAGAATAACCCATCCCATGATATCATACTTCAGATCGCTGCTCTTTTGCGTCTTGGGACCCTGCAGCCAACATGCTTAATTATAAATTCTGAAAGGAAAAATCATGTACTGATATCATATTGTTGACAGTTAGTGTTTAACTTGAAAGAAATGTGGTCTTAAACCATACTACAGGGAGTGGGGATAATGGTTTGTAACAGATGTGGCAAAAATTGATGTCCAGATCTAACAACAAAGAAAGAGACATCCCGTCCCCCAAGAGAGAGGTTGGCAACGGCACTTTTTAAGGAGTGGGGGGCGCCCATCTTCATAGAAACAAAATAGATAAAAAAGAAGAGTAAGATGAAAAGGATGGCCTTAACCATTGACTATAGCCTTCGCCCTAGTGTATCCTCGCGAAAGGTTAGTTATCATGTCAAACTATGTTCAGGTAACGAGTCATAACAGATCGGATAGTCTCAAAATAGTCTGTCCTAATTTCTTACAAGCATAGGTTGTCACACATGGTTACAGAACTATATTACTCCAAAAACAATCTAAATTTATACAAAATGATTTATGATTTATTTATAAGGTTTTATGTTTTTTTTTAAAACACACTACATCTTTTAACCATTGGAGTATTTGACAAACCATTGATAGATACTGAAATAATGAAAGCAGGAATCGGATAGTTTTTATTGATAATGCCCAGTTCGAGAGGGGCAATGTCTCCTTTTACAAGATGTGATTATAAGAAATTGAACTGATAATCAAAATGATAAGCAAGACCTTTTATTTATACTATCCTATTCCTAACATCAAGGCTTGTAACTGCTCCTTGATTTCTGGTCAACTGATAACTGCTCCTTGATTTCTGGTCAACTGATTGAGTCAAATTGACAATCAATTGATTTGATTATTGATTGGTTTTACCCAGTGGGTTTAGCCAATTACCAAAAATAGAATTCAGTTGCTCCATATTGGCTGTTGTAACCCGCTTTCGTTTTCTGGCATACACCTTCAGCTGGTCTTTATCATTACTTCCCTCCCGGTAAAATGCCTTGTCCTCAAGGCGAAGTTCAGGAAATTGTTCAGCTACCAGATCATATGTTTCCCATGTTGCCTCTTCTACAGGCCGATTACACCATGAAATCAATAATTCGAGGACCGGTTGTCCAGCTTCATAGACCCATCGATGAGTGATGACTGAGTTAGGTTGTAAATCAATTTCCCAGTCTTTGGTGATGGGTAATGGAATAACTGGTGCCGAAGAAAAAGAGCCGTAGGCAGGTTTAAGCATCGAAATGTGAAATACCGGGTGGATTCTAGCTTCGGGTGGTAATTCCAGCTCATAAGCAACTGGACCCACCGCTCTTTTGACACGATATGGTCCAAAAAACCTTGGAGACAGCTTCTCATAGCGACGTTTAGCCAAAGTCTTTTGGCGATATGGTTGAATCTTCAAGAAGACATAATCACCAACCTGAAACGAGAGTTCCCGTCGCTTCCGATTTGCTTGGTTTCTCATTCTATCTTGGGCCTTTTGGAGGTTTTGGCGAAGAAGCTTGATCATATCATCTCGGTCAACTAATTGTTGTTCCAGTTCTGCGTTTTTTGTTTCTCCTGTTGTGTAGGGTAACAACGAAGGGGGTTCACGACCATATACAACAGAGAATGGAGTTGTGTCGGTGGCGGTATGGTATCCCGTGTTATATGAATATTCTGCCCAAGGTAAGTACGCACTCCATTTGGTTGGTTGTTCACTAGCAAAGCAACGTAAGTAAGCTTCAAGGCAGCGATTCAGAACTTCGGTTTGGCCATCCGTTTGAGGATGGTAACTTGTACTGAGCTTTAATTTTGTCTGACTTAATCGGAATAATTCTTGCCAAAAGTTGCTGAGGAAGACAACATCTCGATCAGACACAATGGACCGGGGAAAGCCATGCAACCTGACTATTTCCCTACAAAAAACTGTTGCTACTCCTTTAGCCGTGTAAGGATGGGATAAGCAAATGAAGTGAGCATATTTGCTTAAACGATCCACCACAACTAAAATAGTATCGAAACGACTAGATGGCGGTAATCCAGCGATAAAGTCCATGGAAACATCTTCCCAAATCCGACTGGGAATGGGTAGGGGCTGAAGTAATCCTGCTGGAGCCAACGTCTGATACTTTTGTTGCTGGCAGATTATACATTGCTGGACAAACTCCCTCACATCTTGTTTCATCTTTGGCCAATAGTAACGAGAAAAGAGTCTTTTGTAGGTTTTTAAAAAACCCCCATGACCACCGATTGGAGTGTCATGAGCTTCTTTTAACAGCTTGAGTTTGAGATCGTGTATCTCCGGGATCACCATTCGTCCATGATGAAACAAAAGGTGATCCACCATCGAGAAACCAGGGACGGAAGACGGATCTGTTTGTAACTTCTTCATGATATCGCTAGTAAATAAATCAGTTTGCAACCCTGCCTTGATATCAGCTATCTCGACACAATAAGGGACGATAAGTGTTAATAATTCTCCTGAGTGAGGTCGGCGAGACAAGGCATCTGCCCCTTTGTTCTCTTTCCCAGCCTTATGAATAATTGAAAAGTCATAAGGCATGAGTTTAATCAAAAGCCTTTGCTGCTCTGTAGAGGTGATCCGTTGTTCCAATAAAAACTTAAGGGTATAGTGATCGGTGCGAATGAGAAAATGTCGGCCAAGCAAGTAATGACTCCATTTTTGGACCGCGAGGACTAGTGCCAACAGCTCTCTGTCGTAAGCCGATTTAAAACGGTTAGATGGGGAGAATCCTTTACTAAAATAAGCCACGGGATGGTCCTCTTGTGATAGTATCGCTCCGACCCCATCTGATGATGCATCACATTCTATAACAAAGGGTTTAGAAAAATCCGGTAACCTCAAAACAGGTGTAGTCAGCAAGGCCAGTTTCAGGTCATTAAATGACTTAAGGGCTGTGTCAGACCAAAGAAACCCGTCCTTCTTGGTCAATGCAGTTAGTGGTCGGGCTATAAGTCCATAGTTTCGGACAAAACGCCTATAATAGCCGGTTAACCCGAGGAAACCTCTCACCTCTTTTACTGTTGTTGGAGTGGGCCACGACTTTACAGCTGCAATCTTTTCTTCCTCCACACTAACCCCTTCCGAGCTGATTACATGTCCGAGAAACACAACTTGTTCTTGCCCAAAACAACACTTCGATAATTTGGCAAAGAATCGGCTGTCATGTAACAATTTTAAGGCTTGTTCTAGGTGAGACTTGTGTTGCTCCATATTTGGGCTGTAAATTAAAATGTCATCAAAAAACACAAGTATAAAACGTCGTAAATAAGGACGAAATAAATCGTTCATAACAGCCTGAAACGTGGAAGGAGCGTTGGTTAAGCCGAAAGGCATAACCTTAAACTCGTAATGACCCGAATGGGTACGAAAAGCTGTCTTTTCAATATCCGGGTCTATCACTCGGATTTGATAATACCCTGATCGCAGATCGAGTTTTGAGAATACCGTAGCCCCATACAATTCATCAAGTAACTCGTCAATGTTAGGTATCGGGTATTTATCAGCTATAGTTATTTTGTTAAGCGCCCGATAATCGACGCACATTCGCCATGTATTGTCCTTCTTCTTCACTAGTAAAACCGGGCTTGAGAAGGGACTTGTACTCGGTTGTATAAAGCCGGCTGCCATCAATTGTTCCACCTGTTTTTCTATCTCAGTTTTTTGGGAATGCGGGTACCGGTAAGGGCGAATATTGGGTGGGGTTGAGTTTGGTAAGAGCGGGATTGAATGATCTTGTGATCTAGTTGGGGGTAACTCTTGAGGTTCTTCAAAAACAGCCATGTATGGTGTAATAATAGGCTCAAGTGGAGCTGGTATGCATGGCGGAATTTCTGGATCAATGGCTAGGTGTTGAAAACTCGATGATTTTTCAGGACCGGATACAATACCTTGTAACTTGTATTGTTTCCCGTCGATTTTAAAGACCATGAACATCTCTTTCCAGTTAGCTTGGACCGTATTTAGTGTGGCTAACCATTGGACACCCAATACTAAATCAGCCCCACCAAGAGAAAAAGGGTGAAAGTCTTGAGTGATCTTAAGCTCATTGACCTGTACATGAAGGTTTGTGCAAATATTGCTGCACCGAATTATATCCCCA